>JARQOD010000004.1:459701725-459787175 GCA_033576555.1 Oophaga sylvatica | reverse complement strand
TGGGAACAAAATATCGCAACAAAAAAAAACCCTTTCTTTCGTTGTAAACACAAAATATACACACTAAAATTTACATATATATATATAATATATATATATTCATTCATTGTGACATATATATATAATATATATATATACATTTATTTATATTTTTAACACTTCACATATAAAATAGACCTGATTCAATTGCCATAAAGCCTGACATACCCCATAAAGCGCGGGCCGGGCCGATACCCCCAAAACCCTGGCTCTGTGCGACTCAACTTGGCGCACAACAGGATTCTGTAGCTCGCTATAAGCGAGTCCGTGTGCCTGAATTGAACTGGTTTTGTGCTTGAAATTGCTAAAATCACAAGAATGTATTTGCCATTTTTCAGCCATATCTCGTCACGACGAGCACTGGGAAGAAGAAGGGCGTGCCTTCTGGGTACACTCACTCAGTGGCCGCGAAAAACGAGGGCCGACCACTCTAAATGTTACTGCAATGAAGACGTGCCCCACAGCCTTGAGTTCCCCCTCACCCCCATGTGCGGAAACAAACCACGAAGGTCCCCTCCCTACAAAAGGGGCCCCTCTCCAGATGCTAATGACACATGGACTTGGCAGAGATGGCTAATGGACACAGCAGAAGTGTGAAGGGGAGGAGCATCAGAGCTCTCCCCCCACGGAAGCGACCCATCGCCACGGAACCACCGTTGGGCACCCCCTGGAAACCCTCCTACTCGGGCAAAAGCGGAGGATACCCTAAGAGGCCTGGCCCGGCACCGGGGAGGTCGCCAGGATGGAAGCCAGCGGCGGCCCAAAACTAAATTTGGAGCGGCGCCAATCCCTCTTACCTGAAGTGTCTGTACCGGAAGGTGAGGCACCCGTTCTAAGGGGAGTCCGTGCGGGCATCCCACCCTTGAATGGATCCGGTTGACGTTGTCGATGGAGGCACCCGTTTCGTGCAAAAAACTCTGCACCGGCAGCACCCCAATCCCGCTTTTGCCCCCGTCGCTGAGACAGAAGAAGCGACCCCCTCCCCCCATGGAGGAGGCCGCGCGGCACCAAGGCACCTGCTGTACCGGGGCCCCGACTGTCCTTGTTCCGAGCTGGCTGCTTTCCCCCGAGGTGACGCCGCCAGGAACTGTCGGGCGCCAGGAGAGCTGCCGCAAACCGGACACGTAAGCTGCAGTTTGATGGTGGAGACAGGAGATGCTGGGGAGGAGAATTACAACCGCGTCGGAGGAAGAGTGGAGACGTTGGAGCGGAAGCAGAGTGACAAAGGGAGCAGCGAAAAATCCCAAAAGCTTGGGCAACGTAACCTGGGAAGACCGGGCAGCTAAGACCGGATGAGAAAAGAAAAGGAACCCTGGGAGCCGCGGCGTAAGGGGGGCAGTACGGAGCTTTAAATTGAAAGGGGTTGGGGCTTCACCAGGAGCCTGACTTTTTTTAGAATGTTTTGTGCCCGGGACGTGGAGCTCACCCCCCAGAAGGACACCCGGAGGACCGTTGCCAGGAGACTTGGGACTTACAACCCACACTGGGGTTACAATGGATGGTACGCCCAAAATGTACCAGGTGCGACCCTACCCCCAGAGTGTCAAACCTGTGAGACCCTCGAGCCTTCGCCTCCCCCCTCCCAGGCCCTGCACAAGTGCCCACCCCAGCCGTAAATCTCCCCACCCCCCTCAGTGGTCTCCTCAGCACCCCACTATGACATGATAACTAAGCGGCCCGTACCCGGCGCCTTTTAGCCCCCTGGGGTTCATTCAGTCCGGGAATAGGGCTCCAGACCCAGGGAGATGAAAGAGGTGGCCACACAAACACAGATGGGCGGGTCACACTTACTGTACAGGCCAACAACGACGCATCAGGTCCTGGTGGTCCTTGGTGTCTCGAAGTTTGGCAAGCACAGAAAGTACCAGGTGGACCTGGAACACCCCTGCCAAAGAAATAAATAACCCGGACGGGGTCCCTGTATGTAAAAGTTAAATTGTTGATGACCCGGACGGGTGAATGTTCATAAAATTTTTTTAATTTAATAAAAAACACACACATTTTCATTACTTTTTATTACGTCTCACCTCCCACCCCCATCGACCCTCCTGTAAAAAAATAAAAAAAAAAACAGCAAAAATACCCCCCCTTGTCCAAACGCAGTCCATATTTAACGATGCCCCCCACGCCGATCCACTCGGGCTACATCAGAATACAGGAAAGAGCCTTCACCCCGGCGCAGCAAAAGCTGATTCCCCTGCTCCCCCGGCGGTGAGGGCTCGGACTGGTTAGGGCCCCGGGATTACCTGCAGTCACGAAAGTTTTCGCAAAAACAGGCTTGGACCGCCGGGAGAAAAATGGCGCCCATCAACAGTCCAGGACGGACCGCCGGAGATCTTCGGGCCAGGTAAAGGGGCCGCTGACATCCTGACAGACCCGACCGGGGGACACTCACATGACGGACCAAACCCCATTTCCGGTACCGGATATGACGAAAATATCGGTACTCGAATCGAAAGCCCGATACAGCTAATAACGGCCGATACCCGATATTTGCAGTACGTATCGCTCAACACTACTGTAGTACAAGCATGTACTATATTTTGTTCTCCACTGAATATATTGTGTAGCATAATGATGCACCAATACGTGAGGGTTTTTATTCCAAGTGCTATAGTCACCAATGAGAGAATGTAAAGAGCAGCCTATAAAACATTTACAAAATAAAACCACCAAACTTTGACTTGATAGATGACTGTTGATCAGAAGTTATTTTATTTTATAAGGAAATTAGTTTAATCTCTTTTCTGTATTTTTCAGGCAAAAAAGTTACAGAAAACCACTCCTAGCCCTGTGCTCTGTACACCACAATGCTTAAAAAAATGTATAAAGCGACCTTATTACTGATGCTCTCTCTAAATGACTAACACCATTGTTTCCTCAAAAAAAAAAGTTCTGGGAAATTTTCTGTAAGTCATGCCAGATTAAAAAATGGACAAACAATTAAAGGGAATCTGTCAGTAGGATTCAACCCTCTAAAGCGCACATATAGGCATGTATGTTAGAAAGATTGAATACAATGATAACTTAAATATCCGCAATCTAATGCCTTATTCTAGAGAAATCGGAACAGATCTGGGGGCATTTCCAGTGTGAGACATGTAGTGGCTGACAATCTGCTCTCCTGATCTTACTGGAGGCTGAGTGTGATTGCAAAGTGCCCGTAGTAGAGCACATGTTGGAAGCGGATTATTCAGGATACTCTCCAACATGTGACAACAGAGCTTCTTTATTCAGGAACAAACAGGAACAATATATGATAAGTAGTGTTGAGCGATACTTTCCGATATCCAAAAATATCAGATCGGAATGGTATCGCCGATATCACTAAAATATTGGCGATACCCGATACCGATAACCGGAAGTCCCTGTAATCTATGGAACAAAATATCGCAACTAAAAAAAACACTTTCTTTCCTTGTAAACACAAAATATACACACATAGAATATATATATATATAATATAATATATTATATATATAAATTATACTGTCATTGTGACATATATATATATACATATATTTATAGTTTATTCACTTTCTACATAGTAAAATAGCCTCTGATTCAATTGCCGGTAAAGCCGGCATTTGTGAAAAGACAGAAGCAACCCGAGGGTCCCAGTCCGCCACAGAGATTGTTGCATCGCACCCCAGCGGTGTGACAACTTACTCTCAGGTAAGGAGGAAACACCCCATTGACCTCCAACCACTGCAATTCAACAGTACACTATGCCAGCTGAGTGTAGGCAAAACCCCAATGATGGTCTAGCTCAGGCTGGTTAGAACAGGGTGTACTAGTTTGGATGGGAGGGGTTGAGGCAGCCTTAATGCTGCTTCTTTGTAGTAAAGAATTGTTTCCTTTCCTGCTTTCTTACTACGTTGCATACTCCACTCTGCTACATCACTCTGCACCATTGCTCTACTCACATCTACTCTGCCCTGAAGGATAGCGTGTTACCTGTAAAAGATTATCACCTACCTGCACTACACCATCCCTTAAAGAGGACCTGCACAGCAGCGCTGGACACCCTGACCAGGACTACAGGTGGCGTCACGACAAACAACACAACATTTCATCATCCCCTGGAAATATCCCACATTCCAGTGATCGCCCAGGTCACGGACCGAGCTGTGCTATCGTGACATCCCCCATAGAAGTCGACGTGATCGTACCGAGTACCCCCAAAACCCCTGTCTCTGTGCGACTCAACTTCCCTCACTGTGCTGCACTTTAACATTTACAATGCCTCTGGGTTTTTTTTTTGGGGGGTGGGGAACATTAGACTTTTGCTATGGGGCCCCATGAATTATATGTTACGCCCCTGCTGCTGAGCATGGTATTTTAAGGCAGTAAAGGAGCCAACATACTGACCTTGCCAGCAGCGTCGACTGGAGTACCTTGGGCCCACCAGAGAAAATATATTCTTGCGGCCCAACATCATACTTCCCAACCTTTGAATAAGGGAAAGAGGGACAAAGGCTGTGGCACGCTGTGCATGCTGCAGAAAATTTTAGGCCATGCCACGTTGCACCACAGACTGTCCAGGAGTTGGTGGATGCTTTAGTCCAGGTGTGGGAGGAGATCCCTCACGAGACCATCCGTCGCGCTCATCAGGAGCATGGCCAGAAGTTGTAGGGAGGTCATACAGCATACCTCCCAAATTTGGAAGACAGGAAAGAGGATTAAAGGCTGCGGCGCGTGTTGCGCGCCGCTGAAAATTTTGGGCCACGCCCCGACAACACCCATTTCACAGCTAATCACACCCATATCCTCGCCCCAAGCGTAACCATTTAGCACTGCTGATCACACTGACTGGTAATGAGGGCACAGTGGCTGGTACTGAGGAAAAGAAAGAAAGAGCAGCGAGAGAGAAAGAACAAACAGAGAAAGAAAGAGAGGAAAGAAAGAAAAGAGAGAAAGAAAGAACAAGAGAAAAAAGAACAGAGAGCGATAAGGAAAGAACAGAGAGCGAGAAAGAAAGACTAGAGAGAGAGCCATAGGCGTAGCTAGGGTTTTGGTTTAGTGGGGGCAAAACTTCTGAGTGGGCCCATCATCAGAGAACCTCAGCAAATGACCGCGCTGTTGGCCAAAATAATCTATATATAAAAAGACCAATATTGATATTACCGCCATATGGTCTGTGTTAAATAATACCAGTCCTACAGAACATATAGATTACAGCACAGGTACAGATAATGACTTACCGCTGATGTTCTTTCTAATGGAATTGTTCACTTTTCATGTCTTTTCCATCTGGCCCACACCGACATGACGACTTCTCCAGCCAGGACTCGACTGCACCCCCATTAAAAAAAAAATAAAAAAAATACTCACCTCCCGGCTCCTGTGCTGCTCACTGTTCTCCCTCTCAGCGTCTGACAGCGTGCGCCGGCAGGTGATGTTATTGCGCCCGCTGTCATACGCTGAGAGGGGGATTATGGGAGAGAAGGAGCGCTCGCTCCTTCTCTCTCTATGCGGTCAGCTTTATCGGCTGGATGCCGATACAGCTGACCCTCCGATGACGGGTGGGGGGCCCACTGCTGTCACCGGGCCCCCCCAACGCCTGTTCAGGCCCCATAGCTTCCGGGCGGCAGAGCAGGGAGAGCGATTCTCCCTGCTCTGCCGCAGAATGTAACTGTATAGTAGCTCCGGGTGGGCCCCCTCAGAGCGCGGGCCCCGGGGCCACCGCCCCCTCTGCCCCGCGACCTATCCTTTCAAATCAGGGCCCACCACGCAGGAGCTGGGGCCCACCGTAGGTTTCTCCGGTGTCCTGGTGCCTTAGTCCGACCCTGCTTGCCAGCCTGATAATACCAGGCCACAGCAGTCTGCTTATCTTTGCTGGTTAACAAAAATAGGGGATCCCCTCGAAAAAAAATTGGCGTGGGTCCACCCTATTTTTGTTAACCAGCCAGATGAAGCAGACTGCTGAGGCCTGGTTTTTCAGGCTGGTAATGAGCCAATATCCATGGACCTTGCCAGCCTGATAATACCAGGCCACAGCAGTCTGCTTAGCTTGGCTGGTTAACAAAAATAGGGATCCCCTCGAAAAAAAAAAACGGCGTAGGGGTCCCCTATTTTTGTTAACCAGCCAAGTAAAATGCAGACTGCTGCGGCCTGGTATTAAAAGACTGTCAAGGCCCATGGATTTTGGCCCTCAACAGCCTGATAATACCAGGCTACAGCAGCCCCACATTTGGCGCATCAAAAGATGTGCCAATTGTGGCACTTTACCCGGCTCTTCCCACTGCCCTGTAGCGGTGGCAAGCGGGGTAATAAGGGGTTAATGTCACCGTTGATTGCACGGTGACAATAAGCCCGGTTAATAATGGAGAGGTGTCAATAAGACACCGATCCATTATTAATCCCAAAGTTTTTAAATGTATAAAAATAAAGACACAGCAAGAAAAAAGTATTTTAATGAAATAAAAGAGACAACACAGTTTTCATTTCTTTTATTATACTCTCATTCCTGCGACGCCATCGATCTCCTGTAAAAAAAGGAAAAAAACAAACCAACAGTATACCACCTGTCCGACGCAGTCCATAGTAACGACTGTCCCACGACGATCCAGCTCTGCTGCATCGGAATGACAGGCAGAGGCTGTCATCCCGGCGCAGCACAGCTGATTACCTGCTTCCCCGGCGGTGGCTTCATCGGACTGACTGCTTTACGGCCGGATTACCCAGCAGTCACTGCAGTTATCGCGAGAAACTGCATGTGACCGCCGGGGAAAGATGATGGCGGCCATCAACCAGTCCGGGCCGTGACCACCGGAGATCTTCTGCCAGGTAAGTGCCGCTGACTCCTGACAGACCCGACCGACGGACACTCACAGTGACAGTGACAATTCCGATTCCGGTATACGATATATGGGAAATATCGAAAGTCAATATCGAAAGTCCGATACAGCTAATATCGGCTGATACCCGATACTTGCGGTATCGTATCGCTCAACACTAATGATAAGCTATATTAATCAAGAATAAATCATTTGTGTGTCTCTATCTGTGCAGCATCTACAGCAGGCTGCTTCTCTCATATACAGGCACAGGTAAAACAGGAAACACAGTCACATGCTCTCCCTGTGTGAGCCACTGGGAGTTTTTTTTTCAACATCTACACTGAGGGAGATCATGCTTTATGCTTTCTGATCCTTCTCTAGCCAATCATCTGGTAATGGATGAGGCACTTGTTCCTGAGTCTATTTTGTCGTATCTTCTCTTATGAGCAGCATCTTCACCTTGAATTTCCAGGACTGGTAGTTCTGGTTAGTGAGGCTTGGCACTCAGAACTTGACAGGATTGCTGCTAGTGAACATCTTCTATGTTGCTCTGTGCTGTTTTTTGCTCTAGGCTTCTGTTGCTATGTTACTCTGGGGTTCTATGTCACTCTGGACCCATAACCTGTTGGCAGCAGATTATTTAGGATAATCTCCAAGCATGTGACAACAGAGCTTCTTTATTAAGGAACAAACAGGAACAATATATGATAACTAAGCTTAATAGATCAGGAATAAATCATTTGTGTGTCTTTATCTGTGCAGCATCTACAGCAGACTGCTTCTCTCATACACAGACACAGGAAAACAGGAAATGCAGTCAAATGCTCTCCCTGTGTGAGCCTCTGGGAGTTTTTATTTTTAACATTATAAACAGCATACAAGTCTAGCAACTAAGCACTCATAGATAGGAATGGAGTTGTTGAACCAAACATATTCCAACAGCATACTTATGTGTATTATATAAACTAAAGTGTATTATAAAACTAAAAAACTGGACTAAATAAACTTTTTTAATTTTCATCTCAGAGTTTGGGGGGACGGGCAGTAAAGCAGAGCTGACGACACTGTGAGGAGAGCTGCTAGATGTGTTTGCAGTAAGACAAAGCTCAGTGAGAATAGTAACCTGTCTGTTATTACATGTCTCACACAGGTAGTGCCAGCGTTAACGGAGATCAGGCTGGGCATTTTCCCAGGTCCCCCACTCTATTAAGGGCCCCCCAGCTTTCTTAGCAGGAGTTTCACTGATAATAGACTTTCATGGCCTTTCAGGGCCTTTGGTGACATCATGATCATGTGGCCAGTTATATGCCCTTGCTCGCACCATAGATTATGCACTCTGCGGGAGCCAGAAGAACTAAAGAGCATGACAGGCCTTACCCATATGCGATCAGTGCTGCGACCAGAAATCAGAGGGGGCACCTCAGGGAGACATCAAGTCATCTTCATTTGCTGCTCCAGGCTTGGGCAGGCAGACTGCAGGGAGGCGACATCTCCCCTTCCTATGTGCTCTGCTTTCCGTCTTCTTCGCCGTTTTCACCAGAGAGATGGGGGATAGGCACCTGCACTGCTCTGACTGGAGAAGCTGCTGGCAAACACCCAGTGATCTCTTGAAGACCCCGGAAGAAAAAAAGGCTTCTACATAGGTGAGTATAATGCTTTATGTAATGTGTAGTGTGTACTATTTTTTATGTATTTTGTGTAATCTTTTTATGTCATGTATAGGGTAAGCATTTAATATTACATTTTATAGATGACACACACTATAGAGGCAGATTATTTTGTGTAATATAGTATGTACATATTATATATATATATATATATATATATATATGTGCTTGCATGTCATGTATAAGGTGTAATATTATAAATCACTCCCCATGCATCACACACACACACACACTCATACACTATCTGTCTGTCTGTCCATCTTTCTAACATTCTATACATAATATAGGCTGTAATATATATGTGATATAATGATGTCAGCCGCAGCCTGTGATGTGATGCCAACATGCTCTGTAGTTATTGGCCTTGGGACAGGTGTGAGATTTTTTTTTTAATAGAAGTGGAGCACTGTGCAGACCCAATGGGGGCCATATCGGGAGGGAAGGGGGTAGCTTTAAAGGGGTTGTCCAGGCTTGACAAAAAAAGTCTGCAGTCATACTCTGAATTGTATTGCAGTAGGTATGCTGTCTGGATTTGCCAGAATTCCCAGAGCTAGCGTACGTTCATATGCTGTCTAGATGTGCTCGGCTTGAGATATTGAGAGAAGTCAGATACATTCAGTCAGAACGAGACCTCAAGTATGCAAATTGCATTATATATATATATAAGTATATATTATATTTGTGTCAATGTGTGTAAAATATAAATGTCACTTATGTGTTTGGAATTCTGCAAATTGACATTGTCATGCTATATTCTACTGTTCAGAGACACCTGCACAAAAGTGGCCTTCATGGAAGAGTCATCAGAAGAAAACTTCTGCATCCTCACCATAAAAATCAGGGTCAGAAGTATGCAAAAGAGCATCTACACAATCTTGATGCATTTTGGAAATAAGTCCTGTGGACTAATGTTAAAATAGATCTCTTTGGCCACAATCATCAAAGGTATATGTGTGGAGTAAAAAGGCACAGAATTTTAGGAAAAGGACATCTTGCCAACCATTAAGCATGAGAGTGGAAATCATCATGTTGTGGGATTGTGTTGAAGCCAATGGCACAGGCAACATTTCACGGGTTGAGGGAAGAATGGATTAAATTAAATTTCAACAAATTCTTGATGCAAATATAACACTATCTGTAAAAAAGCTGAAGTTGAAAAGAGGATGGCTTCTACAAATGGATAAAGATCCTAAACACACATCAAAATCCACAATAGACTACCTCAAAATTCTCAAGCTGAAGGCTTTACAATGACCTTCACAGTCCCCTGATCTGAACAGCATTGCAAATCTGTGACTAGACCTCAAAATAGCAGTGCATGTGGCAAGTATGAATGGATGAAAATCCCTCAAACAAGAATTGAAAGGTACTTCGTTGGCTACCAAAAGTGTTTGCAAGCTGTGATACTTGCAAAAGGAGGTGATACCATGTAATAACCATGCAGGGTGCATAAACTTTTGCACCTCCCCATTTTCCTTTCTGTGCTTTTAAAATTTAAGAAATTAATAAAAAATATATATATATATATATAGATATATATATTTATATATCTATATATATATACATACTGTATATATAATTTGATTACCCTGCACATTTTGCAAGTTTTCTGACCTATAGAAAATGGAGAGGTCTGTATTTTTATGTGTAGGTACATTTCCACTGTGAGAGACAGAATCTAAAAAAAATCCAGAAAATCACATTGTATGATTTTTACATAATTGATTCATATTTAATTGCTTGTAATATGTATTTGATACAATAGAAAAACAGGACTTATTATTTGGTACTGAAACTTTTGTTTGTAATTACAGAGGATTTTGAAAATAAGCTCACCAACCTCATCAGGTGTAGTTGATCTAAGAAGTTTTGCGCACAGACACCCATTAAGAAAATAAACAGTGAGCCATTTTTTTCTTTTGTTCTATGGACTGAATAATCTGCAAATCAGTGACTTTGGCAAATAGGGTAAAATGCAGGAATGTAACAATTGTGGTTGCAGGGACTGTGACCGCATTCAGGCCTGAGAAGAAGGAGGCCCTCCTGTGCCAGTGCTATTCTCAACTAGAGGTGGTCTTGGTCCTTGGACCCACCTGTAGTTGAAAACTATTCTGGAGCAGAAAGGACTTATTCTACAGCCCTTTATGGAGGACACAGAAAAGCATCATTACTATTTTCTATTTTTTTGGGGAGATACTGTTAAGGAGGAAAAAAAGGCAGTTCTGTTTGTTTAGTATTGTATGATAATTTGAAAGTGTGATCTAGTAGAAGCAATCAGCTCTAGATGTCTGTGTGTTACATTTTACAGAACCAATTCCTCACATGAAGAAGTCATAGAGGTCTGTGCTGGTTGAAGACGAAAAGAGAAAAATAATTATTTCAGTTTGGAGCCATCATTACTTAGTAGAGATGAGCAGATTGGAGTGGAGGATCAAGTTTGAGTAGAATTTCTTGAAATTGCATGTTTCACACAAATTCAAATATTTGAAGATTCGAGCGGCAGTTCGCAGAAAAAACTTGCCCGGCACCATTTCTCACATTGCAGAAGCATCAGAGAGTGGGAAAGCATTATTTGTGTTGCCACATGTTCCTTCCCATATGACATTTAGCAGACTATCATACCTGGTCCAGCTGCGGTCAGTACCTGTGTCATCCGACATCACTGGTTCCCAGTGGAGCACAGTTTGTACAGCAGAGTCGATTTCCATCTTCAGAGTCACTAAGTCTCTCCTGTAGAGTATAACTCTTATGATCAGCAGTAGCCACTCTCTTTCCTTTCTACCATGTGTATTTTTCCAAGCAATTAAAGTCTTTCCAGCATTGAGATTCATTCCAGTTTAATCACCATGAATAATTTGTTTGGTGAAAATTAGCCAAAATCACCAAATTCAAACTGGTGAGTCACTGGAATTGCAAGTACTTTATTTAATGATCCCTTCCACTATATGCCCACTGTAAGGCGATAATGCATTATTCGGTTACTATTTGATGGTAATAAATGATCATAGGCAGGAGGCATTTGTTTCTTGTATGTGGTATCATTGGTATAATGGACTTGCTATTATGGACTTTGTTCAGCAATAGTATGGGATAATATTTTTGATTTGGTAACTAATTTACTATTATTTAGATACAGTAATAAAACTTTCTTATTCCCATGATTTTCTGTAAGATTATTTATTGTATTTTTATGAGGGGCTAGCACAGACTTTTATCAATGCAACTGGGGTCCACGCGTCTAAGAAACATGATGGTGGTAATGGGGGGGACACATGTCCAAATTTTGTTTGGGGACCATAATACTCTAGTTAAGCCACTGATGAGATAATTTACTTATCTCTATTTGCCAAACAGCACAAATTAACGACAATGTCTAAAAAATGTGCTCATTAATTTTTGTAACATTGATTTGTATTACTATATGGCTATTCTAGATAAATCTAAAGAAATCTAATAACCAGTTTTCTGTAAAAATTAAACTTCACAAAAATAAATACAGAAACAAGACTTTATCTTGCTTGAAATGTATTTTAAAATGACTCATACTTCCGTTTGACCTATAATAGAGCATGATTTACCTTTAATTGTCTGTGGCCTTTTTCTGAGTTTGTTCATGTGCAACATCTAGCATCTAAAGCCATTAAAATTCAACTCAACAAAATCCATTCTTGAAAAAAAAAAATTACTTCAAGTATCAGCAAATGGACCTGATACGATGCAGAAGGTTTCTGCTGTCAGCGAGTAACTGCAGGACCAAAACACATGTTCAAGATTTGACATTCTTTGGCATCTTGTAAATAGCCTGCATGAATCCATACCTAAAACCTGCCACGCAAGCAAAATTGTGCCCAAGTTTTCTAGTAAGTTAAGCAAGCACAGCAATGAGATGAGATGTGGTTGAATTGAATATAGAAACCTAAGGACCCTGAAACTGACCTTCAGATCACTTTAGCTAAAAAATATAGGCTGTTTTGCAGAATTTATGCTTTTCTCCCATTTTACAAAAAAAGAACTCTGGATTTATTTACCAGGCTTAATAAACACTTTATAGAAAGGAAAATCCTTTTACAAAAAAAAAAAAAGATGAAATGTATCAGAAAATGACAAACTCCGTTATGGAGAAGTCCTCTGTAATTTCAGCATATCTATTTAACCCATTCATAAATGTACACACTTGGGCTTCCTAAAAACAGTACATTTACGTCAGGTTTGCATACAGAGAATAAGCAAGGGCTCATGCAGACATCCGTGGAACATGGTCCGAGCACAGAACACAATGAATGGACTGGCTGTGGGCTCCTAACCTAAGCATGACAATGAATTAAGGCTTGCAAGTGACGTCAAAAGCAACAAAAAAGGATTTTGGGGATACGTCAAAAGTAAAAGAAAAGTCAAAGATGCTATAGGATTTTTACAGGATGAAAATGATGAAATGGTAAGTCAGGATGTTGAGAAGGCTGAACTTTTAAATTCCTATTTTGCATCTGTTTTCTCTCAGAAAGGAAATGTAACATCAACTGATCTTCACTGTCCTATTAAAGGAATAGAAGAATCCAGGATATCTATAAACAGAAAGACAGTGAGGAAACACTTAGCTAACATAAATGAATTCAAGTCTCCAGGTCCAGATGAATTACACCCAAGGGTACTGAAGGAGATAGCAGAAGAAATTCTTGAACCACTGTCCATAATCTTTGAAAATTCTTGGAGAACAGGAGAAGTCCCAGAAGACTGGAGAAGAGCAAATGTTGTTCCTATCTTCAAAAAGGGGAAGAAGGTGGACCCAGGGAACTACAGGCCGGTGAGTCTGACTTCTATACCAAGAAAGATCTTTGAACAAATTATTAAAGAACATGTATGCAAGTACCTGGATAAGAATGAAGTGATTAAACAGAGTCAGCATGGGTTTGTAACTAATAAGTCATGTCAGACTAACTTAATTTCCTTCTATGACAGAATCACTGACTGGGTGGATCAGGGAAATGCTGTAGATATAGTATATCTTGACTTCAGCAAAGCATTTGACAAAGTATCTCACACAATCCTTATTGAAAAAATGACTAAGTATGGAATGCACAAGGCAACTGTTAGGTGGATTCATAACTGGCTTAGTGATCGGACCCAAAGAGTGGTTGTAAATGGCTGCACATCCAGTTGGAAGAATGTCTCAAGTGGGGTACCACAAGGCTCTGTTTTGGGCCCTGTATTGTTCAACATCTTTATCAATGATTTAGATGAAGGAATTGAGGGTAAACTGATCAAATTTGCTGATGACACAAAGCTAGGAGGGGTAGCTAATACTAGAGAAGAGAGAGAGAGGATTCAAAAAGATATACATAAACTGGAGCAGTGGGCAGCAACTAACAGAATGGATTTTAACAGGGAAAAATGCAAAGTACTACATCTGGGCAATAAAAATGAAAAAAGCATATACAAAATGGGAGGAATAGGGCTAAGTAACAGCACATGGGAAAAAGACTTGGTTATACTAATTGATCACAGACTTAACATGAGTCAACAGTGTGATGCAGCAGCAAAAAAGGCAAATGCAATTCTAGGATGTATCAACAGAAGCATACAGTCTAGATCACATGAGGTCATTATTGCCCTCTACTCCTCTTTGGTCAGACCTCATCTGGAATACTGTGTCCAGTTTTGGGCACCACATTTTAAAAAAGACATCAACAAACTGGAGCAAGTTCAGAGAAGAGCCACCAGAATGGTGACCAGTCTGCAAACCATGTCCTATGAGGAACGGTTGCAGGATTTGGGAATGTTTAGCTTGCAAAAAAGAAGACTGAGAGGAGACTTAATAGCTGTCTACAAATATCTCAAGGGCTGTCACATTGTAGAAGGATCATCTTTATTCTCATTTGCACAAGGAAAGACTAGAAGCAATGGGATGAAACTGAATGGGAGGAGACACAGATTAGATATTAGAAAAAACTTTTTGACAGTTAGGGTGATCAATGAGTGGAACAGGCTGCCACAAGAGGTGGTGAGTTCTCCTTCAATGGAAGTCTTCAAACAGAGGCTGGATAGACATCTGTCTGGGATGATTTAGAGAATCCTGCTTTGAGCAGGGGGTTGGACCAGAAGGCCCAGGAGGTCCCTTCCAACTCTACCATTCTATGATTCTATGATTCTATGACAGCTTCATGTAAGTCTATAAGGCAGTCACACATAGGTCAGGAGACCCACAGCTAGTCCATGCATTTTGGTCTGTGATCGGACCATGTTGCATGGACGTCTGCAGAAAAACTAATACTGTATGAAAACTAGTGCAGACCACAACTGTGGAATTCTTGTCCTCAGCAACCAACAGGAGCGACACATCTCCCAGCAGTGCCCAAAATGGTGGTTTTGCCAGTTTTCAGTAACTACATTTTAGCATATCAAGTTATTAGATGGCCAATAATTAATTTCCTTTGTAATATTAATCCCAAGTATTATGTTATACACAGGAAAATTATTTGATAAAACATTTAAAGTGGTTCTCCATTGTTATCGATGTTAAACTTACTGGACACAGGGTAGTGTAAAGAAAAAACCCTCACTCAACTGATGGAGAGGCAGCGCTTTACTGCACTTTGTGCTGCATCTCCTGGCATCAACAAACGGCAAGGGGTATCCAGAACTTTTCATACAGAATGTGTAGGCTGAGAAACAGTCAGCGAGTTGCAGTTTCCAAAGCTTTACTCACAGTTCTGATGCTAACAGTACAGATGCCCGCTTGGCACAGTGTCCTCCAGGTGAGGGGCTCAGCAAACCCCAGGTAGATTGGGATCCACATTTCCAGGACTCCGTTCTAGATGTTTGTGTCTCTTTCTCTGGCCGTCTCCCTATGCTGATTTTCCACTCCTTTCTATCCTTAGAGCACCTTCACCAAAAGTGTCCCAGATCAGCAGCTGCGAATCCTATTGGACAACGACTTATTTCTGCGTTCCTTTGATTCTATATAGCCGCCTCTCTGGAGAAGATAATGGTGGTTAATGACTGTGATCCCTATGTTATCACAGCAATCGACTTGCTAGCTGAATCATGAAGTTCTTCCACTAGTCTAGGGGTTGAGTTCCCTTCTGCGACCTAGTCCCTCTGCCAACAGACCGGGACCAATGGATGGCTCCTGCTCTCTCTGTATCCCTAGGACTTCTTCCTCTCTCTCTCTCTCTCTCTCTCTCTCCAGAAGCTTCTCTTTCTCTTCTGCTTCTTTCTCTCTCCACTCTCTACTTCTGGACTAATCTCTTCCAGCTTCTAGTCCTCTCTGAGTCTCTATCTAGACTCCTTCTCTTTCTCTGCAGCCTCCCTCACTGGGAGCTGCTCAATCAATGACCTACTCCTTCCTCTTCCTCCTCAGGACTTCTCAACTCTGCTCTTGCTTCCTCAAGCTTCACTCCTCCTTGCTACTACTACTCCACCCACCCATACACCCTTTCCTATCTCAGCCTGGGATGAGACCATCCTCCCTCAGGGTCAGTCCAGGGTGCCCAGCTGTTCTAGTGTGTGTTGGGTGCAGGTGTTAGAATCCTAGGTGGTGCTCCCGCCTTACCTGGGAATGGGGTATCACACCTCTGGGTGAGGTGCAACACCTCCATGGCAACTGAACCCCCAGGGGCGCCACATATACAGGACAGGAGAAGTGGTACTGTGCAGTGTATATATACAGGACAGGAGAAGTGGTACTTTGCAGTGTATATATACAGGACAGGAGGAGTGGTACTGTGCAGTGTATATAGTCCTGCCGAGATCTCGTTGCCGAGATTTTAATTTCTCGTTGCGGCGGCCATCTTTCCGGAGGACCCTGGTGGCCATGTTTCAGAAAGCCACCGCGTCGCAACAGCGGAGCTGCGGTGGGATTTCGTCGTTAGGACGAAATGCTGGCGGAGCCCCCCACGCAGCACAGAGCCCCGCTGCAGCCACATCAGAGCCCCGACACCACCGCATCAGAAGCTGCATTGGTACCGCCACCACCGGACCACCGCTGGTTTGTAAGTACATTGTGACCCCAACAAAACACAGACACCCCATGGACCACAGCCACCCCACGGACACATCCGTCCCACAAAGCACAGACACCCCACGGACCACAGCCACCCCACGGTCCACAGCCACCCAGACACAGCCACCCCACAGAGCACAGCCACCCACGGACACAGCCACCCACAAACACAGCCACCCCACGACCACAGCCACCCCACAGACCACAGCACCCCACGACACGTTACCCACAGCCCAAAGCCACCCCATGGACACAGCCACCCCACGGACACAGCCACCCCACAGACCACAGCCACCTCACAGAGCACAGCCACCCCACGGACCACAACCACCCCACAGACCACAGCCACCCCACAGACCACAGCCACCCCACAGACACAGCCACCCCACAGACCACAGCCACCCCACGGACACAGCCACCCCACAGACCACAGCCACCCCACAGACCACAGCCACCCCACAGATCACAGCCACCCCACAGACACAGCCACCCCACAGAGCACCCCTGCAACACAGCGCACCACCACCACTCCACCAGCCTGGACCACCGAACGACCCTGTGACCACTCCTCTACCTGTGCTGATCCCTTCGCTGGTAACCTAATTTCGGACTGTATGACGGACCCCCATTTCACACATTAATTTTTTTCGCTATTTTCCTTCTGAAAATTTGGGGTGCATCTTATGGTCCGGTGCGTCTTATTGTCCGAAAAATACAGTAGTTAGAATTACACCCAGTATACTGGACTTGAGAAGTGGTACTGTGCGGTATATATACACGACAGAGAAGTGGTTCTGCGTACTGTTTATATACAGAATAATACAGATATTGAGAATTACACCCAGTACACTGGACAGGAGAAATGGTTTTGTGCAGTATACAGTTAGGCTCAAAAGTTTATATACCCCAGCAGAATTACACACTGTTTACAAGTAAACAGGTCACCTTTAGTAGCCATTCAAACCAATTTGTGTCAACTTCTGTGCATGTTATCAGGCCAAAATCACCAGGGTAGGTGAACTTTTGATCAGGGTAATTTGAATGTTTTGGGTTGTCATTATGATTTAAAAAGAGAAAACACAGTAGTTTGACAATGAATGGCTTCACTCAACCACTAACCATGAGTGGAGAAAAAATTTTGCTGGAGAATATTACAGATATTAAGAATTACGCCCAGTATGCAGGGCATTCCCTATTTTGGCAGGGCCATCCTGCAAACTGGACTACAATTTTTAAGGGTTTAAGGAATTTTTTTCTTAAATTGTTCTTTCCTAGGTTATTTTCAGGACAGGGCTTAATTTTACAAATTTTTAGGTACTAAATTTTGGTAATTTTGGTAAATCTGTAACAATGGTACCCTCTCGTTATAACAGTTAAACGTGTTATCTTATTTCAGATATTTTCAGCCCATAGGTTCGAAGACATAAGAAATGACAAAAGGACTCTTACTCCCCAGGTCTACCGATGCTTCCGTGCTACTGATTCAGTCTTGACAAGCTGCATGGGTGATGCCACATACACAGCACTGCAGTCAATCACTGGGCTCGGATGCTCTCCTGATTAAGACCTCTGCCATCTTTGAACAAAGAACAGAGAAGTTCTGAAGAGGCATTTCTTGATCAAAGGAGAATGAGTATGAGCTTAAGAGTTCTGGCTCCTACAGACCAGTTAGACGATCCCAACCAACTCATTACCTGCATTAAAGACAGCTGTCTTACATAGTCACCTTTATAAAAGATTCCTGTCCACAGACTCAATCAGTCAGACTCTAACCTCTACAAAATGGACAAGACCAAAGAGCTTTATAAGGATGTCAGAGACAAGATCTTAGACCTGGACAAAGCTCGAATGGGCTACAAAACCATAAGTAAGACGCTGGGTGAGAAGGAGACAACTGTTGGTGCAATAGTAAGAAAATGGAAGAAATACAAAATGAGGTCAATCAACATCGATCTGGGGTACTATGCAAAACCTCATCCCGTGGGGTATCCTTGATCATGAGGAAAGCGAGAGACCAGTCTAAAACTACACTGGGGGAGTTTGTTAATCTCAAGGCAGCTGGGACCACAGTCACCAAGAAAACCATTGGTAACACATTGCACTCTAAAGGTTTAAAATCCTGCAGTGCCCGCAAGGTCCCCATGCTCAAAAAGGATTATGTGCAGGCCCATCTGAAATTTACCAATGAACACCTGGATGATTCTGTTGAGTGATTGGGAGAAGGTGCTGTGGTGAGATGACACAAAAATTGAAGTCTTTGGCATTAACTCAACTCGCTGTGTTTGGAGGAAGAGAAATGCTGCCTATGACCAAAGAACACCGTCCCCACTGTCAAGCATTGATGTGGAAACATTATGTTTTGGGGACATTTCTCTGCTAAGGGCACAGGACTTCTTCACCGTATCAATAGGAGAATGAATGGAGCCATGTACCGTAAAATCCTGAATGACAACCTCCTGCCCTTCGTGAGGACATTACAAATGAGTCGTGGCTGGGTCTTCCAGCAAGACAATGACTCAAAACAATCAGCCAAGGCAAAAAAGGAGTGACTCAAAAAGAAGCACATTAAGGTCATGGAGTGGCCTAGCCAGTCACCAGACCTTAATCCCATAGAAAACTTATAGAGGGAGTTAAAGCTCCGAGTTGCCAAGCGACTGCCTCAAAATCTTAATGATTTAGAGATGATCTGCAAAGAGGAGTGGACCTAAATTCCTCCTGACATGTGCGCAAACCTCATCATAAACTACAAAAACGTCTGACTGCTGTGCTTGCCAACAAGGGTTTTGCCACCAAGCATTGTCTTGTTTGCCAGAAGGATCAAATACTTATTTCTCACTGCAAAATGCAAATAAATTTATATCAATGATACAGTGTGATTTTCTGGATTTTATTTTTGATATTTTATCTTTCAATGTTAAAATTAACCTACCCTTAAAATTATAGATTGGTCATGTCTTTGTCAGTGGGCAAAGTTACGAAATCAGCAAGAGATCAAATACTTATTTCCCCCACTGTATTAGCAACTACTGTAACATTGTGCTAATCTAACAAGATACATAATTTATCTATTTGAACATTTTATTTTTGAACACCCACAATTCATCTCTGCCCAGTATCCCTTAAAGATTAAGTCAACATAGTGCAACATTAAATTATATAAGTCTAATATGTTTTCCCAAAACAGACAACTGTCTTTCACTATAATGGTGGCTCCACGTTAAATTTTCTGGGAGTAATGGAAATTCTGATGCTATACTTCCAATGGAAACACAGACCTTCTCAAATTTTGGTAGAGGTGTTGATTGAAGTGTTATAAATATTTATTCTGGATTAAGTGCCTAAAACTAGCAAAAAATCCTCATGGCAAAAATAACAGTATACCAATCATTTCATAGAAACATGTAATAATATAATTTGTGATATTATGTGCATGCTGAAATTGCCAAAATCCGCAACCATTGTGCTCATAAGCAGTGCCATTTAATATTAAGCAGAGGGAAATGTATTTAACAAAATGTCATATTCCAACTGGCAGCCTGCGCAGGAGGCAGGTTTGTTTGGCATGGAAAAGAGAATGCCCTGGCATGGAACGGTTGTTGACAATCGTCAGCATATGGCTTGAAGGCAGCCTCAGCCTACCCCATCAGGTAAGTGCCATCTTCTGTACTATAGGAGTGATAGATGGGATATTTATGTGGCTGTGACTGTTTGGAGAAAGGCCAAATCACCAATCAGCCAATACAAATAAACAGGTCAGTCTGGCCGGGTCCTCAGAGTTGCACATAAAAATATAGTAATAAAACCTAATGAAATTAATTACAAATGTGCATTAATCCCTGTGTCCTTTTTCACGTATCATCCTGACTCCTGTGTCACGATGGCTTTTATAATCCATGAAAATTTCTGGTTATATATTTCAGTCCGATTTCATTTTTGTTTCATGTGAAGCAATATATTTTTGGTGCCAAAAATAAATCTTATAGTCAAGGCCTGTGCAATGCTACCGCCGCAGAAATTCAGTCTGAAGGTTGAAGGACACCTGATGTGTATTAAGGGGCTATATATTTTGGCCAAATGTATGATTATAAGTTCTTACTATTTTGACAGGATATATGCTAAATGCATGCTGATCTAATATTGAGAGGCAATGTGGTGTCAGTACTCTCTATGGTGTCCTCAGGGCGGTGGGTAACTCATCTGATGGACTGGTAAGGTACATTTGGCACTTTTTATATATGTAATTGTAATCATGAGCTAAGACCCCTTAGTAACCGCGTTGCGCCTATAGTCACCCTTTTTTCAAATATCTGCGAAAAAAACTGATTTATCCGCAAAAAGTCTTCACCAATTAATCAAATTACCAAAAACACAGTCCCCGATTCATCAGAGAGTTTTCACCAGAAATGTTTGCATTTTCATGTCAGTTTCACCATAACACCACGTTCAGTATTTGGTCAGTATTTCCATCAGTATTTGTAAGCCAAAATGAGGAGAGGAACAATCAGACACAGGATCCCTTTAGGAGGTTATGACATCATTCACTGGGTGTTTCTCCTATTTAAATACATTCGCCGTCACTTCCCCTAAGCACAGTTGAAGCGCAATCAGCGCGAAACCGCCAATGTCTCCAGAAGTCTCCCACTATTCTCCCACTGAAACTGTTTTACCATGACTAAATAAAGGATTCTTTTACATGGAGGGTGAGTGACACCTTTTTCTCTATCGGACCTTTCATTTGTTTTTTGGTGTACACCTGTATTCCAAAAGTTGACTGATATTTGCGTACAGGCTAATGAGGTATAGTATAGCGGCTTCCTGCAAGGGACTTGGTGCCGGTAACTTTCCTTTTTTCTGCAATTTACAAAGACACTGGATTTCTTCTGTAACTGGGGCTAATATACCAGCCATAATTACAGGGGAATTTAGCAATAAAACAAGTGTATTAATGTGTTCAAATGTTTCCCAAAATATTTTTAAGACCTTATTAGGGAGATACAGTGTGTAAAATACTTTCAAAAATGATAAGTAAGTAAAAAAACATGATTTAAAAAATAAATAAAACCAAAATAAAATGAAAAATAAAATTATTAGTTTGAATATCAGTTTGTAGCCAACCACCTATTGAAAAAACATATGTTCAAAAATAATAAAAATAATTTCTATAGAAAGGGGAACACATTTTAAAATCTTTTAAGGGGGCCATTGCAGTCTTTAAAAAAATGTGAAAATTAGACACGTATTTTGTTTTTTCTTTATGTTTTCTCCTTTTATCAGTAGCAAAAATTATTATGAAACTGGAGTAAAAACTAATCCCCATGTATCACAAAAAAAGAGGCAAAAACTATTTTACCTTCCGAACAAAATTTTATTTTATAGCTGTTAAAAGCGCACATATGATAAAACTCGAAAATTTGCCTAGTTAGGAATGGGGATAGCAACTATGGCCGCAGCAGTGGGTCGCAGCTTTCTGTGTGCAATGTGAATAAGCAGAAAGTTGCCAATCCGTTGTGAGAACAAGGTTATACAGAGCTCAGCATTCTCAGAATTGGGAGATCTGCATATAAAAAAGTTTAAATTAAAACTACAGCAACTAGTAAAGTAAATGATAAAATGCTGGAATCAGGGTTTCTGTCCCAACTTCATGCTGCTCTCAGATGAGGTAGCAAAAGCCTGGTAACAAATTCACTTTAAATGCCTTTTTCTTAAGTAGAGAAATTTATACAGTTTGCAAAGGTCTATGCTCTAACCATCAGTCAAATGGGAGGTGACATTCACCAAAATGTGAGTGCATAATGTTAGAAAAAAACACAGCCCATTAAGTTTGTGTCCAGTAAGTTATATGGTACGCACATTATTTAGTAGAGCTGTTTTATAATAGGAAAAACCCTGAATTTATGATCTAACCCTCTTTATTGGCAGCAGCTTTTGCAGTCCATTGTTTTCTATTGTAAGTAACTTCTACTTCCTGATTCTCAATTTTTCTTCTAGGTTTAGTGTTGTAAAAATCTTAAAGGAAATCAGTGACAAGGATTTTGCGACCAAATCTGAGAGCAGCATAGTGTACTGTATAGAGGGAGACCCTGACTCCAACAAGGCAATCATTGGAGGACTATTAAACTTGCTGACAGATAGTCCTCCATATTCATGAGTTCTTATAACCCCACCCCCACCTTTGTGTACCCTGAACATGGACAGAAAACTGCCTCTCAGTGGTGTGGATGGTGGTCATACAAAGATTTACATTCAGAGAACTGCTAGATCTGCATAAATCGCTACTTCCAATAGGTGGCGCTATAGAGTACAAGTCCTCTTTGTTTGAATAGGCAATTTGCATATAAAATAAAATAGTGATTTTATCAAAATGACAGCAAGCAGCCCAGTAAATGATACATCAATGGAATCAGGGTCTGTGCACCTACATGTGCGCTTTGAGAGGGTAGCAATAACCAGGTGACAGATTCCTTTTAAAATATTATTCCCTAAGGCATGTCCTCACATTGTGATCATTTATCCCACCTTCTGGGACTCCCACAGATCCTGAGAATGAGATACATAAATAGGTTCAGTCCTAAATAGAGATGAGCGACTTTCCCGCTCCTCCTCCTCCTCTTCCTCTTCTTCCTCCACCTCATCCAGGACAGTTCCCTGAGCAGACAATGGCTGACTTTCATCAAGGCTTCCCTCCACCTACTCTTCCTCCTCCGCTGCAGATGCCTGATCCTTAATGTGCGTCAAAGTTTGCATGAGCAGACGCATAAGTGGGATGCTCATGCTTATGATGGCGTCATCTGCACTTACCAGCCGTGTGCATTCCTCAAAACACTGAAGGACTTTACAGAGGTCTTTCAGCTTTGACCACTGCACACCCGACAACTTGATGTCGGCCCTCAAACTGCCTGCCCGTGTACCCTCCCGCAAATGCATTACAGCCTGCCTCTGTTCACACAGCCTCTCAACCATGTGCATGGTGTAGTTCCACCTTGTTGCAACGTCTATGATTAGGCGGTGCTTGGGGAGGTGGAGCAATCGCTGAAGCCTCTGCATATGACTGGAGTCTATGGGCAAGCGACGGATATGCGAGCACAGTCTTCGCACCTTATGGAGCAGGGCTAGTAACTCCGGATAATTATTTATGAAGCACTGCACCACCAGGTTCAAGGTGTGAGCCAGGCAAGGTATGTGTCTGAGTTTTGCCAGGGCTATGGCCGCCACAAAATTACGACCATTATCACTGACTACCTTGCCTGGCTCAAGATGTAGACTGCCCAGCCATGGCTCAGTTTCTCGCTGCAAGTAGTCGGCCAGAACCTCCACAGTGTG
Source organism: Oophaga sylvatica (assembly GCA_033576555.1). Taxonomy (NCBI): domain Eukaryota; kingdom Metazoa; phylum Chordata; class Amphibia; order Anura; family Dendrobatidae; genus Oophaga; species Oophaga sylvatica. Next base: position 459,763,368 of record JARQOD010000004.1, on the reverse strand, counting down.
TCTGTTGTCACCCAAAAAAATCATCTTTAAAACAGCCTGCTACAGCTTACCACTAGCTGTTCGATAGTGTGACACCTCGTGTGCAACACTGGCAGCTGCGGATGGAGTGCTCGTGCGACTGCGCTCTGTCGACGAGCTTTTGCTTCTGGTGGAGGAGGAGGGTCAAACGCCTACTGCCAACTGTTGCCTATACCGTGGGCTAGGCAGCACTGTCCCACCGCCGCTGTCCCCTGTGGACCCTGCATCCACCACATTCACCCATTGCGCAGTGATGGACAATTAATGGCCCTGGACATGCCTACTGGCCCATGCATCTGTTGTGAGGTGCACCTTTCCACTCACTGATTGTTTGAGTGCATGGACAATGCAGTCTTTCACATGCAGGAGGAGGGCAGGGATGACTTTTCTAGAAAAGAAGTGCCGACTGGGGAGGTCATAGCGTGGGACAGCGTAGGTCATGAGCTCTCAGAACGCTGCGCTTTCAACCAAACGGAAGGGCATCATCTCTAATGAGATCAGTTTGGCAATATAGGCATTCAAAGCCAGTGTACGCAGATGAGAGGATGAGTACTTTCTTGTCCTACTCAGAGTCTCTGCTAGGGTGAGCTGGACTTAAGAGCTGCATATGGTGGAACTAGCAGTGGACATGGCGGACTGATAGGGGGTTGGGTGATGGTGATGGTGCTGGTGGTGGTGATGGCCTAGATGCAGTCTTTGGTTGCAAAAACATTGTGATTCCCTGACTTCTTTGGCCTTGCTATGACACCTCAACATTTCTTGCTGGTGGTGTGCTAACCGGTGTTCTTACAGTGGGGGAAGCGATGTAGCGTTGCTGGATACCTTCAGTCGGAGCAGGTGCATGTGTGCTACCTGAGGTTTTGTAGTCCGTCCATGGTGCATGGTGTTTAAATGTCTAAGCATGCAACTGGCATTCAAATTTCAGAGATTTTTCCCTCGGCTAAAGGTCCTTCCGCACTTCTTACAGATAACCTTTGCCTCATCAATAGGATTTTGGTCAAAAAAGTGCCACACTGCACTCTTCCTACTATGGGAAAACTTTTCAGGGCTTGCACGCTGTGCTAATTTGACCATCTGGCCAAGCTGTCCTGCAACTCTTTTTGTTTTTTTAACACCTTTTTGGACTGCTACGGGCCTGCCAGATAACCACAGCTGTGATGTCGATGCCTGCTGCGGATCCTCCTCCTCTCCTGAGCTATTCCAGCGGCACCCTCTTCCCCCAATGGATGCCAATCCTGGGCAACAACTGGGTCATCCATCACCTCCTCTTCAATTTCATCTGCACCTTCCTCAGTGTCACCGTTTAAGGTGGTACAGTATGCGGGAAGGGGCACCTGAGTTTCATCAGGGTCAGAATCTGGCTCAGTAGACTGCGAGGGCAATGCTGTGCTGTGGGGGAATGTACAAGCAGAATCATACAGCAGTGGCTGTGCATCAGTGCACTCCATGTCATATTCATCTTGGACTGGGGAATTCAGGATTTCACTTGATAAGTTAGGCATGGTATGTGAAAAGAGCTCCAGGGAGTAATCTGAAATGTGGCCTGCCGCATCCTTTACTTTTGGTGGGGGTGAAGGACACTACTAAAGGGGTTGTTCCTGACCAGGAGCCTGCACTGACGACTCAGTGCTTGCATTTTTTGAAACTTCAGAAGAGGAGGCGATACAGCTGGAGTCTGTTTCTGCAATGTAAGCCAAAACCTGTTCCTGATGCTCTGGCTTTAAAAGCGGTTTACCTACTCCCAGAAAAGGGAGCCTTCCAGGCCTTCTGGAGCCAGACGATGACTCATGCTCAACACCTCCTGCCTTATGTGCTATTGTGCTTTTGGCACTACCAGCAGATGCACCACCACCATCAGTACCAGCTGGCCCCCTGTACCCTAGCTGGTACTGTATGAGGAGCGTACAGCTGTATATGGTGTAGGGAAAAATGTTAATCTCCGTATATATTTCCGGAGTCACACAGAGACGCTCTCTCAGTATGGATTTGACCGTAATACAAACATAAGAAATACGGTACTGTATCAGAAGCATACAGCTGTATACTGTGTAGGGAAAAATTTTAAATCTCCGTATATATTTCCGGAGTCACACACAGATAGTCAGCATGTACAGTATTTGTCCGTGATACCAGCCGGTAACGGTAGTGTGTGAGGATCATACAGCTCTATACAGTGTGGGAAAAAATGAATGGTCGGTAACTGTACAGAAAAAAATAATAAAAGTATTAGTGCTGTGTAAAAAGCAGTCTGCATAGCAGTGTACACACAGCAATACAGCTATCAGGCAGCCTAATAACCAGCGCTGCTGCACACAAGAAAATCCTTCCCTGTCACTGCACACTAACTGTACAGCACAATTGCTATCAGCACAAGCACAGAAGAACTTCTTATATCTTTCCAGCCCTAACTCTCTCCCTACTGATAAACAGCAACCTCTCCCTACTGTTAAAATCGGCAGAAGTAAAATGGAAGTCGGCTGTCAGGGCTTTTATAGACACTATGACGCCCTCAAAGCAAGCCAATCACTGCAATGCCCTTCTCCACGATGGTGGTGGACGCTGCACATGTCATCTCATTGCCCACAGTGTGCGTCCTTGCTCATTGGCTGAAAAAAAGGCACCTGCAAGCATTCTGGGAAATCAGACTTTAGCTCTCATTTTGCCGACCGCATGGCCGCTCCACGCTTTGGTCGGGTTTCAGTCTGCGAAACCCGACTTTGGCAAAAGTCGGTGACTTATGAATTTGACCGACCTGTTTCGCTCAACTCTAATTATTACTTCATGTTTTCAACCCTACATGTTTAAATCCATACATTTTATTTATGCTTTGTTGAACAATCACATCAGATGTACATGATACACTGGACTGAACATGGTTCAATAATCTAATCCCAATTCTCAGGTTCAGGTGCACAGATAATGTTTCACTGACTGTAGCACGTGGAGTCGTGAAAGCTAAATTGACACAGCAATGATTCCTTCATTTATCCATTATGGGAAAACAAACAGCAATGAGCTGGAGCTAGGGAAGCCGAAGCAAACGCAGAACATGCCTCCTTACAAATCTGCTTTGTCAGGAAATATAATCAAGTTCTCTGAAATAATGTTCTTATGTATTCTGCTCTAACCGGTGAAAACTAGAAGAACGCAGTCAGGGCTTTCAGAAGAAAAAAAAATAGGCCAAGCTTGATAAATTTGCTCTTATTATGGCTATTGATGTTTAAATTTCTTCAGGGATGTTGTTACATGGGTGCCTTGTGGTGACAGAGGTACAATGACCTCCTTCGATCCTTAATCTACACCTGTTAGTCAGCTCCCTGGTTGCTTGCAAGTATTCTTAAAGCGGGAGGTTAAGGAAAGAAAAACAGGCCAAGTTTATGGCGCTGCAGCAACGGATCAATGCAGAGTAAATAACCTTCTCTGTCTTATTTCACCCAGCATTATTGATCCAGTTTCTTTGTTATGTTTCTGTCTTTTAATCTCAAGAGACACTTAAATGATTGTCTCGTATTGGACATGCTAACTGGCACATTATGACACCTGCCAGTTTGTCACTCAGTGTGGTTCTTTCTCAATTGCTAGAGGGGGGAAAAAACACAATGTGACTTACGTGGCTAAAACATCATATAAAAATAAGATTATTGTACTAAACATCAAGATCCAAAAGCCACATGGTAGATATCCATGTAAAATGGTGATCAAATAAATATATGCTTTTCTGAGCAATAAAACATAATTGTTTGGAAAGGAGAATAATCAAACCGTAGGAAAATAGAAAACTCAGTATAAAAGAAAAAAGAATGGAACAAAAGTAATAAATATACACTTTATGTATTACTGATGTTTTTACAATATACTGTATATTTTAGGCAAAGAATGCAGACAAATTTAAAGGCACTGTCCAGTTTAAATAGAAAAGCAAAACAAAAAAATCAAATGAAAAATACTGCAAATGTTGTAAAATAACAAAAAGAGAACCCTGTCCTCAGTTCTTCAATCATCCATCAAACCTGGCCTCAGCAATAATGGGCCATACTCACTGGTACCATGGCTCAACTCTGACCAGTGATGTCAGAAATAGGACACGTGACTGCTGAGACCATTTACTGGGACCACTCATGGAGACCACTCCAAAGACATACTGATAGGGAATTTAGATTGTGAGACCCAATGGGGACAGTAATGATAATGTCTGTAAAGTGTTGCTGAATATGATGTGCTATAAAACCATAATAAATAAATAGTACATTTAAACTTGCCAGGTTTGCAGAATTTTTCCCCAAAATTTGAATCAATTTGCTAAGAATTGCAGGCATACTAATTGTCCTAAAAATTGGAACCTGTACAACCTCTTTCAAGTTTTTGAATGCAAACAAAGTCTATTTTCAAAGTGTCCTCAACAAATATAACTTTGAGTAAATGGATGATAACTATTCTTTACTTCTGTGCGGTTATGCACACTACTTGTACAGTTTTTTCAGAGGTTTATGGCTTTTTTCCCTATTTCTATTGCTAAGCTATGAGCAGTGATACCAGATCACTGTCTAGATTCACCACAAAATGACTGCTGCATTTCCTGCTTCTGCTTTTATACAGGTTATGGTAATTCCTTTTGATTGGCTATTTAATACCATGTGACATTATGGGGATTACTGCCCAGCTGCAGCCAAGGTCACGCGTGCCTTCTCAGGATGATATAATCTTCTCCATTGTGTAAAATGGAGGCAACCAATGTGGGCAAGTCAAAAAATACAGAAATTTCCCAAAGATTCAACACAAATTTGCATCAAAATGATTAGCTGATCCCTACTATTTATGCAATTCTTTTGCTTATTGGATAACTTCTACTAAATCCTTTTTACAGTTTAACCCCAACATAGGGGTAATTCATACTTTCAACATTAGGATTTATATATTTTACAATTTTATCACTTTTTGCATCTGTATTGTACTGTTTTATTCAATTATATTTCCTAAATCGTTCATTTTTTTGCTGTTATTTGCTCTGTTTTTGTTGAAGGTTTAAATATTTTTATTTCTTGTTTTTTTGCAATACTGTAGAAACATTGATAAAAAGAGAACAAATCTGTATTGTAATAGGTTTTATTCAACGAGTTGGTATTTTTCGTTTGTGCTTGCATATTTTTGTACTGCAACGAAAATGGTGTTTGTGAACTTTTAGCCCAATTGTTTAAAAAAAAAAAAAATTAAAAGATTCAACATTTAAGCCAATCTGAATTTTGCCAAGATCTTTGTATTTTTTTTAAATCCTCATTTTCTTGTGGTTCTTAACTTGCTGCGAATGTCTCCTTTTAACGACATGTGAAAACAAATTGCAACATTTTTTCCTATAATAGGCCTTAAATGCACTGTATTACGTGGAGGTTTTGTTAATGGCACCATTACTCATGAAAAAAATTGGGTTGACCTTTTGTAGCCCAGCTCTTTTAACAGGGCAGTGTTTCTGCAGGACTTGTGTTTCTGCAGGACCATACATCAAATGATTACATTTAAAATGTTTTTACTATAGAACTATTAACTGTAACAGTTGTATAAATCAATAGCTTCCAAGTCTTGCCAAACCTTATCAGCACTAAACAGAGTGAAGGGCACCGTTTATTTACAGCATTTTCTTAAAGTCATCTGAAAATCACGAAGGGGAATTTACTCCCAGTTTACAGGTTTGCGTAAACTGCGAATTAGATCAAATTTGGTGTCCAATGGAGAAGGTGTGGGGTGCGCGGGTGAACAAGCCGTCTGAAGGGCAAAGACATAAAAAATGTAAAGCTGCTATCTCTGTGTTACTAAGGAATGACCTTCCATTGATTTTTACGGCTTGTTTGCTACCCTGTTTCTGTAGGTGAGTAATGACTTCGAGAAAACTATAGTGGTCCCTTGGACAAATTAATTCTTTGTAGGGTGTGATACCTTTTATGGGGCAGACAAATGGCTTTTTCAAAGGAAAGTGGCTATGGAAGCATAAAAGAGACAAGTAAACTATTATAGTCTACATCTTCAATATCAAAGGAAATATCCAATGAACAGTATCATTATTTTGATCAGGCGTAGTATTAACCCTGCAGTAGTGAAGGATTATTCACTCTTTAGCCGTATTTTAAGGTCAAATATGGGACCAATTACAATTTTTGTCCTATTATTGCTTCATTGCCTAACAATTGACTGATAAACATAAAATATATACATTTTACATTGTCAAATCTAATAAAATGTCAATTTTAATTAAAATATTTTGTTCATATTTCTCACTTACCCCACAAGCTCCTTTTTCTAATAATGCATTGTATTGATAAAACTTGAAATGCTAATATATATGTATATAAAAAAAACCTTTAGCCTGCGGAAAGATTACTAGTATTGATCGAGCACTGAAATTCTTGAGTGCTTGGTACTCGAATCGCAGATAAGGAGGATTTGAGCATAATTTGAGCTCCCATATAATAAATCTAAATCCAGACTGAAAGTACATGGGTTTTTTTAATTTAGTCAATGCGTTTCAAGATACTACCGACTTCTTCATCGGGACAAGTAGAAGTCCTGATGACGAAGTCTATAGTACTTTGAAATGCATTTACTAAATAAAGAAAGACCGCATGTATTTTCAGTCTGGATTTAGATTTATTATATGGGATACCAACATCGCAGATGATCCGCAAATCCTCCTTATCTGTTGTCAAGATATTTAATATGGATTTTATATAATGCTCCATATATAATCAGCCCCATATATGATGTTCAAGTGTATGATGGGCCCCATATAATATTCCATAAATAATGGGCCACATATATGATGCGCCAGTGCATGATGGGCCCCATATTATGCTCCATATATAATAGGCCCCATATATGGTGCTCCAGTGTATGATGGGAACCATTTAATGCTCCATATATAATGGGCCCCATATGTGATGCTCCAGTGTATGATGGGCCCCATATAATGCTCCATATATAATAGGCCCCATATATGGTGCTCCAGTGTATGATGGGCCCCATATAATGTTCCATAAATAATGGGCCACATATATGATGTGCCAGTGCATGATGGGCCCCATATTATGCTCCATATATAATAGGCCCCATATATGGTGCTCCAGTGTATGATGGGAACCATTTAATGCTCCACATAATGGGCCCCATATATGATGCTCCAGTGTATGATGGGCCCCATATAATGCTCCATATATAATAGGCCCATATATGGTGCTCCAGTGTATGTTGGGAACCATTTAATGCTCCATATATAATAGGCCCCATATATGATGCTCCAGTGAATGATGGGCCCCATATAATGCTCCATATATAATTAGCCATATATACATATATGATGCTCAAGTGTATGATGGGCCCCATGTAATGCTCCATATCTAATAGGCCCCTTATATGATGCTCCAGTGCTGACTGCTGCTCTGCTCCAAATTCCTCTGCATCGGCGTCTTCCGGCTCTCTGCACTGTGACTGTTCAGGCAGAGGGTACACAGACATGATGTCATCGTGCTCTCTCACCTGAAATGTCACAGCCAGAAGATGCTGAAGACACTGTAGCGATGGAACGGTGAGAGGTAAGTATTGCAAGTGCGGGTCCTGAGCAAGTGGAGGGAGCCCACTTGCAGGCGCCGGCACTGTCATTGGGTCCCCATAGCATGCTGGTGCCCCCAATGACAAGTGGGCCCCCCTGCCTGCTCAGGGCCCCGGCACTTGCGCAGGTGCTGATGTGGGCCTTGGCCCACTCTATGGCACTAATATTGGCAGATTGCAATACTTTGCTTGTGATTAAGCACGGCATCTCTTTTTCCCTTGTAGTAAAGTGACAGTACACTGATCACACACACATACACATACACACTATTTTCCAGGTAAATTTTTGGATTTTGCACTGCAAAAAATGCAAATTCACAGCAAAAACTGTGGTAAATCTGTTACATATTAGAAATTGTATTAAAATCTTAATGCCCTAAAATCACTGCTACGTTTTTCTGCTAAATGGGAATGGAATATTGTAAACCCCAGTAAGGCCGGGGTCACACTTGTGTGTGCAATGCAAGAAGCTCGCAGGAGTCTCTCGTATCAATACCCGGCACTGACGCCGGCACTCGGACTGGAGTGTGCGGCTGGATAGAAATACATGCAGCCGCACACTTCGGTCCCGAATGCTGGCGGCAGTGCCAGGTATTGATGCGAGTTTCTCGCATCACACTCGCAAGTGGACCCCGGCCTAACATTTATTGTAGTCTTTGTTGTGGATTATCAGTAAGCAATCTGTACCAAAAACCAATTGCATCTCAATATAGCCTTTAAACAATGCAGGGATGGCCTGAAAGTTTGCCTTTTTACGGATGAACACCATTGAAAATCTGGAAAAAAAGTTGTATGCATTTATGGTGGTCTGTGGAAAATGCTGATCTAGGCATACAAATACACAGCAGTACAATATAAACCTTGTGGACTTCTGTAACATTTTATTTTAATAGATTACGTGGCTTATTATCCTGTTTGCTTGCAACCAGGAAAAAACTGATGACTTTTGTACGATAAAAACTATGATAAAATTAATGTCAATGTTTGTAAAAACCTAGGTTAAAAGAATGGGATGTTCTCTTTAAGAGCAAATCCAATGGGGGACTTGGATTACCAAACATTCAGGCATACTTTTGGTCGAATGTAATAAATAAAGCATATATTGGGTAGGGGAGAACACGCTTCCAAATTGGATTGAACTAGAAAAATGTCATGTCAATTACCGCCCATTGAAAGAATGCTTACTTAATCATATTTTCCAACTAAATCGTTATAAATTACTTCATCCTATCTTCTTAGCCACAACCCAAGCATGGGAAAAAATTGCTAGACCAACCCAAGAAACATAATAATCTAGCTAGCTTAAATAACTTCCCACTCTCCCTGCAACCATTTATAAATTCCAAATCCCAGAGAGATGGACCCAAATAGGCATAAAAAAATCGATGATATTTATGTCAACAACAACTTTGTTAGTTTTAGCGACATTAAACTAAAATGTAATATTCATTCATCGGACTTTATGCACTATTGTATTCTGAAAGAACACATTCAAAACTTCATCCATAAAGTGCCTACAAAGGCAGAAGCTGTACACTTATTACTCAGTAATATAGGGCATAGGGTCTTCTGGAGCACCAAATACTTATACACTCTTTTCAACAAGGGCAATAAGTTCCAAAAAAAATCTATATGTCCAGATGAGAAATGGATATACAGATCTCAACAAGTTCAGAGCAGTGGGAGGATGCTATAAAATACACATACTCCTCTAACATATCCCTACCCCTTCATGATTCCTTTTATAAGATGCTAACTAGATGGTACTTCACCCCAGTAAGACTATCACTCATCAACAGCGACCACTCACACATATGTTGGAGGGGATGTGGTTCCAGAGGAGACCTGCTCCTCATTTTCTGGACTTGCCCAAAGATTGCACTATTATGGAATCAGGTTTTGCTACTTATCAATAATTTCCTTAAAAAAGACTACCCTCTTACTCCACAAACAGCCTTGTTATCTTTGGGACTAGAAAAAATTCATCGTTCCATGAGATACGTTTTGGTACATATCCTACTAATAGTCAAAAACTTGATAGCCTTCCATTGGAAACAACCTGATACCCCACAAATTGCTGACGTTGTCGACAGACTTCACATCCATAACGCTTTGGACCTCAAATTCGCTAGGATCAACGGCTGCATTAATACCTATGAGAAGAAATGAAACCACTGGAATTCAATATTTCCCAAACCCTAAACATAACCCTAATCCTTTTTACGGGCTTCTGATTCCTCAGGATACTTTCTTAAAAAAAAAATGTATTTTTTCACTTGTTTAATATGTGTTACCTAGAATATGTAAAGTTATTTATTCTGAGTTCTCTACCCTCCACCCAGTCCCTTTACCCTTCTATTACCCCTCTTCCCAAAGACCTTTCCCATTTCCCCTTTGCACAAATCATCTCGGAGAACAGATGTAAGGAGAAAATGTCAATACGCTTTGATAAAGTTAATTTGTTGACTGTTAAAATATACAAAATGTCAATACAAATTTTGGAATCAAAAGAAATGAACATAATGTCAACTATGTATCTTTAGAAGTCCTGTTTATATATCATGAATTGCACTTTTTATTTGTAAGGATTTGCTTTTTGATTTGAGGTATCAGCCATGTTCAGATACTTAGCAACAAATGTGGATGAAGACAAGATACCACACTTATTCTTTCAGGTCTCTAGAGAAAGGTTTTATTGTAAAAAAAAAAAAGTTTGCAAAAAGCAATTGCTGGTAACACAATGATTCATAAAGCTCAGGAAAAGGTGAACATGATCATTATAGTAACAGTTCCCTTTGACTTCATGGGGTCTATGGCTGAGTAGGCGTGTTAACCCTAAATGGAATTCGATGAATCACTTGCCGTGATGTATGGGTATTGCATGACACCATGAAAAGGCTGAATCTCAAAAACTGAGCTGACTTATAGGAACAGCAGCTCTGAAAACACGGATCATTTATCATGAGCTGATAAGACAGAGATATAAGTCCCACACGTAAAATATTTCAGTAATATGCAGAGCTAACAGAAGAAAAACATTTTGTCTGAATTTGAAAAGCAGGGCGTTGTAAATTTTGACCTTTCACTCCCCTGCACATTACTGTCTACTTTAGTCCTCAGATTCATCAGTTGTCAACACTATTCATCACTTTCTACCACACAGAAACTTCACTTCCTATCTTGTTCTCCTAAGGTTTCTACCCACAAAGGAGATTGTAAACCTTGACATAAGTTGCAGTTTGTGCAGCGTACTGGAATCTTTTAGTCCTTATGAAGAAATAGAAGCAACAAATCTGTCAGAGTAGCAGTATCACTTTGTAGCAAAGTGGTAATCATGTGTGTGACACATTGCAAATATTTGTCTGAAATAGGGATTACTAGTCCGCCAGGCCAGTATGTAGGATACAAAGGTGTAGAAAAATCATATTATGCAGTGTATGTAGAGTAAGTGTACGCTTAAAGGAAACCTGTAATATCCGATAACACTGTCAACCTGGAAATATAGTATTAATCTGCAGGTTAATAGCATTATTGAGGTGCCCGGCCACCATACTGAAAGTGCGGCACCTTGGAAAAGATTAACTTAATTCTCCTGGACCCGCCAACTTTCAGTAACAAGTGTGCAAGCACCTGCTTCACTCACCAATCACTATACTGGTGGACACTGATAGGGTTAAATTCTGTGACCCAGACTATGGAGCAAGCATCTTTGATAGCCATCAAGTTCTACCCTATGCTCCTTGAATGGCTTTCCCTGTTTCAAAAAAGGGTTGTTCCAATAGGATCTTGCTGCCTTCCCATATGTATATGTTATGCTGTAAGGTCCATCCATTTTCCCTCAATACCTTGGGAACTGGTTGAATCTCCAACCCTCCCTCCCTAAGTTATGTTACCTAAGTTGTGTTTCTGCTTCCTGTTTTTCATTAGTTATATGTAATTAATCAAGGTACAGTGCGTATATGATTCAAAAATTGGTGACCTTGTGGATTTGCATACCGGTTTGGTGTTTCGCACATCCCTTGGATCCGTGTGTCAAGTTTGTTGTTAGTTTTTGTAAAAGAAAAAAGATAGTAAAGTTGTAACCGACTTCCACCTATCTCAGTGTTTTGTGCTTTATTTCATATATTTCATATATTTGGGGCTTAGTTATGTTTGTTTTGTCTCTAGAGTCTGTGAGCAGCTGATGTAATCACACCCTGGCAATTTAACTGACAGCCACCTCTGCACTCTGCACACAGTTGTTGTAACTGAGAAGAAGCCAAGGCAGGATGGGATGTGGCAATGCCCACCCGATGAACTCATCAAAAGTGTAAATTACTCCAGGAATGTTACTCAGTCTGGAGCAAATATTCTTGTGAGATGCAGGAAAGTGCAGATCATTAATGAGATGTGGCTCTTAATGAATTGGAGGCATACTATTCTAACAGGTCCCTCATTAAGACTGGCAAATTAAACTCCAATGTTAATGAATTGGTACCCTACATTTTTTCATTTTAACTGGTTACAGTTGCAGTCAACAGGAATACACTACTTCAAAAGCAACTCGTTGGCATAGAATTATCAAAATATTATTACTACATATTAGACTGATGTTGGCCAAACCCATCGTATGGTTATGGTGTGGCTGACTCTTGGCGACTGATGATATAGGATGAGATAATTTGGCTTTTCCGATTTTGGTCTGCAGACCCTTTTGTTCTCTAAGAGTTAAGCCGCCAGCAGAAATGTCAAGCACTAGCTCTCTCATAAAGAATTGTAGAGCATTCTACCAAGCAAGTACTCGTGTATAGGAATGAGGTGAACAATGTAGCTGCCAGCCAATTGATTAACTGAGCCATCTTTTTGCCAACGGCTATGTGGCTTGGTCTTCCAGCATAACAATGACACGAAACACACAGCAATGGCAACTAAGGAGTATCTCCGTAAGAAGCAATTCAAGGTCCTGGAGTGGCCTAGCCAGTCCCCAGAACTGAACCCAATAGAAAATCTTTGGAGGGAGCTAAAACAATGTTGCCCTGCGACAATCCCGAAACTTGAAAGATCTGGAGGAGATCTGTATGGAGGAGTGAGCCAAAATCCCTGCTGAAGTGTGTCAAGAACTACAGGAAATGTCTGACCTCTATAATTACAAAGGTTTCTATACCAAACATAAAGTTCTGTGTGGAGTTATGGGGAGGGAAGTAGGTGCTTTGGTCCACTACCTGAAACCGCATGAACTAGGGACCATCTCACCGACCCCCTGACACTCCGTGTCTCCACTTTATGTTAGCAACGGTGGGATATTACTCAGCCCAGTGGAATCTGGGGAGCTGCATGGGACTGATGTTAGTAGACAGTGTCCAAAGGCTCCACAAACAGAAAGGTTTACAGACAGACCCAGCAGAACATTGATGAGGAACAGCAAGTTTCGGACACCACTATGTCCAACCTCACCAGCTCTGCCTTGGGAAGAGGACCAGAGTGGATGTATAGCCTCAACAATAAACAGCAACCACAGGAGCTGTGCCAGCTTTGACAGATTGAATGGGATTTTATCCAGAAACTACGGAATGCGGAGGACGCCAGGTGTGGACACAATGGATACGAGTCGTTTCTCGTCAATTATGTGTAGGATTTATTCGCAAGGAAGGCATGGAATATGCTCTAAGGAAACTGGATGATACAAAATTTTGTTATCATGAAGGTGAGACTGCTTACATTCCTGTCTGGGCTTAAACACATGCTGTAGACTGTCCCCAATCAGTGAAGAATGATGATCAGAATCCTATCACATCTGGCTTATTAAGATGAGGGAGCAATGTGATGACACAGAATTTTAGCTTAATTAACCAGACGTCTAATTTCAGTAAATCAGGAGTTTATCTATATGTTGACTTTTGAATGTATATGTTTCTTTCTTGTTGGTCTAGAAAACACAGACTTTTGTTCATGTAAGTATGTATTATTGACTTGTAAGTTGACATTTGTTGTAACATATTGTGCTGTTATCCTGGATGACTACAGTCATGGCCAAAAGTTTTGAGAATGACACAAATATTAATTTTTACAAAGTCTACTGCTTCACTTTTTCTAACGGCAATTTGCATATACTCCAGAATGTTATAAAGAGTGATCAGCTTAACAGCAATTACTTGCAAAGTCAATATTTGGCTAGAAAATGAACTTTATCCCCCAAAACACATTTCAACATCATTGCAGCCCTGCCTTAAAAGAACCTGCTAACCTCTTTTCAGTGATTGCTCCATTAACACAGGTGTGGGTGTTGATGAGGACATGGCTGGAGATCAATCTGTCATGATTAAGAATGACACCACTGGACACTTTAAAAGGAGGCTAGTGCTTGGCATCATTGTTTCTCTTCTGTTAACCATGGTTATCTCTAAAGAAACACGTGCAGTCATCATTGCAATGCACAAAAATGGCCTAACAGGGAAGAGTATCCCAGCTAGAAAGATTGCACCTCAGTCAACAATCTATCGCATCATCAAGAACTTCAAGGAGAGAGGTTCCATTGTTGCCAAAAAGGCTTCAGGGCGCCCAAGAAAGACCAGCAAGCGCCAGGACCGTCTCTTAAAAGTGTTTCAGCTGCGGGATCGGGCTACCAGCAGTGCAGAGCTTGCTCAGGAATGGCAGCAGGCAGGTGTGAGTGCATCTGCACGCACTGTGAGGCGGAGACTCTTGGAGCAAGGCCTGGTCTCAAGGAGGGCAGCAAAGAAGCCACTTCTCTCCAGAAAAAAACATCATGGACAGACTGATATTCTGCAAAAGGTACAGGCAGTGGACTGCTGAGGACTGGGGTAAAGTTATTTTCTCTGATGAATCCCCTTTTCGATTGTTTGGGACATCAGGAAAACGCCTCATTCGGAGAAGACAAGGTGAGCGCTACCACCAGTCTTGTCTCATGCCAACTGTTAAGCATCCTGAAACCATTCATGTGTGGGGTTGCTTCTCAGCCAAGGGAATCGGCTTTCTCACAGTCTTGCCTAAAAACACAGCCATGAATAAAGAATGGTACCAGAATGTCCTCCAAGAACAACTTCTCCCAACCCTCCAAGAGCAGTTTGGCGATCAACAATGCCTTTTCCAGCATGATGGAGCACCTTGCCATAAAGCAAAGGTGATAACTAAATGGCTCAGGGAACAAAACATAGAGATTTTGGGTCCATGGCCTGGAAACTCCCCAGATCTTAATCCCATTGAGAACTTGTGGTCAATCATCAAGAGACGGGTGGACAAACAAAAACCTAAAAATTCTGACAAAATGAAAGCATTGATTGTGCAAGAATGGACTGCTATCAGTCAGGATTTGGTCCAGAAGTTGATTAAGAGCATGCCAGGGAGAATTGCAGAGGTCCTGAAGAAGAAGGGTCAACACTGCAAATATTGACTTGCTGCATTAACTCATTCTAACTGTCAATATAAGCTTTTGTTACTCATATGTTTGCAATTATTATATTTCTGTCTGTGATAAAAACATCTGTCAAACACACATAAAAACCAGAGGGCAGCAGATCATGTGAAAATATAATATTTGTGTCATTCTCAAAACTTTTGGCCATGACTGTAGAGACGAAGGATAATTGAACTATGATGTTTGCTGATATGTTGATTACACATTGTCTAGGCCAGTTATCTTTTTGACTTGCAAAGCAAAGGAGGAAAAACTATGCAAATACATTATATAATCAAATTATGCGAGTTGATCTTGCCACCATTCTTCTTGCCCAATCTCTGCCTTGATAACCTGGGGTTGTCATAACAACCTCCGGGTCATTTAGCTACGGAAAGCCGCTGTGACCATGCTCAGAACATGGTCACAGCAGATTTCTCCATATAATGCATTGCAATGCTGGAGCATTGCAGTGCATTGTACCTGCAATCAAAAGTAAAAGAGTGAAAGTCCCATAAAGGGACAAGGTAAAAAAAAACATTTTTTAAAAAAAATTGTAAAAAAAAATATTAAAAAATAATAAAAAAAATTCCCCTTAAAAATACACATTTTTATGTAAAAAAAATACACGTTTGGTATCGCCGCATCCGTAAAAATCCCATCTATAAAAGCATAACCATAGTTAACCCCTTCAGAGAAAAGCCTAAAAAAAACCCACAAAAAGCAGTAAATTATACTTTTTCCAAGCGGTATTATCATACCGCTTGGAAAAAGAGCAGTAACACGCGATCAAAAAGACAGATATAAATAATCATGGTACCACTGAAAACGTCATCTTGTCGCGCAAAAAACAAGCCCCATACAACATCATCAGCGAAATAAAAAAAAAAAGTTATAGCTCGCAGAATGAAGTGATGCAAAAATATTTTTTTTTTCTATAAAAGTTTTTATTGTGTAAAAAACGCCAAAACATAAAAAAAGATATAAATGAGGTATCGCTGTAATTGTAGTGACCCGACGAATAAAGCTGCCTTATCAATTTTACCACATGTGGAACGGAGGAAAAAAAAACAATTTCTGAATTGCTGGTTTTTGTTCATTCTGCCCCACAAAAATCAGAATAGGAAGTGATCAAAAAACTTTATGTGCCCGAATATGGCACCAATAAAAACGTGAGCTCGTCCCGCAAAAAATATGCCCGCACATAACTCTGTCGGCCGAAATATGGAAAAATTATAGCTCTCAAAATACGGCGATGCAAAAATTTCTGACAAAAAATTCTTCCAAAAAAAGCTTCATTTAGTATGTGACAAGCTAAACATGAAAAAAGGATATAAATCTGGTATCGCTGTAATCGCTCCGATCCGAAGAATAAAGTCGCCTAATCACTAATACCGCACGAGGAATTGCGTAAACAATAAAACCAATTCTTCACCTTTTGTGGATTTGTTCATTCTGCATCCCAAAGATCGCAGTAAGGCGATCACAGTGGTTCCCCCCCACTTATGGGGTATCAGCATACTCAGCACAAATTGCACATCAGCTTTTGGGGTCCAATTTCTCCTGTTACCATTACAAAAATTAAAATTTGGGGGCAAAAATTTTTGTGGAGAAAAATATGATTTTTTTATTTTCACGGCTCTACGTTATAAACTTCTGTGAAGAACTTGGGGGTTCAAAGTGCTCACCACACATCTAGATAAGTTCCTTGGGGGGTCTAGTTTCCAAAATGGGGTCACTTGTGGGGGTTTCTACTGTTTAGGCACATGAGGGGCTCTCCAAATGCAACATGACACTCGCAGACCATTCCATCAAAGTCTGCATTCGAAAACGGCGCTCCTTCCCTTCCGAGCTCTGCCATGTGTCAAAATACTGGTTAACCCCCACATATGGGGTATCAGCGTACTCAGGACAAATTGCACA
This sequence comes from Oophaga sylvatica, assembly GCA_033576555.1. Taxonomy (NCBI): domain Eukaryota; kingdom Metazoa; phylum Chordata; class Amphibia; order Anura; family Dendrobatidae; genus Oophaga; species Oophaga sylvatica. The sequence continues at coordinate 459,746,444 of JARQOD010000004.1, read as the reverse complement.
ATAACTTTTGGGGTCCTGTTACTCCTTGGAAAATAAAAATTGTGGGTGAAAAGATCATTTTTGTGGAAAAAAAAATATTTTTTATTTTCACGGCTCTGCGTTATAAACTTCTGTGAAGAACTTGGAGATTCAAAGTGCTCACCACACATCTAGAGGAGTTCCTTGGGGGATCTAGTATCCAAAATGGGGTCACTTGGGGGGGTTTCTACTGTTTAGGCACATCATGGGCTCTACAAACGTAACATGACGCTCACAGACCATTTCATCAAGTCGGCATTACAAAACGTCACTACTTCCCTTCTGAGCCCTGATGTGTGCCCAAACAGTGGTTCCCCCCACATATGGGGTACGAGCATACTCAGGACAAACAGGACAACTTTTGGGGTCCAATTTCTCCCTTGTGAAAAAAAATTGTGGGCTAAAAAATCATTTTTTGAGGAAAAAAAATGATTTTTTATTTTCATGGCTCTGGGTTATAAACTTCTGTGAAGCACTTGGGGGTTCAAAGTGTTCACTACACATCTAGATAGGTTCCTTGCGTGGTCTAGTTTCCAAAATGGGGTCACTTGGGGGGGGTTTCCACAGTTTAGGCACATCAGGGGCTCTGCAAGCGTAACGTGACAATTCCATCAAGTTGGCATTTCAAAACGTCACTACTCCCCTTCCGAGCCCCGACGTGTGCCAAAACAGTAGTTTTCTCCCACATATGGGGTATCAGCGTACTCAGGACAAATTGCACAATAACTTTTGGGGTCCTGTTACCCTTTGAAAAATAAAAATTGGAGTGAAAAGATCATTTTTGTGGAAAAGATATGATTTTTTAATTTTACGACTCTATGTTATAACCTTCTGTGAAGCCCTTGGGGGTTCAAAGTTCTCACCACACATCTAGATAAGTTCTTTGGGGGGTCCAGTTTCCAAAATGGGGTCACTTATGGATGGTTTCCACTGTTTAGGCACATCAGGGACTCTCCAAATGCGACATGGCATCCAATCTCAATTCCAGCCAAAAAAGTCAAATAGCGCTGCTTCCCTTCCGAACTCTGCCATGCGCCCAAATAGTGGTTCACCCCCACATATGTGGTATCAGCGTACTCAGGACAAATTGCACAATAACTTTTGGGGTCCTGTTATCCTTTGGAAAATAAAAATTGGGGGTGAAAAGATCATTTTTGTGAAAAAAATGATTTTTTCATTTTACGGCTCAACGTTATAGCCTTCTGTGAAGCCCTTGGAGGTTCAAAATGCTCACCACTAGTGTTGAGCGATACAATACTGCAAATATCGGGTATCGGCCGATATTAGCTGTATCGGGCTTTCGATTCCGAGTACCGATATTTTCGTCATATCGGATACCGGAATCGGATTTGTCACTGTCACTGTGAGTGTCCGTCGGTCGGGTCTGTCAGGAGTCAGCGGCACTTACCTGGCAGAAGATCTCCGGCGGTCACGTCCTGGACTGCTTGATGGCCGCCATTATCTTCTCCCTGGCGGTCACATGCAGTTTTTCGCGATTACTGCAGTGACTGCTGGGTAATCCCGGCCGTAAAGCAGTCAGTCCGATGACGTCACCGCCGGGGAAGCAGGTAATCAGCTGTGCTGCGCCGGGATGACAGGCTCTGCCTGCCTGCCTCTGATGTCATTCTGATGTAGCAGAGCTGGATCGTCGTGGGACACTCGTTACTATGGACTGCGTCGGACAGGTGGTATACTGCTGTTTTTTTTTTTCATTTTTTTACAGGAGATCGATGGCGTCGCAGGATGAGACTGTAATAAAAGTAATGAAAACTGTGTTGTTTTTTTTATTAAATTAAAAAACTTTTTTATGAACATTCACCCGTCCGGGTACATCAACAATTTAACTATTTACATACAGGGACCCTGTCCGGGTTATTTATAATTCTTTGGCAGGGGTGTTCCAGGTACCACCTGGTACTCTTCTGATGCTTGCCAAACATCCGAGACACCAAGGACCACCAGGACCTGATGACGTCGTGTGGCCTGTACAGTCAAGTCGTGACCCGCTATCTGTGTCTGTGTGGCCACCTCTTTCATCTCCCTCCGGGTCTGGAGCCCTATGTCCCGGACTGAACGAACCCCAGGGGGCCTAACAGGCGCCGGGTACGGGCCAGCTATCATTATCATGTCCATAGCTGGGGCTGCTGAGGAGACCACTGAGGGAGGCTGGGGAGATTTACGGCGTGGGGTGGGCACTTGTGCAGAGGCCTGGATGTGGGAGGCTGAAGGCTCCGAGGGTCTCACAGGTTCCTGACACTCTGGGGACCAGGGGTCGCACCTGGTGACATTTAGGGCATACCATCCATTGTAACCCCAGTGTCGAGTGTAAGTTACCAAGTCTCCTGGCAACAGGTCCCTCCCCGGGTGTCCTTCTGGGAGGTGAGTCTCCACATCCCGCCGAGTCATAAACACTTCTAAATAAAGTCCAGGCTCCTGGATGAAGCCCCAACCAGCTTTCAATTTAAAGCTCCGTACTGCACCCTTACGCCGCGGCTCCCTCAGGGTTCCTTTATCTTTTCTCATCCGGTCCTTATCTGCCCGGTCCTTCTGGATGTGACGTTGGCGAAGCTTCTGGGATTCGCGCTGCTCCCTTTGTCGCTCGGCTTCTCTCTCCCGACGTCTCCACTCTTCCTCCTGACGCCGGTTGTAATTCTCCTCCACCAGCATCTCCATGTCTCCACCATCAAACTGCAGCTTACGATGTCCGGTTTGCGGCAGCTCTCCTGGCGCCCGACAGTCCTGGCGGCGCTCACCTGCGGAGGAAGCAGCCGGCTCTGGAACAGATGACAGTCGGGGCTCCGGTACAGACAGGTAGACCTCTGGTGCCTGCGCGGCCTCCTCCATGAGGACGGGTGTCGCTTCTTCTGTCTCAGCGACGGGGCAGACAGCGGGATCTGGGGTGCTGCCAGTGCAGCGTTTTTTGCAGGAACGGGTGCCTCCACTGCGACAACGTCAACCGGATCACATTGCAAGGGCTGGGATGCCCGCACGGACTCCTCTACTAGAACGGGTGCCTCACCTTCCGGTACAGACACTTCAGGTAAGAGGGATTGGCGCCGCTCCAAGTTTAGTTTTAGGGCACGCCAGCTGGCTTCCATCCTGGCGACCTCCTCCCGGTGCCGGGCCAGGCCTCTTAGGGTATCCTCCGCTTCTTGCAGCGTAGGAGGGTTTCCAGGCCGGGTGCCCAACGGTGGTTCCGTGGCGATCGGGTCGCTTCCGTGGGGGAGAGCTCTGACTGCTCCATCCCTTCACACTTCTGCTCGTGTCCATTAGCCATCTCTGCCAAGTCACATGTGTCATTAGCATCTGGAAAGGGCCCCTCTTTTGTAGTGAGGCGGGACCTTCGTGTTAGTTTCCGCACACTGAGGAGGATGAGGAGGCGGAACTCAAGAGCTGTGGGGCACGATCTTACATTGCAGTACCATTTAGAGTGGTCGGCCATCGTTTCGCGCCACTGAGTGAGTGTACACCCACGAAGAGCACGCCCTTCTTCTTCACCAGTGCCTCGTCGTGACGCAGATATGGCGGAAAAAATGGCAAATACATTCTCTGATGATTTTAGCAATTCTCAAGCACAAAACCAGTTCAATTCAGGCACACAGGACTCGCTTATAGCGAGCTACAGAATCCTGTTCGTGACGCCCAAGTTGAGTCGCACAGAGCCAGAGGTTTTGGGGGTACTCGGCACCGAGCCCGTCGACTTCTATGGGGTATGTCACGGCTTTACCCGGCAATTGAATCAGAGTCTATTTTACTATGTAGAAGTGTATAAACTATAAATATATGTATATATATATGTCACAATGACATGTATATATATATATATATATATATATATATATGTATTCTATGTGTGTATATTTTGTGTTTACAACGAAAGAAAGTGTTTTTTTAGTTGCGATATTTTGTTCCCATAGACTTACATGGGACTTCCGGTATCGGAATCGGATATCGACGATATTTAGTGATATCGGCGATACCATTCCGATCCGATATTTTTAGATATCGAGCAGTATCGCTCAACACTACTCACCACACATTTATATAAGTTCCTTGGAGGGTCTAGTTTCCAAAATTGGGTCACTTATGGAGGGTTTCCACTGTTTAGGTGCATCAGGGGCTATCCAAACGAGACATGGTGTCCGCTCTTGATTCCAGCAAATTTGACATTCAAAATCTCAAATGATTCTCCTTCCCTTCTGAGCAATGCCGTGCGACTGAAGATTGGTCTTCCTCCACACATAGGGTATCGGTGTACTCAGGAGAAATTGTACAACGAATATTGTGGTTCATTTTCTCCTGATACCCTGGACAAAATTTAAAGAAAATTTTTGGGGAAAAAAAGTTAAATGTTCATTTTTTCCTTCCACATTGCTTCAATTCTTGTGAAGTACCTAAAGGGTTAATAAACTTCTTGAATGTGGTTTTGAACACATTGAGGGGTGAAGTTTTTAGAATGGTGTCACTTTTGGGTATGTTCTGTCATATTGACACCTCAAAGTCACTTCAAATGTGAGGTGGTCCCTAAAAAAATGGTTTTATAAATTTTGTTGTTAAAATGAGAAATTGCTGGTCAACTTTTAACACTTATAAATTCCTAATAAAAAAAAATTTTGGTTCCAAAATTGTGCTGATGTAAAGTAGACATGTGGAAATGTTATTTATTAACTATTTTTTGTGACATATCTCTCTGATTTAAGGCCATAAAAATTAAAAGTTTGAAAATTGCAAAATTTTAAAAATTTTCGCCATATTTCCATTTTTTCATAAATAAATGCAAGTTATATCGAAGAAATTTTACCACTAGCATGAAGTACAATATGTCACGAGAAAACAGTCTCAGAATTGCCAAAATCCGTTGAAGCGTTCCAGAGGTATAAGCACATAAAATGAGAGTGGTCAGAATTGTAAAAATAGGCCTGGTCCTTAACCTACAAAATGGCTTGGTCATTAAGGGGTTAATTACATATCAAGAATTCAAACTATTCTTAAATTTGATTCTGTACAAACTCTTATTCTGATATAACAACATTAACTATATCAGTGTTAACTGTAAACTTCTTTTTAACTTATATTTAACTAATTAAACCAGCCATGTTTCTTTTTAAAAACTATTTTATATTTTTTTGATTTTTGGATAATATATTCTGTACTTGATTAGGGTGGCAGCCATCTTGTCTGAGCTGCTATCAACAGCAATTAGACATATTATTTACAGCAGCCATATGGACATAGATATCTGATTGATTTCTTTGATAAAATTTTAAATGTATGGTCTCTGTCTAGTCCCGGGGTCATTGTGCATTGCGGGGAAGAGGAGAGCTGTGACATATCGTGAATGATAGATCTCTACACAACAGGAAGTGTCAACCTATTACAGGGCTCAATAGTCATTCTAAAAAAAGTTTAAAAAATGTTTATTTGAAAAACTTTATTCATTTAATCAAACAATAGTGTAGAATTTCTACCTAAAGGGTAAATTATGTACCAAAGGATTGCAAAGTTATGGATTACAACATAATGATGAGAGTACAAAACTGTACCATGGCTTTCACAGATGGGTGTTTTTAACGGTCTGTATTTTGGTTGTTTCATTGGGACCTCCCATAGTTCTACTGGGGTGAACAAACATCAATGGAGTGATCTAAGTTTGGGAGTCCACTGGGGGGTTATGGTGTTCAGGCCAAAAAATTGACTTTTAAACATCAAAACATGTAAACCAGGGTACAGTGGCAAAGGTAAACCAGGGCTTAACTATAATGAACTAAATCTTAACAGAGCAACCAGAGCCTGGCATCTGATTGACTCAACAGCTTCAGGTTGCACCTCTAAAAGAACATCATAGTGGCTCAGTGATTGGCACTGTTGCTTTGCAGTGCTGGGGTCTTGCATTCAAATCCTACCAAGGACAACATCTGCAAGGAGTTTTTATGTTCTCCTTGTATTTGTTTTTGTTTCCTCCCTCACTCCAAAGAAATAATGATAGGCAGTTTAGATTGTGAGGTCCAATGGGGACAGTGATGGTAAATGTCTGTAAAGCGTTGAGGAAATTAATAAAGCTATATGGCTTGTGACACACAACCACAGTTTCTCCATCCAAGAAAAACTGTCTATTTATGCTGATCAGACTCTGATCAGAGTTTGACTAGAGTATAAGCAGAGTGGGATCCGTTTTCCTTGTATGCGGAAAATTAAAAAAAAAGTTTCTCCATTCTGTCAGTCCATGAAAATTGAACAGCACTCAACTCGAATGTCATCTGAGTGCAGTCCAATTTTTTTCACGAACCCATAGACTTGAGTTCTATCCAAATATCAGAGACAATTTGTGCATGCTGCAATTTTTCTTCCTCGTACTACTCAGTCAGAGGGAAAAGTCAGACATGTGAATGGCTTCATTGAATAACATTGGTAAGAGTGTGATCTGATGTTTTGATGGATTAATAATAATAATAATAATTTTATTTCTATAGCGTCAACATATTCCGCAGTACTTTACATTATAGAGGGGACTTGTATAGACAATGGACATTACAGCATAGCAATAAACACAGATCAAAGTAGATACCAAGAGGAATGAGGGCCCTGCTCGCAAGCTTACAATCTATGAGGAAAAAGGGGAGACACGAAAGGAAAATGGTAACAATTGCTTTCATTGTTCGGACCAGCCATAGTGTAAGAATCGGGTGTTCATGTAATTCTGCATGAACCAGTTAACAGCCAAAGTATGTAACCGTACAGACACATAGGACCATTAAATGCATAAAGCGGGTGAGAACATAATACGAGGTACCTGATTATGGTAAAAAAAATTTGAATGGGCCAAGAGGGATAGTTAGGTTAATGCGTTGAGGCGGTATGCCAATTTGAGCAAATGCGTTTTTACGGCACGCTTAAAACTGTGGGGATTGGGGATTAATCGTATTAACCTGGGTAGTGCATTCCAAAGATTGGCGCAGCACGTGAAAAGTCTTGGAGACGGGAGTGGAAGGTTCTGATTTTTGAGGATGCTATCCTCAGGTCATTAGCAGAACGGAGGGCACGGGTAGGGTGGTAGACTGAGATGAGGTAAGAGATGTAGGGTGGTGCTGACCCATGGATTGCTTTGTGGGTGAGGATAATAAGTTTGTACTGGATTCTGTAATGAATGGGTAACCAGTGTAATGATTGGCACAAGGTAGAGGCATCAGTATAATGATTGGTGAGGAATATGATCCTGAGAGAGCATTCAAGATAGATTGGAGGGGGAGAGTTTGGTGAGAGGGAGACCGATTAGTAGAGAGTTACAATAGTCCAAACGAGAATGATTAAGAGAAACAGTAAGGGTTTTTGCAGAGTCGAAAGTAAGAAAAGGTCGAATTCTAGAGATCTTTTTGAGGTGCAGATAACAAGAGCGAGCAAGTGATCGGATGTGGGGGGTGAATGAAAGCTTGGAATCAAGTATGACCCCAAGACAGTGGGCATGTTGCTTGGGAGTAAAGGTGGAGCCACACACGGAGATGTGCTGAACCAACGATGGTGTACACAATGGCGGGCGCGATATGCTTATCCGATGAAGTCCTTTTGGTAATGAGGATCTGTCTTCTGGTGGCAGCGGTTGGTAGTGATGAGCGAATATAATTGTTACTCGGGTTTCCCAGAGCATGCTCGGGTGGTCTCCGAGTATTATGTAGCGCTTGGAGTCTAAGTTTTTGTCACCTCAGCTGCATGATTTGTGGCTGCCAGACAGGCTGAATACATGAGGGGATTGCCTAACAAACAGGCATTCATCACATGTATTCAGGCTGTCCAGCATCCACAAATCATGCAGCTGAGGCGACAAAAACTAAATCTCCGAGCACTGCAAAATACTCGGAGACCACTCGAGCATGCTCAGGGAAACCCGAGTATCGAGTATAGTCGCTTATCACTAGCGGTTGGCTTCCTGTAATTCCCGCTGAGCCTTTAGTCCATTTACTAATGCAGCCAATAGGGTATAGGTCTACATGCTCTCCGAGTTCAATGTAGACCGGTGGACGCAAACGGGGGAATCAGGAGCAGTTTACTGTCTTTCTGAGGTGATGCGTGAGCGGTACTCACAAGCCCGGAGCGTATGGCACCTCACTTCAGGGTAACCAATGGGAGTCCTGCACGCGTCTCTCCTGGTGGACACTGCTAGTCGCCGTGGTGATCTGCGGGTGAGGATCTGCTCTCTGACAGGGCTCGACGGCCAGAGCACTCACTTCTGCATGCCTCGCCCCGGTTCTTCCCGCTGAAACTAAGTACTTCAGTGCGCGCTGTGGCTGCAGCCGCTTAGCCCCATGCCCTGCTCCCGGATGTGTAGATTTGTCCGGTCTCATTAGCTTTCCCTGGACAACAGAGGAGACAGCCACAACAGTTCTGAACCCTGCACAGAACAGGTACCGGATTTTTGTTTAATAAACCACATTGTGTTTTGCATACTATCCAATTGAGAGTGCTGTGAATTTTTTGATTCTTGCTATCAGAACAGGTACCCATGGTCCGGTCCTTCTTCCTACATCTGCACAAACTCAATAAGGAGCAAAAATAAATAAAACTGGAGTACATTGAACAAAAGTGCTAAATATAGTAGTCATCAATTACTGCTTTGGTATCAAAAAAATGTATTTAAAAAGTGAATAAAAAACTAAAATTATTAATACAATGTTATATATGAATGGAGCAATACAGTCAGATACATGAGTATATCGCCTGCATGCAGTAAATCATGAAACGAATGATAAATGAGAGAGCACAGAGAACATCCACACTGCCAATAAATGACATATTTAGCCCTGACAGTCAGAAAGTCTGTTATAATAACTTAATTCCATTAACAATTTTCTTTTTACATGACTCTTTTCTGAGAAAAAGCGAGTTTATAATGGGGTATCCTTCAATGCCACTCCAGGAGATCAGAAATTCCCTTCCAGCAGATTTTCTGGAGTCTCCATTAACGGTCTGGACAGTTACTAGATAAAGTTAAAGACTCTGCAGTGATCTCCACGCTAATTGGACTGTAATGTATAGCCTCGGTCAAGCAAATCTCTCCCAGCACTCCTCTCCATTGAATGCAATCAAGCCTTTTATTGAAGATACATAGGCTGCTCAGACCCAGGAGTAACCTTAAAACGCCTTGGCCTTTTAGCAGAAAACACAATTAATTTTGATACTGAAGGGCAATTAGGCATAGTATTAAAATAAAAGCCTTTGGAAGAGAGAATGTCATAGATGTAAGGGGACCTTCCAACTCTTTCTGGTTTACAGTATGCAGTGACAGCATCCAGAAAGGTAAACATGCCCAGTGCTGTCAGCAATAAATCCGGCTTATAAAGCACATTAAAGCTATTTATTGCATGTTGTGATTAACTTGGAAAGCTAAAAATGACCATTTATTTGACAGTTTTTTTTCTTGTTCCATTGTACTAGTGGGGTCTGCAGTGTTCACCTATGCAAATGAAGTGATGATGCACAGTGTAGGGAATCCAATGTAACAGCAATAAACAAGATTTACTTATTTCATTCAGATTCATTTAATTTCATGAAACGTTCTTGATTAATTACGTTTCCATAAGAAAAGAGTTTACATTAATATTTCCTAATTCTAACTGACCTAACCGGGCTCATACTGTAAATCTGTGATCACACTGATAATATAATCTGAGTCTGGATAAATATCTTATTATACAGAATGGCATGACTTGTGACAAGGATGCAGAGAATGAGATACTGTTTCCTAATACAGAAACATAGGAATAAAAGCATGATTAAAATTTTTTTTTTTCTGCTCCCTGGTAATTTTGTGCCTGTTTGTAAGAGGGCAAGTTTTGGAACAGGCAAGTAGCAGACGTTCTGTGACTGTGCTCTATGGCTACCATTCCTGGTTTAAGGAGTTGTCTGAAGTAAGAAAAAAAATAAGCCATGGATGGGCTTAAATTTTTTTTTTGAATATTTACCTTTCGGCAATCCCCCTCGGATCTAGTGCAAACGACTTTGGCTGTCGGCACTGGCTCTGGAAGAGATATGTAGCCTGTTCATAAGGCACGGTAGTGCTGCAGACTGTAATTGGATGCAACAGTCAGCTGAATAAAAAAGCATATATTATAGGGTAGGGGCGTCCGACCTTTGGCTTGGGAGCTACATGCTGCTTGTGGGCAAATGATGTATGGCTCATGGCTGCCTGCCAGCTTGGTGCACCAAGCCTAGCAAACAGCTCTGAAGACAAGGACTACAGAGGTGACTTTTCTGAGTTGCCCCCACAGAAGAGCAGATTTGGATAAGCATAAACTTTCCATAATGTTGGAGAGGTAAATATGGTGAGATGGAGATGTGTGGCCCAGCTGTGCTTGGTACACATGTTCCCAGGAGAGTGCACAGAAAAGGTAATTGCAAAACCTGATATTCTGTAATACTATTGTAGGAACTCGAGGATTCTGATAGCGTGGGGCAATGAACAATCAGAGACGGGTTTCTTTGAATGCAAATAATGTATTTGTGAAACAGCAAAACCCCCAAAAACAATATTCAAACAACCCGTAGTGACATGCAATGAGTCCATATATATATACACAAGTCCAGTTATATGAATCCGGATATATAAGTCCTTGAACCTCTATAGCGAGGGTGGTAAAGTTCTTACGACGGAGTCCTCACACAAATGTGACCACAAGGTAAGTCTGATGCACAGATAACGTGGCTGGATTTACACACTGCTGGTGTGTGAAGAGTCAGATCCAGGTATGAAGAAAACACAGGGAAGTCCAGGAACAAGTTAATCTCAGTTGTGGCTTAATTCAGTGAAGTCCAACAACAAGTTCATATGTCAGTAAGGTTCCAGTAACAGTTCCAACAGCTCTCACCAGAGGTAATGCACAAAGGGTTAAACAGCAACAGTTCAGAAACACAGTTCTTATCAGATGGAGTGAACCAAGGGTTAAATTCCCAAGTCAACAGTTTAGTGATAACACAGTACTTTGTGCAACTTACATATGCAGAGAATGTCCAGAGCCATGGGTAGAAACTGCTGTGGCTGAGAAACACCTGAAGATAAGGCTATGCACTTTCCTAGTAAACACACAAAAGATCTGTGAGGAACAAGCAGCTGGGTTGCAGGGAAACGGAAGCAGAATATTCCAGCAGTGAAGCCAACACCTGAGCCAGGCTTTAAACAAACGAACAGGAAGTAGGGCACACAAAACAGCAAACTCCATCTTAACAAAGGGCAAAATCATTGACAAAGTTACCTAGAAAACCTGGAATACTGACATTACTCCCCCCTAAAGACGGCCTCCGGACGGTCCTGGACCAGGCCTGTCCGGGTATCTCCGATGAAACTGAGCAATCTTCAGAGGCGCATTGATGTTACTTACTGGTTCCCAAGAATCATTTTCAGGAGAGTAACCTTGCCATCTGACTAGATACTGAAGCCGGTTTCTATGAAGTCTCGAATTAACAATATCCTGTACCACGAATTGTTCTTCGCCATCAACCAACACTGGTGGAGGGGGAGGTACGATACGTCCCTGAAACGTGTTAGGAGAGACTGGTTTTAATAAGGAAACATGAAATACTGGGTGTACCTTTAAAGTCCGTGGTAGCTTCAACCGACAGGCAACAGAGCTCACAATCCCAGTGATCTTGAATGGACCGATGAATTTCTGTCCCAGTTTCTGCGAAGGAACACCCAATTTTAGATTCTTGGTGGACAACCAAACTGAGTCTCCTACCTTATACATAGGTGCTGGTTTCCGGAATCTATCGGCCGACTTCTTGTAACGCTCCTGTGCTGTGGTCAGGGAGTCCTTCAAAACTTCAAGATTACGTTGCAACGCCGTCACTCTGTCTTCAACCGCTGGTACCGAAATCGTAACCGGGGACCTAGGCAAAATACTTGGATGATAACCCAGGTTGGCAAAAAAAAGGTGTTACCTTCGTGGAACTGCTTTGGGAGTTGTTGTACGAAAATTCCGCTAGAGGAAGTAGCTTCAGCCAATCGTCCTGCAAATGACTGACGTAACAGCGTAGATATTGCTCCAAGGTTTGATTTGTCCGTTCGGTCTGCCCGTTGGTCTGAGGATGGTATGCAGAAGACAAGCAAACATTAATGTGGAGCGCAGAACAAAATCCTTTCCAAAATCTAGAGGTAAATTGTATTCCTCGGTCAGAAATGATGTCATCTGGTACCCCATGCAGCCGGAAAATGTTCTGGATAACTAGATCTACTGTCTCTGTAGCTGAGGGAAGACCAGCACACGGAATGAAATGAGCAGCTTTCGTTAAACGATCTACTACCACCAAAATAGTATTTTTACCACCAGAGGTGGGTAACTCCACAATAAAGTCCATTGAAATAGACCCCCAAGGGCGAGACGGTACAGGTAGCGGTTTAAGAAGACCAGTAGGTGAAACGCGAGGAACCTTGTACCGGGCACAAAACTTCACAAGAGCGGACATAGTCATTCACATCCTTCAAGCAGGTAGGCCACCAAAAAAAACGAGTTAACAATTCCTGCGTCTTCTGTACCCCCCTATGACCAGCCAATTTAGAGTCGTGGACCAATTTGAGAACTCGAAGTCTTACAGCCTCTGGGACATAAATACATCGATCTCTAAGCCACACACCATTCCGAAGGACAAGATTCACATTGTCAGGTGGAGCTGCAAGAAATACGTCACCGTCATAGGCCAGCTTGATCTCCTGCCACAAGTCCCGGTTCCGGAGCACTCCAACGAAATTGGCCTCCGACAAGATGGTCTTCGACGGGGTCCCAGGCACGGAATCCACGGTATGGATTCGGGATAATGCGTCAGCTTTCCCATTACGTGAACCTGGGCGGTACGAAATAATAAAATTAAACTGGTTCAAGAACAAACTCCACCTAGCTTGTCGAGGAGAAAGACACCTGGCAGACTTAAGGAATTCCAAATTGCGATGATCCGTGAGTACTACTACCTGCTGAGTTGCCCCTGCAAATGGTGTCTCCATTCCTTAAAGGCAGAAATAATTGCCAAAAGTTCCTTATCTGCCACATCATAGTTAAGTTCTGCAGAAGATAACCTACGAGAGAAGAAGGCACACGGGTGCAGCAAACCTTTGTCTCCGGTACGTTGTGAGAGGATAGCTCCCAATGCACAGTCAGACGCGTCCACCTCCACGATAAAAGGCTGTGCAGGATCCGGATGCATCAATATTGGAGCCGTGGTAAAACAACCCTTCAGGCGATCAAAGGCTTCCTGAGCTTGCGAAGACCATTCAAACTTCTTCCCCTTCTTGGTGAGGAGAGTGATGGGACGGACAATTTCTGAAAAATTTCGGATAAACCGTCTATAAAAGTTAGCAAAGCCAATGAATCGTTGTACCTCCTTAATGCTTCCTGGTACCGGCCAGTCCAAGATTGCCTGGATCTTGCTGGACTCCATATTCAATCCCTGAGGCGAGATAACATAGCCTAAAAATTGAATTTCAGAACAATGGAACTCACACTTTTCGAGTTTGATGTACAAATGATTATCTCTCAAACGTCTAAGTACGGTCTTGACATGTTCCTGATGTTCCTGTAAGGAGTCAGAAAAGATTAAGATGTCATCAAGGTAAATTACCACATATTGGTCCAATAAATCCCTGAAAATGTCGTTGGCTAAATGTTGAAAAGCAGCAGGAGCGTTACAGAGTCCGAATGGCATCACCAAATATTCAAAATGTCCATACCGGCATCTAAAAGCTGTCTTCCATTCGTCTCCGGGCCGTATACGGAGTAAATTATATGCCCCACAAAGATCTAATTTGGTAAATACCTTGGCCTGGCGAACTCTTTCCAACAATTCTGGAATTAGGGGCAACGGGTACCTGTTACGAATGGTTACCTTATTTAACTCCCGATAGTCAATGCAGGGTCTTAGAGTACCATCCTTCTTCTTTACAAAGAATATTGGAGCTCCCGCTGGTGAAGAAGATGGTCGGATAAACCCCTTGGCTAAATTCTCATCTATATACTCTCGTAAAGATTTTAATTCCGGAGCCGCCAACGGGTAAACATGGCCGAAAGGAATCGCTGCTCCAGGAAGCAATTCTATGGGGCAGTCATACGGTCTATGTGGGGAAGTTGATCTGCCTTCCTTTTATCACAAATGTCTGAGAATTCCTGATATATCAGAGGGAGAGTAGGTACCTGTATCACCTCTTCCAAGTTCTGGGTAACTGGAGCCGCTACAGTTGGACTGATGGTAGAACTGCACTTCGGGAGAAAGGTTATCTCCTTGGTTTCCCAATTGATGATTGGATTTTGTGACCGTAACCAGGGAATTCCTAAAATTACAGGAAAATGAGGAGAAGATATTAACATGAATGAAAGTGTTTCTTGATGGTCTGGTTCCATCTTACACTCCAGAGGCACTGTCTCCCGATCTACTGGTCCAGAAACTAATGGGGAACCATCCACCGTTTCCATAGTGATTGGTGAAGCTCTTAGTTGTGTCTTTATACCATGTTCCTTTGCAAAAGAAGAATCCATGAAATTCCCACCTGCTCCAGAGTCTATCATGGCAGAACTTGATATCCACTGTTCCTCCCACTGAATCTGTATAGGAAGAGAACAATGTGAATATTTCTCCCCTTGATCTTTAGGGGAAGTCGGCATCAGTATTGGGGGAAAAACCGCATCTAGATGTAGACTGGTTTCCGAAACTTCAGACTCAGCGTCTGTGTTATCATAATCCCCTACTACCGCCAACACCTTGTTGGGTCGCCTAGGACATTTAGGACAATTGATGAGGAAATGGTCCGATTGACCACAATAGAAACATAAGCGCTCACGGAGACGGTGTTCGCGGCGTTCATTATTCTCACGTCTCTGCAGTGAGTCCACCTGCATAGGCACCTCCTCAGCCTCTCGCGGGTTTTTGCCTGTGGTTTCCCTGGACGGAAGAGAGTAATTAGTAATGCGATTTACAGCGGCCCATTTTTCTTGTCTGCGTTCAGTTAAACGGATATCAATACGTACACAGTGCTGTATAAACAATTCAAACTCCTGTGGAGACTCTGAACGAGCTAGCTCATCCTTGATTGCATTTGACAAACCTTTTCTAAAGATTGGTAATAAAGCATTGTTTTCCCACTGGGTGTCCACCACTAACCTTTTAAATTCAGTAACATATTCTATGACTGACCGTTTCCCCTGGCGTAAGGAAAGCAAGGCAGATTCAGCGGTAGCACGGCGGTTGGGATCGTCGAACATTTGCGCCATAGCTGCCAGAAAATTGTCCAAATTATTTAGACGGGTATCATGACTTTCAACCATAGGATTTGCCCAAGCCAGTGCACGTGATGTCAACAACATAATAATACATAGAACCTTAGATCTATCAGACCGGTAGTAGGAGGCATGTACATCAAAAAATAATATACATTGATTAACAAACCCACGGAATTGACTTCGGTCACCATTAAAACGGAATGGAGGCAATTTGGGCATACTGGTGGATGAGGTAGGCTCAGTAGGTAAGGCCTCCAGGACTCCTAACCTAGAACGTAGATCTTGGAGAGCCTGACCAAACCCCTGTGCATTGTGGTTAACCCGAGACTCCAAGTCTCTAATCTGATTGAGTGCAGCCGCCACCTCCTGCTGCAAGGAGTTAACTATGGTGAACAATTTGTCTGCCCGTGTCTCCGTCATTGCCCCAGCAGAATCCTCTTTTTTAGGCTGGAATATCCTGTAATACTATTGTAGGAACTCGAGGATTCTGATAGCGTGGGGCAATGAACAATCAGAGACGGGTTTCTTTGAATGCAAATAATGTATTTGTGAAACAGCAAAACCCCCAAAAACAATATTCAAACAACCCGTAGTGACATGCAATGAGTCCATATATATATACACAAGTCCAGTTATATGAATCCGGATATATAAGTCCTTGAACCTCTATAGCGAGGGTGGTAAAGTTCTTACGACGGAGTCCTCACACAAATGTGACCACAAGGTAAGTCTGATGCACAGATAACGTGGCTGGATTTACACACTGCTGGTGTGTGAAGAGTCAGATCCAGGTATGAAGAAAACACAGGGAAGTCCAGGAACAAGTTAATCTCAGTTGTGGCT
The DNA here is from genome assembly GCA_033576555.1 of Oophaga sylvatica. NCBI lineage: Eukaryota > Metazoa > Chordata > Amphibia > Anura > Dendrobatidae > Oophaga > Oophaga sylvatica. The sequence goes on along the minus strand of JARQOD010000004.1, from coordinate 459,730,335 downwards.
TAATTCAGTGAAGTCCAACAACAAGTTCATATGTCAGTAAGGTTCCAGTAACAGTTCCAACAGCTCTCACCAGAGGTAATGCACAAAGGGTTAAACAGCAACAGTTCAGAAACACAGTTCTTATCAGATGGAGTGAACCAAGGGTTAAATTCCCAAGTCAACAGTTTAGTGATAACACAGTACTTTGTGCAACTTACATATGCAGAGAATGTCCAGAGCCATGGGTAGAAACTGCTGTGGCTGAGAAACACCTGAAGATAAGGCTATGCACTTTCCTAGTAAACACACAAAAGATCTGTGAGGAACAAGCAGCTGGGTTGCAGGGAAACGGAAGCAGAATATTCCAGCAGTGAAGCCAACACCTGAGCCAGGCTTTAAACAAACGAACAGGAAGTAGGGCACACAAAACAGCAAACTCCATCTTAACAAAGGGCAAAATCATTGACAAAGTTACCTAGAAAACCTGGAATACTGACATATTCATTCACATCTCACACTTCCCAACACTACCACGAGAGGGAATCTTAGACTATTTAAGGTTAGTGAGACATGTAGCAGTGGGCATTCAGCCAGTGCAGGCCAGTTCAGTCAGTGTTCAGTCTGGTTCAAGCCAGATCAGTTCCTGTCAGAGCTCTGTGAGAGCTGAAGTGATTCCTGTCAGAGACAGAAGGAGAAAGATTGAAGCTGTTACCTCAGAACAGGCTGACTGTGTTCCCTATGAACGTGGAAAGTGACTCTCGGAGCGGGCTTATACTCAGTCTGACGGAATGTCCTGAAAGCTGCTTTGGACAGAGTCTGTGAAGGAAGAGAAGGAAGGGGACGACAGTGTTACAACAACGAGCCAAGTGGGAACAGTCAGTGGGCGGAAAGGAAGAAAGCTGACAACTTCACCTACTGCTACCCGTGCTTATGTTAAGAGCGAGAGCAGGGCGACAGGCGAGTGGAGAAGAAGGAAGCGTGACCTGGGTGATAATCACCGTCACTTGTTAACCGGACACCGGGTCCGAAGCATTGCTAGTACTTCACGGCTAGTGATAGAAACACCGGAATCCTTGCTGGACTTCAAGTCGCAGAAGGTAGTCCTAAGTGCCGATACGTAACTTGAGTCAGGGAGAACAGGAACTTTGAGCAGGACGCTGCAATAGAAGGACTTTGTTCTTGCCAACATCTGGTCACCAGAGATAGAAAAGGCTCTACCACAATGTCGACCGGGCGTAGCTGTTGCATTACGAGTTAAACTTGACTTTATGCAAGTTAGGACTCACATACATTTCAAAGGGAAAGGAGGCCTCAAACCTGCTCAGCGATTACCTGCATGTGCATTCTCCACCCTGACCAGCTTCCTGGGATATACCTGCCAACAACATCAGTAAAGGTATGGAAAGAGACTGACTTTTGTGTGACTGCGTTATTGCCTACACCCTGCACCATCATAGACTTCGAGGGAAAAGTCTCACCTGTGGGAGACTTAACATCCAGCTGCCCCATAACATCCCCTCAGAAGATTCATCTTGCAGCGCTGGTCTTATTGATCAGAAACCACAGGTGGCGTCACGAACTATTACTACAATCCCCTGTAAATATTCCCCCATTGTATGAGCGCCCAGGGCCACGGACCGAGCTCTGCTGCCAGTGACTTCCCCCATAGACTTCCATGGGCTCGGTGCAGAGTATCCCATAGCCCTGGTACCATGTGCGACTCAGAGACAGATTGATAATGCCAGGTACCATGCGATGCTTGAAGCTGGATGTGATACTGTGGTTGGAGTTCTTAATGTGAGAATACCAACTGTAGATTAGGTGTGAACCCCTGGATGTAAGTATGCATCTTATAGGCAGGGTGACACAGAGTCTCCGTATGATTTCTGGGGGGTATAGTGAGCTTTATCTGTCATTATACAGGTGTAATGGGGGCTTTGTGTGTCATTGCTCATAGGGCTCTAAATGTGGCTCTCAACCATTTATTCTATGGAATCTGAATGTGGATCTTAGGTAATTGTCTTTAACCTCTATCTCAACTTGTCTCTAAAACTTTGCTCTGCTTCCATTGCCTCCAATTTGCTTACCAGGACTTTTCCGATGTCTAAGCAGAAAGTTGAGACACTGCATCCATTGCTGCTCCATTTGGCCAAAGCCGGTGCACACCTCCAGAGAGCCCTTCATTGGCCCTGCGGGTGTGCTGGAAGATGAGTGTACGAAAAAAATAATTTATAAAGACATCAGAGTATATGTGAAAAAAGACGCTATTGAGAAACATCAATGGCGTGTGACTGAAGTGTCTTTTACAGGGAAAACTCAGTGAGTACATCAGCGTCTAAAAGACATTATGCGCACATACCCCAACTGTTCAGAGGTTTTTTTACGGAAAGATGTGCATATTCCATTACAGATGTGAACATGAAGGAAAAGTCTATCAAGTTACACTCTGACCCTTTAGTTTATTAATGAAGTTCAGAATCCCTTCTATAGCTATTTTTCAAATACAACTAATCTGATTGTAGTCTTTTTTAGGCATAAAGTAACAATACTGGCAAAAACATGGCATGGAATAATTCGTATGTAGTCTGAAGAGTTCTGGGACGTTCCCACCCACCGTAGAGCAATCCCCCTCTGCCGTACTTCAGATCTGCAGTCTCCCAATATAATTTATACACTTAACCTTTTGATTCAAAGACTGTGCATGGAAGCAAAGGGCCAGAGCTCCACATTAATGCATTCAACCTCTGGACAGAATGATTTAACTTAGATGGCATTCTGCATGGCCTTTCATCAGCCAAGGTGTGTCCAGTCCTGCCCCTGATAGCTTCACATTGTTTCCGCTGATAATACATAAAATAAACACTGCTGTCTGCCTATTGTTATGCAGGCTACTTTGTCAGCTGTTATGAAAAGTGGTTTCCGACAGGACAAGAAAAATTGTGATTCTTTTCCTTGTGTTGTGAATGCTGCAGCACAGGTTCTTTAAAAAAATCTTTATGCTCCCTCCTGGGATTGCTGACCTTTGAAATCCAATCACTACTTGTGCGCTTGTTCATTTCCTCTTCCTGTGTCCGCAGTCACAGGAAATGGGTTATAACCTTTAGCAGATAATCTGACACACGCGCGCACAAGCGGAAGGCACTGAATTATATGAAACACAGAACTTGGAACTTTAGAGTTTAAGGTAAATCCAGGAAATGCAGAGACTTCCACGAAGGAAGGGACACATTTACAAATAACCGTCGAGAATGCTCTGTGGCATCAGTCCAAGCACTAACCCTTAGGTTATCTTCAATAAAAGTCTGGCTGAAAAACCTTCAACTTGACTTGAAAGATTGTGTGATCTGGAGACACTTATTGAAGCCAGCAGCACTGTGATAAAGTGAGGCTTTTTGTGATAATTTGTGCAATGGGCCAAAAAAATATCTTCCTTTTCTTACTGACAAAATTTAGGAGACAAGGTTAACACTGGAAATATCTCCAGTATAATGTATTATACTTATTCTAATGTTAATAAATGTAATTTACAGCAGTAGCCTTCATAGTCATAATTATAGGACGCTTTATTCTACGGATATAAGAAAAGTAAAAAGCACCAGATACAACTGCAATAACTATACCAAATAAATACACTTTTGTGTTGTTTTTGTCATGTATTTTCTGTCTGTCATTTCATCAATCTTATGTCTTTTCTTTGTATCCCTCTTTCCGTATCATCTATTATTATCTATCTATCTATCTATCTATCTATCTATCTATCTATCTATCTATCTGTCTGTCTGTCTGTCTGTCTGTCTGTCTGTCTGTCTGTCTGTCTGTCTGTCTGTCTGTCTATCATCATATCTATATATTATGTATATCTATATATCTAAGTTCGGGGTCACACTTAACGTATGAAAAATCGGTCCGAGTCTCCCTGCTGAGAGTCGGACAAGTGTTCTTCGTATGACATCCGTGTGACATGCGTATGGCTTTACATTTCTCACTGATTTTCACCATTGAAATTAATGGCTCAATGGGTTGAAATGAGGGAAATGTGTGCGTATTTCTCGCAAGCTAGATGGATGGTCCGTGTGGTGTCCGATTTTTTCTCGCACCCTTAGCGGCCGATATATATATGTACAATCGCAGCATGCTGCGATTTCTCTTGTACGCAGAATAATCCCGAGAAAAAAAATGTTGATGGGAGCTGCCTGTCATGTGTGCATCGCCACGAAGATCGTCGCGGTTGCACATTCTGACTTCTCACAGCTGAGTTGCTGTTTCTTTGTGTTTGGCAGTTAGGGAGTTAATTCTGTCTGTGCTCAGTTCTGGGACTGGGTGCAGTTTTCTCCCAGCTGCAATTAATTATTTGTTGATTGGTTTCCTTTAAATCTCTGGTTGTCTGTGTTGGGAGTTGCCAGTGAAATTCTTCATGCAGACCACAGATAGGATTGTATCTGTATAGACTTAAGTTAAAGAGCTCCTTAGTTGTTTTAAGCTCACCTTGCTTAGAGTTTAATATCCCAGATCATTTATGTTCCTTCTGTGTTTGAGTGTGTATGCAAGTCTGTGTTTTCTCCAGTCTGTCTTATATGTCTAATCTGTGTATTTAGCAGAGATCAGCCCATATCCCTTTGGTGGTAATCAGAATCCTTCTTAGGACTGATTACAGGGTTCAGGGACTGATAGGAGACAGGGTTAGGCTGGAGACTTGGACCTCTGAACCATTATCAGTACCTCCAAGGTGAGGGATTAGTTAGGACCCCAGTTTAGGGTCAGGTTAGACCCCCGGTCCTCCTCTTTCCTGTGACAGTGTATCAAGTCCTCAAGATTAACCCTGAGTTCAACGGATATCGTGTCAGGTAAATCTATTCTATATTTACATGCTGATGTTGCTAATCTATATGTTGTATAGAGTGTTGTTCTTTTAAGAATAGTTTACTGACATCGTACACATATCATAAGACCGCGTGACATTTTCACTGGCCCATAAAATTATTCCCAGTTGCCATGGATCCAGTAGCCCAGCTGGCTCTGCAGTTGCAGGGATTATCCATGGAGCTGACGGACATTAAGTCCAAAGTTTTGTCTCCCTCGGAGCAAACCAGATTTGAACCTAAAGTAGCTCTCCCGGACAGGTTCACTGGTGGGCGAGACAAATTTTTTACCTTCAGGGAAGCATGTAAATTGTATTTTCGGCTTCGGCCTCGATCATCAGGGAGTGAAGAGCAGAGAGTGGGAATTGTTATCTCGCTCCTACAAGGGGACCCTCAATCCTGGGCCTTCTCCCTTCCTCCGGGATCCCCGGCTCTACAGTCAGTAGATCTATTTTTTACTGCCCTGGGTTTGGTATATGATGACCCAGATCGGGTCTCTCTTGCTGAGACAAAATTACGTAAGATACAGCAGGGAGATCGTCCGGCGGAGGAATTTGCTTCTGAGTTCCGTAGATGGGCCACAGATACTCAGTGGAATGACCCAGCTCTTAGGAGCCAGTTTTGTCATGGGCTTTCTGACAAATTAAAGGACGTTTTGGCTCAGTATGATTCTCCTCCATCACTGGAGGCTGCTATGGCCCTAGCTATCCGTACTGATAGACGGCTCCGGGAGAGGTGCGAGGTAACTCCGCCCCCTGTTGTTACTCCACCTACTACTAAAGTCCCTTATGTTGAGGTTCCCCTTGTCTGTTAGGAGGAGCCTATGCAGTTGGGAGGGACATCATTTCGTAGGAGGGGATTGGCGGTACGCCGCAGGACTAGAAGGTGTTTCTTCTGCGGGAAATAGGGACATTTTGTTGGGGGATGTCCATCCCGTGCCTTGTTGAGCAAAAAGTCACCGGAAAACTGTTAATCCCAGGTTGTGTGGTGGACGACAACCTGGGAGTATGTATTTCGTCCGCTAGTTCTTTTCAGTTCCTTGTACCAGTGGAGGTGGTGGTTGGTACGAGAGTGGAGAGATTTTCTGTTCTTCTTGATAGTGGGTCCGGGGCTAATCTGGTTGATGCTCAGTTTGCTCAGGCTCAAGGTATGCATCTGAGTGTATTGGTCAAACCGATCCCTATATTCTCCATTGACGCCAGGCCTCTCGGCCAAGGTAGCTTTGTTCATGAGGTTCATAACATTGACCTTCGGGTAGGGGCAATACATAGGGAACTATTATCTTGTTATGTGTTGGAGGGTCTACCTACTCCTATTGTGTTGGGACTTCCTTGGTTGGTTAAACATAACCCTGTGATTAATTGGCAGTCCAGAGATATAAGCCAATGGGGGGAGATTTGCAAAAGTAACTGCATGAACACAGTCATCAGTGCGGTCGTGCCTAGTACTTTGCCTCCTTTTTTGGAGGACTTTGGGGATGTGTTCTCTGAGGAGGGGTGTCAGGAGTTGCCTCCTCATCGCGTGTATGACTGCTCTATTAATTTACTTCCTGATGCTAAGTTACCTAAAGCTAGGTTATATAACCTTTCTGGTCCTGAGAGGCAGGCTATGAAAGATTATATTTCGGAAAGTCTGGCCAAAGGGCATATTAGACCTTCATCTTCCCCAGTGGCCGCGAGGTTCTTCTTTGTGAAGAAAAAAGATGGAGGCCTACGCCCTTGCTTGGATTTCCGCGAACTTAATCGGATTACTGTTCGAGATCCGTATCCACTCCCTCTGATTCCTGATCTCTTCAATCAAATTGTTGGCGCCAAATGGTTCTCTAAATTGGATCTCAGGGGGGCGTATAATCTGATTAGGATAAAAGAGGGGGATGAGTGGAAAACGGCGTTTAACACGCCGGAGGGACATTATGAGAACCTTGTCATGCCTTTTGGTCTGACTACTGCACCAGCAGTATTCCAACATTTTGTTAATGACATTTTTCGTCATCTGGTGGGGCTGTTTGTGGTTGTATATTTGGATGACATTTTAATTTACTCACCAGATCTTGTGTCTCACCAGGAGCATGTGAGACAGGTGTTGCAGATCTTGCGAGACAATAAACTATATGCCAAACTGGAAAAGTGTGTATTCGCCGTACAGGAACTTCAGTTTTTGGGTTTCTTGGTGTCAGCCTCCGGTTTCCGTATGGACCCTGAAAAGGTGAGAGCAGTGCTTGAATGGGATCAGCCAGAGGATCTTAAGGCTCTGCAGAGTTTTCTGGGGTTTGCTAACTACTACCGGAAATTTATTTGTAATTTCTCATCTGTTGTCAAACCTCTCACTGACATGACAAGAAAAGGGACGGATTTTTCTAAATGGTCGGACAAAGCTTGCCAAGCTTTTTCCTCTTTGAAAAAATGTTTTGCTTCGGCACCCGTTCTCATCCAACCAGATGCATCACAGCCGTTCGTTGTGGAGGTGGACGCGTCTGACGTAGGGGTGGGTGCAATATTGTCCCAGGGTCCGTCCCCTGGTAAATGGCATCCGTGCGCTTTCTTTTCTAAAAAATTGTCGTCCGCCGAAAGGAATTATGATATCGGCAATAGGGAACTTTTGGCCATTAAGTTGGCTTTTGAAGAATGGCGTCACTTTTTGGAGGGGGCAGTCCACCCGGTCACCGTCATTACTGATCACAAGAACCTGCTGTATTTGGAATCTGCTAAGCGTCTGAATTCCAGACAAGCTCGATGGTCGTTGTTTTTTACCAGGTTTAATTTTGTTGTCACTTATCGCCCTGGATCTAAGAATGTTAAGGCGGATGCCTTGTCTCGCAGTTTCCCAGGGGCGGGAAAATGGATGACCCGATTCCTATCCTTCAGGAGGGGGTGGTAGTGTCGGCTGTATGTTCTGAGCTTGAGGAGGAGGTGTTAGAGGCTCAGGGGGACGCCCCTGCAGGACCTCCAGGGAGACTGTTTGTCCCAAATCAGTTGAGACAAAAGGTTATTGAGGCACATCATAATTCTGCTTTAGCAGGACATCCAGGGAGTAAGGCTACTTTAGATCTCCTTTCTCGCCGGTTTTGGTGGCCTAACGTTAATAAAGATGTTTTAACTTTTGTCGCGTCCTGTGGGGTTTGTGCTCGCTCTAAGACCCCTCATACCCGTCCGTCTGGGACCCTCTTACCCTTGAAACTTCCGGAGCGTCCATGGACTCATTTGTCTATGGACTTCATCACGGACCTTCCTCAGTCGTCAGGGAAGACTGTCATACTGGTGGTTGTTGACAGGTTCAGTAAGATGGCACATTTCATTGCTCTTCCTGCCCTCCCTAATGCTAAAACTCTGGCGCAGGTGTTCATTGGGGAGATTGTGAGACTTCATGGGTTGCCTTCTGATGTGGTGTCAGATAGGGGGTCTCAGTTTGTGTCCAAGTTTTGGAGGGCATTTTGTTTACGTCGGGGGATGCAATTGTCATTTTCCTCGGCTTTTCATCCGCAGACCAATGGTCAGACAGAGCGTCTGAATCAAAGCCTAGAGACTTATCTTCGGTGTTTTGTCTCAGAGAACCAGGAGGACTGGTCTTCTTTCTTGCCTCTGGCAGAGTTCGCTCTTAACAACAGGCGGAGCGAGTCCACTGGTAAGTCCCCGTTTTTTTGGGCATATGGTTTTCATCCCCAGTTTTGTACATTCAATGGGGGGGGCCCTTCTGGGGTTCCTGAGGAGGAGCGTTTCTCGTCGTCACTTGCTTCAGTGTGGAGAGGTGTATTGAATAATCTGAGTGCTATGGGGAACCGTTATAAACGTATGGCTGATAGGAGGAGAGTTTCTGGTCCAGATCTTAATGTGAACGATCTGGTATGGTTGTCTACCAGGAATATAAAACTTAAAGTTCCCTCCTGGAAGCTGGGCCCCAGATTCATCGGGCCGTATAGGATCAGTTCCATAATTAATCCTGTGGCATTTCGTCTGGACCTCCCTCCTACGTTTAAAATTCATAATGTGTTCCACAAGTCATTACTTAAGAGGTACGTGGCACCAGTCATACCATCACCTCTACCTCCTCCTCCAGTGGTGGTCAATGGTAACTTGGAGTTTCAAGTGTCAAAGATCATTGACTCACGTCTGAATCGCCGGTCCCTTCAGTACTTGGTGCATTGGAAGGGGTATGGTCCAGAGGAGAGGACGTGGGTTCCTGCGTCTGACATTAACGCAGATCGTTTGGTGCGGACCTTCCACAGAACTCACCCGGGCAAACCTGGCCCTGAGGGTCCGGAGGCCCCTCGTAGAAGGGGGGGTACTGTCATGTGTGCATCGCCACGAAGATCGTCGCGGTTGCACATTCTGACTTCTCACAGCTGAGTTGCTGTTTCTTTGTGTTTGGCAGTTAGGGAGTTAATTCTGTCTGTGCTCAGTTCTGGGACTGGGTGCAGTTTTCTCCCGGCTGCAATTAATTATTTGTTGATTGGTTTCCTTTAAATCTCTGGTTGTCTGTGTTGGGAGTTGCCAGTGAAATTCTTCATGCAGACCACAGATAGGATTGTATCTGTATAGACTTAAGTTAAAGAGCTCCTTAGTTGTTTTAAGCTCACCTTGCTTAGAGTTTAATATCCCAGATCATTTATGTTCCTTCTGTGTTTGAGTGTGTATGCAAGTCTGTGTTTTCTCCAGTCTGTCTTATATGTCTAATCTGTGTATTTAGCAGAGATCAGCCCATATCCCTTTGGTGGTAATCAGAATCCTTCTTAGGACTGATTACAGGGTTCAGGGACTGATAGGAGACAGGGTTAGGCTGGAGACTTGGACCTCTGAACCATTATCAGTACCTCCAAGGTGAGGGATTAGTTAGGACCCCAGTTTAGGGTCAGGTTAGACCCCCGGTCCTCCTCTTTCCTGTGACAGTGTATCAAGTCCTCAAGATTAACCCTGAGTTCAACGGATATCGTGTCAGGTAAATCTATTCTATATTTACATGCTGATGTTGCTAATCTATATGTTGTATAGAGTGTTGTTCTTTTAAGAATAGTTTACTGACATCGTACACATATCATAAGACCGCGTGACACTGCCCCATAGATTAAAAATGGTCCGAGTGCTAATCAATGTTTTCTCGCATAGCACTCGTCTGTATTCAACGCTAGCGTGACCCAGCCTAACTATGTATATATCTACAGTATCTATCGTCTTTTTCATATCTGCATATTATCTACTTCTATCTATGTATTATCTATCTATCTATCTATCTATCCCATGTCTATCTATCTATCTATCTATCTATCTATCTATCTATCTATCATCTATCTTCTATCTATCTATCTATCTATCTATCTATCTATCTATCTATCTATCCCATGTCTATCTATCTATCTATCTATCTATCTATCTATCTATCTATCTATCTATCTATCTATCTATCCCATGTCTGTCTGTCTATCTATCTATCTATCTATCTATCTATCTATCTATCTATCTATCTATCTATCTGTCTGTCTATCCACCATTTATCTAACTATGTATTTATCTATCTACAGTATCTATTTTCTTTCTCATATCTGCATATTATCTACTTCTATCTATGTATTATCTATATATCTATTAATCCCATATCTATCAATCTATCTATCTATCTATCTATCTATCTATCTATCTATCTACCATTTATCTAACTATGTATTTATGTATTTACAGTATCTATTGTCTTTCTCATATCTGCATATTATCTACATCTATCTATATTTCCATCTACAGTATCTATCAATCTACAAAGAAATGAACAAATTAATACAGCAGCCTTCGTAAGCGCTAAGATATATAAACACTGATCATATATAATTTGGACTGCATTACTGCTATAAAGAATATACTTATAAAATGAAGGTACTTAGCATATAATTTGGTCAATTCATGAGAGCCCACAAGTCCTGACAATGTGACCTTTCTAATATTTATAAAACATGCCAATCTCGAGCTAATAAAATTATGGGCGTCATCAATAGGCTATATGCCAGATGCTGTGCACTACACTTACTTGTGTGACTGGCGTTCTAGGCAAACTTCATCCGTGTGCATTTATAATACTAGTCAACCACCCCTCCATGAATTGGTACATTTGAGATTGGTTTCTCTATTAGTATTTGGCACCATTTATCATGGGGGTTACCTGCATTCTGCTAAGGAATTTGTGTTTTGATTTTCTTTAAGTCAGGCAGCTTTTTTGTGTTGTTGTTTTTGATATTATGTCCTCCGTTTAAGCAAGTAACGATGTAACCAATAATCTGATAATCATGAGTGCAGGGCATTCTTTGCACTGTCCCCCTCTAGTGCCCTGGCTTCTTCTGGCGGGGAGCATCATCTGGTCGGGGGCTAGTCAGCTAGTCAGCAGCCCTGGCTGCAGTCTTCACAATTCATCTGAGCTGGATAAAAGAAACAGTACAAAATACAGAGGTATGGAGGCAGTGTATATATATGTATATGTTTATGTACTGTATTATATATATATATATATATATATATTGTGAGACAGTGAAGGAATATGTGGTGAATGAGGTGTATATTTCACCTAAGTACCTTGCTGACTGGTATGAGCGAAATGTGTGGCTTTGTAAACCTGGTGGTAAAGAAAGGTCACTACACCTGCCATTCAGTACACGCTTGCAGCTCAGACCTGAATCCACTCAGGTGTTGATTAGGAAGCCAGAAGTAGGTGCTTGTGAGCACAGTCAGAGAGCTCATTCAGTCTGGACAAGGGGTCCAGACACAGAAGGTGTCTCCAAGAGTGTGGGAGCTGTCTTTAGCCCGGACACAGGGAGGTGTCCTGGCACAAGGAAGCAGTCTCTAAGAGTGTGAGCTATCTCAGTCTGGGTGCAGGAAGTACCCCGGACACAGGAGTAGTCGCAGTGAGAATCCGTGCGAATAGCGACTGAATAGGAGGTGACCTCTCTCAAGTCTGGACATTGGAGTTGCCTTCGGACATAAAGAGGAGTGTCTGTGAAAATCCATACTGGTAACATATGTGATATGTGTTGTTTTGGGCACAGACTGGTAGAGTCTGGGTCCCGGATAGAGAGGGCCATCTATCTAAGTGTAATTTAGTGGCTAGACAAGCCCAGGTTTTCTGTTTATGATTTGTTTTTATCTGTGTGCTGTGGACTTTAATAAAACTGGTTGCGGCCAGTTTTCACCAAACTGCTGTCTGAATGAACTGTTTCCGTGCCATTCTGTCTACCCAGACAGCGATCCTAGAGCTAAACCCCCCCGGAAAGGCTACAATTGGCGGAGAATGCTGGGGCAGCGCAGGGCCTGGTACAGTTAGTGCTGGAGTGTGCATGCAGCACAGTGGCGAGAGACAGCATTAAAGGTGAAGTCTATTGAAATAGCAACAGAGAAAAAAAAAAAAGTGTGTCAGCAGAAACGTCTGTTTGGAGCAGTCTTGGAGAGACAGTGGCCCTGATAGGGTCTGCAGAGAGAAAATGTATGCACAGCAAAGCTGAACTTGTTGTGAAAATGACTGTGGAATGTGCAGCAGCAAAAGAAAAGTTTGTGGAGCAGTCTTAAAGAGACAGTAGCCCTAATAGACTTTGCAAAAGAAAAAAAAAAAAAAAAAAAAAAGTGGTTGCACAGCAAGGCTGAATTTTCTGTGGAAAAAAAGCTGTGTAGTGTGTATGTCTTGAGTGAAGACTGCCGTTGTTAAGACAGAGAAGTCTGACAGCATGGATGACAGCATGGAGGCGCTGTTTGAACAAATGGCACAAGTTAATGTGCAACATAAAACTGCCGTGGTTGAGACAGATAAGTCCGGCAGTATGGAGGAACTCGTTGAGTACCTGGTGCAGGCCCAGCGAAGCATGGAGCAGCAGCGCCTGCAGCACCAGCAGCACATGCAGCAGGCCCAGCAGCAATTCCTGCAGCAGCAGCAGGAGAATAACCGGTTATTTATTGAGCAGATGACAGCACCAAAAAAGGATTTCGGTGCCGCGTCCCGAAGTAATGTTGTGAAGGCACCGGCGTTGTCCGCTATAAAGAAGGCGGTAAGACGGTCCTTGAGAAAAATGACACCTCGTGATGATGTGGAGGTATATCTTACTAGGTTTGAGAGACTGGCAGAGAAGGAGAATCTGCCACTATCTGAATGGGCCATGGTGGTCGTACCCTATCTGATTGGGGAACCCCAAAAAGTCTGGGCTGACCTGAGCAAGCAGGACAGCGAAGACTATGCAAAGTTGAAAGCGGCGATTCTTACCCGGCTGGGTGTTACGGTTGCAGCCCGTGCCAGGAGAGTCCATGACTGGAGATACAGTTGGGAGTCTGCAGTCAGCAGGCCTGATTATGGAGTTGAAAAGGTGATAGTGGACCGCTACACCCAAGCACGTCCTCCTGAGGTACAGCCGTCTGAGAGGTCGTCACTTCGGAGTTCCCGGACGCTGAACTCTCGCGGTAAGAGCGTTCCAGCTGTTGGGGACATGGGGTATGCTGATAAGCGGGTTCAGGCCCGAGGGGACATGTGGGTGGGAGAGTGTGATGGACAGTGTTGGAGCTGGCGTGAAATTGCAGCCAACTGTCCAATAGAGGGTGAGCCTATGTGTTGTGATGTTGGCAGATCCCTCTCTCCCTGCGCAGAGCCTGTGTGTGTGTCCACCTCAGCCGAAGAGACTGGACCACAGGGGTTCCCGGTGGTTGTAAGTGACTGCTCAGCACAGGCCCTCTTGGACTCAGAGAGTCCAGTGGCTTCCGTATGTGACAGCCTGAGTGATAGGGACTTCATCCCTGATAAGCACCTGAGTGTGGTGTACATCCATGAAGACACCAAAGTCTACCCAGAGACTGCCGTGGACTTGGTCCCCAAACTCGGGGAGGTTTCATATGAAGTGGGGGTAGTGAAGACCCTGGTGCACCCCGTTATATTGAGTAATGACTTTCCCCGGTCTAAGGATCTCTGGGGGAAAAATGTTTCTGATGGACAGTGTGATGAAGCTCCTACTGAGGGTGCGCAGTCCCGAGGGGCGGAACACGATGCTAGGGGGATGTTAAAATTATGTGATAATGATGATGATAATGCTAATGATGATGATGATCCTGATAATGATGATGACCATGAAAATGGTGCTGATGCTGATAATGATAGTGATGATAATACTGATCATAGTCATGATAATGATGTTGATAATAATGATGACTGTGGTAGTGATGAAATTCCTTTGCAGGTGATGTTGGGAGACGAGGATGGTGGTTCTCGGGAACCGAGTGTCCCTGACTTGCCTGTGTCCTGTGACGGTTTTGAGAGTGAGCAGTGGCGAGAACCCTCTCTTAAAACAGCACAGGAAAATATGATTGTTCTAAATGAGGTTTCCCAGGAGCCTGACTCTGAGGAGAGGTTCTCTCATGTTGCCATAAACACTGAAGTCCAGGGAGAGGTTGTGATTCAGCTCCTAGTGCCTGAACTATATAGAAGTATAGTGCTGGGGTTGTCACATAGTCACATACTTGAGGGACCAGATGGTGAAGTTAATGTTGTGGATGACATGTTAACTAAGGTTCCAGATCAAGATGTGAATGAAAATGAATTGTATAACCCTGACAGTGAGCAGGATGTGAATGAAAATGAATTGTATAACCCTGACAGTGAGCAGGATATGAATGAAAATGAATTGTATAACCCTGACAGTGAGCAGGATGTGAATGAAAATGAAGTGTATAGCCCTGACAGTGAGCCAGATGTGGCTGAGAAAAAGGGGTCAGATAGTGATAGTGAATTATCTGATGACCATAAAGCAACCAGTGCAAATGAGGAAGGCATGGTAGCAGAGGAGGTTGAGAGTCCTGAGAAGAAAGCTGATGCTGACCTTACAGCCAGACAGAAGATGGCATCTGAAGATGTTTTACAGTTGGCCGGTTCCCTGGCGAAGACTAAGGTGAAAGGAGGAGAGCTGAGCTTTAAAGGCAGGACTCTGAAACTGAACACAGCACAAGTGGATGCTGTTGAAGATGAGAAGTTGTCAGTGTGTGGTGTGGATCTGCATCATGCCAAGGACTCGGAAGGTGATGCTGCAGAGGTGGAGAAAGCCATGGAAGTGGTGGACACCAGGCCAGGTGCCTCACCAGAGGCTGATGTCTCAAGTGAAGCTGTGAGGAACAAGACTGAAGATGTGGGGAATGACTCTGCCCCGGAATATGTTTCTGTTGGAGACAGCGGCGTGGACGGTGTACTGTCCGGATCCGTGGCTGCGACTCGCGAAGCTCGGGCCGGAAGTTCGGCGCCCGGTGCGCCATCGGAGTTCTCGAGCGACCCAAAGGATCTGGATAAATCCCAAGATGAGATTTTGAGACCTCGGGTTGGCCTTGGTGAGCTCAGGCGCATTTTCATGGAGTCTACACTTGAACCACGTCCCAGTGAGTGGGAGGGGCGATGTGTCGCTCCGTTGCCGCTGCAGATACACGGGAGCTCAGATGGGATGCAGAACATGGTGGAAAAGAAGACTGATGGTAGGGCTTCTGAGCATGTCCTACCAGAAGAGCCTGAAGAAAGGGCCGAAGACGTAAAGGACGTCCAACAACTACAGGAGAAGATGCGTAGCCATGAGGATCTCCTGGAGAAAGAAGTAAGAGCTCTGAGTCTTATGCAAAGTGAGCCTGTACCAGAAGAGGATAAATTATGTGTACCGACCAAGAAAAATGATCAGCTCCCTCTACAGTGCCAATCGTTTGAACAGTGTGGCTCGGAATGGTCAGAGACCATGACAGAGGCGCTTGGGTTCTGTGAGGTAGAATTTATGAATCAACTGATATTTAAGAAAGTAGATGTGCTAAAGAAAGTTCAGGAGGAATTAGAGAAAACCCCTATACCTCCTGTGACAGTTGGTGACACAGGGTCAGTGCCCCAAAAACAGGAGGTACGAAAGTTTCTGAGGAAGAATCAGCAGAGCTGTTCTGACGTGCCTGGTCGTACTTATCTGGTGAGCCACTATACCGAGACTGAGGCTGGCACTAAAGTCAAGATGAAACAGAGCAGGATACCCGAGGCCCGCAGAGAGTATAGGCCTGGGAGGGTACAGGGTAGTGCGGATGCTTCAGATGAAGAGAAAACTGATGTTGGCTATGACAGTGGTGAGGATGAAGCTGATGAGGGCCATGACTGGTCCAGAGTTCACTGTCTCTGTTGGATTGTTGACCAGCCCTCCGGTCTGGATGACCAGCCCTCCGGTCTGGAGAAGAGGGAGGGGATATGTGAGACAGTGAAGGAATATGTGGTGAATGAGGTGTATATTTCACCTAAGTACCTTGCTGACTGGTATGAGCGAAATGTGTGGCTTTGTAAACCTGGTGGTAAAGAAAGGTCACTACACCTGCCATTCAGTACACGCTCGCAGCTCAGACCTGAATCCACTCAGGTGTTGATTAGGAAGCCAGAAGTAGGTGCTTGTGAGCACAGTCAGAGAGCTCATTCAGTCTGGACAAGGGGTCCAGACACAGAAGGTGTCTCCAAGAGTGTGGGAGCTGTCTTTAGCCCGGACACAGGGAGGTGTCCTGGCACAAGGAAGCAGTCTCTAAGAGTGTGAGCTATCTCAGTCTGGGTGCAGGAAGTACCCCGGACACAGGAGTAGTCGCAGTGAGAATCCGTGCGAATAGCGACTGAATAGGAGGTGACCTCTCTCAAGTCTGGACATTGGAGTTGCCTTCGGACATAAAGAGGAGTGTCTGTGAAAATCCATACTGGTAACATATGTGATATGTGTTGTTTTGGGCACAGACTGGTAGAGTCTGGGTCCCGGATAGAGAGGGCCATCTATCTAAGTGTAATTTAGTGGCTAGACAAGCCCAGGTTTTCTGTTTATGATTTGTTTTTATCTGTGTGCTGTGGACTTTAATAAAACTGGTTGCGGCCAGTTTTCACCAAACTGCTGTCTGAATGAACTGTTTCCGTGCCATTCTGTCTACCCAGACAGCGATCCTAGAGCTAAACCCCCCCGGAAAGGCTACAATATATATATATATAGCTTTCCATCACCCTTGGTCCATTAAGAAAGTAGTGGATAACCTCTTTAACTATAAGGCCACAGGCCTTGATTGATCTACAAGAACCTGTAAAGACTGGTTGTGCCGCCTTATTGGGTCACCATACAGTTCTGCATTGTCCTCAAAAAGTAATATACCATGCAGCTCACAGAGCATTGCCTAGACTGGAAGCAAATGTATCCGCTTTTCAGCTGAGAGCAGAACTAGCTGTATACAGGTTTGCAATCTCTGAATCAGGGGCGGACATAACATTGGTGCAGCCTGTGCAGCTATGGGACCCACTTCTACTTACAAAGCAGCAAGCAGCTTCTGTCACAGACACATAAAGGGGTGCATTATGATCAGCTATTGGACTGCAAAGCACCCATAGTAATAATAATAATAATAATAATCTTTATTTTTATATAGCGCTAACATATTCCGCAGCGCTTTACAGTTTTGCACACATTCGTAGCTGTCCCCGATGGGGCTCACAATCTAGATTCCCTATCAGTATGTTTTTTGGAGTGTGGGGAGGAAACCGGAGAACCCGGAGGAAACCCACACAAACACGGGGAGAACATACAAACTCCTTGTCCTTGCATAGGGGCCATCTTCTGTTTGTGTTGCCTCTGTTTTGAGTAGAAGCAAAAATGTTCACTGTCAGCAAGCATATACCAGAAAGCTGTAGGCATGTATTACCAAAATTTGGAAAACCTTTTTTTTTATATAATAATAAGAATTTTTGAATCATTCTTATGCCATTTTTCGTGGATACATAAAAAGGGAAAGGTAGAAAAAAATTGTATTGTAGTCAAGTAGAAAAAGTGTACTGAAAAATTAAGTTCTAACGGGCCTTAGCCCTCAATATATGAACTTTTCTGTTTTAGAGAGAGAAAAGAATCTTTAATCCCAAAGCACAAACTGGTCCTGAACAAACACTGAGCTGCTACAATATGAAATCTCTCTTTTTTCTGCGCATGGGAATGTGTCTGCTTGGATAGAGGCCCTCAAAGATATGTAATATGCTAAACCTATAAAAAATGATGTATGCTACATTCATAAAGAAGCTTGTTATTTTTTTAACCCTTCTAAATAACATCCTCATGTTTATTGACTTGGCACAAAAAAAGAGCAGATGAAAGGGAGAGTTTAAAGTGTCTGTTCTAGATGGGTCCTGAAATACATTTTTAAGGTTAAAAAGTCCAGATGGTAATTCAACTATATCCCTGCTATAAACACAGGATGATTTATAGGGAGCACTAATAGTATCTGAGTGTAGATCGAGCCAGCTTTACTTCCTCTCATCTATAGCTTTAAATTCATCAGATTTCTTTTTACTCCTACAATCAATCCTTCACTACAAAGAGATGCTTGGAGTTGGAATTTGGGAGTTCTTCTAAAACCATGCAATTGATAAATGCTAACAAGTCTAATCCTCGCAAATGACTGTCCAGCACTTCTTTATTTATGTCGCTGGGCCGGATGTGCTTATTTAAAACATTGTCAAGAAACCCCTGACAAACTCATGCTTACAGAGGGGAAACCTTTACACTTGTGTTTTTCTTTAATTCTCTGACTCCTTGGAGAATTATTCCAAATCAGTTTTCACTTTTTCTGACACTGAGATTATGAGGTTCTTGGCTTTGTGAGAAAAATTCATTAGAAATGGATGTCTCTTGGGTAAAATGCAGCTTGAAACAACATATTTATCACTTAAAAGCCAGCGATTCCAGACGTAACCATCAGACCAAGCACATTGGTGAGAAGAAATCAAGTACGTGTCCAGAAGGCGGTGTTTGGAAAATTACATTCTAAATGTATAAGAGGCTGTTTAAGAGATACAATATCTCTCATATCACCTAAGCCAATGGAAATGTTCTTGATTCATCATTCCTCTCTCCAATATACTAGAGTATGTATCGGGGTATATAATATACTTTACTATAGAGATGGCTGGTTAACGAGACAAACTTAGACTCAATACATAGTTATTGTTACTTGACCGATCTTGTATTTCTGGTTTCACTCATCAAAACTTGTAGATTGTAGATCAAAGACCTTCTGTTACCTTTCTTTGGCTACGGGGAGCAATACTTTCCCATTGAACCCAGTATTTTTGTTGCAAAAACATCTTTTTCATGGGCATAACTAGAGTTCAGTGGGCTCAGTTGCAACTCTTGGACCTGGTAACTCTATAACCACCAGATGTAGCTCTGATGCATGCGCCCTTGTGACTTTGCTTGGGTCAATAAAGAAATATATTACTCCTCCCTCAACTAATATGGTAACTCAAATATATACAGACAACACAGTCATATATTTAGCAAATAATACTACTATACAAGTGTCAGTTACTATACAGTAACAATACCGCTATATACAGTATGTATATGTAAATACGAACATATATATATTTATATATAGACATATTATAATTGCCACACAGTTACCACATATTACCACCACATAATGACCAAATAATATAAATATACTATCCATTAACAAAAACCACTGTATCAAGACCAGCTGTACTCCGGCGGTCTGTATATGCTATATATGTATACTGTACAAATAAATCCAGTGACTCACCATTGTCTCTGATCGTACTCATTGAGCTCTCCTGTTTTTCTCCAGACCACCATAAAAAATTCTTCTTGTTTCTACAGAATTTAACATACAGAATACATTAGCTCATTAATTTTCAAGTGACCACCTCACTTTTTTCCACTTTTTTCCTAGTCCTAATTTTTTCGGGTGGAGCATTCCATAGGTTTGGTGTAACTCATGAGAAGTCTTGGAGCCATGAGTGGGAGGTACGGATTAGTGCAAATGTTAGTCGAAGGTCGCTTGCAGAGCATAACGAGAGGGTAGGCTGATAAACAGAAATTAGGGAGGAGATGTAGGGGGGTGCCGCACTGTGGAGAGCTTTGTGGGTGAGAAAAAGCAGTTTAAATTGGATCCTATAATGAATGGGCAGCCAGTGCAATGACTGGCACAGAGCGGAGGTGTCTGAGTACCGATTAGCCAGATGGATGACCCTGGCTGCTGCATTAAGGATGGACTGGAGAGGGGAAATTTGTGTGAGAGGGTTAATAGGGCATTACAATAGTCAAGGCAGGAGCGGATCAGGGCAACAGTGAGGGTTTTTGTTGTTTCCATAGTGAGAAAAGGGCGGATTCTAGAGATGTTCTTTAGGTGTAGGCGGCAAGAGCTGCAAGAGATTGTATATGGGAGGTGAAGGAGAGATTGGTGTCAAACATAACACCCAGACAGTGCGCCTGCTGCCTAGGCACTATTGAAGTGCCACACACGGAGAGGGAGATGTCAGCTTTAGGGAGGTTAGTAGACAGCGGGAGAAGAAGAAGTTCAGTTTTGGAAAGGCTCTAAACAAATTCCATAGTACCTTCCATGGCAATCCTTAAACCTCCTTTTCCTTTCACCAGTTTTGTGTCCCTCAAAAGGTACAGTGCACTCCTTTTAACACCTCTTATAGTGCCTTCCCCATGACTCTCAATAATAACACTACCATTTAGATCATGTCCCCTCTGTACAATAATTTTGCACCCATTTTTCCCCCATACATGTAGTTGTGTTCCTATACTATAATTTTGACTGTTTTAGTGCCTGAATGCAATTATGCGCCTTTTTTTCTTCCATACAATAGTTATGCTCCACTTGTACCTGTATACAATAATTATGCCACGTAAGAATTAGTCTCCCTTTTGCCTTTCATGCTATGATTTTCAAAATAAAAAAGTAAAGTCAAAATCTCCTCACTCTGTACCCACATCAAACAGAAAAATCTTCTTCCTTCTTGTAGACTGCTGCTGAACTCAATCAATAATGTGACATCAGATGTCCTCCTCTCTAAAGAGACAATTTGCAGATTTCCCAGAGGAGCATTGCGGCATGCTTAGCAAGGAGAAACAGTACTTCTTGGATATCGGTCAGACGCCTCTCATACAGCCAAATCAGATCATCTCACACTTTGCACTGACGAGGGGCAGTACCCCGAAACACAGTGTCTGCAACCTCTGAGGACTCTCAAGTCTAAATATTTTTCTATCTACTGGCTAACACGGTACGAAGATACACATCTTTCCTATGTCTGCAAATTGAGATCCTGGTTTGGCTTGTATCTAAGTCATGTGACAAGGCTCGTTAAAGGGTCGACTTTGACTTTTTGGATTGCTACTTCCAATAGGTGGCACTAGAGTTCTAGTCCTCTTCCTCTCTAAAGAGACAATTTGCATATTGCTGGTATATAATACTCCTAAAAAGCAGTCAACATTTTTATTAGTAATCCATAAAGTATTATGTGCTTTGTGTTACATTACGGTGGTATATAACACTTTAAAAAAAAATCACATTTTTTTTCAGGATTGAATTAGTAATCCATATATTGTAATGTGCTTAGTGGGCAACAAGGTGACAAACATGGCAAAATCCCATGAGATTCCGAGAGAGTGACCGGAGGAACATTGGACCTAGGCCAGGTTGGCATGACCGCAGAGGAACCGGCCACTTTCCCAGAACCACTAAAGCCTGAACCCACCAAAGCCTGAACCCAGGCCACAGCCTTCAGCGCTGGGGTTCTTGTGGACTGTGGATGGAAGAGCCAGGATCCAGCAATTGGTGAACAGACTGCGGAGTCTAGACTGGTCGGGAGAGACAGAAAGGCGAGCCAGGACCAAGGCTGGAGACATGCTAGTGGGTCTACCCCCCGACCTTTGTAAGGGGGTATATAATGTTACAGTTATACCTTGCCTTTCTGACTTGTCCCAGTACCGTATGTTATAATAATAATAATAATAATAATAATAATAATCTTTATTTATATAGCGCCATCATATTCCGCAGCGCTTTACAGTTTAACAGTTTCAGAACACAAATCATAAGTAACAACGTTAATACAATAATTAAAGCAAAATAAGCCGCCCTGCTCGTGAGAGCTTACAATCTACAATGAGGTGGGGGAGATACAAAGTACAGGTGTATATATACAATGGTGCATTTACAATGATGGTCCAGCCATCTTGAGGGAGTGAGGGATGGATGGAGATAGTGAATGGGCTACACACACACACACCCCACTTAGGCCGGCGTCACACTGGCGACAGAATCGGACGACTGCAATACGATGAAATATCGCATTGCAGTCTGCCGTATGTTAATCTATGGAGCAGCTCCCAGTATCAGATTTTTTGTGGTCCGTTTTAAACGTCCGTGTGCAATCGCAGCATGCTGCGATTGTCACCGATTGTGGGTCGACTATCGCCAATGCAAGTCTATGGGAGCGATGAAAAATCGGTTTACAAACGGACCGCACGTGTGACTTGCGATGAAATCGGTGTCCTTTAGAAAAGCCGGCAATTCATCCCCGGCTATACTGTAAAATCACACTGACAGCTTTAATAAAGAATAGAAAGAATAGATATATACACAGAACACATATATATATACATGTAATTGTGACATGTATATATATATATATATATATTTATAGTTCCTAGACTTCAACATACTGTAATAGGCGCTAATTCAATTGCCGGCTTTTGTGAAATCACAGAAGCCGACATGAAATGATACATTGTTTAGACACAGTTAACCATGTCATTTCCTGTATTTTGATATATGGTTTGAAATTACAATTACATAAGTATATGTGTGCAAAATTTCAGACATGTAGGGGTTAATTAAAGGTGTAAATTCGTTGAAAAAAAAAATGCGTGGGCTCACGCTGTATTTTCTCCACCAGACAGACAAAGCAAGCGAGTGGGGGCAGATAATAATAGCCTAGGGAGGGTACATTTTTTTGTGCCCCCCCGGCTACTAACATCTGCCCCCAGACACCCCAGAAAGGGCAAATCTCTAATTAAAATTTGCCCTTTCTGGCACTTTGCCCGTCTATTCCCATTGCCCTGTAGCGGTGGTGAATGGGCTAATAAGGGGTTAAAATGACCTTGCAATTGAAAGGTCACTTTAAGCCAGGTTAATAATTGAGAGCTGTCAATTAGACAACTATCAATTATTAATCCTATTGAAGTAAATAAAAAAACACACACACTTTAAGAATAAATAATTTTAATGAAATAAAAACACATTTTTTTGACCATCTTTTATTTTACTCTTAATCCGTGCGAGGTCCTTGATCTCCTAAAATAAATATAAAATAATAAAACAACATTATTCTTACCTATCTGGCGATCTGTCACGTCCCACGATGTAATCCTTCACAAAGGGTTAACTAGCAATCAGCTAGGCAGCGCAACTAATGCTGTGTGCTCAGCTGATAGCTCCTGAATGAATGAGCTTATCTCCTGCCGACAGGAGAGGATGTGATTAATGAATGAAGCTTAATTGATTGTATCCACTTTCACCTTAGGTCAGGTCACTGAAGTGAAAGTGGCAATAAATCAATTAAGCTTCATTCATTCATCTCTTCCTCTCCTTTCGCTGGGAGAGTAAGTTATTCATTTGGGGGGTAAGAGCTCAGCAGACAGCATTAGCTCTCTGCGAGCTCTAACCTGTTAACCCTTTCTGATGGATTACACCGTGGGACCTGACTGTACATCGGATTGGTAAGAATAATTTTGCTTTTTTATTTTCTTTTTATTACAGGAAATGGTTTTAGCAGGAAAATAAAATATGGTCAAAAACTGTGTGATTATTTAATTAAACTTCTTTTTTATTAAACTGTGTGTGTTTGATTTTTCTTTCATACAATAGGATTAATAATTGATAGTTGTCTAATTGACAGCTCTCAATTATTAACCTGGCTTAAAGTGACCTTTCAATTGCAAGGTCATTTTAACCCCTTATTAACCCATTCGCCACCGCTACAGGGCAATGAGAATAGAAGGGCAAAGTGCCAGAAAGGGCAAATCTAATTAGAGATTTGCCCTTTCTGGGGTGTCTGGGGGCAGATGTTAGTAGCCAGGGGGGGCACAAAAAAATGTACCCTCCCTAGGCTATTATTATCTGCCCCCACTCGCTTGCTTTGTCTGTCTGGTGGAGAAAATACAGCGTGAGCCCACGCATTTTTTTTCAACGAATTTACACCTTTAATTAACCCCTACATGTCTGAAATGTTGCACACATATACTTATGTAATTGTAAGTTCAAACCATATATCAAAATACAGGAAATGACATGGTTAACTGTGTCTAAACAATGTATCATTTCATGTCGGCTTCTGTGATTTCACAAAAGCCGGCAATTGAATTAGCGGCTATTACAGTATGTAGAAGTGTAAGAACTATAAATATATGTATATATATATATGTCACAATGACATGTATATATAATATATATATATATATATATTGTGTTCTATGTGTATATATCTATTCTTTCTTTTGTGATTTAAATACTATTCTTTTGGATCCATTATATGTCAGTTTTGCAAGCCTGCGAGAAATTCTCGCAAGTCGGATGAAAATCGGATGTTACAAGGTACACACACATGCGACTAAATCGCATCTTTGAAGGAAAATCGGATGCCAGGCGGATGTGTGATGTTTGCTTTTTGTTCCGATAATCGACCGACTAAAACGGTCCGATTTTTTGTAGTTGTGTCTGACGCCGGCCTTACACATAGAATGACTTTGATTAGTGAATGTGATAGGCCGCTCTGAACAAATGTGTTTTGAGGGAGCGCCTGAAACCATGCAAATTGTGGATAGTCCTAATTTCTTGGGGTAGAGCATTCCAGAGGATTGGCGCAGCGCGGGAGAAGTCTTGGAGTGTATATATTTATTCATGTATAACTTTATACTCTTCTTTTGCTGTTGTATAATATGTGTGTAATATGTCCTGCTAAATGTACAGTCAACGTTGTATAATAGGGACAGTGCAGTATTTAGTTTGGCCACAAGATGGTAGTATAGAGTTCACTACAGTGTACATAGTAGTATAGTTAGAAAACAGTTAACCACATAGGAGGGGCTTGCTGAAAGCTAATAGAGGAACATTTCCTGTTTACAGTTAGTTAGGGCTGGGTGCCCGCACAGTCCACAAGGGCTATAGGCCCGGACAGCGCAGCAGCCATCCACCACAGCAGGACACCACAGCAGCAGGTTGAAGCAGTTGGTGAGTCAGAAAGGGACTCCTGAATGCGGCAACTCATCGCATGGGCAGATACCCTGAGGACCAGAGTGAAATGGCCTGGGAAACCCATAGATGCATTGAGTACAGCGTATGAAGAAGCGGTCCCAGTGCAGGGGACATTACAGGAGGGCAAGATTTTCTTTGAGGGGCTTACGACTGCAGGAACTAATGATCTTGTGTCTGGGGCAAAACAGACCGAGGGCTGCGTATCTGTAGTAGAGCTGAACAGAGAGTACCCAGGGGAACTATCAGGAATCCTGATCCGGGCCCGTGCTGTGTAACCGCAAGAGAAGTGCAGGGCAAGGAAAGGAATATTGTGATGTAAAGCCTGCTGTAAAAGCTGTAAAGACCTCGGATGTGCTGTGTAACGAACCTAGTAAAGGAGTTCTTGTTGAAGTTGAATCGGGCTGTGTCTCAGTTTATGATGTTCAGCTGGGTGAGGGTCTTCCACAGCCTAGGAGAGAACCAGAAGGAGCTGGACCTGAAGATTCAGGTGTGCTGACTAAGAATGGGTATATTTCTGTGAGGGAAGGCCAGGACACTGAAGCCCAGGTGTCCTTTCACCTTCTTCTAGGGTCTGCCAGAAAAATGCATGGGTTTCCCACTGACACCCATTATACTTGTTACTCAAAACGAGCATCTGAGCATTAGGATTTGCTTAATGAGCATCCAAGCATTTTAGTGCTTTCTCATCCCTAGAACCCAAGCCTTACTCAGACAGGGTATCATTACTTTAGTTATCCCGCAGAAGGGTTAAGCTAATGCGACCATGTACAATAATTGTTAAAGGAGGTTTATGAGTTATAATTAGGACTATTCATTAACTAATGAATGGTTTTGCACCATTTTTATTCATTACTTCCTTGCTCCTTAAGAACATAAATAAATAAAAAAATAAATATTTAAATAACAAAAATAAAGTTTATTACCATCCCCCCTCCAGAAAAATACAGAAAATTCGTAATGCCCTGCACTCTAAAATTTAAATTAACATGTTATTCCTTATATATGGTGAACACAGCAAGAAAAAATATAATGACAATACCTGAATACCTGAATTAATGTTGTTTGGCATTTCAATCTTCCAAAAACAGTAATACAAAAATAGTGCAAAAAAATTACCACAGAAAAAATATATAGCTGTAAAAAAATGTATGTATGTACTTGCGATAGATGTATAAGGATACAAAATTAAATAAAATGTATGTAACATTTTTCAGAAATAAATGTTGCCATAGTTCAAAAGAGTGGATACACATGACAACATTTATTTCTGAAAAATAGTATGGAATAATATTCCTGTGACATACCTATGGTGTCAGTATGATCACTGCACCCCTTAGATTTATTCATGAGAGGTGTAGTTTGTAAAATGAGGTCACTTATCGGGGTATTCTGCTGTTCTGACCCCTCAGGGGCTCTGCCAATGTAACATGGCGCTCTCAAACCTGTCCAGCAAAATCTGCACTGAAATATGCCGCTCCTTCCCTTCTGAGCTTCGCACTGTGCCGCAAAAGTAGATTTTAACCACATATGGGGTATTAGGAAAAGTAGAGAAAAGAAACATGCTAACGATCAGAGACCACCAATAAAATGTAAAAATTTATTAGAGTATACAAGAACCAAAAAACTAAAAAACAATTAAAAATAGACTCTTGAGATACACACCCATAAATGGAGTCCAGCCCTGCAGACATAAATACACCAATAAATTAGTAAGGTTTTTAATATAGACAGTGTAGGACCGTTTCAATCAGGGTCACCTTGACAATGATGAGATGGCTTTCATGCTATTTTTGATCAAAAACAGTGTTACTAAGAACCCTGTGTTAATTAAATCCACTTTTGCTTTTTACTTATTTAGTTATAGCAAAGTTTTTGTTTATTTTGCTTCTTGTAGGTTTTTTCAGCACCCATAAATGGAAAGTCCAGCCATGTAGACATAAATGCACCAATAAATTACATGTGGGAAAATTTTAGTAGCACACAAAATTACCAATAAACAACACCATAAAGAGTACTCTGGCCACAGTATAAAGGGCCAAGCTGTATGTTGTCACCAAGTATAAGATCAGAAAATTCTCTAATTTTGTTGACCACATGATAATAATAATAATAATAGCTTTATTTCTATAGCACCGACATATTCCGCAGCACTTTACATTATAGAGGGGACTTGTACAGACAATAGACATTACAGCATAACAATAAAACACATAGATCAAAACAGATACCAAGAGGAGTGAGGGCCCTGCTCACAAGCTTATAATCTATGAGATTGAGGGTCAAGCAGCATTTTGTCACCAAGTAGAAGAAAGAGAAATTCCCTGATTATATAAAGGGTATATGGTAAGGCCCTTTAAAATTCAGAACCAGTGTCTAATGTATCAGAAGGATAATCTAATTAGTATGTCCTTGAAAAATAGATGCAGCTACCTTATAACAACATACTATTGGGAGATGAAGGTCTCTGATGATGGTACGAAGTAGTCAGTGGGTTAAGCAATTATTATGCAGAATTAATGTACATCAGAAGTATAAAAAGTCGCTTTAACATTAAAACAATGTTTCACTGCCAGCCAGATTCCAAAAATCCAATTAATAAAGAAACACATGTGTTAAGGGTCTGCGGAACGCACCAAATATATAAAGTAGAGAGGTGCGTTCGCAGCCGGGGTCCACCGTGCAAGCGGAGCCTGCTGCTAGTAGAAATGGCGCGAGAAGCAAACTCTGTTATCCCGCAGAGTCGCCAACATAAACGCCGTAATGCGCTGTGGCAATAAGTGCGAACTCTGTTACTCCACAGAGCCGCTAGGAGAGCCGCAGCGCTATATGGCGATGTGTGCGCACTCACTAGACACAACTGAGTGGCAAAGAAAAAACGCTAGGGCGCTGTCTAGCGTTGAAAGCGAACCCTGTTACGTCACAGGGCCGCTGAGAAAAAGTACTGTGTCCTGTCAGGCTCTCAGGTACACAGTTAAGTGCTACGCGTTCATAAAGCGTGATCATGTGCTAATGTCCTCGCGGGAGTCACCCGCAATCTATGGCGTCTGAACCCCAGACCCTGAATACGGCAATCAAAACTCCTCACCGGTTATGCCGGTAATCTAGGGCATCTAGGACCACGACCCTGACCAGCTACCTACCAAACTCCTCACGATTAAGTCGGTATTCTAGTGGCTTATTTCAGCCGGGTCCCTATCCACACATACACATGACCACATGGCGCATAGCATACAATGATTGATATTAGCGCATGGCGGCCCAGCCATGCTACCCTTTTATAGCAACAGCTACAGGACCTTCCAGGAACAGGACCCAAAGAGAAGCTGTTACAAACAAACGTAGCTACATGACCTTCTCTGGCGGACCAATAGGAGCCGTGCAGCACCTGAACATGTGACCCCGATCTCCAATGAGAGATCTCACTCTGGGCATGCTCAGATGGGAAAACGCAGGACTTTGTCTCAAAGACAACTGCTCCAGCATGGCTATAATAGCAGATCCCGGAAAGGCAGCAGCAAGTCACTGCACAGTAGAGGAGTGGGCAAGACGCCTGGGGCCGACGTCTCTGCTGAGCAGGCTCCACTGCGGCCCGGGGGATGAATGGGGGACCGCGCGGGCGGTTCGGATCCCCCTTTTGCAGCAGCGGGAAATTGAACCTCACACACTGAAGACATTGAAATCTATT
>JARQOD010000004.1:459613481-459701625 GCA_033576555.1 Oophaga sylvatica | reverse complement strand
CAAATTTCACACCTGTAGGGGTTAATTAAAGGTGTAAATTCGTTGTGAAAAAACCGGACATTTTTGCTACAAATTTGCACCTTTAATTAACCCCTACAAGTGTCAAATTTTGCACACATACACTCATGTAATTTTTAGTGAAAACAATATATCAAACAACATGAAATGACATGGTTAACTCTATGTAAACCATGTGTATTTCATGTCGGCTTCTGTATTTACACAAAAGCCGGCAATTGAATTAGCGACTATTATACTATGTAGAAGTGTATGAACTATAAATATAAATATATATATATATATATATATATATATATATATGTGTCACAAATTCAATGACATGTATATATATGAGGTGTAAAATTGTTGAAAAAAAATGCGTGGGCTCCCGCCCGATTTTCTCAACCAGACAGACAAAGCCAGCGAGTGGGGGCAGATAATAATAGCCCAGAGAGGGACCATTATTTTTGCCCCCTCCCGGCTACTAACATCTCCCCAGACACCCCAGAAAAGGCAAATCTATAATTGGATTCGTCCTTTCTGGCACTTTGCCCGTCTATTCCCATTGCCCTGTAGGGTGGCGAATGGGTTAATAAGGGGTTAAAGCACCTTGCTATTGAAAGGTGAGTTTAAGCCAGGCTAATAATTGAGAGCTGTCAATTAGACAACTATCAATTATTAAACGAAATAGGATAGACTGACAGCACTCACTGTATTGGGGCGCTTATCAAAGCCAAGGAACCTTCTTGGACACGTCAATCAAATGTTGAGAAGAAAATGGGAGAATGAAAGGAGAAGATTGATTTCTCTTGAATTGCATGTTATGACTTTGACGGAGTACTATAAGGCACGGAGGATTCCACGGGGACTCCGTCCACATCTTAGACCGACGTTATTACCAGAAAACACTCAATTTTGTGCAAAGTTTGAATTGATTACCAACAAATATGCCTTTGATATCATGTTACTAAATATTGAATTCTTGAAGAAAGAAATGGAAGTCGTTAAGAAAAATATTGATGAATTGGAGATTTTATTAGTATCTCAACTGACAGCACAGGAATGGGGCACTCAGAAAACGAGGGTGGAGGAGAACCTGACTAAGTTCAGGGGTGAGATTGAATCCACTAAAATAACAAAATGGTTCCGTGATGTAGAGGACTACAAAACAGGACATGTGTTCTCATGGCAGAAAGGGACTAATTTTTTTTCCTCCAGTAATTGTAGGGTGAGATCTACGCCACCTCGCCGTCGAAGGAGACCCCAGGACAGGAAGCAACCGATATTTGGCTTCACGACGGCTGAGTCAGAATCAACTGATGACTCAAGTAAAGGTAATGACAGTGGATCAAGTTTTTTAGGTGTGGAGAAATCTGGCAGGACACTATCAGGAGACGTGGCCGGAGAGGGGGCCGTAAACACAGGAGGCAGAGGCATGTCTCGAGATCAGAGACCGACACGCAATATGCGGACACGTTACATGGGGGAGAAACGGAGGGACATTTGAATACCAATGAATTGGTGGTAAATATCTCTTCAACTATTTTATCTGATGATGAACTTAATGTGTTATCTAAGGGTCTATAATTTTCCTATCTAACAAACCAGATTGGTTTGAGATTGAAGGTGATCTTCAGACCTTTTTTAGGAGGCTTAAGTTGTCTTTGTACTTCTCTAATAAGATTTCTAACCCTGTTGGGACAGAGGGTAATTCTGGGCCTGGTTTCTCCTTACAAGGTGTTGGCCTGTTTAACCCCTTAATGACCAAGCCATTTTGTAGGTTAAAGACCAGGCCAATTTTTACAATTCTGACCACTGTCTCTTTATGAGGTTATAACTCTGGAACGCTTCTAAGGATCTTGGCGATTCTGAGATTGTTTTCTCGTGACATATTGTACTTCATGATAGTGGTAAAATTTCTTCAATATAACTTGCGTTTTTTTATGAAAAAAATGGAAATATGGCAAAAATTTTGAAAATTTTGCAATTTTCAAACTTTTAATTTTTATGCCATTAAATCAGAGAGATATGTCACAAAAATTAGTTAATAAATAACATTTCCCACATGTCTACTTTACATCAGCACAATTTTGGAACCAAATTTTTTTTTGTTACGAAGTTATAAGTGTTAAAAGTTGACCAGCAATTTCTCATTTTTCCAACAAAATTTACAAAACCATTTTTTTAGGGACCACCTCACATTTGAAGTGAATTTGAGGGGTCAATATGACAGAAAATACCCAAAAGTGACACCATTCTAAAAACTGCACCCCTCAACGTGTTCAAAGCCACATTCAAGAAGTTTATTAACCCTTTAGGTACTTCACAAGAATTGAAGCAATGTGGAAGGAAAAAATGAACATTTAACTTTTTTTCCCAAAAATATACCATGTGTGGGGGTAAACCACTATTTGGGCGCATGGCAGAGCTCGGAATGGAAGCAGCGCCATTTGACTTTTTTGGCTGGAATTGAGATTGGACGCCATGTCGCATTTGGAGAGTCCCTGTGTGCCTAAACAGTGGAAACCCCCCACAAGTGACCCCATTTTGGAAACTGGACCCCTCAAGGAACTCATCTAAATGTGTTGTGAGAGCTTTTAACCCCCAAGGGCTTCACAGAAGGTTATAACGTAGAGCCGTAAAATTAAAAAATCATATTTTTTCCACAAAAATGATCTTTTCATCCCAATTATTATTTTCCAAAGGATAAAAGGACCCCAAAAGTTATTGGGCAATTAGTCCTGAGTACGCTGATACCCCATATGTGGGGTAAACCACTATTTGGGCGCATGGCAGAGCTCGGAAGGGAAGCAGCGCCATTTGACTTTTTTGGCTGGAATTGAGATTGGACGCCATGTCGCATTTGGAGAGTCCCTGTGTGCCTAAACAGTGGAAACCCCCACAAGTGACCCCATTTTGGAAACTGGACCCCTCAAGGAACTCATCTAAATGTGTTGTGAGAGCTTTTAACCCCCAAGGGCTTCACAGAAGGTTATAACGTAGAGCCGTAAAATTAAAAAATCATATTTTTTCACAAAAATGATCTTTTCATCCCAATTATTATTTTCCAAAGGATAAAAGGACCCCAAAAGTTATTGGGCAATTAGTCCTGAGTACGCTGATACCCCATATGTGGGGGTAAACCACTATTTGGGCGCATGGCAGAGCTCGGAAGGGAAGCAGCGCCATTTGACTTTTTTGGCTGGAATTGAGATTGGACGCCATGTCGCATTTGGAGAGTCCCTGTGTGCCTAAACAGTGGAAACCCCCCACAAGTGACCCCATTTTGGAAACTGGACCCCTCAAGGAACTCATCTAAATGTGTTGTGAGAGCTTTTAACCCCCAAGGGCTTCACAGAAGGTTATAACGTAGAGCCGTAAAATTAAAAAATCATTTTTTTCCACAAAAATGATCTTTTCATCCCAATTATTATTTTCCAAAGGATAAAAGGACCCCAAAAGTTATTGGGCAATTAGTCCTGAGTACGCTGATACCCCATATGTGGGGGTAAACCACTATTTGGGCACATGGCAGAGCTCGGAAGGGAAGCAGCGCCATTTGACTTTTTTGGCTGGAATTGAGATTGGACGCCATGTCGCATTTGGAGAGTCCCTGTGTGCCTAAACAGTGGAAACCCCCACAAGTGACCCCATTTTGGAAACTAGACCCCCCAAGGAACTTATCTAAATGTGTTGTGAGAGCTTTTAACCCCAAGCGCTTCACAGAAGGTTATAACGTAGAGCCGTAAATTAAAAAATAATATTTTTTCCACAAAAATGATCTTTTCATCCCAATTTTTACTTTCCAAAGGATAAAAAGGCCCCAAAATTTATTGTGCAATTAGTCCTGAGTACGCTGATACCCCATAGGTGGGGGTAAACCACTATTTGGGCGCATGGCAGAGCTCGGAAGGGAAGCAGCGCCATTTGACTTTTTTGGCTGGAATTGAGATTGGATGCCATGTCGTATTTGGAGTGTCCCTGTGTGCCTAAACAGTGGAAACCCCCCACAAGTGACCCCATTTTGGAAACTAGACCCCCCAAGGAACTTATCTAGATGTGTGGTGAGAGCTTTGAACCCCCAAGGGCTTCACAGAAGGTTATAACGTAGAGCAGTAAAATTAAAAAATCATATCTTTTCCACAAAAATGATCTTTCCACCCCCAATTGTTATTTTCCAAAGGGTAACAGGACCCCAAAAGTTATTGTGCAATTTGTCCTGAGTAGCTGATACCCCATATGTGGGGGGAAACCACTATTTTGACGCATGGCAGAGCTCGAAAGGGAAGTAGCGCCTTTTTCAAATGCAGACTTTGATGGAATGGTCTGTGGGTGTCATGTCACGTTTGGATAGCCCCTGATGTGCCTAAACAGTAGAAACCCCCTACAAGTGACTCCATTTTGGAAACTAGACCCCCCAAGGAACTTTTCTAGATGTGTGGTGAGCACTTTGAACCCCCAAGTGCTTCACAGAAGTTTATAACGTAGAGCCGTGAAAATAAAAAAATCATATTTTTTTCCACAAAAATAATCTTTTTGCCCCAAATTTTTATTTTTATAATGGTAACAGGAGAAATAGGACCCCAAAAGCTATTGTGAAATTTGTCCTGAGTACGCTGATATCCCATATGTGGGGGGGAACCACTATTTTGACGCATGGCAGAGCTCGAAAGGGAAGTAGCGCCTTTTTCAAATGCAGACTTTGATGGAATGGTCTGTGGGTGTCATGTCACGTTTGGATAGCCCCTGATGTGCCTAAACAGTAGAAACCCCCCACAAGTGACTCCATTTTGGAAACTAGACCCCCCAAGGAACTTTTCTAGATGTGTGGTGAGCACTTTGAACCCCCAAGTGCTTCACAGAAGTTTATAACGTAGAGCCGTGAAAATAAAAAAATCATATTTTTTTCCACAAAAATAATCTTTTTGCCCCAAATTTTTATTTTTATAATGGTAACAGGAGAAATAGGACCCCAAAAGCTATTTTGCAATTTGTCCTGAGTACGCTGATATCCCATATGTGGGGGGGAACCATTATTTTGACGCATGGCAGAGATCAGAAGGGAAGGAGCACCGTTTTTAAATGCAGACTTTGATGGAATGGTCTGCGGGTGTCATGTCGCGCTTGGAGAGCCCCTGATGTGCCTAAACAGTAGAAACCCCCCACAAATGACCCCATTTTGCAAACTAGACCCCCCCAAGGAACTTATCTAGATGTGTGGTCAGCACTTTGAACCCCCAAGGGCTTCACAGAAGTTTATAATGTAGAGCCGTGAAAATAAAAAAAATCATATTTTTTTCCACAAAAATGACCTTTTTGCCCCAAATTTTTATTTTTATAAGGGTAACAGGAGAAATAGGACCCCAAAAGCTATTGTTCATTTTGTCCTGAGTACGCTGATACCCCATATGTGGGGGGAACCACTGTGATCGCCTTACTGCGATCTTTGGGAGGCACAATGAACAAATCTACCAAAGGTGAAGAATTGGTTTTCTTTTTTACGCCGTTCCTCGTGCGATATTAGTGATTAGGCGACTTTATTCCTCGGATCGGTGCGATTACAGCGATACCAGATTTACACCCTTTTTTCATGTTTAGCTTCTGTCACACTCTAAAAGATGCTTTTTTTTGGAATAATTTTTTGTAAGAATTTTTTGCATCGCCGTATTTTGAGAGCTATAATTTTTCCATATTTTGGCCGACAGAGTTATCTGTGGGCTTATTTTTTGCGGGACGAGCTGACGTTTTTATTTGTACCATATTCGGGCACATAACGTTTTTTTATCGCTTCCTATTCGATTTTTGTGGAAGCAGAATGAACAAAAACCAGCAATTCAGGAATTGTTTTTTTTTTTTTTTTTTTCCTCCGTTCCGTGTGTGGTAAAATTGATAAAGCAGTTTTATTTTCGGGTCACTACGATTACAGCGATACCTCATTTATATATTTTTTTTATGTTTTGGCGTTTTTTACACAATAAAGAATTTTATAGAAAAAATAATTATTTTTGCATCAGTTTATTCCGCGAGCTATAACTTTTTTATTTTTTCGCTGATGATGCTGTATAGCAGCTTGTTTTTTGCGGGACAAGATGACGTTTTCAGCGGTACCATGATTATTTATATCTGACTTTTTGATCGCGTGTTATTGCACTTTTTCCAAGCGGTATAATGATACCGCTTGGAAAAACTATAATTTACTACTTTTTTGTGTTTTTTCTTTACGGCTTTCACTGAAGGGGTTAACTAGGGTTATGCTTTTATAGATGGGATTTTTACGGACATGGCGATACCTAACATGTGTATTTTTTTTGTTTTTTATTTTTTTTATTACATAAAAATGTGTATTTTTTAGGGGATTTTTTTTAAATTATTTTTTAATATTTTTTTTACAATTTTTTTTAAAAAATGTTTTTTTTCAACTTGTCCCTTTATGGACTTTCACTTTTTTTACTTTTGATTGCAGTTACAATGCATTGCAATGCTCTGGCATTGCAATGCATTGCAACTATAGTGGAAGCTGCTGTGACATGATCACAGCAGCTTCCCGTAGCTAGATGACCCGGAGGTTGTCATGACAACCCCCGGGTCATCAAGGCAGAGATCAGGCCCTGCGATTACATCGCTGGGACGCTGATCTGAGGCAGAGGGAGCTCCCGACCCTCTGCCTCCCCCCCTGAGCTCTGCGATCGCGCTCGATCGCAGCAGTCAGGGGGTTAACAGCCAGGGGCGGTGGGGGCTCCGCTCCTGGCTGTCAGTGCAGGAAGCCTGGCCACTGCAGCGCCAGCTCCTGCACTGATCGCGCTGGGGAAGCTGAAATTTCAGCTTCTCCTGCGCGATCGCTGCTGTGTTTGGTCAGTCAGATTGACTGACCAATCACAGCGCTGTGAGTGCGGGGACCGACGGCAAAGGTCCCCGCACCGCTTGCCGTGCCTGTCAGCTGTCTGTGACAGCTGTCGGCACTGATCTACCACTGCGTGTTTACACGCAGTGGTAGATCAAAGGCATGACGTGCAGAGTCCGTCCTGGTGCCGGAACTGGCACCTTGCCATGACGGACTCTGCACGTCAGTGGACATTAAGGGGTTAATAAGAGTACTTTTCAGCCACCATTCAAAAATCACTTTTTGGAGTCATATATGGAGTTGGTCCGTAAGGATATTGAGTGTTTGAAGAAGGGTTTTAAATCATCTATTACACAAAATTTAACTCCAGGTGAAAGAAAGGCTGTTAATGATTTGTCTATCAACACCATGATCACGATCAAACAAGCCGACAAGGGCGGGGCGGTGGTGGTCATGGATAGTTGGAAATATAAGGCTGAAGTAATGAGACAACTAGAAGATGGGAACATATATGAGAAAATGCGATCAGACCCTACCCCTAGGTTTTTGAATGAATTGCGGCTTTTGGTGCAGGAAGCATTATTGGCTGGCCTGATAGATTCTAAATTATCTGAGTTTCTGATTGTGGATAGTCCCATTACTCCAATCCTGTATACCTTGCCTAAAATACACAAGGATTTGGAGAACCCTCCCGGACGACCGATTGTCTCCGGGAGGGGTTCTCTGTTTAATAAAGTGGCAATGTTTCTTGATCGGGTTCTACGCCCCTATGCGGTTTCTACAAAGTCTTTTATAAGAGATAGTAGTGATTTCCTGGATAAAATCAGTGAAGTGGAGATGACAGATTCCATTATTTTAGCCTCGTTTGATGTAGTATCTTTATACACATCAATTGAACATGACAAAGGTTTGGATGCGGTTTCATGTGTGCTATCAGCTCTGACATGGCCCCGGAGTGTACACAGCTTGTTCTGACACTGCTTGAATTCATCCTTAGGAGGAATTTTTTCCTCTTTGGGGATGATTATTTCTTGCAGCGTCGGGTACCGCCATGGGGTCCAATGTGGCCCCAACCTATGCTAACATCTTTATGGCGGTATTCGAGAGCAGGTTTGTGTACAGTTCCAACCTCTGGCGCCATGTCAGAGCCTGGTGGCGTTATATTGATGATATTTTTGTGGTGTGGGGAGGTACTGTGGAAGAATTGTCTGAGTTTCATGTAGAGCTTAATTAGATTTATCCTGAGTTACAGTTTACTTTAACACATTCTGATGTCCAAATACAGTTTCTGGACACTTGGTGTACAAGGATGGTGATAAACTTGGTACTGACATTTTTATAAAACCGACTGATAGAAATGGATTGTTGCGTTTTGAGAGAAATCATCCAAAGAGGATGGTGAGCTC
Organism: Oophaga sylvatica; assembly: GCA_033576555.1. Classification (NCBI taxonomy): domain Eukaryota; kingdom Metazoa; phylum Chordata; class Amphibia; order Anura; family Dendrobatidae; genus Oophaga; species Oophaga sylvatica. Next base: position 459,693,378 of record JARQOD010000004.1, on the reverse strand, counting down.
TTTACCATGGAGTAAATTGTTGAGGGTTCGGAGGATAGCGGCCAATGATGATATTGTGGATACTAGGTTAGAGGAAATGTGTATGAAATTTATTGCCAGAGGATACCCTGAGAAGGATGTCTATGAATATAAAGATAAGGCATTGAACCTTCCACGTGAGGATACACGGGGTGGACATACTTCTAAAAAAATATCTAAACGTATTCCCTTTGTTTCTACATATAACCCAGTGAGCAATCGTGTGGGTTGGATTCTGAAGAAGCATTGGTCCTTGTTGCGTCAAGGACTAACATTGGTCCCGGAATTTGAATATCCTCCCTTATTATCGTATAGAAGGGGTCGTAATTTGAAAGATAGATTGGTAAAATCGGATCTTGGACCAGTTAAATTATCTGTACAAAAGACCCTTAGTGCACCTCGACATGGGAATTTCCCATGTCTAGGATGCACTTGTTGTAATAACCTATTGAAAGGTGATTGTTTTTACCATCCTTTGACGGGGAAGAAATTTATGCTTAAAGGTAGATATACCTGCACCTCTGATTATGTAGTGTATATGATAGTGTGCCCATGTGGGCTAGTTTACGTGGGAGAAACGACTATGGAGGTAAAAGCCCGGATTAGTAAACATAACAGCACCATCAGGACAGGATTAACGGAATTGCCCATACCAAAACATTTTATAGAAAGTAAACACTCAGTTAACCAATTGAGGTTCAGGGTCATAGATAGTGTGCCTGTTCTTAGGAGAGGGGGTGATAGATTAAGGATATTAAAAAAGAAGGAGATGAAATGGATCTACACTTTGGATTCATTGCAACCTAGGGGTTTGAACTTGGATTTCAACCTAACAGTCTTATAATTATGAGGGAGATTATCGTACCCCTTCCTAATTGAGGTCTCTTTGTATATGATAGACATACGGTACAAATGGTGATGATGATTGTTTTATATTTTTTTCTTTCTTTCTTTTTTCTTTTTTTCCTTTTAGGTACACTGTTGTGATCGGTGGCCAGAGGGAGTGGATAATCGACTTCTTTATATGATAAAGTTTTTTTTTTTTTTTTTTGATCATCTATTTGATCGGTTTTGGTCTGTTTGTTTGCTCCTTCTGTCCCTCGATTACTTAGTTTACTTTAGTTTGTTTTTTTCTATTATTGAATAAAATAACACAGTTGTATTGTATTGTATATGACTTTGTCCAGGTAATCTATATGTGTTGCCACGGTGACGGCCGCGTCATTGTGAACAACAGGGCACTCACTGATTGGATGGTAAGCGCTGCTGTCATCAGGAGTTGTGGCTGCGGTCATGTGACACGGCCCTCCCTGATGACGCTGCGTTCCCATCTGTCTGTGTTGTGTTTTGGTAGGTCACATGATGTGGGCGGTACTTCCGGGATAGGAGACGCTGTTAGCTGGGTTTACATGCTACAATAGCGGTGCTGTGATTGGTATGTAAGCCTTTGAATTTATGTGAGATATAATCTGATTGGTTGGGACACTTTTAGCGCCACGGTAGGTGTTCGTGGTGATTGGGGCACAGCATGTTTTGTCATGGAGATGAAGGTTGGACATAGAAGATCATTGGAGAATCGTTACCATGGCGATGAGGACGCAATAACAAAGAATTATATCGAATGTGTCTGATATGCGATCCATCTGAATATTATACTGCTTTCAAGCGATTTTTTATTGGGTATGATTATCTATATTGATATTATGTGGATAATTTTGTATATTATGTAATAGATTGTACGATGTGCTATGTAATTTATATGTGGGCTGAGACCTTGTTTGATTGGTGGATTGTGTACACTAGGACTATTTAAGGCCAGCCTTGTGTGATTTGTAACATGCTTAAAAAGTCCTGTTATGGGTCGAAACGTCGCATTTGTATGGCGGAATAAAGCTATTTGAAAATGATTTCACCCGGATGGAGCGCTGTTTCTTCTGTTGCATTTAACTATCAATTATTAATCCTATTGTATGAAGTAAAAATAAAACACACACTTTAATAAAAAATCATTTTAATGAAATAAACACACAGTTTTTGACAATATTTTATTTTACTGCCATTCCTTGCGAAGCCCTTGTTCACCTGTAATAGAAATAAAATAATAAAGCAACATTATTATTACCTACCCGATGTTCAGTCAGGTCCCCCGATGTAATCCTTCTGAAAGGGTTAATTTTTACTGCAGAGACTGCAGCTAATGCTGACAGTCTCACAGTAAAACCCCCGAATGAATGAGCTCCTCTCCTGGCTGACAGGAGAGGAAGTGGTTAGCATAATTGATTGCTTTCCACTTTCACTTCAGGTCAGCCAGGGACATCCACAGCATCAGTGACGTCAGAGGGAATCCCGGCTGACCTGAAGTGAACTGATTAACAAAAATAGGGGATCCCCTCTAAAAAAAAAAATGGCGTGGGGTCCCCCCTATTTTTGTTAACCAGCCAGATGAAGCAGACCGCTGAGGCCTGTTTTTTCAGGCTGGTAAGGATCCAATATCCATGGACCTTGCAAGCCTGATATCACCAGGCCACAGCAGTCTGCTTAGCTTGGCTGGTTAACAAAAATAGGGATCCCCTCCAAAAAAAATGGCGTGGGGATCCCCCTATTTTTGTTAACCAGCCAAGTAAAATGCAGACTGCTGCGGCCTGGTATTAAAAGACTGTCAAGGCCCATGGATTTTGGCCCTCAACAGCCTAAAAATACCAGGCTGCAGCAGCCCCACAAATGTCGCATCCAAAGATGCGCCAATTGTGGCACTTTACCCGGCTCTTCCCACTTGCCCTGTAGTGGTGGCAAGCGGGGTAATAAGGGGTTAATGTCACCTTTGATTGATCGGTGACAATAAGCCCGGTTAATAATGGAGAGGCGTCAATAAGACACCGATCCATTATTAATCATAGTTTGTAAATTTAAAAAAAAAGACACAGGAAGAAAAAAGTCTTTTAATGAAATAAAACACCACACAGTTTTCATTAATTTTATTCTTCTCTCATTCCTGCGACGCCATCGATCTCCTGTAAAAAAACAAAAATAATAAACCAACACAAATACCACCTGTCCGACGCAGTCCATATTAACGAGTGTCCCACGACGAGTCCAGCTCTGCTACATCTGGATGACAGGCTGAGCCTGACATCCACATGGAGCAGAGCTGCTTACCGTTGCGGCTTCCCTGGTGGTGACGTCATCCGGACTGGTTTACGGCCAGCTCTCACGAGAGTACAGCTGGCCGAGATTACCCAGTACCCGGCAGTCACTGCAGTTATCGCGAGATTCTGCACGTGACCGCTAGGGACAGGGTAATGGCGGCATCCAGGAGGACGTGACCACCGGGGAAGGCGATCTTCTGCTAGGTAAGTGTGGACTCTGCTGGGTCCTGACTCTTGACAGACCCGACCGACACTGACTGTGACAGTTTCGGGAAGTTCCTGTGTCACGTACTTCGTTCTGTGACACAGGAACTCCCCATAGACTTACAGGAAAATTCCGATTCCGGTATCCGATATGACAAAAATATCGGAACTCAGAATCGGAATTCCGATACAGCAAATATCGGCCTATACCCGATATTTTCAGTATCGGAATGCTCAACACTAGTACCCGTACATCATTGCCGGGGTGCCCAGCAGGACTCAGGAGTGAAGCTCTTTTCATACGCAGTAGATGCAGGTTATATTACATAGCCGGTATCAGTCTCTAACAACAGAGATGGGAGTTAAACTCCAATCACTGCTGTTAAATATTTAAATGCCATTGTCAATCTCTGACAGCAACAGTTAAATGGGGTGTTAATGGTGTGGTGCTCACACACACCGGTTTCTGTCTGTCCCCCACAATATGATTGCAGGTCACAGGTTACCATGGTAGTTGGAGACCTCCTGAAAACCCCTGTTGCTGTCATGATGGTATTTCTTAAAATTAATTAACCCTTACTGTAAAAGCCAAAATGAGAAAAAAAACACTAACATAGCACTAAAAAATGCAATAAAAAGTAATAAAATATATGTAATCCTAATGGTGTCAATAAAACTATTAGCTCGCCATGCAAACAAATCACTTAGACAGCTCAATCGAAATGTTGACAAATTTGCAAAAATTTCTACAAATATCAGAATTTTTTTTCAATAGTCATTACTACAATAAAAAATAAATCTAGACAACTATGCTATCAACAAAAACATACTGACCTGGAGAATTGTGTCTCTGGGTCATTTTTACCACAGAATAAAAGCCAAAAACATAAAAGTCATGGCATATTTTTCACCATTTCATCCCACTTACATTTTTTGTTGCAATTTTGAGTGCATTGTATAGTAAAAACATAATACACTTCAAAATTACAACTTGTCCTGCAAAAATCAAATCCTCATAAAGCTACAATGGCATGTAATGGTTTAGGCACATCTGGTCAAAATTACTGTTATTGTGAACAGTTAAGCAAGCTGAAAAGCCTAAAGATAAAGATGACACATGTCCTTTCTATTTTAGGCAAAAAATGTTATTTATTACATTTTAAAAATTATAGAAAGTAAAATGGGCTGATGCAAAAGTTTGGACAGCCTAGTAAATTTTTTGTGCTCAGATAACTTTGACCAAGGTTTCAGACCATAAAGGGAACCTGTCACCTTGTTTTGCCACTATAAGATGCAGCCACTGCCTTTCAGGGCTTATGAACAGCATTATGTATTGCTGTAAATAAGCCCCCGATCCGACCTGATAGATAAGAAAAAGAGGTTTTATTATACTCACCCGGGGGTGGTCCAATGCGGTCCAGTCCGATGGGTGTCGCAGGTCTGGGTCCAACGCCTCCCATCTTCATGCGATGTCGTCATCTTGCTTGCTTAGTGTCACGCTCCTGAGCAGGTGTACTGATCTGCCCTGTTGAGGGCAGAGCAAAGTACTGCAGTGTGCAGGCGCTGGGTCTCTCTGACCTTTCCTGGCACCTGCGCACTGCAGTACTTTGCTCTGTCCTCCACAGGGCAGAGAAGTACACCGGCGCAGAAGCGTGATGATGGGAGCGAGGAAGCAAGTAGGAGGGCGGCATCACAAGAAGATGGGAGGAGTCGGACCGGACCTGCGACACCCATCGGACCGGACCGCATTGGACCGTCCCGGGGTGTGTATAATAAAACCTTTTATTCTTATCTTTCAGGTTGGACCGGGGGCTTAGCTACAGCATTATAAAAATGCTGTAGCTAAGCCCCGAAAGACAGTGGCCGCATCTTATTCCGACAAAACGAGGTGACAGGTTCCCTTTAATTAGACTGCTAGGGTTATGGCTTGGTCACTATCATCATTAGGAAAGGCTAGTTGATGTAAATTTCCCAGCTTTATAAAAAAACAGCCTCCTCTAGCCTTGTGCCAAAAACATCAGCAATGTGTTCTTCTAAGCAGCTTTGCAGCACTCTGAAAATTAAAATGGTGGAGGCCCACAAAGCAGGAGAAGGCTATAAGAAGATAGAAAAACTTTTTGATTTTCAAGTTGCCCTATCTTCAGTTTGAAATGTAATTAAGAAATGGCAGTTAATAGGAACAGTGGGGGTCAAGATAAGGTTTGGAAGATCAAGCAAAATTTCAGTGAGAGCTACTCGTAGGATTGCTAGAGAGGCAATTCAGAATCTCCGCCTGACTATATAAGACCTTCAGAAAGATTTAGCAGGCTCTGAAGTTGTGGTACATTGTTCTACACAAATATGACCTTCATGAAAGAGTCATCAGAAGAAAACCTCTCCTGCATCCTCACCATAAAATTCAGCATCATAAGTATGCAAAGGAACATCTAAACAAACGTGATGCATTTTGGAAAAAAGTCCTATTGACCGATGAGGTTAAAATAGAACTCTTTGGCCACAATGATCAAAGGTATGTGTGGTGAAAAACGGGATTTAATTAAATTGGTAGTGGTGTAGTAATTTAAACTCACTATTGATTATACTCTAAGGGATAATAGGAACACAGCAGGCAGAGATTTCCTATATCTAAAATGTAACTTTAATTCAAGATAAATTAAAAATAACTCTGGGCATACAAAATAGTGATTCAAAAAACTCTATACACATTGATAAAGTTCCCATGCTTAAACCAGTGCTCAATAAAAAAAATAGTTTGATCTCACCTGTTTGTTGAATTTTTCATTACCAGGTTCAGGTCACACTGGAATAAACAGAATAATTACATGTAGGGGGGGAGTTCCCTGCAATTCCCTGTCGTGCCCCTGTATTGCCTCCTGTAGGAAGTGATAACGCTGCCTTCACCACGTCACATCTGGCAACAATTGCTGCATGACACATTGCCCGACATTAAGAGCAGGGGATAGATAGCCTCTTCCGGACATTGGACCGCATAATGATGCGCCAGTATGATGCGTTTGATTCATTTTCTGGACTGAATCATAAAACAAACTGGTTCTGAGGGGTATCTGTCGCACACTACCTTAGGTCAATAGACTGATGTGAGGAGATCTTTCCGAGCCTCCAACATTTACTTGGATACAGTTGTTATGTGCATAGAGGAGTTTCCACAAGACAAAGTGGAGGGGGTCTCTCACATTGTTGTACCTGACAGTTTTAGAAAAGCTAAAAATGGACATTTAATAAATAGCCAGTGTAGGCCAATGATCCAAAGTATAGGTTCATTAATTCCCTTATAAAGTATCTCAAGCAAATATCCCATAACAGAGACACTGAGTTGAAGTAATCAAAAACAGGGAATTAATTCAGATACAGTAATAGCTATTATCCGTAATGATAGATATCAGGTCATAATGGACCATCTTACATGATCTGCTTTAAAGGGAGGGCTAGTGATGAGCGAGTATACTCGTTGCTCGGGTTTTCCCCGAGCAGCTCGGGTGGTGTCCGAGTATTTGGAAATGCTCAGAGATTTAGTTTCTGTTGCCACAGCTTCATGATTTATGGCTGCTGGACAGCTTGAATACATGTGAGGAATGCCTGATTGTTAACCCCTTCACATCCAAGGGTGATTTGCACGTTAATGACCGAGCCAATTTTTACAATTTTGACCACTGTCTCTTTATGAGGTTATAACTCTGGAACACTTCAACGGATCTTAGCGATTCTGAGACTGTTTTCTCATGACGTATTGTACTTCATGATAGTGGTAAAATTTCTTTGATTTAACTTGCTTTTATTTTTGAAAAAAACCGCAAATATGGCGAAAATTTAGAAAATTTTGCAATTTTAAAAATTTGAATTTTTATTCCCTAAAAAACAGAGAAATATGACACATAAAATAGTTAATAAATAACATTTCCCACATGTCTACTTTACATCAGCACAATTTTGGAATCAAATTTTTTTTTTTATTAGGAAATTATAAGGGTTAAAAGTTGACCAGCGATTTCTCATTTTTACAACAAAATTTACAAAACCATTTTTTTAGGGACCACCTCACATTTAAAGTCACTTTGAGGGGTCTATATGGCAGAAAATGCCCAAAAGTGACACCATTCTTAAAACTGCACCCCTCAAGGTACTCAAAACCACATTCAAGAAGTTTATTAATCCTTCAGGTGCTTTACAGGAGCTGAAGCAACGTGGAAGGAAAAAATGAACATTTAACTTTTTAGTCACAAAATGACCTTTCACAAACTTTTTTTATTTTCACAAGGGTAAAAGGAGAAAATGGACAGATAAAGTTGTTGTGCAATTTCTCCTGAGTACAACAATACCCCATATGTGGGGAAAACCACTGTTTAGCACACGGCAGAGCTCGTAAGGGAAGGAGCGCCGTTTGACTTTTTCAAACCAAAATTGGCTGGAATTGAGATTGGACGCCATGTCGCGTTTGGAGAGCCCCTGATGCGCCTAAACAGTGGAAACCCCCCCAAGTGATAGCATTTTGGAAACTAGACCCCCCATGGAACTTATCTAGATCTGTTGTGAGCACTTTGAACCCCCAAGTATTACACAAAATTTTATAATGCCTGGGTGTGAAAAAAAACAAACAATTTTCCACAAAAATGATTTTTTAGTCCCAAATTTTTGATTTTTCCCAAGAAAATTGGACCCCAAAAGTTGTTGTCCAATTTGTCCTGAGTACGCTGATACCCCAAATGTGGGGGGAAACTGTTTAGGCGCACGGCAGGGCTTGGAAAGGAAGTAATAACGTTTTGAAATGCAGACGTTGATGGGGTCATGTTCCGTTTGCAGTGCCCCAGATGTGCCTAAACAGTGGAAACCCCCACAAGTGACCCCATTATGGAAATTAGACCCCCTAAGGAACTTATCTAGATCTGTGGTGAGCACTTTGAACCCCCAAGTGCTTCACACAAGTTTATAATGCCCGGGCATGAAAATAAAAAATACAATTTTTTCCCACAAAAATTATATTTAGTCACCAATTTTTTATTTTCCCAAGGGTAACAGGAGAAATTGGACCACAAGAGTTGTAGTCCAATTTGTCCTGAGTACGCTTATACCCTATATGTGGGGGGGAACCACTGTTTGGGCGCACGGCAGAGCTCGGAATGGAAGGAGCACTATTTGACTTTTTACAACCAAAATTGTCTGGAATTGAGATTGGACTCCATGTTGCATTTGGAGAGCCCCTGATGTGCTTAAACAGTGGAAACCCCCCAAGTGAGCCAATTTTGGAAACTAGACTCCATATGGAACTTATCTAGAGCAGTGGTGAGCAATTTGAACCCCCAAGTGTTTCACACAAGTTTATAACGTAGAGCCATAAAATTAAAACATGATATTTTTCCACAAAAATGATCTTTTCACTCCAATTATTATTTTCCCAATGGTAAGAAGGCCCCAAAAGTTATTGTGCAATTTGTCCTGAGTACGCTGATACCCCATATGTGGGGGTAAACCACTGTTTGGGTGCATGGCAGAGCTCGAAGGGAAGAAGCGCCGTTTGACTTTTTCAACGCAGAATTGGCTGGATGCTATGTCGTGTTTGGAGAGCTCCTGATGTGCCTAAACAGTGAAAACCCCCAACAAATGACACTTTTTGGAAGCTAGACCCCTCAAGGAACTTATCTAGATGTGTAGTGAGAACTTATAAACTTTAGTGAAACACCTGGGGTTTCTAACGCCCAAGCATGAAAATAAAAAAATCATATTTTTTCCACAAACATGATATTTTAGTCCCCAACTTTTTATTTTTCCAAGGGTAACAGGAGAAATTAGACCCCAAAGGTTGTTGTCCAATTTGTCCTGAGTGCGCTGATACCCCATATGTGGGAGAATACTACTGTATGGTCACACGTCAGGGCTCGGAAGGGAAGTCGTGACGTTTTGGATTGCAGACTTTGATGGAATGGTCTGCGGGCGTCATGTCGCGTTTGGAGAGCCCCTGATGTGCCTAAACAGTGAAAAACGCCAACAAGTGACCCCATTTTGGAAAATAGACCCCACAAGGAACTTATCTAGATATGTGGTGAGCGCTATGAAGCCCCAAGTGCTTCACAGAAGTTTATAGCGTATAGCCGTAAAAACAAAAAAGAATCTTTTTTTTTTTTACAAAAATTATATTTTCGCCCCCAATTTTTTATTTTTCCAAGGGTAACAGAAGAAATTGGACCCCAATAGTTATTATGCAATTTGTCCTGAGTACGCTGATACCCCATATGTGGGGGGTAAACTACTGTTTGGGAGCATGGCAGAGCTCAGAAGTGAAGGAGCACCGTTTGACTTTTTCAACGCAGAATTGGCTGGAATTGAGATCAGACGCCATGTCACATTTAGAGAGCCCCTGATGTGCCTAAACAGCGGAAACCCCCCAATTCTAACTCAACCCTAACCCCAACACACCCTAACCCTAGTTCCAACCCTAACCATAACCCTAAGCACAAACCTTAATGGGAAAATGGAAATAAATACATTTTTTTAATTTTATTATTTTTCCCTAACTAAGGGGGTGATAAAGGGGTGTTTGATTTACTATTTATAGCGGGTTTTTATAATTGGCAGCTGTCACGCTAAAAGACGCTTTTTATTGCAAAAAATTGTTTTTTGCATCACCACATTTTGAGAGCTATAATTTTTGCATATTTTGGCCCACAGAGTCATATGAGGTCTTATTTTTTGCGGTACGAGTTGATGTTTTTTACTGGTACCATTTTTGAGAACGTGACATTTTTTGATCGCTTTTTATTTAGATTTTTGAGAGGTTAGAATGAACAAAAATCAGCAATTCATGAATTTCCTTTGGGGGGGGGCGTTTATACAGTTCCGCGTTTGGTAAAATTGATAAAGCAGTTTTATTTTTTGGGTCAGTATGATTACAGCGATACCTCACTTATATCATTTTTTTATGTTTTGGCGCTTTTATACAATAAAAACAATTTTATATAAAAAATAATTATTTTTTGCATCGCTTTATTCTGTGAGCTATAACTTTTTTATTTTTTTGCTGATGATGCTGTATGGCTGTCACGCTGTATAACAGATATATATTATGACAGTAACATATATCAAGTGTGACAACATTTCAATAATAAAGAAGATATCAACATGTATACATAGTATCTACCTGCATAGTATTACATGAATTCATATCCTATGTATTGTGAGTAAATAAAGAATACCTATAACGCTGTCTCAGGCTAAAGGTGGACCGGGGTCTATGCTGACCCTAAACTGGGGTCCTGACTAGTCCCTCTACCTGGAGGTTCTGTTAATGGTACAGAGGTCCAGGCCACCAGCGTAACCCTGTCTCCTGTAGATCCCTGACCACTGTAATCTAGTCCTGAGAAGGACCCTGATTACCACCACAGGGAATGGGCAGGTCACAACCTTCCAACAGTAAAGACAGACGAGACAGACAAGGGGTAAAGTAAATACTGCCTTGCATACAAAACTTCACTACAGAGGGAACACAAAAGGTTAAGGAGATAAAAAAAATAAGCGAGGAGAGGATAAACCACAACAGGCGCTCTTAGCTTAAGTCTTCTCAGAAATGATCCGCTCTGATGGTCAAAATGAATGCTTTCACCGACAGCTTTTAAGCAGACTGGCAGGTATAAGAAGGAAGCTAATTAGTGCATAATCAACTGCAGCCGGGCGAGGCTGGACCTAGTCTTAGCACTGAGCTAGGTAGAATTAACTCCCTCACTGCCAAACACAAAGCACCAGCAACTCAACTGCGAGAAGTCAGAATGTGAAATCACGACGATCTTCGTGGCGATACACCCGTGACAGTACCCCCCCTTCTACGAGGGGCCTCCGGACCCTCAGGGCCAGGTCTATACGGGTGAGTTGTGTGGAAGGCTCGAATTAAACGGTCTGCGTTAATATCAGACGCAGGAACCCACGTCCTCTCCTCAGGACCATACTCCTTCCAATGAACCAAGTACTGAAGGGACCGACGATTCAGACGTGAGTCAATGATCTTCGACACCTGAAATTCCAAGTTACCATTGACCACCACTGGAGGAGGAGGTAGAGGTGACGGTATAACTGGCGCCACGTACCTCTTAAGCAATGATTTGTGGAACACATTGTGGATTTTAAACGTAGGAGGGAGTCCAAGATGAAAAGCCACCGGATTAATTATCGAACTAATCCTGTATGGCCCGATGAACCTGGGACCCAGTTTCCAGGAGGGAACCTTAAGTTTTATATTCTTGGTGTAACGGGTCTGGGAGGCGGAACCTCTGAGCTTTATTATACAAGGAGGCTTTCCTTGTAAAGGAGCGGGTTGCGCCCGGGGAGACGGACAGGAAGTCACGGCAAGTGACAGGGACAGTCTCTGGGTAGACGGGCAGGTAGTCACGGCAAGTGACCGGGGCAGTCTCTGGAGGGACAGGCAGGTAGTCACGGCAAGTGACCGGGGCAGTCTCTGGAGGGACAGGCAGGTAGTCACGGCAAGTGACCGGGGCAGTCTCTGGAGGGACAGGCAGGTAGTCACGGCAAGTGACCGGGGCAGTCTCTGGAGGGACAGGCAGGTAGTCACGGCAAGTGACCGGGGCAGTCTCTGGACAAACAGGCGGGTAGTCACGGCAAGTGACCGGGGCAGTCTCTGGGTAGACAGACAGGTAGTCACGGCAAGTGACCGGGGCAGTCTCTGGATAAACAGGCAGGCAAGGGGCCGGGGCAGTCTCTGAATGGACAGGTATATACGACCTGAGATGGTGGAGCCTCCCGGTAGGCTAGCAGGCAGATGACAGATGAGCGCCCCCAAGTGAGCAGGCGAGAGTCTCTGGAATAGCCGATGGACACCGCAGGTGATGGCCGAACCTCCAGGTAGGCTTGCAGGCAGATGGCAGATGAGCGCCCCCAAGTGAGCAGGCGAGCGTCTCTGGAATAGCCGATGGACACTGCAGGTGATGGCCGAACCTCCAGGTAGGCTTGCAGGCAGATGGCTGATGAGCGCCCCCAAGTGAGCAGGCGAGAGTTTCTGGAATTGCCGATGGTCACCGCATGTGACGGCCGAACCTCCAGGCAGGCTTGCGGGCAGGTAGCAGACAGGAAACTGGCAGGAAACAGGCAGGTAACTGGTAACGGACCCTGAGGGCTGAAGCAGAGTTAAACAGTGCAACAACAACATTGCTCGGGCACCTCCATTAAGGAGGAGTGCTTTATATAAGGTGGAGTCCACCGGCATTGGCCGGGGACCTTTTTTGAAAGATGCGCGCGGCCCCTTTAAGAGCGGGGGCGTGCACGCGCGCGCGCCCTAAGCCCAGTGGCAGGGAAGGAGCGCGCAGCCCCAGCAGGGCGGAAGGAGGACGCTGTGTGAGGGTAAGGGGAGCGACGTCCCTGCCTGGCAGAGGACGCTGGTGCAGGGGAACAGCGTCCCTGCCTGGCAGAGGACGCCGGCGCTACAGTACCCCTCCCTTTAGGCCCCCCTTCTTTAGGCCAGAAAGAAATTTAGCTAGGATGAGAGGGGCATGGATGTTCTCCCGAGGCTCCCACGTTCTCTCCTCAGGACCAAACCCCTTCCAATCCACCAGAAAGTAGGTCTTTCCTCCTACCCTTTTGGTGGCCAGAATGTTGTCTACTTCAAATTCGTCTTCAGCAGACACTGGAGCAGGAGGTGTACCTGTAGACTTGACAAAAGAGTTAAGTACCACCGGTTTGAGGAGAGATACATGGAAGGAGTTAGGAATCCGCAAATTGGCCGGGAATTTCAATTTATAGGACACCGGGTTGATCTGACTGATGATCTCAAAAGGACCGATGAACGAGGGCCTAACTTGTAGGAAGGAATCTTGAGCCGTACATACTTGGACGAAAGCCAGACCTTATCCCCAGGACGGAATTGAGGAGGATCCAGACGTTTTTTGTCAGCATGTTTCTTCATGCGCTCGGATGACAGAATGAGTGCGGACCGGGTACTCTCCCATAAGGAGGAAAACTCGTTAACCAGAGATTCCGCAGCTGGATTGTCCACAGAGATGGAGACAGGAACAGGGATCCGAGGGTGTTGACCGAAGACTACAAAAAACGGAGATTTGGAGGAAGATTCGCTCTCGTGATTGTTGTAAGAGAATTCGGCCCAAGGCAGGAGATCCACCCAGTCAGAATGGTGGGCATTAACGAAGTGCAGGAGATAACTGGTCAGATTCTGATTGATTCGCTCGACTTGTCCATTGGACTGCGGGTGGTAAGCGGAGGAGAAATCCAAGGTGACGTCTAGCAACTTACAAGTGGCTCTCCAGAAACGTGAGGTGAACTGTACCCCACGATCCGACACAATGTGACGAGGCAGACCATGAAGACGGAAGATGTGGCGGATAAAGTCTTTAGCCAACTCGGGTGCAGACGGAAGCCCTGGCAGGGGAATGAAGTGAGCCATCTTGGAAAATCGGTCAACAACCACCCAAATGACCGTACAACCGGCAGAGACGGGCAGATCTGTTATGAAGTCCATGGCTATATGCTGCCAGGGGGCAGCGGGTACAGGAAGCGGAAGAAGACGGCCGGCAGGCAGGTGTCTCGGAACTTTGTTGCGGGCACAGGAGACACAGGCAGAAACAAAGTCTATTACGTCCTTGTGCAGGGTAGGCCACCAGTAATGCCGAGTAATGAGCTGGAGGGTCTTTCTCTGACCAGCGTGGCCAGCTAGTTTAGACGAATGACCCCAGTGTAGGATTCTCTTCCGATCGGTTACTGATACGAACGTCTTACCAGGAGGGAGACGATTTAGACTCACGGGAGCCACCTGCATCACTCTGGCGGGATCGATGATATGTTTAGGTTCCTCCTCGAGATCCGACACCAGGAAGGACCGGGACAAGGCGTCCGCCTTGATGTTCTTGTCAGCCGGGCGAAAATGTAAAAGGAAATCAAAGCGGGCAAAAAACAAGGACCACCGGGCTTGGCGAGGGTTAAGTCTCTGGGCATGCTGGAGGTAAGCCAGATTTTTGTGGTCAGTGTAAATGATTACCGGATGAAGAGCCCCCTCGAGTAGGTAACGCCACTCCTCCAATGCCAGCTTGATGGCCAATAACTCTCGGTCTCCTATGGAGTAATTGCGCTCAGAAGAGGAGAAGAGTTTGGAGAAGAAGCCGCAAGATACCATCCTCCCAGATGAAGATTTTTGAGTAAGTACCGCTCCGGCTCCAGAAGAAGAAGCGTCCACCTCCAGGAAGAACTGCTTGTTGCCGTCCGGACGATGCAGCACTGGAGCGGAAGAGAAGGCCTGTTTTAAAGAAAGAAAGGCCTCCTCTGCTTCGGGCATCCACTGTTTGGGATTAGCATCCTTGCGGGTGATTGGAGCAGTCCGGGAAGAGAAGTGCGGTATGAAAAGGCGGTAATAATTGGCGAATCCCAGGAACCGCTGAATGGCCTTCAACCCCTCCGGTCGGGGCCATTTCTCGATGGCAGACAGTTTCTCCGGATCCATTCGTAGGCCTGTCTGAGAAATGATGTAGCCCAAAAACGGAAGCGAGGTCTGCTCAAATAGACACTTCTCATATTTGGCGAAGAGGTCATTCTGCCTGAGCCTGAGCAGAACCTGACGAACATCCCTCCGGTGAGACTGGAGATCCGGAGAGAAGACCAAGATGTCGTCTAGGTACACCACAACGCAGGAGTAGAGAAGGTCCCAAAAGATGTCATTGACCAACTCCTGAAAGACTGCTGGAGCATTACAGAGACCAAAGGGCATCACCAAATACTCGTAGTGGCCGTCCCGGGTGTTGAATGCCGTCTTCCATTCATCTCCCCGACGGATACGGACTAGGTTATATGCCCCACGAAGATCCAGTTTGGTGAAGATTCTAGCCCCCCTCAGACGATCAAACAATTCTGGAATGAGCGGAAGAGGGTACTTATTCTTCACCGTGATCAAATTTAGGCCTCTGTAATCAATACAGGGACGGAGAGAGCCGTCTTTCTTTTTTACGAAGAAGAAACCTGCTCCCGCTGGGGAGGTGGATTTCCGGATGAATCCCTTGGCCAAATTCTCCTCGATATATTCGGACATCGACCTGGTCTCAGCAGCAGACAATGGGTAAATACGCCCACGGGAGGCGTAGTACCGGGTAGCAGGTCGATCGGGCAATAATACGGTCTGTGAGGGGGTAATGTCTCTGCTTCCTTTTCATTAAAGACATCAGCGAATGACCAATATGGAATCGGAGCCCTGGTAGATTAGTTGGTGTAGGAGAAGGATGGACGGGATGAACAGGAACCAAACACGTTTTATGACAGTCCTGTCCCCAGCGAAGGATCTCTCCAGTCTGCCAGTCGAGCACGGGTGCATGCTTTTGGAGCCAAGGCAGACCTAGTAAGAAAGCGTGAGAGAGTCCAGGCAGAACATGAAACGAGATGCTCTCAGAGTGCAACATTCCCACCTGCAGGGTTATGGCTTCAGTGATAAGTTGGATGGGATGTGGTAGGAGACCCCCATCCACAGCAGCAACAGATACTGGTTCAACCAAAGGTTTGGTAGGAATGCGATATTTTTCTACTAGAGCCTGTGAAACAAGATTCCCGGCTGCTCCAGAATCAAGTTGGGCTAGTTCGAAGTAACGGTTCTCACCGAGGAGAATTGAGACAGACAGCAGCAGAGGTGAAGAGGATTTATTTTTGTCTAGGTGGACCTCTCCGAGCGAACCTAGACACAGGCGTTTCCCGACCTCTCTGGGCAGGTACGGATCCGGTGCTCCTTACTGCCACAGTAGAAGCAACTCCCCTCGGCACGGCGTAAGTCCTGACGGGCTTTGACCATCTTGGTCTGGTCGACTTGCATAGGCTCAGAAGAGTGTGCCTGAGGAGAAACGGAAGGAGTTACACGTCTCTGAAAAGATGGAGCTAGACGAGGAAACCTTCTCTCACGGGTGACATCCTTAGCGCGCTCCTGGAACCGTAGATCAATTCGATTGGCAAGAGTTATTAGGTCATCGAGAGAGGTTGGAATGTCCCGACCGGCAAGTTCATCTTTAATACGGCCGGACAGACCCTCCCAGAAGACAGATATCAGAGCGTCATTATCCCAAGCCAGCTCCGAGGCAAGGGTACGGAACCGTATGGCATATTGACCCATGGTGAGACTTCCCTGACGGAGACGCAGCAGAGATGATGCAGAGGAGGTCTTCCGTCCGGGTTCGTCGAATACCTTCCGGAAGGCTGAGAGAAACGCAGACAGGTCAGACACCAGAGGATCTTCTCTCTCCCAAAGAGGATTTAGCCAGGCCAGGGCCTCTCCGGTGAGATGGGACATGATGAAGGCAATTTTGGCCCGGTCGGAGTTAAACTGGTGTGCCAGGAGTTCAAAATGCAGGGTGCACTGGTTAATGAAACCCCGAGCCAGAGCAGGGTCGCCTCCAAACCGAGGAGGAGCTGAAAGTCGAGGTCCAGGAACGGAAACCACAGAATTGGTAAGCAGCGGAACTGCCGGATTGCAAGTCATGGCGCCCGCGGTGGTTGCTGGTGAAGTAGTCAGGGTGTCCAGGCGGGAATTAACATTCCGCAGGTGACCCAGGATGGACTCCTGTTGAGACCTCTGACGAGACAGTTCATGACACAGGTCAGAGAGCGAGGGAGTTTGGGTGCCACCGGGTTCCATGGCCCGAGCAAACTGTAACGGGTCTGGGGGCGGAACCTCTGAGCTTTATTATACAAGGAGGCTTTCCTTGTAAAGGAGCGGGTGGCGCCCGGGGAGACGGACAGGAAGTCACGGCAAGTGACAGGGACAGTCTCTGGGTAGACGGGCAGGTAGTCACGGCAAGTGACCGGGGCAGTCTCTGGAGGGACAGGCAGGTAGTCACGTCAAATGACCGGGGCAGTCTCTGGAGGGACAGGCAGGTAGTCACGGCAAGTGACCGGGGCAGTCTCTGGAGGGACAGGCAGGTAGTCACGGCAAGTGACCGGGCAGTCTCTGGACAAACAGGCGGGTAGTCACGGCAAGTGACCGGGGCAGTCTCTGGGTAGACAGACAGGTAGTCACGGCAAGTGACCGGGGCAGTCTCTGGATAAACAGGCAGGCAAGGGGCCGGGGCAGTCTCTGAATGGACAGGTATATACGACCTGAGATGGTGGAGCCTCCCGGTAGGCTAGCAGGCAGATGACAGATGAGCGCCCCCAAGTGAGCAGGTGAGAGTCTCTGGAATAGCCGATGGACACCGCAGGTGATGGCCGAACCTCCAGGTAGGCTTGCAGGCAGATGGCAGATGAGCGCCCCCAAGTGAGCAGGCGAGCGTCTCTGGAATAGCCGATGGACACTGCAGGTGATGGCCGAACCTCCAGGTAGGCTTGCAGGCAGATGGCTGATGAGCGCCCCCAAGTGAGCAGGCGAGAGTTTCTGGAATTGCCGATGGTCACCGCATGTGACGGCCGAACCTCCAGGCAGGCTTGCGGGCAGGTAGCAGACAGGAAACTGGCAGGAAACAGGCAGGTAACTGGTAACGGACCCTGAGGGCTGAAGCAGAGTTAAACAGTGCAACAACAACATTGCTCGGGCACCTCCATTAAGGAGGAGGTGCTTTATATAAGGTGGAGTCCACCGGCATTGGCCAGGGACCTTTTTTGAAAGATGAGCGTGGCCCCTTTAAGAGCGGGGGCGTGCACGCGCGCGCGCCCTAAGCCCAGTGGCAGGGAAGGAGCGCGCAGCCCCAGCAGGGCGGAAGGAGGACGCTGTGTGAGGGTAAGGGGAGCGACGTCCCTGCCTGGCAGAGGACGCTGGCGCAGGGGAACAGCGTCCCTGCCTGGCAGAGGACGCCGACGCTACACTTGGTAGACAACCAAACCAGATCGTTCACACTTAGGTCCGGACCAGACACTCTTCTCCTATCAGCCATACGTTTGTATCGGTTCCCCATGGCACTCAGATTATTCAGCACTCCTCTCCACACTGAAGCAAGTGACGACGAAAATCGTTCCTCATCAGGAACCCCAAAAGAGCCCCCCCCATTGAAAGTACAAAACTGGGGGTGAAAACCATATGCCCCAAAAAATGGGGACTTACCAGTGGACTCGCTCCGCCTATTGTTGAGAGCGAACTCTGCCAGAGGCAAGAAAGAAGCCCAGTCCTCCTGGTTCTCTGAGACAAAACACCGGAGATATGTCTCTAAGCTCTGATTCAGACGCTCTGTCTGACCATTGGTCTGCGGATGAAAAGCGGAAGAAAATGACAATTGCATCCCCCGACGTGAACAAAATGCCTTCCAGAATTTGGACACAAACTGAGACCCCCGATCCGACACCACATCGGAAGGCAACCAGTGAAGTCTCACAATCTCCCCAATGAACACCTGCGCCAGAGTTTTAGCATTAGGAAGAGCAGGATGAGCAATAAAATGTGCCATCTTACTGAACCTGTCAACTACAACTAGTATGACAGTTTTACCTGAAGACGGAGGGAGGTCCGTAATGAAGTCCATAGACAGATGGGTCCATGGACGCTCCGGGATTTTCAAAGGCAAGAGGACCCCAGACGGACGGGTATGTGGGGTCTTAGAGCGCGCACAAACCCCACAGGACACGACAAAAGTTACCACCTCCTTATTTAAGTTAGGCCACCAAAACCGGCGTGAAAGGAGATCCACAGTTGCTTTACTCCCTGGGTGTCCTGCCAAAGCTGAATTATGATGTGCCTCGATAACCTTTTGTCTTAACTGATCTGGAACAAACAGTTTCCCTGGAGGTCCTACAGGGGCGTCCCCCTGAGCCTCCAATACCTCCTCCTCAAGCTCAAAGCATACAGCCGACACCACAACTCCCTCCTGAAGGATAGGAACCGGGTCATCCGTCCTCCCGGCCCCGGGAAACTACGAGATAAGGCATCAGCCTTTACATTTTTTGACCCAGGACGATATGTGACGACAAAATTAAACCTGGTAAAAAACAATGACCATCTAGCTTGTCTGGAATTCAGACGTTTTGCAGACTCTAAATACAGCAGGTTCTTGTGATCAGTAATGACGGTGACCGGGTGGACTGCCCCCTCCAAAAAGTGACGCCACTCTTCAAAAGCCAACTTAATGGCCAAGAGTTCCCTATTGCCGACATCATAATTCCTCTCGGCGGACGACAATTTTTTAGAGAAGAAAGCGCACGGATGCCATTTACCAGGAGATGGACCTTGAGATAATACCGCACCCACCCCTACGTCAGACGCGTCAACCTCCACAATGAACGGTTGTGATGCATCTGGTTGAATGAGTATGGGTGCAGAAGCGAAACATTTTTTCAAGGAGGAAAACGCTTGACAAGCTTTGTCAGACCACCTAGAAAAATCCGTCCCTTTCTTTGTCATGTCAGTGAGAAGTTTGACAACAGATGAGAAATTACGAATAAATTTCCGGTAGTAGTTAGCAAACCCCCGGAAACGCTGCAGTGCCTTAAGATCCTCTGGCCAATCCCATTCCAGCACTGCCTTCACTTTCCCAGGGTCCATACGGAAACCGGAAGCTGACACCAGGAATCCTAAAAACTGAAGTTCCTGTACGGCGAATACACATTTCTCCCATTTGGCGTACAGTTTATTGTCTCGCAAGATCTGCAACACCTGTCTCACATGCTCCTGATGAGACACAAGATCTGGCGAGTAAATTAAGATGTCATCTAGATAAATGACAACAATCTGTCCCACTAGGTGGCGAAAGATGTCATTAACAAAATGTTGAAACACCGCCGGGGCAGTAGTCAGACCGAAAGGCATGACAAGGTTCTCATAATGTCCCTCCGGAGTGTTAAACGCCGTCTTCCACTCATCCCCCTCCTTTATCCTAATCAGATTATACGCCCCCTGAGATCCAACTTAGAGAACCATTTGGCGCCCACAATCTGATTGAAGAGATCAGGAATAAGTGGGAGCGGATACGGATCTCTGACCGTAATCCGATTAAGCTCACGGAAATCCAGGCAAGGGCGTAGGCCTCCATCTTTTTTCTTCACAAAGAAGAACCCCGCGGCCACTGGGGAAGATGAAGGTCTAATATGCCCCTTGGCCAGACTTTCCGAAATATAATCCTTCATAGCTTGCCTCTCAGGACCAGAAAGATTATATAACCTAGATTTAGGTAATTTAGCATCAGAAAGCAATTTTATAGAACAGTCATACGCGCGATGAGGAGGTAATTCTTGACACCCCTCCTCTGAAAACACATCCTTAAAGTCCTCCAGAAAAGGAGGTAAGGTTCTAGGCACGACCGCACCGATGACTGTGTTCATGCAGTTACTATTGCAAAATTCACCCCACTGGCTAATCTCTCTGGATTGCCAATTAATAACTGGATTATGTTTAGTTAACCAAGGAAGTCCCAACACAATAGGAGTGGGAAGACCCTCCAACACATAACAAGACAAAAGTTCTTTATGTATTGCCCCCACTCGAAGGTCTATGTTATGCACGGCTTGCACAAAGTTACCTTGACCGAGAGGCCTAGCATCAATAGAAAATATAGGGATAGGTTTGGTCAATACACTCAGTTGCATACCTTGCACCTGGGCAAACCGAGCGTCCACCAGATTAGCCCCGGCCCCACTATCCAGAAGAACAGAAATCCTCTCAGTTCTCGTACCTACCACCACCTCCGCTGGTACGAGAAACTGAGACGGACCTGGGGACGAAATACATACTCCCAAATTGTCGTCCACCACACAACCTGGGATTAACAGTTTTTCCGGCGACTTCTTGCTCAGTACAGTGCGGGATGGGCACCCCTCAATAAAATGTCCCTTTCTCCCGCAGAAGAAACACTTTCTTGTCTTGCGGTGCACCGCTGATCCCCTCCCTCGAAATGATGTCCCACCTAACCGCATAGGTTCCTCAGAACAAACCAGGGGAACCTCAATATAAGGGACTTTAGTAGAAGGTGGAGTCATCACAGGGGGCAGAGTAACCTCGCACCTCTCCCCAAGCCGTCTATCAATGCGAATAGCAAGAGCCATAGCAGCCTCCAGTGACGGGGGAGAGTCATACTGAGCCAACACATCTTTTAATTTATCAGATAACCCTTGACAAAACAGGCTCCTAAGAGCTGGGTCATTCCACTGAGTATCCGTGGCCCATCTACGGAATTCAGAAGAAAATTCCTCCGCCGGACGATCTCCCTGCTGTATCTTACGTAACTTCGTTTCAGCAAGGGAGACCCGATCCGGGTCATCATATACCAGACCCAGGGCGGTAAAAAATTGATCTACTGACTGGAGAGCCGGGGAGCCCGGAGGAAGAGAGAACACCCAGGATTGAGGGTCCCCTTGTAAGAGAGAGATGACAATTCCCACCCTCTGATCTTCACTCCCCGATGACCGAGGCCGTAGCCGAAAATATAATTTACATGCCTCCCGGAACGTAAAAAATTTGTCCCGCCCACCAGTGAACCTGTCCGGGAGAGCTACTTTAGGTTCAGATCTGGTTTGCTCCAGGGGGTACAAAACCTTGGACTTAACGTCCGTGAGCTCCATGGACAAACTCTGCAACTGCTGAGCTAGATGGACTATTGGATCCATGGTAGCTGGGGAGAAACTTTTAGTGGGGTCGGTGAAAATGTCACGCTGTATAACAGATATATATATTATGACAGTAACATATATCAAGTGTGACAACATTTCAATAATAAAGAAGATATCAACGTGTATACATAGTATCTACCTGCATAGTATTACATGAATTCATATCCTATGTATTGTGAGTAAATAAAGAATACCTATAACGCTGTCTCAGGCTAAAGGTGGACCGGGGTCTATGCTGACCCTAAACTGGGGTCCTGACTAGTCCCTCTATCTGGAGGTACTGTTAATGGTACAGAGGTCCAGGCCGCCAGCGTAACCCTGTCTCCTGTAGATCCCTGACCACTGTAATCTAGTCCTGAGAAGGACCCTGATTACCACCAGAGGGAATGGGCAGGTCACAACCTTCCAACAGTAAAGACAGACGAGACAGACAAGGGGTAAAGTAAATACTGCCTTGCATACAAAACTTCACTACAGAGGGAACACAAAAGGTTAAGGAGATAAATAAGCGAGGAGAGGATAAACCACAACAGGCGCTCTTAGCTTAAGTCTTCTCAGAAACGATCCACTCTGATGGTCAAAATGAATGCTTTCACCGACAGCTTCTAAGCAGACTGGCAGGTATAAGAAGGAAGCTAATTAGTGCATAATCAACTGCAGCCGGGCGAGGCTGGACCTAGTCTTAGCACTGAACTAGGTAGAATTAACTCCCTCACTGCCAAACACAAAGCACCAGCAACTCAGCTGCGAGAAGTCAGAATGTGAAATCGCGACGATCTTCGTGGCGATACACCCATGACAATGGCAGCTCGTTTTTGCGGGACAAGATGACGTTTTCAGTGGTACCATGTTTTTTTATATCAATCTTTTTGATCGCTTGTTATTCCACTTTTTGTTCGGAGGTATGATGATAAAGCATTGATTTTTTGCTTTTTTTTTAAGGGGTTCACTAAAGGGGTTAACTAGTTTGACAGTTTTATAGGGGGGTTGTTACGGATGCAGCGATGCAAAATATGTGCACTTTTATGGCTTTGTTTTTTTTATTTACAGGAAGAAATGAATTTATTGGGGAATATTTTTTTTTCCTTTTATTTTGGAGTTTTTTTAAATTTTTTTTACTTTTTTACTTTGTCCCAGGGTGGGACATTACTGTATAGGGTCAGATCACTGGTCTCACAGTGTGCACAGCACTCTGTGAGACCAGCGATCTCACAGGCAGTGCTGCAGGCTTCCTCAGCACCTGCTCTCAGCAGGCACTGAGGAAGCCGCCCCCCTGCAGGACCCGGCGGCCATATTGGATCCGGGGTCCTGCAGGGAAGAGGCCTTCAGAACAGCGCGATCACATCGCGCTGTTCTGAGGCTCTGGGAGCATGCAGGGAGCCCCTGCGATGCTCCCTGTGCCCCCGGTACACCGCGATCATGTCTGATCACGGTGTGCCAGGGGTTAATGTGCCGGGAGCAGTCCGTGACAGTTACTGGCACATAGTGCCGGGTGTCCGCTGTGATAATCAGCTGACACCCGGCCGCTATCAGCTGCGCTCCCCCCGGGAGCACAGCTGATCGCCTTGGACGTACTATCCGGTCCATGGGCAGATTGGCATGGGTTTCATGGACGGGATAGTATGTCCGATGGCAGAGAGGGGTTAATAATTCTAGCTGTATGAATTGGTTGGTGCATTATCATCCTGAAAGATGGCGTTCCCCTCTGGGAACAATGCTTGAACCATAGGATGCACTTGGTCGCCCAAAATGCTAAATAATCGCTGCTTTTAATTCTTCCATGAAGGGATATCATTGGCCCGGCGGATCTTCACGAAATAGCACCCCAGATCATCACAGAACCTCCGCCATGTTTTACGGTTGGGAGAAAGCAGTCTGGATGGAATGCTTCTTTTGGCTGTCTCCAAACGTATACGCAGCCGGAGGTCAGAAATAGGGTAAACGATGATTTGTCTGAGAATATCACATGTTTCCACTGATTGAGGGACCAATTCTGGAGGGTTCTTCACCACTCTAAATGCTTGGAAACATTTGTCATTGAGAGCAGCGGTTTTCGAATTGCAGCTCTTCCGTGGAATCCGGATTTGTTCAGCTCCCGACGAAGCGCTTTAGTGGAAACTGGGTTCTGTAGGTGTCTATTGAGCTCAGCAGTGATTTTCGGAGCCGTGGTCTTGCGATCCTCTCTCACAATTCGCTTTAGAGTCCGACAGTCTTTCTCAGTCAACTTCGACGTTCGGCCAAACCTGTGCTTTGCTGCGGACGTTTTTCCTTCTCTTTCAAACGCAGTCATTACTTTGGAGACAGTACCTCTTGACACGCCAAGCATTCGGGCACTTTCGGTTACACTAGCGACTGCCATACCAGCACCAACAATTACGCCTCTTTGAAAATCCGAGAGGTCTGCCATTGGTATCAGGTTCTCATCAAAGTTCTTACAATTATGCAAAACAAACAGTTAATTTACATACACATATCACAAAAACACAAATAATTAACTACAAAACATTACCATATGTCACGGTTTGCATGTTTATAACATGTTCGAAGATTATGATGCCAAAACGTTAGATGTTTCCATTATTTTGTCCAACCCCTGTAGTTGTCTTAGAAAGATCTGTTTTGGGAACATTATTTATTATTCCGATGAATGATTACATATAGCAAGAAAATGCCCTCATGCACCTGTACTTTTATATATTTATTTGTCTATTTTCATCTTAGGCTCTCTTAAAGCTTAGAAAAATATATAAAAATGTTAGTACAGAAAAGCTGAACGTACGCAGAGGGATGAAAGATCAAGCCAGTGTCCCTTTGAAGATTTGAGTTGAAACTAAGGTTTCAAATCAAAAATTAATGTGATGGCGTAACTCTGCCAGCAAACCATGGTAATCCTAATTCAGCGTACAGTGCCAGAAGCACATTAACAGGGTATATGAAATGTGGCTCTGCTTGGTGGGATCAAGAAAGCTGGAAAGAACAGAAGCAATATGTTCATGTGAGGTATATCCGAGTTCTGCAATATACTTCTATCCTAATGATGGTGCAGTGTGTCTATAGATCAGCAACATTTCTTTAAGAGCTTAAAAAACATCATCTCACAAGTTATAGATTTAATGAAAACTGTGTTTTAAAATCCTGCTACCCTGGGATTTGATTCTGCTACTATCAATGGCTGATAGGAAAATAGTTACTGTCCAATTTACCCACACACATAATTAAAGAGTATTTGTGATCAGATTTTGATATTCCAGCTGAAAGGAGCATGTTGTGTGAGCAAAGACCCTTATTCCAGCAACATATCACTTACTGTGCTGTTTGCTGCAGATATAGAATCCTCGTTTTATCTGTTACAATTCTACCAGCTCTCTGAATGCTGAGCTTTGTATAACCCCACTCACACCAGTGATTGGTTGCTTTTTATGCACACTGTGCTGTATGTATATACATTAGTGGTGCATCATAATTACATAAATTTGCAGCTCTCATCTCATCTATGACTTTCCCACCACAATCTGCTGAAAGATGGAAATGTTTATAATGATACATATCTCAGCTCTGCTTTATCCCTCACATAGCAACTACAGAGATCAGTGAGGAGAGGAGGGCATGTTATTTTCTCCCCTGCATGACACTGCTTGCTTATGATTGGTCAACCTCATGCAGGAAGCAAAGTACACGCTCCCATAGAAAAATGTCTGGTAATGTCCAGTTGAACATTAACACAAATTATAATTTATAACCTAAAAAACAAGCTATTATTTCCGCAACACACAGGAGAGATTAAAGCATACAAACTATGTTTTACTCAGCTCTGCAGTCACTCTTTCATGATTTGGCCTGTTTAACTTACTCAAACTGGTGAAAGATCATCTTTTGTTGTATTTTTTTTTATTTTGGCAATGTTTTCTCTTATACTATAATTTGTATTCAAAATAAAAGATAGAGATTTTACAGTTTTCACACTGGTCTGTGGAGATTTTTAGACTCTAAATTCCTATTGTTTCCGGAAACAACAAATACACATTAGCCACAATGATCAGACCCTGAATCTATTTTGTGTGTTAAAGTGTTTAATGAGCGTGTTCAAAAGTCATGACGATCCTTGGTTATCAGCTGTGTTTAGTTAAGTTACCTGTCATTGCAATTCTGCCTTTGCACTTTAGAAGCTTTGCTGAAAACATTTCTGAAGAGGACAAAAAGTATGAGTCTAAATAGCCCATGTGGCAACTGTGCTAGATTACTAATTTTATTTTTAATAGAGATCATGATTAGTGATGAGCTAGGTTTCCCGAGCACGCTTGAGTGGTCTCCGAGTATTTGGAAGTGCTCGGAGATTTAGTTTATGTTGCCGTAGCTGCATGATTTGCGGCTTTTTGACAGCCTGAATACATGTGGGAATTCCCTAACAAACAGGCAATCCCCACATGTATTCAGGCTGGCAAATAGACACAAATCATGCAGCTGTGGCAACAGAAACTAAATCTCCGAGCACTTCCAAATACTCGGAGACCACTCGAGCGTGCTCAGGGAAACCCGAGCAACGAACATACTCGCTCATCACTAATCATGATGTGAAAAAATAAATAAGAATAAATTCATTTAATACAAAAACCAGATTTAAACAGTAGGTAATTAATCTATAGATAATGGTGAAGAGCTGAGTTTTTCCTTATATATGCATTAGGGTCGGCTGGTTGATATGGAAACTTGATGGAGACAGTGGATAAAAGAATTTAGTTCATTATATGTCTCATACCATGAACCCAGTACATCAAGCTATTACTCCACAAAGTCACCAACTAGTTGTCCAATCTGTCTCTATAACGATTATCATTCAAGACGGAACTCAATTTACAGTGCCTGTGTTTCACCTATCATTTTTATTATTTTATAAACTATTTTATATTTAATAACTGTAAACCTTCAAAAAACTAAACTGAAAATTATTACTACAGTAAAACAGATATATTAGAATAGTTATTCTAAAGGTTCTTTTTTGTCCAATTAATGTTACTAAATTTGTGATACTGTTCCTCAGGGATGGGCAATATCTATAGGGGGCAGTTAGTATAGAGAAAAAAGGCATGCTCAGGAGTCTTCATACTTTTCAACACTTCCCAGGCCGGCATTATCTACGGCAGCTGATTATAGTCTGTCAGAGGTCTAAAGGTACTGCCACACTAAGCAATCCCGCTAGCGATCTCGTTAGCGTTGCATACTAATGAGATCGCTAGCGGGATTGTTTCTATATCGCTAAATGCTGCCGCATTTAGCGATATAGTTAACGACGCTATCGCCGTTAGCGATCTTCTTAACGACTTTAGCGGTACAAAAGTACCGCTAAATCGCTAAGAAAAGGTGCCACACAGCGATTAGATACTTACCCAGCGGGAGCGCCAGCGATGAAATAGGGTCCGGAACGATTCCAGCGACGAGCGAGATCACAGCAGGAAGCTCGTCGCTGGAAGCTGCCGCACTGAACAATATCGCTAACGGGATCGCTAAATAGTGACGTTTTTTAGCGATCCCATTAGCGATATTGTTTAGTGTGGCATACCCTTTACTTCATGCAGCACAATGGCATCACTTCATTGCTCCGCCTGCAGTGGGAACAGGATAGAAAATTCCTGTAGTCTGCATTTGGTGCAGGCAGCGCGTCGTAGTGACATTGACATCACTGCACGAACACTGCCGGAAAAAGCCGAAGACAGCCGAGTGCAGTGAATACTGCCAGCAGTTAATGAGCGGCCCCGAAAGCAGATGCGGCTGGGAGACAGCGGGATGGGAGGACCTGTCACTGGACAAGTAAGTATAATTATAATGGCCCATATCTGTAAAGTCCAAGCTCCGGGTTCGGACACAAGATCGCGTCATCTCCGGCCCTGAGCTCATACTTTTCAAAAAGTTCGGGCGAACCCGCCGATCCCGATAATAGGGGGTTCGCCCCTCACTAATTAGGAGGCTTGGAGCAAACTCAAATTAGCAAATTTTGATTATTGTCATCCCCATGTACATTTACCCATAGTGACTACAATGTCACAGCTTCCCTCAATGTCATCATTGACCACAGGTCTTAAGTAGGATTTAATGAAAATACACACCCCTCCACCTTTTCTGTCTTCCTGTCATTTCTAAACGTAGTGTAACCCCTTACCCTGTATGTTTGTCACCCAGCCATGGCTTTCGTCCATTCAGGTTTCCATAATGCTGACAGCATCGTAATCTATGGCAGACATTAGAGTCTGCAATTCATTCATTTTGTTTGTGAGACTTTGTGCAGTTTCCAACAGACATTTAATACTGTTAGTACATTCATACTCTTCCTCACCTTCATTTGTTCCTTGCATGTCCCAGCTCCCTAAATTCTAATTGACTCCTATTGTCTCACTGTTTCTGTTTTTCTCTTTCTATCCCCTTTTTAGCACAACTACCCTTCCTTCCCCAAGATCCTCCTCCATCCATTTGACCAATTCTCCCTATACACAGCTGCACCCTCGCCATTGACGAGCAGCTCGTCCCTACTGTAGACCCTGCAGCCAATAGAGAACTTGGACCAGTTCTCCATGAACCCAAATCCTTCCTTATCACACCAATTTTTAAGCCACTTATTTAGCTCTCTGAGCTCTCACTGTCTTTCTAGTGAGGCTCGTGGCACTAAAAGTATTTCTGAAAATATTACTTTGTAGGTTCTAGCCTTCAGTTTCTCTCCCAATTCCCTGAAGTCATTTTCAAAAATCTTCCATCTCCCTCTAATTTTGTTATCAGTACTGATGGGTACCATTATCTCTTGGTTTTCCCCAACCTCACCCAGGAATCTGTCTATCTGATCCTCAATAAGCCGAACCCGAGTACCCGTCAGACAACACACTGTTCGGCAATCACGGTATCCTCGGAAGATGACCCTGTATGTTTGTCTAATTATAGAGTCCCCTGCCATAAATAACTGTCTGGCCTTTGCTGCACTCCTTTTTTTCCCCTTCCTACAACAGTCGCTTTCCTGTTTGCTAGCAGCAACATCCTGCTGTAGTGATCCCAGTCCTGGGGTTGCTTTCCTAATATCAGCCAAACAGGCTTATTTACTAGGTCAGATCAGGATGGGCTCCCTGGCACTTTTCCCTTTCTTGTAACTATTACCCAACTGCGTACTTCTCAGTCCTGATCTTCACCACCTCCACCTTCCTTCATATCATTGGCCCCAGCCAGCGCAAGCTCAGTGAGCTCTAAACTCCTCTCCGGGTTTGCAATACTCCTTCGTGTTCCCAGCTGCACATTTAGATCCATTACCTGGGCTTCCAAACATGTAACACGCTGACATCAAGCACAGATATATTCATCCTCAAACAGCTGTTCAAGGCGTGCATACATCTTACAAGACGCACACCTGGTTGCATTATCCATGGAGCATATAACAAATTGGTATTAACAGTACAGATAAAAGTAGAAAGACAATGGAAATCTATTATAGAAAACACCAAACTATGTTCTTGTCTTATACTATGATACTGTGTTTAGGTATGCACTTATCTGCAGCCCCCACACTTAAAATGCAGCATCTTCACTGCTCAATAGCCTCGCTTAGAGTATCTGGAGCTTGTAATCCTCCAACCAGCAAAGCACAGGTGTAGCAGCTGAAAGCCACTCCACTTATTTTTAGTTATGATCTTTTCCAATGGGGCATGGCTCACAGGATAATTAAGTAGAGCAACCTAAATATATTTCCCCGAATATTCTGTGAGCAACGTTCCCTTGTTAAAGTTCAGAAAAATTAGCAACCAGCAAACATTACCATATGTCTGGGACCATTTGGTGGATTTAAAAACAACAAAAATTAGCATTATTCGGGAGCAACAGGAATAAAATAAGTGCAAAAACTGGCTACTCTTAAACACATATGTCACATTTTGGGGCCCCTGCACAGTAATAGAATTAATCTTTCTGCCCCCGTAGTAATGTCTGTCTTTGGGCTCAAACACAGTAGTTAAATTTCCTCCCCAGTGGCATCAATATTGTAGTAACAAACACCTTTTCTACCCCCATACGGTAATAGTGTCCACCTTTTATACCTTTCTACAGATGCAACATCCCAAATTATGAGCCTATAAATGCAGTAATATTGTCTCCTATTTTGCCCCTATACAGTATTAACTTACCACATCTTCACCCCATAAAGTTATAATTCCCCCATTTCTGAACTCCATATAGAAACAATGTCTCCCATACTGGCCTTCAAATAGTAATAATGTCCCCCACTCTGTCCCATAGATTAATAAAGTCCCCCATTCTGACCCCAATACATTAATAATGTCCCCAATTGTGACCCCCAATGTCCCCCATTTCGACAAGTCTGTGACATTACCTGCTGCTTGCCTCTGATAGGTCAGTGGCGTGTATAGGCAACTTGGAGACAGGTAGCCAGTGGTTCTCTGCTCTGGAAAGCTGGATGTGTGTCCTGGGGCACACATCTAACCAAAAGTAGCCCTGGTATCTGCATGTCCCCTTGGCTATGCAATGATTACACATCTGCCCATTGGACCACAAGTGGGCAATTTAGAGCCTGAATTGCAGGTAACATCTAATACATTACCTGTACTCAGAGGTTTATATTATTTTATTCTGTGTTGCTACATAGGATTGCAGTTAAAATCAGCTACATTATCTGTACTAACACGGTTTTCCCAGTTTTTCTTGTGATGTTACATAGGACTTCAAATAGCATCTTCTACAGTATTTGTTATCACTATGTTCCTTGTATTGTTGAATAGCACTACAGTTATTATCTATTACATTATCTGTAGTCAGAGAGTAATCGATGTGTGTTGTTTTTTGTGTTCATAGAACTGCAGGCAAGATCTACAACAAGAAAACATTTTTCAACACCTCATGTATGAATAAAAAGTAATGTGCCTGGTCTCAAACGTAAAAAATTGCCTGTTTTTTTACTGTTTAAAATTTACTCGATTTTGCAGAACAGTTATGTCACCAGAAAGCCAATTGTAAAACAAGTTATTATTTAACATAACAATCAATTTAAAAAAAAATCGTTGATGCACCAGGATCTCAACAGAGACTCATTATCTGGTCTACATGGTGGGGGCACCAAAGTGAATCTTTGCCGAGTGCATGAAAGCCCAGCAACGCTTTTGCAATTTTTTTTTCTTATAGGACGCTTTCATTCTGTAATTCTGGCCAACTGGAATGTTTGCAATCTTCCCTTCTTGTTACCTTTACTAATTTCATGGAGCACAAAGTAGAACTCCACTAATTTAAGGTCAATAAAACTGTTTTAAAGCTTCTCTGATCAACTTGCCAGTGACCTTTTCACTCTCAAATCAAGCATGCTTTTATCGGAGCAAGCTGCATTAAAAAACACATAAAACTGTCGGTCAAAGGTGAGCGTTTTTATTACTCGTTTTTAAATTTAAAAATACTATACACAAACTTTCCAAACACTAATCGAGAGAAACTATTCCTACTATTAGCCAGCAACATTTTAACTAGAGAAAGGAGTTTTCAAATGCCCAAAGTTGAAAAGGTCTCGCTATAAAAAGCCATCACCTTCCTTGGCTGTTTAGCTCTCAGAAAGCTAAAAAGAAGCATTGCCAAGAGTTTATTAAAGCATTACTCAGCCAGCAACTAAGTTCACAGCAGAGTCCGTGCAACAATATTGATTACTCACCATTAATCATCTGTTCTCTGTAAAGGCTGACATGATAATTAGCTGTCAAATCAGCTTGGATAATTGCACCATTGTTTCCTACTGATATTAAGTCTGATCTTTTAGAAACGGACTCCCACTTCTTTGTGTGTCTTTTTATTCAGGCATAGCAGGGTCCTACAACCCATTATGTGACGTCAGTAATATTTAATAGAAGTATCGAATATTGCAGTATTTTAATATCTGGTCAAACCCTAAAGTTGGTCTTCAGAATTTTAATTATCAATATTGTCAGATAGTACATATCATATGTATGATGTTCGATAAGTCCAAAATTGTTGAAATTGCATTCCCATATTGGAAATAAATCATTTTCAGTAAGAAATGCCTTTTCATTTACTGTTTCATGTTTATATTATGTAATTGGTATATGAAGGAAATAAAAGAGGTTCTTGCATCCAGAAATTCCCCTCTGTGAAACAATGAATTGATAAGATTCACATCCCTTTATATTACATGGACCACCATTCTTTTAATTGTGCTTCATGTAGTACATTTCCCCTACAGTGGTCACAAGGGTTTTTCTGAAGCCAGATCCACATGATCAGATCTGCAGACCAGCTTTAGTGCATTACCACTGCACTGTAACACCAGAATGTGCATTAATACTCTGCTGTTATATCATTTTGAACCTAAGGTCCACACTATGAAATGATTTTTGTTTATATATGACACTCATTACCATGACATCATTGTATGCTTTATCATGGTACTATAAAATCTCTGTTTAATTATTGTGACACCACATTGTGCATTATTCATATATTGCGATATCATTGTAAGTATTGTGCTTGTATTGTGACACCACTGTTCAGTCATGGCCAAAAGTTTTGAGAATGACACAAATATTATATTTTCACATGATCTGCTGCCCTCTGGTTTTAATGTGTGTTTGACAGATGTTTTTATCACAGACAGAAATATAATAATTGCAAACATATGAGTAACAAAAGCTTATATTGACAGTTAGAATGAGTTAATGCAGCAAGTTAATATTTGCAGTGTTGACCCTTCTTCTTCAGGACCTCTGCAATTCTCCCTGGCATGCTCTCAATCAACTTCTGGACCAAATCCTGACTGATAGCAGTCCATTCTTGCACAATCAATGCTTTCATTTTGTCAGAATTTTTAGGTTTTTGTTTGTCCACCCGTCTCTTGATGATTGACCACAAGTTCTCTATGGGATTAAGATCTGGGGAGTTTCCAGTCCATGGACCCAAAATCTCTATGTTTTGTTCCCTGAGCCATTTAGTTATCACCTTTGCTTTATGGCAAGGTGCTCCATCATGCTGGAAAAGGCATTGTTGATCGCCAAACTGCACTTGGAGGGGTGGGAGAAGTTGCTCTTGGAGGACATTCTGGTACCATTCTTTATTCATGGCTGTGTATTTAGGCAAGACTGTGAGAGAGCCGATTCCCTTGGCTGAGAAGCAACCCCACACATGAATGGTTTCAGGATGCTTAACAGTTGGCATGAGACAAGACTGGTGGTAGCGCTCACCTTGTCTTCTCCGAATGAGGCGTTTTCCTGATGTCCCAAACAATCGAAAAGGGGATTCATCAGAGAAAATAACTTTACCCTAGTCCTCAGCAGTCCACTGCCTGTACCTTTTGCAGAATATCAGTCTGTACATGATGTTTTTTCTGGAGAGAAGTGGCTTCTTTGCTGCCCTCCTTGAGACCAGGCCTTGCTCCAAGAGTCTCCGCCTCACAGTGCGTGCAGATGCACTCACACCTGCCTGCTGCCATTCCTGAGCAAGCTCTGCACTGCTGGTAGCCCGATCCCGCAGCTGAAACACTTTTAAGAGACGGTCCTGGCGCTTGCTGGTCTTTCTTGGGCGCCATGGAGCCTTTTTGGCAACAATGGAACCTCTCTCCTTGATGTTCTTGATGATGCAATAGATTGTTGACTGAGGTGCAATCTTTCTAGCTGCGATATTCTTCCCTGTTAGGCCATTTTTGTGCATTGCAATGATGACTGCACGTGTTTCTTTAGAGATAACCATGGTTAACAGAAGAGAAACAATGATGCCAAGCACCAGCCTCCTTTTAAAGTGTCCAGTGGTGTCCTTCTTACTTAATCATGACAGATTGATCTCCAGCCATGTCCTCATCAACACCCACACCTGTGTTAATGGAGCAATCACTGAAAAGAGGTTAGCTGGTCCTTTTAAGGCAGGGCTGCAATGATGTTGAAATGTGTTTTGGGGGATAAAGTTCATTTTCTAGCCAAATATTGACTTTGCAAGTAATTGCTGTTAAGCTGATCACTCTTTATAACATTCTGGAGTATATGCAAATTGCCATTAGAAAAAGTGAAGCAGTAGACTTTGTAAAAATTTATATTTGTGTCATTCTCAAAACTTTTGGCCATGACTGTATGCATTACTACTGGAAAGTGACATCACTGTGTGCATTTTACCTGTATTATGGCATCACTATATGAATTTCCCTTACATTATGGATTATTATTATTATTTATTATTATAGCACCATTTATTCCATGGTGCTTTACATGTGAGGAGGGGTATACATAATAAAAAACAAGTACACTAATCTTAAACAACACAGGTCACGATTGGAACAGGAGGAGAGAGGACCCTGCCCATGAGGGATCACAATCTGTAAGGGCTGGGTATTATCTCTGAACTGTGATGTCATTGTATACATTAAGCCTGCTCTGGGACATCACTGTATACTCTAAATGTACAGTCGTGCTCATCGTTATTGGCACCCATGAAGTTTCAGTACATAATGTGTGTAACGAATGGAATCGGAGGCAGAGATGGTGAAGTTCACATTCGTTTTTATTTTTTAATGTGGAACCTCGAGACCGCGGTCCGGGGGGCTCCGAAGGGGGCGTAACTAGTGAGCCCCGGGTACCCGTAGTAAGGCCCCTCGAACAGGACCAGAATGGAATACCCGGAGGACACAGGTGCTACCTCCAGTTAGACCCCGGACACGTGGCAGCTGTCCCAGAGGGACCAAAAGGATAACAGGTATATACAGAGTCCGTGGAGGGTTCTTGACGGAGAAGGGTAAGGTCCTGGTCCAGAATAGATGGTGGCAGGCTGGCTTCAGTGACCTTGTCACGGTCCACGGGTACGGATGGCTGATGGCGGAACGGGATGACACTTGCGCCAGTAATAGCCGAGATTGTCCAGGTTAGCCAGATACGGGTTAGCAATGATCTGAGGAGACAAACAGTATAAGCGAAGCACAGAGACTGCAGACGCAGCGCAGACAGATCAGGAACAGAACCGGATGTAGCAATGATAGAACACGTTGCTCCGGCACTCCCCTTATGGTGGAGTGACCAGATATACTACTGAGTGCGCTGCCATTGGTTAATTAGCTATTTCAAAAAATGCACGCTGCCCCTTTAAGAGAGGCGGTGGGCGCGGCCTCGCATCCTAAGCAATCTATCTGGAGGCCTGCTAGCAGCGTGCCAGGAAGTGGAGGAGGACACAGGACGCCGAGGAGCAGATGGGACAGAAGTCCCCAGCCTGCGCGCAGACTGCTGCAGAGGGACAGCCAGAGGAACAGGTGAGTGGCCAGGACGGAGTGCAGAGCCAGCGCGGGGACCGAGTGTAACAATGTGGAATATCTCCTGCATAAACAAGAATCAAGTGAAACAGTTTTCTTGTATAGCGCACTCGGATTAAATAAAAAAGCGCAAAGACTTCCATTGAAGGAGTACTCACCACCTCTCATGGCAGCCTGATTCATTTGTTGATCGCCCTCACTGTCACTTTTTAAAATGTAGTGCCCAGAACTGGACACAGTATTCCAGATGAGGTCTGACCAAAGAAGTGTAGAGGGGAGATAATTACTTCACGTTATCTATTATGTATGTTTCTGTTCATGCAATCCAGAATTGTGTTTGCCTTTTTGCTGCTGCATCAAACTGTTGACTCATGTTCAGTCTGTGATCTATGATTATACCTAATTCTTTTTCACATGTGCTGTTGCTTAGCCCTATTCCTCCCATTCTGTATATGCGTTTTTCATTTTTCTTGCCCAAAATTAGGACTGGAACAGGAGGAAAGAGGACCCTGCCCATGAGGGCTCACAATCTGCAAGGGCTGGGTATTATCTCTGAACTGTGATGTCATTGTATACATTAAGCCTGCTATTGGACATCACTGTATACTCTAAATGTACATTTGTGCTCATCGTTACTGGCACCCATGAAGTTTTAGTACATAATGTGGAATAATGTGGAATATCTCCTGCAAAAAAAAGAATCAAGTGAAACAGTTTTCTTGTATAGAGCACTCGGGTGAAATACAAAAGCGCAAAGACTTCCATTGAATGAGAACTCACCACCTCTCATGGCAGTCTGATTCATTTGTTGATCGCCCTCACTGTCAAAAAGTTTTTTCTAATATCTAATCTGTGTCTCCTCCCATTTTGTTTCATCCCATTGCTTCTAGTCTTTCCTTGTGCAAATGAGAATAAAGCTGATCCCTTTACAGTGTGACAACTCTTGAGATATTTGTAGATAGTTATAAAGTCTCCTTTCAGTCTTCTATTTTGCAAGTTAAATATTCCCAAATCCTCTAACCTTTCCTCATACGACAATGTTTGCAGACCGGTCACCATTCTTGTCACTCTTTTCTGAACTTGCTCCAGTTTGTTCATGTCCTTTTTAAAATGTAATGCCCAGAACAGGACACAGTATTCCAGATGAGGTCTGACCAAAGAAGTGTAGAGGGGGGATAATTACTTCACGTTATCTATTCTGTATGTTTCTCTTGATGCCATCCAGAATTGTGTTTGCCTTTATGCTGCTGCTCCACACTGTTGACTCATGTTCAGTCTGTGATCTATTATTATAGCTAAGTCTTTTTCACATGTGCTGTTGCTTAGCCCTATTCCTCCCATTCTGTATATGCTTTTTTCATTTTTCTTGCCCTGAATTAGGACTTTGCATATCTCCCTGTTAAAAAAAGCATTCTGTTAGTTGCTGCCCACTGCTCCAGTTAGATAAGATCTTTTTGAATCCTCTCTCTCTCTCTCTCTCTCTTCTTTAGTATTAGCTATTACTCCTAGCTTTGTGTTATCATCAAATTTGATCAGTTTACCCTGAATTCCTTTATGTAAATCATTGATAAAAATGTTATACAACACAGGGTCCATGACAGAGCCCTGTGGTACCTCACTTGATAAATTCTTCCAACTGGATGTGCAGCCATTTACAACCACTCTTTGGGTCTGATCACTAAGCTATTTATGAATCCATGTAACAGTTGCCTTCTCCATTCCATACTTGGTCATTTTTTCAATAAGGATTTTGTAAGATACTTTGACAAATTCTTTGCTGAAGTCAAGATATACTATTTCTACTGCGATTCCCTGATCCACCCAGACAGAAATTCTGCCATAGAAGAAAATTAAGTTAAGGTACTGCCACACTAAACTATCCCGCTAGCGATCACGATAACGACGCATACTAATGCGATCGCTAGCGGGATAGTTTCAATATCGCTAGTAGCGGCTTAATTTAGCGATGTCGTTAAGGACGCTATCGCGGTTAGCGATCTCCTTAACGACTTTAGCGGTACAAAAATACCGCTAAATCGCTAAAAAAAGGTGCCACACTCAGCGATACATACTTACCAGCGGGACGCCGACGATAAAAATAGGGTCCGGACCGATGTCAGCGACGAACGAGATCACAGCAGGATCTCAGCAGGGGCCACGTCGTTGCTACATGCCACACTGAACAACGTCACTAACGAGATCGCTAAATAGTGACTTTTTTAGCGATCTCGTTAGCGACGCTGTTTAGTGTGGCATACCCTTTGTCTGACAGGACTTATTAGCTACAAACCCATGCTGGATCTGGTTAATCACTTCATTCTAATCCAGGCACTTGCATGCATGTTTAAAAATTTGTTCAAAGATCTTTCCTGGTATAGATGTTAAGCTCATAGGCCTATAGTTCCGTGGGTCCAACTTCTTCCACTTTTTGAAGATAGGAAAAATATTTGCTCTTCTCTAGTCTTCTGGGACTTCTCCTGTTCTCCAAGAATTTTCAAAGATTATAGTGAGTGGTTCAATCATTTCCTCTGCTATCTCCTTCAGTACCCTAGGATGCAACTAATCTGGAGCTGGAGACTTAAATTAATTTTTGTTAGCTAATTATTCCCCACTATCTCTCTGTTTATAGATAGTGTGGATTCTTCTTTTCCTTCAATAGTACAGTGAAGATCAGTTGATGTTACATTAGTTCGGTCTTTTCAATATCATTTTCAACTTCACCATTTTCATCCTTTAAAAACCTATAGCTTTTTTGACTTATACTTTTGACATACCCCCAAAATCCTTTCTTATTGCTTGGACATATTTTGCAAGCCTTAATTTATTATCAGCTTTAGCTAGTCTGATGCATGCCCTGAAAGTTCTGCAGACAGCATTATATTTTTCTTTAGATATGCCTCCCTCTTTTCATTTGATAAACATTTTTGTCTTCTTTTTTAACATGTGTTTAAAGCGAACCTGTCACCAGGTTTGACAGATACGAGTTACGGCCACGCCTTTCAAGGCTTATCTACAGCATTCTATAATGCTGTAGATAATCCCTCGATCCGACCTGCAAGAGAAGAAAAATAACTTATACTCACCTGCAGGGCGGTCCAGTCCAATGAGTGTTGCAGGTCCTGGTCTGGCGCCTCTCATCTTCTTGCGATGCCGGCCTCCTGCTTGCTTCATAGGCACAAAGAGTAGGGGAATTAGTTTTACAGAGTAGATGGAAAGCAGGTGGTTTGTTATGGAAGGACATTACTTGTAAACATAAGGGAACTGAATTTTTGATTAGAAAGTCAAAGACAGATCAAGTAGGTCGAGACAGAGAGGTTAAGCTTAAGTTAGTGGCTTGGCCTTAGATGTGTCTGTTGCGGTTCTTCATAGAGTATCTGGAGTTTTGTCCAGAAAAAAAAAGAGGTCCATTGACAAGGGCCTCAGGCCAGAGGAAATAAAATGGATAGGAATATGGAGTTCTAATAGTTACGGTCACACATTAGTCTGAACAGTGTTTTAGTTTGAAGTTTGTCAGGGATCCTTATTTTGCGATCCCACTTTCAGTCCCGGTTTGGAACTTGCTGCTCTCTGGCACCCCCTTACCCTCAGGTCAGTTAGAGAACTGCACCAAGGATAAGTAGTAACCAGAAAGGCTTCCTTGCCATGTACTGGTTATTGTGGCACTCTGCAGTGAGGGTGGTATGTATATCCCCAGTTTCAGGCCAGAAATACACATATAACCCCCCCATTCTGTCACTGCCAGGGTCTCCCAAATTCCCCAGAATATTTTGCTGCCACCAGCCCTTTGTTTGACGTTAAAACTAATATCGGTCTGGAGCCCACCTACAAGGTAACGGAACTTAGCACGGAGGACATGGCGATACGTTATAGAGCAAGGAAAACTAAGCTAGTAAATTTTACAGATTTACTCCTGAAAATATAGGCAGTGTTTACAAAAGTACAAAAGATGTTACAAAAGATACAAAGTACAGTATATACAGAACAGTTAGAAATAAAAGGGATTAAAATAAGAACTTACACATATCAGTCAATGGTATGCCGTGTGGGGAAGGGGTCCAAATGCACAGCTACCTATAGCTGATTCCCCAGTCAAAAGACGCCCCTTTGTCTGGACCTCTGAGCTTTATACCTTTGCCCAAAACCAATTGTCTCCCCCTTGATGACCTCACAGGGTGGGCTGGTTACACCCCATTTAGAAAGTTACTAAAAACTTCTGCAGGCTATATCTCGGGTAGATACACAAGAAAAATGGAGAGAAACGCCATAAACTAGTATATAAATATTTATTAATAACAATAGTCATAAATTTCAATGATCATAAGGAATAACAAGTAACATACATGAATACATAGCTAAACGAGTGGTTTGAAATGGTATGCGTGTTGTTACTAGATGTAATGTACATCTGTGGTACATATGATAGAGGGGTGAGAGAGGCACATAATCAGAAGTATATAGTCCAAATACTCAATAAAGAGATGTGCCTCAATAAGGTCAAACTATCAAGACGCAGCAAAGAAAGTGTCCCAAGCACATATTATAATGATCGCAAGTGCGCATATAGAAAGGGGTCCGGAATCCCACACTCAGGACAATCTACAAATACATACTGCTGCGTGAATCAATAATGAAACTCACCCATACTGGCAATGTGACCCAGAGACGCGCGTTTCGCACTGGCTTCTTTGGGGGGCTTGTAACTAATAAGCCGCTCATACCTGCTTGCTAAATACCCGCCGTCAGATTAAGAGAGGACTGGCACATGTGGACAGCGTGTCCACAAGCATCCGGCGATGTCACCAGGCCGACGCGCTCCACGGGTGCACCCCTATGACGTAGGTGGAGCGCGAACGGACCCAGAGACGCCGCAGGAGAGAACGGAGGCGGAGTCATGTAAAGACATGCGCGGTGAGACAAGAAGTAATTAAAGGGCATCGCTGATAAGGGCAAAATCTGCCCACAACGGCATTGAATATCAGGACCAATAGCCATATTAATATACCAGAAAAGTATTTAGCACCCAAAGGTAAATCTTAGTTAAAGACGCAAATTGAAAGTAATTGCTAAAATAGCCCATGAATGATATATGAAATTGAGTTCAAGTGCACAAATAAATAGATTTAAAGTAGTAAGACAATACTGCAATGTATATAGCAAAACATAGTATAAAACGTCATTTGTCACCAGTAACAAACATTGCAGCAAAACATCAGTATCAATACAATAAAAGCTAAAAATAGCATTACAATGAAATAACAGAGTGGCATAACATCGCCTAGACAAGAATCAGTAATTTTTATAACGATACATTGCAAAAATAATTGCACAATTCCTCGCGCAGATGATATATAGTGACGTAGATCTTCACATATAATGCTTAGTGCCTATATTGTCCATGTTCTCCGGGGGGGGGGAGAAAGAAGCAAGCGGTCAGAATCAGACACATTTCATTCCAATGATTCTATAACTAGACAAAAAGGAGAAATATAAAGTGAATAAAAAATAAAAACAATAAATAAAAAAGTCACGGATGCGGAGAATTACTAGAGATATGGTGCAAAACTCAATTGTTCATTAAGGCCCATAGGTGTCATCGTATTAAGTGTCACAATCCAACGACACTCTCTTTGTGCCAAAACACGACCGCTGTCACCACCACGAATGCCGAGGCTGACGTGATCAATGCCTTTGATTTTAAGGTCATCAGACCTACAGTTGTGTTTGAGTCGAAAGTGGCGTGGGATTGTTTTGAGCGACTCAACGTCCTCCACATCACGGGCAGCCTCAATGTCCCTGACATGTTCACGCATTCTGACGCGCAACTCTCTGGTGGTCAAGCCAACATATATGAGATTGCACGTACAGCTAGCGTAGTATACCACATGTGTTGTAGAACATGTGATATAGTCCCTAATTGTGAAATCCTTGAGGCCGTCCGATGACGTGAAAGACGTAGCCCTCGTATGATTACGACAAGCCCGGCATTTCCCGCATGGATAGAATCCTGTAACTCTATCCCTCACATTGAATATGGGTTGGGGTTTTGCTACATAGTGGCTTGATACCAATGTATCTTTGAGATTTCTACTCCTTTTAGCCGTCATTTGTGGAAAAGATGGAAGGCGTTGTTGAAGCTGAGGGTCGGTCATAAGTATCGACCAATGTTTGGTAAGTATGTTCCGCATTTTACCCCATTGTTGGTTATAGGTCGAGATAAATCTTATGACCCCTCTGTTTTATTGGATTTTTTACAACCACTCCCAAGCAGATCACTTCTCCTGGTGTTCTTAGCTCTCAAGTAACCCCTTTTGATGGACCGATTACTATAGCGCAGATCCCTAAACCTCTGCCCAAGATCCATGGCCTGCTTGTCAAAAAGTACATCGGTAGCACAAATCCTCCAGCCCGGAGGAACTGGCCCGTCGGTATAGCCCTGATGGTGGAGGCCGGATGGATGATGATGCGTGTAAAAGAGAATTAACAGATGTAGACTTACGATATAGGTCCGTTTCAAAGGACCCATCGGCACCCACTTTAATCTCAAGATCCAAAAAAGTAACTCTGGATTTGTCATATGAATAGGTGAGTTTGATATTGAAGTTGTTGCGGTTCAGACTCACCATAAAATCATCTAATTCTTCTGTGGAACTTTGCCACAAAAAAAGAATATCATCTATATACCGGTACCACCCTAAAATTTGGGGGGCGGCCTCTGCACCATCCAGCAGCAAACCCCTCTCCCAATAACCCAGAAAGAGGTTTGCGTAGGAGGGCGCACAGGCCGCCCCATGGCGGTACCGCGTTTCTGTAAATAAAACCGATTTTTAAAAGTAAAAAAGTTGTGGGTGAGAATGAACCGCAACAAGTCCAAGACCAACTCACGTAAATCTGGGTCCAGATTGCTGGCTTCCAGATAAAATTGTGTGGCTGCGAGGCCATGTGTATGATGGATACACGTATATAATGATTCTATATCGGCCACCACCATCAGGGTATTGGGTTCCATGTAAAGGCCATCCAATCGTCTCAGGACGTCCGTCGTGTCTCTGACAAAGGAGGGGAGCGTCTCGACCTGTGGTTGTAAATAGTATTCAATGAAGGTGCAGACAGGATCGCACAGCCCTCCGATGCCAGAGACAATAGGACGCCCTGGAGGTAAGACGGGGTCCTTATGGATCTTGGGCAGAAGGTAAAAGGTCGGGACTACAGGGGACTTAATGAGAAGGCCCTCAAGAACTTTTTTATTAATGATGCCTCTCTCAAGGGCTATCTCAAGAATAGTTGTCAATTCAATTTTAAACGACAGAAGGGGATTACAAGAAAGCTGAGTATAAGTATCTATATCTTTTAACTGTTTGAAGGCTCTCACTCTCGTACTCTGTCACTGGCCACACCACCACATTCCCCCCCTTGTCAGCTGGTTTAAACACAACATCATCTAATTTTTTAAGATCTTGTAATGCTTTACGCTGTGTAATCGTTAAATTATCTTTATGCTTTTGATTTTTAATACACCGAAAGTCCTCCATCACCAATCTTGTGAATATCTCAATTTGAGGACATAAAGACAAGGGGGAAAGTGGTGGATTTAGACAGAACAATGGACGTGAGGTACCTTCATATGCGGAATTGGCTTCTTGTTCCAATTCTTCTAGTATGGCGATAGCCTCCTGCTCGGCAATTGTGGCATTATCCAGACCAGGCTTATTTTTAGAGTGCAGCTTATGTAAAACTAATTTTCGAGAGAAATGATGCAGATCTTTCAGTGCTGAAAAGAAATCGAAATTATTAGTTGGAGAAAAAGTGAGTCCCAAACTCAGAACCTCTTTTTGTGCAATTGTAAGCGTGTGAGTGGACAAGTTAATCACCTCCAATGTATTGGTCCGTGGTTTATTGTCCACTGGGGATGAGGTAGGGAATTTACGTTTTGTATTTTTGGTGCCACCCCATTTTGGTCGATGCATTCTCATGTACTCCCTTCTTCCCCATGAGTTCTTGGGAGCATCCGAGCCATGGCTCTTATCTTCAACCGATAACATAGAAGACATCGAGGTGGAACGGCGTCGGAAGGAGGGTTGAGGGTACCCGCTGTTTTTTTGTTTCCATCTATAAACATGGCCATTTTGAAAATCGCTTTCATCCCTCTGAAATTTGTGGGACTTTGTTTCCAATATTTCTTTTTCCACTTAGATTGTTCGATGTCAATTTCAGTTTTTAATTGTGTCACTTTGTCTCCTGATAATTGCTTATTAATGTTCTCCTCAACATTTTTAAGATCAACATCTATTTCCCTGATAGTTATCTCATTTAGTTGAATCAATAGCTCCAAAAAAGTTTTGGAGCATGCTGAAGCTGCCCCCTCCCATGCTTTAGTGAAATCCTCATTTTCAATAGGGAAGGAGGGAAAAACCTGGATTCTAAGGCCACGCGGGATGAAGCCGTTGGCAATATATTTTTCGAGAAAAGCCTTATTCCACCAGACTCTTGCACGTTTTTGAAGCAATGCCTTATATTTATTAATAATCTCAATATCATCTCTGCATCCGTGACTATTGGATGAGCCCAAACCAGAATCAAACACACTCTTAAGCTTTTGCTGCCATGTTTTTTCTCTTTCACGGAAATCCATTTGGCCTAAGATTGAAACTGTGACCAGCCCTTTGTTTGACGTTAAAACCAATATCGGTCTGGAGCCCACCTACAAGGTAACGGAACTTAGCACGGAGGACATGGCGATACGTTATAGAGCAAGGAAAACTAAACTAGTAAATTTTACAGATTTACTCCTGAAAATATAGGCAGTGTTTACAAAGTACAAAAGATGTTACAAAAGATACAAAGTACAGTATATACAGAACAGTTAGAAATAAAAGGGATTAAAATAAGAACTTACACATATCAGTCAATGGTATGCCGTGTGGGGAAGGGGTCCAAATGCACAGCTACCTATAGCTGATTCCCCAGTCAAAAGACGCCCCTTTGTCTGGACCTCTGAGCTTTATACCTTTGCCCAATACCAATTGTCTCCCCCTTTGATGACCTCACAGGGTGGGCTGGTTACACCCCATTTAGAAAGTTACTAAAAACTTCTGCAGGCTATATCTCAGGTTGCGAGGCTCCCAGAGTGACGATAGGAGTATTATATGTCTTCTTACCAAATTAACTTTCATTTAAGACCGAACATGCCATGTTTGAGAGGTACGAGCGGGCAGAAAGTCGTTTCTCGTCCTCTGGCAGCCGCACGAGTCGTTCACATTCCAAAAATATGTTTCCTGCCTCTATGATTATTCTGTGTTATTATATTCACATTTGAATAGACAAAGGAACTTTCAAATCCATGTGCTACAGACAAAGGATTTACCTGGTTAAA
The DNA here is from genome assembly GCA_033576555.1 of Oophaga sylvatica. Lineage (NCBI taxonomy): Eukaryota > Metazoa > Chordata > Amphibia > Anura > Dendrobatidae > Oophaga > Oophaga sylvatica. The sequence continues at coordinate 459,648,860 of JARQOD010000004.1, read as the reverse complement.
AGCCACATTCCCGAAGGAGGGGTGAAAGAATTACAAACAGGCAGGGGGGAACTGCAGCTATTTGAGGGGGATATTGGTGAGCTGTGCCTGCACTGCACAAACAAAAAGGGGGGGGGGCAGCACGAGCACTGGAAGTGTACATAGAATTTTGAGACTTATTAATATTTCCTGACAAAGTTGCTTATACTGAGTTAATTACTGTAGGTATTAAGGCATGTACTTTATTTTATATATCAGATGAAGGGCCTTTTATAGCCTAGCTGTTTGGACATTCCTTTGAGCATTGGGAGCAAAGCGGGTGGATGTCAGGCCAGAAGGAGGCAGCTAGGTTTTTGGAGACAGAAGCTGATAGATGGTTCGTATTCAGAGGTATGGTGTGGAGTCGGGTGTTACCTATGCTGCATAAAGTGACATGTCTGCATAGGATGCCAGAAATCTTGGTTTTGAACTTTGGATGTAATGATTTGGGTGTAAGGGCAGTGAGGGAGCTAATTAAGGACATCCGCTTTGACCTTTTGAGATTACAGCCAGAATTTACAAAAACATTAGTGGTTTGGTCTGACATAGAACGTAGAAAAGTATGGCATGTAGCAAGATCAATAGAGAGGGTTAATAGGGCAGGGGTGAAGTTAAGCAGGTCTATATCAAATTTCATAGTTTGGTATGGGGACGTAAGCATGTGTCACCATGATCTGGAAGCTGGTGAAGGGAATTTAATTTTAAAATATAGTGTACATTTAAACGCTGTTGGTATTGATATTTGGGCGATAGCTATAGAAGATGGGATCACACGTGTGCTGGAGATTCTGGGGGACGCGTGCACTTGAAGTATCAGAGAGTGTTTTTACAGGGGTGGTGGGCGAAGGGTCCTTGAAGTTGGTGTAAAAAATCGATTGGGGGGGAATCAGATAGAGAGTTTGTTTCAGGATGGAATTAAAGCGAATCTGTCACCCCAAAAATGCCATATCAAGTAAAGATATGGCTGAATAGAGCGTCCCATAACTAAGCTAACGGTGGGTATCATATATCACGATACCCCCGTTTTCATAGCAAAATACATTTGTAAAGTTGGTGATTGTACGTGTCAATCACTGCAGTCAGGTCAGGAGGGCGGCGGTTTTCATGTCCTCCCCCGCCCCCGCTCCTCGTCATATGTTTCGTATCGCCGTCTGTGAATACCACAGACGGCGTTAGTTTCCCGCAATTGCGCAATTCAAAATTCTGCCGGCGCATGCACAGTATGCTTTGCCCAGCAGTGGGCAAAGCATAAAATTACTACAGCGCATGAGCTAGTATTTCCTTGCCCCGGAAAATCCTGCTTGCCTTGGACGACTTCCGGGGCAAGGAAAGACTAACGCATGCGCTGCAGTCATTTTATGCTTTGCCCACTGCTGGGCAAAGCATACTGCGCATGCGCCGGGCAGAATTTTGAATTGCGCAATTGCGGGAAACTAACGGCGTCTGTGGTATTCACAGACGGCGATACGAAACAGATGACGATGAGCGGGGGCGGGGGAGGACATGAAAACCGCCGCCCTCCTACCTGACTGCAGTGATTGACACGTTCAATCACCAACTTTACAAAGGTATTTTGCTATGAAAACGGGGGTATCATGATATATGATACCCACCGTTAGCTTAGTTATGGGACGCTCTATTCAGCCATATCTTTACTTGATATGGCATTTTTGGGGTGACAGATTCCCTTTAATAATGCCTGATCTGGCACTTAGTGGGGGCTCTCGATGGGAGTGAACTCTGGAAGCCGGTAGTTGGTGTTATTTTACAACTGGCCATGGTGTGGTGCCCTCGAGCTTGGGTTTCATGGCTGAAACTAAAAATAGTTATAATTTGAATAATTGGTTAAGGTGTATCAGGTTGGTAGCTCCAAGACCTCACTTTTTTCTGGTAATTAGCAATGGCTATTGTTATTGTACTGTTAAATAAATAGCCGCAGAGGCCAATTTTATCCAAAGCATATTGTCTCATGTGTATGATTAGAACGGGGGAGTGTACTGGCATGAGGAATTTTTGTAATATGGAGGAGAAGGCTTTAATGGTGCAAATCGCCATACCATGTCATGTTTCATTCCTGGTTTTGGCTTACAAATAGGGATGTAAAATACTGACTAAATACTGAATGTGTGATTGTGCCCTTAAACAAGAATTCATCAAATAATCACTCCATGACCACTCACATATACAGTATGTATTGTACCTGGTGCATTATTACAACCTGTCACCTTATCCTAGGGTGCTTCCTTTTAGATTGATATACAGTAGTTATCGTTCTAGAGATTCATTAGAAGTTTCGCCTTCATCCCTACAGTTAGTGAATTAGTGAAAGTATTAATTACATAGCAATCAGCTGCCAGGGCTTAAGTACTTTATAAACAGCTGAATTACTGCACAACTCAGCTCTGTATGCATCCATTCTTACAGAATCCGACAGAAAAACTATTTTAATATGGGTCATCAGATTCCGTAAGTGTAGGAGTGTTTACCCCTAGGTTTATTTTTACTGCAAAATTTCTTTTTACAATTGAAGTCTGAAAGAGATTGAGCAGTGTTCACAGACGCTCCGTACTATAGCAGCCGTACAGGTTTCATACTAGTGTGCCTTAATCCTGTAGGCTAAGCATTCATCCAATAAGTTGTTTTTTTTCCTTTACAGTAAAAATTAAAACTCTCTATCTGTTCCTAAGACAGTAGATAAGTTCTCTTCTTTAATACAGGCATGCAGCTTTACAAAAACCAGCTATCATAGGGGTCTAATACATTCAAGGCAGACCAATCTATTACAACACAAATGCATGCTGGATTTCTTCAGCTTGGCATAATTACTCCTGAGCTCTTCTGAGCTCACTCTTTTTGTCTTCCAGGCGGCTGACCTTTTCCCCTATGATTTGTGGTCAGTAATCTAACAGCAGCCATTTGGAACACTGGACGACTTCCTCCCATGCCAGACTCAGATAAGCTGTGAATCTTCCACCTCCCTAGTGCTTGCTGGAATTGTTTTCTCAGCAGTGGATTTTAGAGTCAGCACTCAGGTGGCAGGATATACCGTTTTATTGGGCTCACCCAGTATATGCTGGATGTGTTTTATAGTGGTATCATCTGGTCACTGTCTCATGAAAGACATGTAGACAGGAGTCCTGCAGACTGCATAGAACTAGATAATCTTACTACCTTCAAATGTTTTTTGGTTACAGACAGACAAACAATATTACACGAAGAAAGATACAGTGATTAGATTTTTTGTTCTTGTACAGACTAAATAGCTTCATTTAAACTGCATGTTGTGCAGCATTATTCTACCGATCAACGGTAGTTTAATAATCTGTTTACATCGGCCGATCCTGCTTCAGATGCACTGAACAAATAGTAGCTGCCATTGTTCTCGGCAGCACAGGTCCTGTTTACACAAGAAAATGTGCTGCCAATAACTAGGATCTTTATGGCATACCAAAAGATCGTTTCACATGGCAAACGAGCATGTTGCTACCTGTCTACACATCATGATTATGAAACGAGCATTCCTAGAGACACTCATTCATGACAATTATGCAGTGCAAATGCACGTTAAGGCCATGTTCACACGTTCAGTATTTTGTCATTATTGTACATGAGTATTTGTAAGCCAAAAGCAGGAGTAGATGAAAAATACAGAAGTGGTGACGTGTTTCTATTATACTTTTCCTATGATTGCTTCACTTCTGGTTTTGGCTTACAAATATTGATGTAAAATGATGACGAAAATGCTGAACATGTGAACATGGCCTAAAAGACTCAAGATTTACTCCACCATTATTTTTCTTCTAAAACAGGGTAATTATGGTCTGGAACAAAAAGTATACTCCTCAAACATTTCTCAGTTATCTTCTGGTGCTGACTATGTCCTCTGCTGACCTCTAAGGTTACTTTTCTGGACATGTGACAACTGCAATAAATCATTGGTCACTGCAGCTGACCAAAGCTTGACAGCTAGGTGTGATTAAATCTTTTGAAATTCCAAATCACCAGGTTCTTCAAACTTTAGCCAGAAATGTGATTTGCTGCATATCGATTGGTCCCCATGATGTGTGTAGCTAAAATACTCATCTGCTATGACCACTGGCTGCCAGGCAGCCCTCATAGCAGTTCAGCAACGACAACCACAAAGGTTTCCTGCAGACCCCAGGTTGTCATGCCAACCTATCAGCGACCTGCAATCAAGTGACATGGTTAGCAAAATTGATTGCTTCCCACTTTCACTTCAGGTCAGTTCACTGAACTGATTAACAAAAATAGGGGATCCCCTCGAAAAAAAAAATGACGTGGGGTCCCCCCTATTTTTGTTAACCAGCCTGATGAAGCAGACTACTGAGGCCTGGATTTTCAGGCTGTTAAGGAGCCAATATCCATGGACCTTGCAAGCCTGATAATACCAGGCCACAGCAGTCTGCTTATCTTGGCTGGTTAACAAAAATAGGGGATCCCCTCAAAAAAAAATGGCGTAGGGGTCCCCCTATTTTTGTTAACCAGCCAAGTAAAAAGCAGACTGCTGCGGCCTGGTATTAGAAGACTGTCAAGGCCCATGGATTTTGGCCCTCAACAGCCTAAAAATACCAGGCTGCAGCAGCCCCACAATTGGCGCATCCAAATATGCGCCAATTGTGGCACTTTACCCAGCTCTTCCCACTTGCCCTGTAGCGGTGGCAAGCGGAGTAATAAGGGGTTAATGTCACCTTTGATTGAAAGGTGACAATAAGCCCGGTTAATAATGGAGAGGCGTCAATAAGACACCGATCCATTATTAATCATAAAGTTTGTAATTTTTTTAAAAAATACACAGCCAGAAAAAAGTCTCTTAATGAAATAAAACACAACACAGTTTTCATTATTTTTATTTCACGCTCATCCTGCGACGCCATCGTTCTCCTGTAAAAAAACAAAAATAGCAAACCAACAAAAATACTCCCTGTCCGACGCAGTCCAAAATCACGAGTGTCCCACGACGAGTCCAGCTCTGCTACATCTGCATGCCAGGCTGAGCCTGGCATCCAGATATAGCAGAGCTGCTTACCTGAGGAGATTCCCCGGCGGTGACGTCATCGGACTGGTTTACGGCCAGATGTCGCGAGAGTACAGCTGGCCGAGATTACCCAGTATCTGGCAGCACGTGCAGTTATCGAGAGAAGCTGCACGTGACCACAAGGGAGAGGGCAATGGCGGCCATCAAGGAGTCCAGGACGTGACCACCGGGGATATTCTGCCAGGTAAGTGCTGCTGACTCCTGACAGACCCGACCGACACTGACAGTGACACTTTCGGGAAGTTCCTGTGTCACATACTTCATTCTGTGACACAGGAACTCCCCATATACTTTACAGGAAAACTCAGATTCCGGTATCCGATATGCAAAAAATATCGGATCTCAGAATCGGAATTCCGATACAGCGAATATCGGCCGATACCCGATATTTGCAGTATCGGAATGCTCAACACTAATGATAACAGGAAGTGCAAAATCAGACACCCAATTTAGGAACAGACTGTTAATTCCTGTTTGGTAGACAGCGGAGGTCAGAAAACTGTCTTGAAGACTATAGGATTGTAGTTTACTGATCAAACATATGCTTGATCTTAAATTTACTATAGTGTTACTAATATAGAATAGAAAAATATTTAGAATTGAGAGTCCTCAGTGGTTAATACCTTTTAATGGCTAACTGAAAAGATGGTAACAAATTGCAAGCTTTCGAGACTACTCAGGTCTCTTCATCAGGCGAAGACTAATACAACATCTGAAGAATCACATATTTATACACAACACAGAAAAAATGCAATAAGATAAGACAGGTGACGTGAAGCAGAACTGTCATTATGGCAGAGGGATGAACATAAATATTGGAACAGTTCATAGATAAGGAGTGAAAGTTTTATTGCCCTCTGATTGGAGTCTGCTATTGTGTTTTGATGCCCCTAGAAGGTCAGAGAAGCAATTCCTGAATTGATGTAGAAAGACATGAATCCGTGTGATATATTCATTCCAGCACTAAGAGTGTCAAAGGTCATCATAAGCTTATATTCCCAAACCTTTCTATCTTTCTCAGATTTAAAGTTAGATTTTAATATAAGTAATTCCATGTCCAGAAAGTCCAAGAACAGGGACGTTTTACATGCTTCCGAAAATCCATAAAGCTGGGAATCCAGGGAGGCCGATTATTTCATGTGTGGACACCCTTACTGAGCAGGTATCTGGATGGGTAGAGGGTATTCTTAAACCCCTGGTAAAGGATACACCCAGCTACATTCAGGACACAACTGACCTACTGAATAAACTAGCAGCAATAGGTCCCCTACCAGAAGGAACCATCCTGGCCACCATGGATGTGGAATCTTTATACTCTAATATCCCACACCAGGATGGATTAAATGCCTGCAAAGTCTTCATGGGAAACACCGGGAATGATGCTGATTCTGTGGTGAAACTCACAAAATTCATCCTCACCCACAATTACTTTGAATTTGACAACAAGATCTATCTTCAGGAGACTGGCACAGCTATGGGAAGTAAAATGGCTCCACAGTATGCAAATCTTTTCATGGCCAAGCTTGAAAGCGACTTTTTGTCCTCATGTCCCATCAGGCCTCGGGCCTACTACCGCTACATTGATGACATTTTAATCATCTGGACGGAGTCTGAGCAACAGCTAAAGGCGTTCCATGAACAGATCAACCAATTTCATCCCACCATCAACTTAACACTTAACTACTCCAGCACTGAAATTAACTTTTTAGACACCACCATTAAGCTAAAGAACAATGAAATAGAGACATCCCTGTATCAGAAGCCAATCGACCGTCCAACATACCTTAAATGGGACAGTTTCCATCCAAAACACATAAAAAACTCTATTGTCTACAGCCAAGCCATTAGATACAATCGTATATGTTCCAACCCTTTTGATACAGATGAACACCTTATTCGCCTCAGAAAGACCTTTTTGAACCAGGGCTACCATCCAAGAACAATTGAAAACCAAATTACAAGAGCCACCAGAATATCAAGGAATCACCTGCTACATTACAAAGCTAAAGAAGAAAATAACCGGGTGCCTCTAGTGGTCACCTACAATCCAAATCTGGAGATGCTAAGGGGAGCTGCACGGAAACTACAACCTTTACTACAAAAAAGATGCCTGATTACAATCCATATTTCCAGACCCCCCACTACTGTGTTTTAGGCAGCCCCCAAATCTATGAAGCATCATTGTCAGAAGCTCCCTGTCCTCCCCAACAGCTGCAGGAACCTTTCCTTGCAACAAGAAGAAATGCATAACCTGCCCATTTATAATGACCACAGACAAGATAAAGATCCCCAACTCACATCAGGACTACAAGATGCCAGGTACTTTCAGCTGCATCACATCTAATGTGGTGTACCTGATTACCGTATATACTCATGTATAAGCCGAGATTTTCAGCTCCTTTTTTTGTGCTGAAAATGCCCCCTCGGCTTATACATGAGTCATAGGGCAGAAACCAGTGGGGGAGGGATACGGCGGCAGGAGCCGGTGACTGGGGCATCATACTCACCCTCCCCGTTCCATCGCTGAACGTCCCTGCAATCCTGCGTTCTCCCCGGCTTCCTGCAGCTCTCCCCGGCTTCCTGCAGCTCTCCAGCGCTGAGCGGTGACGTAATACCTGCTCATTAAGGTAATGTAATATGGACGCGACGCCACTTCCATGGGCGTGGCCTCCATATTCATGGCCTTAATGAGCGGTATTACGTCACCGCTCAGCGCTGGAGAGCTGCAGGAAGAGAGCTGCAGGAAGCCGGGGAGAACGCAGGATTGCCGGCTGGGACGTTCAGCAATGGCAAGGGGAGGGTGAGTATGATGGAGGAGGATGGGGGGAGCATGGAGGAGGACAAGGAGCATGGAGCAGGATGGGGGGAGGACGGAGAGCATGGAGCAGTACGGGGGGGGGACGGAGAGCACGGAGCAGAACTGGGGAGGACGGAGAGCACGGAGCAGGACGGGGGAAGGACGGAGAGCACGGAGCAGGACGGGGGGAGGACGGAGAGCACAGAGCAGAACGGGGGGAGGACGGAGAGCACGGGGGAGGACGGAGAGCACGGAGCAGGACGGGGGTGGGCACAGAGGAGAATGGGGAGTGCAGAGCTGGATGGGGGAGCATGGAGCAGGACGGGGAGGATGGAAAGCACGAGCAGGACAGGATAATGGAGCAGGAGGAGGGGAGCACAGAGGAGAATGGGGGTGCACAGAGCTGGATGGGGGAGCACAGAGCAGGAAGGCAACTTATACACCCGGCTTATACGTGAGTCAATAAGTTTTCCAAGTTTTTTGTGGCAAAATTAGGGGGGTCGGCTTATACATGGGTCGGCTTATACATGAGTATATACGGTATATGTACTAAATGTCCAACTGGGGGTCTGTATGTGGGAGAGACCGGGCAAAAACTGAGAACAAGGATGAATTTTCACCGCCACACAATAAGAGAAAAAAGAATGGATTTACCTGTGACAAAACACTTTTGTATGCCTGGTCATAGCATGATGGACATGGAATTACGTGTATTAAAATCTAACTTTAAATCTGATAGAGATAGAAAGGTTTGGGAATATAAGCTTATGATGACCTTTGACACTCTTAAGGGTATGCCACACTAAACAAAATCGCTAACGAGATTGCTAAAATACGTCACTATTTAGCGATCTCGTTAGTGACGCTGTTGTGTGTGGCATGTAGCAACGACGTGGCCCCTGCTGTGATCTCGCTGATCGTTCACTAGAGTTCTGGACCGTATTTTGATCATTGGCGTCCCGCTGGTGAGCCTATATCGCTGTGTCTGGCACGTTTTGTGAACGATGTGCGCTGTTTTTTACATCGCAAAGTCGTTAAGGAGATCGCTAACCGCTTATGCGTCGTTAACGAGATCGCTAATTGTGGCAGCTACTAGCGACATTAAAACGATCACAAAAACGATCGCATTAGTATGCGTCGTTATCGTGATCGTTAGCGGGAGCGTTTAGTGTGGCAGTACCTTTAGAGCTGGAATGAATATATCACACGGATTCATGTCTTTCTACATCAATTAAGGAATCTGCTTCTCTGACCTTCTAGGGGCATCAAAACACAATAGCAGACTCCAATCAGAGGGCAATAAAACTTTCACTCCTTATCTATGAACTGTTCCAATATTTATGTTCATCCCTCTGCCATAATGACAGTTCTGCTTCACGTCACCTGTCTTTTCTTATTGCATTTTTTCTGTGTTGTGTATAAATATGTGATTCTTCAGATGTTGTATTAGTCTTCGCCTGATGAAGAGACCTGAGTAGTCTCGAAAGCTTGCAATTTGTTACCATCTTTTCAGTTAGCCATTAAAAGGTATTAACCACTGAGGACTCTCAAGTCTAACTATTTTTCTATCTACTGGCTAATATGGTACGAAGATACACATCTTTCCTATATTAATATAGAATAGGAAAAATACAGTTTAAAATATTATTTAGAAATGTTGTAAATTTTTGTTTATTGCAAAGTATATATTGTGAAATATATCCTCACTTTTACCTATAGTGTATATGTGTCAAATGTTTCCTTATTTTAACTCCCTCACTGTAGCTGTCTATATAAATTCCATTCCATTTAAAATACCCATCAAGAAAGTAGTCAATGTGCTCCAAGGGCAAAGAAAGCAGCCCTAAAGGGGAAAGTCTTTGACAGCAGAAGTTCAGACATGGTTCTTAAGCATACAATATAGGTGGGAAGAGCCTTTCTAAGAAACTGATTGAGTTAAGGGTCATAGAGTATGGCATGCTTCAGGGGAACATGGCAAAATACTACGTAGATAGTAGTAGATTCTAGGAAATACTTTTCATAACTGTAGAACATAAACAATAAAAAGCTATCATTGTATCTATCCTGAATTGCCACTTGATTACTGACATTTAACTAGCAACATATTAATGTGTTCTTGTATACAGTCATGGCCAAAAGTTTTGAGAATGACACAAATATTAATTTTTACAAAGTCTACTGCTTCACTTTTTCTAATGGCAATTTGCATATACTCCAGAATGTTATAAAGAGTGATCAGCTTAACAGCAATTACTTGCAAAGTCAATATTTGGCTAGAAAATGAACTTTATCCCCCAAAACACATTTCAACATCATTGCAGCCCTGCCTTAAAAGGACCAGCTAACCTCTTTTCAGTGATTGCTCCATTAACACAGGTGTGGGTGTTGATGAGGACATGGCTGGAGATCAATCTGTCATGATTAAGTAAGAATGACACCACTGGACACTTTAAAAGGAGGCTGGTGCTTGGCATCATTGTTTCTCTTCTGTTAACCATGGTTATCTCTAAAGAAACACGTGCAGTCATCATTGCAATGCACAAAAATGGCCTAACAGGGAAGAGTATCGCAGCTAGAAAGATTGCACCTCAGTCAACAATCTATAGCATCATCAAGAACTTCAAGGAGAGAGGTTCCATTGTTGCCAAAAAGGCTCCAGTGCGCCCAAGAAAGACCAGCAAGCGCCAGGACCGTCTCTTAAAAGTGTTTCAGCTGCGGGATCGGGCTACAAGCAGTGCAGAGCTTGCTCAGGAATGGCAGCAGGCAGGTGTGAGTGCATCTGCATGCACTGTGAGGCGGAGACTCTTGGAGCAAGGCCTGGTCTCAAGGAGGGCAGCAAAGAAGCCACTTCTCTCCAGAAAAAACATCATGGACGGACTGATATTCTGCAAAAGGTACAGGCAGTGGACTGCTGAGGACTGGGGTAAAGTTATTTTCTCTGATGAATCCCCTTTTCGATTGTTTGGGACATCAGGAAAACGCCTCATTCGGAGAAGACAAGGTGAGCGCTACCACCAGTCTTGTCTCATGCCAACTGTTAAGCATCCTGAAACCATTCATGTGTGGGGTTGCTTCTCAGCCAAGGTAATCGGCTCTCTCACAGTCTTGCCTTAAAACACAGCCATGAATAAAGAATGGTACCAGAATGTCCTCCAAGAGCAACATCTCCCAACCCTCCAAGAGCAGTTTGGCAATCAACAATGCCTTTCCCAGCATGATGGAGCACCTTGCCAGAAGCAAAGCTGATAACTAAATGGCTCAGGGAATAAAACATAGAGATTTTGGGTCCATGGCCTGGAAACTCCCCAGATCTTAATCCCATTGAGAACTTGTGGTCAATCATCAAGAGACGGGTGGACAAACAAAAACCTAAAAATTCTGACAAAATGAAAGCATTGATTGTGCAAGAATGGACTGCTATCAGTCAGGATTTGGTCCAGAAGTTGATTGAGAGCATGCCAGGGAGAATTGCAGAGGTCCTGAAGAAGAAGGGTTAACACTGCAAATATTGACTTGCTGCATTAACTCATTCTAACTGTCAATATAAGCTTTTGTTACTCATATGTTTGCAATTATATTTCTGTCTGTGATAAAAACATCTGTCAAACACACACATAAAACCAGAGGGCAGCAGATCATGTGAAAATATAATATTTGTGTCATTCTCAAAACTTTTGGCCATGACTGAATATTCCACCGTGTGTTAAAATCATTCTCCTGAATATTGACTCATGAGGACAGGATACATTCTAGTAGAAATCCAAAAGTTGATGATGGCAGAGTTGCAAACGGTCCAGAAATTCCAGGACAGTCCATAAAAATAGGGCACTTTTTGACCTGTCTGTAGAAAAAAATTAAGGGATCTGTGATTTTTTTTTTTAAGCTAAAGAAACCTGTAAAGTTTATTTCAATTGTAATTAACATAATTTTACAGTTCATATTGAATGCAGCTAAAGTCTTCATATAAGAATTTTGGGCTGTAGACACGTATTACTTATTATCAAAATGATTTACTGTATTTTGTGGACTAAAAGACACACTTTTTTCTTCCAAAAATGGGGGTGCATCTTATAGTCCGGATGTACGTGCTCTGGCTGTGGTGGGGAGGTGGGGGAGCGGTAGTGCAGCGGGTCACAGGAGGCAGGAGCAGTCTGCTGTGGCTAACTACTGTGCCCGCTGCTAAATAGAAATGAACATTCACTGCTTTCCAGGCCAATGGGCATGGAGGGTAGTGAATATTCATTTCTCTATAATAGCATCCTGGTATGCATGGCCCCATCCATATCCTGGTATGATTGGCGCCCATCCCCGTCCTGGTATGCATGGCCCCATCGGAAAAATATAAAAAAATCCAAAACATTATACTTACCTTCCTGCGCTGTTTTGCAGCAGCTTGTTCCAGTGCCAGCAGCTGCTTTATGCTTGTAAGCAGCGCATAGCAGGGACATCATATGCTGTTTACAAGCAGATCACAGCTGCCAGAATACTTACTGCTCTTCACGCTGGGACTATGTGCGGAAGGGCAGTGAGTATTCATTGCTCTTTAGTAGCGAGCATAGTGTCAGCCACTGGCTTCCTGTAGCTGCCAGGCTTTCACAACTCCCCGCTACTAAAGGGAATATTCACTGCTCTCCACTCCCATAGGTGTGAAATGCAGTGAATATTCATTCAGTTTAGTAGCAGCACACATGAAAGCCTGGCAGCTGCTGGAAATCAGTGGCTGACACTGTGCTCTCTATACTAAAGAGCAATAAATACTCACTGCACTCCACACACATAGTCCTAGTGTGGAGAGCAGTGAGTATTCTGGCAGCTGAGCTTTGCTTGTAAGCAGCTTATGACGTCCTTGCAATGTGATGCTTACAAGCATAAAGCATCTGAGCTGCTGGCACCAGAACACGACGCTGCGAGGAAGCGAAGGAAGGTAAGTATAATGTTTTTGTTTTTTTTTAATTTTTCTGATGGAGCCCTGCATACCAGGATGGGGCCAATCATACCTGGATAAGGATAGGACTATGCATAACAGGATAGGGATGGAGGTCCTGCATATCAGGATAGGGATGGAGGCCAATCATACCAAGATAAGGATGCATGCATACCAGGATGGGGTTGGGGGCCCTGCATACCAGGATGGGGATGAGAGGGTCCCTGCATACCAGGATAGGATGAGGTGCCATACATACCAGAATAGGGATGAGGGGACTAAATATACACCGGGATAGGGGATATCAAGTACAGAATTGGCCACAGTTTTTGCTTTAATTTTTTTTTCTAATTTCCTCCTCTAAAACCTAGCTGCATCTTATGGTCCAGTGCGTATAGGCCGAAAAATATGGTATTATAGTCTTCTATTGTCTGTAAAAAATATTGTCTGTCCATAATTTTTGGTGAGCTGTTAAGGAAAAATAAACCCTAAATGAAGTTACTGACAAGGTGTGAACAACCCATTTTATCTCACTTCATACATGTTCTTAGTAATATCTGGGGCCAGAGAAGCAAGAAAAATGTTCTGCCTTGATCCTGGAACCCATCCATGACTATCCAACCCCTGTAGCATAATGATTTGTCTCGCTGAAAGTATCTCTGATATGACAGAATCCTAACAATCACACAGGGATGTTAAACCTGCACACCAAGAGTTAATATACAGACTAGGTAAAGATGTATATCTTCGTACCGTGTTAGCCAGTAGATAGAAAAATATTTAGAGTTGAGAGTCCTCAGTGGTTGATACCTTTTAATGGCTAACTGAAAAGATGGTAACAAATTGCAAGCTTTCGAGACTACTCAGGTCTCTTCATCAGGCTGAACTAATACATGGCTAACTGAAAAGATGGTAACAAATTGCAAGCTTTCGAGACTACTCAGGTCTCTTCATCAGGCTGAACTAATACAAAATTTTGTATTAGTTCAGCCTGATGAAGAGACCTGAGTAGTCTCGAAAGCTTGCAATTTGTTACCATCTTTTCAGTTAGCCATTAAAAGGTATCAACCACTGAGGACTCTCAACTCTAAATATTTTTCTATACAGACTAGGCAAATCCCTAACCTGATTCTGACTTGTACCTACCAGACTAAGGAGGTTGGCACTCTAAAATTATGCAATGGTGCCCCCACTCAATGTTGACAAATGTTTCATTTATTCATGCTGCTTGTGCCAACTTCTAATCCCCCATTGGCAAGGTGACACACACATCTGGATTTAATGCTTTTCCACTACTCAGTAATACATTATTTGCAATATTTTGCCCACTGGAGTCTCCCCTTAGGCAGCAATATCACTGAAATTGTTCATCTACTGTTCTAGCCCATCCATGCTAATGAACAATACTAATAAATGACGAGTTGTGTGAGTTCACATTTTAGCTGTAGTATTAATATTGTGTTCAACTGCAACACCACATGTTCATCAAAATAATTCTCACCATCATCTTCTGATGCATTTCATTGACAAGGTCTCTTTTTTCCACAGAATCTCCTTCTACTCGATATTTTCCCTGGAACACACCAAATATGGATTCAATCCTCTAGATCCATTGGCTTCTGGATCATATTAAGAACAGTAATATAAGAAAGAGAGGCTCCGTAGGTTGGCAAAAAGGTGAAAGATTTATTCCATACCCAAGCTATCATACATTTAAGCTCAGGTCTTAGGCAGCGAGCCTTTTTGTGTGGCCCATGTTGTTTAAGGGGAGACTATGTGGGGCTCATGCTGTATACAGGGAGAGTACATAAGGCTCATGCTGTATATAGGGGAGGCTATGTGGGTCTCATGCTTTATATGTGGAGGCTATGTGGGGTTCATGCTGTTTATGAGGAGGCAATGTGGAGCTTCTGCATTTAACGGGAGGCTATGTGGGGCTCATGTTGTATATGGGGATGCTATGTGGGCTTCATGCTGTATATAGGGAGGCCATGTGGGGCTCATGTATATAGGGTGGCTATGTGGGGTTCATGCGACATATAAGGAACTATGTAGGGATCATGCGCTGTATAGGGAAGCTATGTGAGTCTTATGCTGTATATAGGGAGAAAATGTGGAGTCATGCTGTATATGGGGAGGCTGTGTGTAGCTCATTCTGTATATAGAGAGACTATATGGGGTTCATGCTGTATATAGGGAGGCAATGTGTGGCTATGCTGTATATGGAGAGACTGTGTGTGGCACATTCTGTATATAGAGAGGCTATAAGGGATTCATGCTGTATATGGGGAGGGTATGTGGAGCTCATGCTGTATATGGGGAGGCTATATGTGGCTCATGCTCTACATGGGGAGGTTATGTGGGGCTCATACTGTATATGCGGAGGTTATGTGGGGTTCATGATGTATATGGGGAGGGTATGTGGAGCTCATGCTGTATATGAGGAGGTTATATGGGGCTCATGCTGTATAAGGGGAGGTTATGTGGGGCTCATACTGTATATATGGGAAGGCTATGTGGGGCTCATACTGTATATGGGGAGGCTATGTGGGGCTCATGCTGTATATAATGAGGCTATGTGGTGCTCATGTTGTATATAACGAGGCTCTGTGGGGCTCATGCTGTATGTTGGGAAACTATGTGGGACTTATGCTGTATAAAGGGAGAAAATGTGGGGTTCATGCTGTATATGGGGATGCTATAATGGGGCTTTTGCTATATATGGGGAGGCTATGTGGGGCTCATGCTGTATATAGGGAGGCTATGTGGGGTTCCTGCTGTATATAGGGAAGCAATGTGGTGCTCATGCTGTGTATGTGGAGGCAATGTGGGGCTTAAGCTGTATATGGGAAGGCTATGTGGGGCTCATGGTCTTTATGGTGAGTTTCTGTAGAGCTCATACTTTATGTGGGCAGGTTATGTGGGGCTTATAATGTATATGGGTAGGCAATATGGGTTTCATGCTGTATAAGGGAAGGCTATGTGAGGCTCATGCTGTATATGGGGAGGCTATATGGGGATCATGCTGTATATAGGGAGGCTATGTGGAGCTCATGTTGTATATAGCGAGGCTATGTGGGGCTCATGCTGTATGTTGTGAAACTATGTGGTGCTCATGCTGTGTATCTGGAGGCAATGTGGGGCTTAAGCTGTATATGGGAAGGCTATGTGGGGCTCATGGTCTTTATGGTGAGTTTCTGTAGAGCTCATACTTATGTGGGCAGGTTATGTGGGGCTTATAATGTATATGGGTAGGCAATATGGGCTTCATGCTGTATAAGGGAAGGCTATGTGAGGCTCATGCTGTATATGGGGAGGCTATATGGGGATCATGCTGTATATAGGGAGGCTATGTGGAGCTCATGTTGTATATAGCGAGGCTATGTGGGGCTCATGCTGTATGTTGTGAAACTATGTGGGGCTCATGTTGTATGTGAGGAGGTTATGTGGGGCTCATGCTGTATATGAGGAGGCTATGTGGGTCTCATACTGTGTATAGAAAGACTATGTGGGACTTATGCAGTATAAAGGAAGAAAATGTGGGTTTCATGCTCTATATGGGGAGGCTATAATGGTACTCTTGCTATATATGGTTAGGCTATGTGGGGCTCATGCAGTATTTAGAGAGGCTATGTAGAGCTGATGTTGAATATAGGGATGTTATATAGGGCTCATGCTGTATATAGGGAGGCTATGTGGGGCTCATGCTGTATATAGGAAGGCTATCTGGGGCTCATGCTGTATATGAGGAGACAATGTGGAGCTCATGCTGTATATGAGGAGGCTATGTCGGGCTCATGCTGTAAATGGGGAGGATATGTGGGGCTCATGCTATATATGGGGAGGAAATGATGGTCTCTTGCTTTTTATGGGAAGGCTATGTGGGGCTTATGTTGTTTGAGGGGAGGCTATGTGAGGCTCATGCATTGTATATATTGAGGGTATGTGGGGCTCATGCTCTATATGGGGATGCTATATGGGGCTCATGTTGTATATGGGGAGGCTATGCAGTGCGAATGCTGTATTTGGGGAAGGAATGTGGAGCTTCAGCTTATTACTTGAAGGCTATGTGGGACTCATGTTGTACTGTATATGGGGAGGTTATGTGGAACTCATGCTGTTTATGGGGTGGAAATGTGGTGCTCCTGCTTTTTAAAGGAACCCTATGTGGGGCCCATGTTGTTTGTTTATATTGTACCCATAAATAAATATTTTTTTGAAGAAGAAAAAAAAAGAGCACGTTTAGTATTGCCACGTCCAGAACAACACAACTTATAGAGCTGTCACATTAGTTAAGCCCTAATGAAAAGTGAGAAATAAATAAAAAAAAGAGTCAAAACACAATGCTTTAATATAATACAGCTGAACAAAAAGTGGGATAAAACGTGATCAAAAAGACCAATATAAATAAAAGGAATCAATGAAAACATCATCTTGTCCCGCAAAAAAAGATGCCATACAGCTCTATCAGCAGACAAATAAAAAAGTTATAGCTCGCAGAATAAACAATGCAAAAATAATATTTTTTTTTATTGTGTAAAAGCGGCAAAACATAGAAAACCGATATAATTGTGGTATCAATGTAATGGTACTGACCCGAGGAATAAAGCTGCCTTATGAATTTTACTACACACGGAATGGCATATAAAAAACTCCCAAAAAACAATTCCTGAATTGCTGGTTTTTGTTCATCCTGCCTCCCAAAAATTGGAATAGAAAGCGATCAAGAAATGTCATGTGCCGAAAATGGTATAGATAAAAACATCAACTTGTCCTGCAAAAAAAGATCTCACATGACTCTGTTGGCAGAAATATGGAAAAATTGTAGCTCTCAAAATATGGGGATGCAAACGTTTTTTAGCTTGTGAGAACAGCCAAATGGAAAAAAAAAACTATATAAATCTGGTTGAATCGCATCAATCAGAAGATTAAATAACTTATACTGCACAAAGAATGGCGTAAAAAATAAATAAGACCAAGACCAATTCTTCACCTGCTGTTGATTTGTTCATGCTGCCTCCCAAGGATCAAAGTAAGGCTTTGCTTACTTATATCCTACACTGAAAAGCATAGAAAACTAGATCTGAACTGAAAAAGTAAGTTAATGTGTATGCAAAATGTAAATGCATATTAACAATGACCATTACACAGAAAAACAGGCACAAAAAAACAAATATCCAAAAATGAAATAAAAAATCTTTTTGCAAAAATGCATGAAGGTAGTAATAATAAGGGTATTTAGTAAACATAATTTTGATCAAAATAATGTACAAGCCATCCCGCCACGTCAAGGCAACCCTCTGTGGGACAGTCCTACTCTAATATTGAAAACCTTTCCACTTGTCAAGTGACTTAAATGTGAACAAGGGCAGAGGGACTGAACCCACCAGTTGAAGCTCTGGCCAGACAGGATGGATTTTCTCAACTCAGAAAACAGGGCGGTCACACCCTTATATGCACGGAATGCACTTTTGCAAAAAGATTTTTTATTTCATTTTTGGATATTTGTTTTTTTGTGCCTGTTTTTTTTTTTTTTATATCCTACACTGTACGCTAAGCACTTACACCGAGGTTTCAGTGTAAATCTCTGAAATACGTTATTCAGACTGAACTCCTGGTGGAAGATTCTCTATAATGAGCCAGATGGAATCACGTTTGGCTGCCTCTGATCCCGCGCTCTTCGTCTTTTTAGACGTCCATAAAAGCATGTTATGCCACAGTTTTGTGCATTTTTGACATAGAGGCCAGATGGAATACAGAGTAACTCTGCTGCCTCATTACAGTAAATGGATTCCTTGGGGGTTTCATCTGAATCATGTCACTCAGAGATTTAGATGGAAACCCATATAAGTGCCTAGTGTAGAGCTCAGGATAAATGTGATCCCAAATGTTATGTACAATGTTCTTATCAAAAGATTCAACTCAAATTCTCTCCAAATTCCAAATACCCCCTTCCCTCCTAAGCCACAGTGTGCCTAAACCACATTTAGCATCCATGTTTGTCATTTCTGTAGCGATGACAGCCCACCTAATTTACGAGTGTATGTCTCCAGAAGCATGAGTTGCTCACTACTAGAGATGAGCAAATATGTTTGGAAAACGATCGCCAAACATAAATTCAGCATTTTTCTAAAATCAGAAAAAGTCGGTAAGATTTGGTAAAAGATAGAAAAGATAGAAAAAAAGCCATCAATTTATGTGCCTTGTACAGTAAAATCACAGAGTGACAGGTTTGAATAGAATAGATAGAAAAAAATACAGTGGGGAAAAAGTATTTGTCAGCCACCAATTGTGCAAGTTCTCCCACTTAAAAAGATGAGAGAGGCCTGTAAGTGACATCATAGGTAGACCACAACTATGAGAGTCAAAATGAGAAAACAAATCCAGAAAAATCACCCTGTCTGATTTGGCAAGATTTATTTTAGTCAGCCAATTGGGGGCTGACTTAATACTTTTTCCTCACTGTATATACACATAGAATACAGATATAGAGATGTCAGTGACACACACATATATATGTATATGTATATTACATAGATAGAAGAAAAGCTGGCTATTCAGCAGCCGCATAGTGTACAATTGCTGCAGGAGCCGACAGGATTGAAGAGATGGATTACATACAGTAAATAAAATTACAATAGACAGATATATAGATGTCTGTGACACATACAATTAGTACAGTGTGTGCAGCTTACTGTATATAATTTAATTTAAAAAGATTATTTTTCTGCAATAGAGGTAAAAAACAAACACAGTATTCCTCACCTTTCCGCACAGATGCTTTAAATCCATTTGTCCCACGATGGGTCTTGCTCTGCTACATTTAGATGGCAGGCTGCATGGTGCATGATGTGACCATGCAGCCTGTCATCCAGTAGACCTGCCTGTGAACCGCTTCCCTGTCTGAGGGCACCACGAGCGTGAGAAAGTTCTCCTGTTTGCGGTTCCGTCTGACAGGTCCTGCGAGTTCATGGCCAATGAACTCATTTCACCTATCGGACGTCAATGCGAGCACAGTGCGAAAATTTCTCATGGTGATCTGCTGTGAAGTCACTGAGCTTGAACTGTGGTGACCTCATCACTGACTTTTTCTTAGTGGTGCTGACGTCATGGCAGTTCATCCCTGCTGGGAACGCATCTTCAGTGAGTGGAGGTAACCTCGATGACGTCAACGCTAGTCACTGAGGCTGCACTCGCAGCAACTATTCACCAGTGGTTCTCAGCCTGGACAGTCGCATTCGGTGGAATTAGGCATTAGTGAGTATAACTGTGTTTGTTATTTTCAAATAAAAAAGGAAAACTGTATGTAGTCTTATTTCTAATAAAGAACTTTATTCTTGCTGTGTCTTTATTTACCATATAACTATAGGATTAGTAATGGATAAGTTTCATACAGACGCCTCTCCATTATTAACCCATGGACTTGATGTCACCTGACAAAGGTGATATCAACCCCACAAATATGAACCCCACTTGCCACCGCTACAGGACAAGTGGAAGAGACAGGCAAAGGACCAGAATTGGTGCATCTCATAGATGCGCCTTTTCTGGGCAGGTGCAGGCTGCTATTTTGGGGTTGCAGCCCCCAGCTCTGAGTTTTGCCTGGCTGGTTATCAAAAAATACAGGGAACCTATGCAATTTTTTTTTTGTAATTATTTATTTGCAGGCAGAAGCAGCGGATGAATACTCCATCCGTCACTCCTGCTCTCACTGTTATTAGAGGCAACAGGTGTCAGCTGATGGGAGCAGTAGTCCTATCAGCTGATACCACTGACCGTAGGTAAACTTTATACCTCCGATCACAGCTGAGCGCTCACGCTGTCTTTTGACAGCGTGGGAACTGTGGCTCTCTGAATGGCAGGGATGATTTCACCGCCGATCAGAAGCGCTACGCCAGTGTTTTCCACGCTGAATATTTATGACCATGTGATATTTCAGTTTTTCCTTTTTAACAAATTTTCAAAAAAAATCTACATTTCTGTTTTTTATCAGTCAAGATGGGTTGCAGAGTGTACATTAATGAGAAAAAAAATGAACTTTTTTGCATTCACCAAATGGCTGCAATGAAACAAAGAGTGAAAAATTTAAAGGCGTCTGAATATTTTCCGAATCCACTGTAGCTCTCTGACTTAACCCCTTAACCTCCAAGGGTGGTTTGCACGTTAATGACCGGACCAATTTTTACAATTCTGACCACTGTCTCTTTATGAGGCTATAACTCTGGAACGCTTCAACGGATCTTCGCGATTCTGAGATTGTTTTCTTGTGACATATTGTACTTCACGATAGTGGTAAAATTTCTTCCATATAATTTGCGTTTATTTTTGAAAAAAATGCAAATATGGCAAAAATTTTGAAAATTTTGCAATTTTCAAATTTTGAATTTTTATTCCCTTAAAACAGAGAAATATGTCACACAATATAGTTAAAAAATAACATTTCCCATATGTCTACTTTACATCAGCACAATTTTTGAACCAAAATTTTTTTTTCTTTGGAAATTATAAGGGTTAAAAGTTGACCAGTGATTTCTCATTTTTACAACACAATTTACAAAGCCATTTTTTTTAGGGACCACTTCTTATTTGAAGTCACTTTGAGGGGTCTATATAGCAGAAAATACCCAAAAGTGACACCATTCTAAAAACTGCACCCCTCAAGGTACTCAAAACCACATTCAAGAAGTTTATTAACCCTTCAGGTGCTTCACAGGAGCTGAAGCAACGTGGAAGGAAAAAATGAATTTATAACTTTTTAGCCACAAAAATGATTTTTACAAACTTTTTTTTTATTTTCACAAGGGTAAAATAAGAAAATGGACAGATAAAGTTGTTGTGCAATTTCTCCTGAGTACGCCAATACCCCATATGTGGGGGAAAACCACTGTTTGGGCACAGGGTAGAGCTCGTAAGGGAAGGAGCGCCGTTTGACTTTTTCAAACTAAAATTGGCTGGAATTGAGATTGGACGCCATGTCGCGTTTGGAGAGCCCTGATGCTCCTAAACAGTGGAAACCCCCCAAAAGTGACACCATTTTGAAAATTAGACCCCCTAAGGAACTTATCTAGATCTGTTGTGAGCACTTTGAACCCCCAAGTGTTTCACAAAAGTTTATAATGCCTGTGTGAAAAAAAAAAAAAAAAATTCCACAAAAATGATTTTTTTGTCCCAAATTTTTGATTTTTCCCAAGGAAATTGGACCCCAAAAGTTGTTGTCCAATTTGTCCTGAGTACGCTGATACCCCATATGTGGGGGGGGAAACTGTTTTGGCACACGGCAGGACTTGGAAAGGAAGTAGTAATGTTTTGGAATGCAGACGTTGATGGGGTCATGTTCCGTTTGCAGTGCCCCAGATGAGCCTAAACAGTGGAAACCCCCCACAAGTGACCACATATTGGAAACTAGACCCCCTAAGGAACTTATCTAGATCTTTGGTGAGCACTTTGAACCCCCAAGTGCTTCACACAAGTTTATAATGCCCGGGCATGAAAATAAAAAATCCTATTTTTTCCCACGAAAATTATTTTTTAGTCACTAATTTTTTATTTTCCCAAGAGTAACAGGAGAAATTGGACCACAAAAGTTGTTGTCCAATTTGTCCTGAGTACGCTGATACCCCATATGTGGGGGGAACCACTATTTGGGCACTCGGCAGAGCTCGGAATGGAAGGAGCACCATTTGACTTTTTCCAACCAAAATTGGCTGGAATTGAGATTGGACGCCATGTTGCATTTGGAGAGCCCCTGATGTGCCTAAACAGTGGAAACCCCCCACAAGTTACCCCATTTGGGAAACTAGACCCCCTAAGGAACTTATCTAGATCTTTGGTGAGCAATTTGAACCCCCAAGTGCTTCACACAAGTTTATAACGTAGAGCCGTAAAATTAAAAAATAATTTTTTCCACAAAAATGATCTTTTCACTCCAATTTTTATTTTCCCAAGGGTAACTAGACTCCAAAAGTTATTGTGCAATTTGTCCTGAGTACGCTGATACCCCATATGTGGGGGTAAACCACTGTTTGGGTGCATGGCAGAGTTTGGAAGGGAAGGAGCGCCGTTTGACTTTTTCAACGCAGAATTGGTTGATTGCCATGTCGTGTTTGGAGAGCTCCTGAAGTGCCTAAACAGTGGAAACCCCTACAAATGACACCATTTTGGAAACTAGACCCCTCAAGGAACTTATCTAGATGTGTGGTGAGAACTTTTAACCCTGAAGGGCTTCACAGAAGTTTATAACGTACAGCCATAAAATAAAAAATTATTTATTTTTTTTACAAAAATGATGTTTTCGTCCCCAATATTTTATTTTCACAAGTGTAACAGGAGAAATTGGATCCCAAAAGTTGTTGTCCAATTTGTCCTGAGTACTCTGATACCCAATTTGTGGGAGAAAACTACTGTATGGGCACACGTCGGGTCTCGGAAGGGAAGTAGTAAGGTTTTGGATTGCAGACTTTGATGGAATGGTCTGGGGCGTCATGTCGCATTTGGAGAGCCCCTGATGCGCCTAAACAGTGGAAACCCCCCACAAGTGAGCCCATTTTGGAAAATAGACCCCACAAGGAACTTATCTAGATGTCTGGTGAGCACTTTGAACCCCGAAGTTCTTCACAGAAGTTTATAACGTACAGCTGTAAAATAAAAAATCTTTTATTTTTTTTACAAAATGATTTTTTCGTCCCCAATATTTTATTTTCACAAGGGTAACAGGAGAAATTGGACCCCAAAAGTTGTTGTCCAATTTGTCCTGAATACGCTGATATCCAATATGTGGGAGAAAACTACTGTATGGGTGCACGTTCGGGCTCGGAAGGGAAGTAGTGACGTTTTGGATTGCAGACTTTGATGGAATGGTCTGCAGGAGTCATGTCGCATTTGGAGAGCCCCTGATGCGCCTAAACAGTGGAAATCCCCAACAAGTGACCCCATTTTGGAAAATAGACCCCAGAATGAACTTATCTAGATGTGTGATGAGCGCTATGAAGCCCCAAGTGCTTCACAGAAGTTTATAACGTACAGCCATAAAAACAAAAAAATCATTTTTATTTTTACAAAAATTATATTTTCACCCCCAGTTTTTTATTTTCCCAAGGGTAATAGAAGAAATAGGACAAATTGCACAATAACTCTTGGGGTCCAGAGTACGCTGATACCCCATATGTGGGGGTAAACTACTGTTTGGGCGCATGGCGGAGCTCAGAAGTGAAGGAGCACCGTTTGACTTTTTCAAGGCAGAATTGGCTGGAATTGAGATCAGACGCCATGTCACATTTGGAGAGCCCCTGATGTGCCTAAACAGCGGAAACCCCCCAATTCTAACTCCAACCCTAGCCCCAACACACCCCTAACCCTAGTCCCAACCCTAACCACAAACCTAACCCTAACACACCCCTAACCCTAATCCCAACTCTAACCCTAATCCTAACTTTAGCGCCAACCCTAACCCTAACTTTAGCCGCAACCCTAACCCTAATGGGAAAATGGAAATAAATACATTTTTTTAATTTTATTTTTTTTCCCTAACTAAGGGGGGTGATAAAGGGGGGTTTGATTTACTATTTATAGCGGGATTTTATGATTGGCAGCTGTCACGCTAAAAGACGCTTTTTATTGCAAAAAATAGTTTTTGCATCACCACATTTTGAGAGCTATAATTTTTGCATATTTTGGCCCACAGAGTCATGTGAGGTCTTATTTTTTGCGGTACGAGTTGACGTTTTTATTGGTACCATTTTTGAGCACGTGACATTTTTGATCGCTTTTTATTACAATTTTTAAGAGGTTAGACTGAACAAAAATCAGCAATTCATGAATTTCTTTTGGGGAGGCGTTTATACCTTTCCGCTTGTGGTAAATTTGATAAAGCAGTTTAATTCTTCGGGTCAGTATGATTACGGCGATACCTCATTTATATCATTTTTTTATGTTTTGGCGCGTTTATAGAATAAAAACAATTTTATATAAAAAATCATTATTTTTGCATCGCTTTATTCTGCGAGCTATAACTTTTTTATTTTTTCGCTGATGATGCTGTATGGTGGCTCATTTCTTGCAGGACAAGATGACGTTTTCAGCGGTACCATGTTTATTTATATCAGTCTTTTTGATCGCGTGTTATTCCACTTTTTGTTCGGCGGTATGATGATAAAGCATTGATTTTATTTTTTTTTTAAGGGGTTCACTAAGGGGGTTAACTAGTGGGACAGTTATATAGGGGAGGTCGTTACGGACGCGGCGATACCAAATATGTGTACTTTTGACCGGTAGTGTAAATTGTTAAAGTATTATTTACACTGTTAAAAAAATAAAGGGAACACTTAAGTAACACAATGTAATTCCAATTCAATCACACTTATGTGAAATCAACCTGTCCAGTTATGAAGCAAAACCGATTGAGAATTAATTTCTCCTGCTGTTGTGCAAATGGCATAACAGGTAGAAATAAATGATAGACAACACCTATAAAGGAGTGGTTCTGCTGGTGGTGACCATAGATTTCTGTTCTCATCCTTTTTGGCTGTTGTTTTGGTAATTTTTGCATTTTGTCATTGCTCTCACCCCTAGAGGTACTGAACAGTAGCATGAGGCGGTGTCTACAACCCACAGGTAGTGCAGATAATCCAGGATGGCACATCAATGCAAGCTGTGGCAAGAAGGGTAGCTGTGTCTATCAGCCCAGTTTCCAGAGCATGGAGCAGATACCAGGAGACAGGCCAGTACACCAGGAGACATGGAGGGCAAGTGCCAGGCAGCAGGACCTCCTCCTTCTTTGTGCAAGGAGGAACATGAGGAGCAGTGACAGAGCCCTACAAAATGACCTTCAGCAGGCTAATAACACCCATGTGACTACTCAAACTGCCAGAAGCAGACTCCACAAGGGTGATATGTGAACCCTACGTCCACAAGTGGGTGTTGTACTTATAGCCCAACACCGTGCACAGTGATTTGCCAGAGAAAACCAGCATTGCCAGATTCGACATTGGTGCCCTGAGCTCTTGGGATGGGATGGGATTTACTGTTATGAACTGCTATGATTTTTTATATTTATGTATTTATCAGATAATATTTTTGATGTGTATATTACTTACACTCTTGTTTTAATGAATGTTTGAAGATTCTATCTGTACAATACCTACTTGTTACTTGAAAAATATTTTGTTATAGGATCAAAACATTATAACATAGGCAAACAAAAAGTAAACTTTTCACCCTTCTTTTTCTCTACTTGTATCAGAAAACTTTACTGGGGTATATTTTTAGAGGACTGACTCACAAAATTATGAATTTGGCATTGCTTCATTGTTTTTTCTATCTATCTATCTATCTATCTATCTATCTATCTATCTATCTATCTATCTATCTATCTATCTATCTATCTATCTATCTATCTATCTACTATCTATCTATCTATCTATCTATCTATCTATCCCACTCAGAACCCTTAAACATTCATGTAACCTCCTTTTAGATATATTTACCCAAAGTCAAGAGCTTCCTGTTGAGCTCCCAAATCCATAATTCTAGCTC
Source organism: Oophaga sylvatica (assembly GCA_033576555.1). NCBI lineage: Eukaryota > Metazoa > Chordata > Amphibia > Anura > Dendrobatidae > Oophaga > Oophaga sylvatica. Next base: position 459,622,535 of record JARQOD010000004.1, on the reverse strand, counting down.
TGTAAACATAACCAGGTTTGAGTGACAACACTGAAAGTTTTCCAAGGTACAATTCACTGCAGAATCAGGAAAGGCAAACAAAAATTCTAATCTTAAAAATCATTATGTCAGCAAGTTAAAAAAAACAATTCTATTGAAATATGGCCCAGCGTGTCCTTTTGTATAAACAAGTGTCGTGCTGATGTATGAATGGACAGTTAAGGTTTAATTTGTATATTTGTAATAAATATTTATAAGTGTGATAGATAGAAAAACATTGAAAGATGCCAATAGATTATAAATGTGGAGGAGAAAACATAAAAAAAGAAACAAAAAGTGGTAACATAGTAAAAGTACAAATACAGTATGTTCACCAACACAGAGGAGCTATATAAGTAGGCATACTACTAAACAATGAGGTCTAGAAACAAACTTAATTGGTTGCTCCCTGTCTCCAGATGGTCCATAGATGTCAGAGGAGCATCCTACCATTATGGTTCTTACTTCTTATAATTTTTCATTTGACCAGCATAGGACATGTCACATTATCAAATACTGTATTATAAGGTGGTCAAAGGAAATTATAACTTACTGATAGAGTCGATGGCCTACAAGAAGATAGTAAATAAAATTGAAAAGGAACTTTAACACAAAATATTCTTCTGTACCTTTGGAGGGAATTTTTTAAAGGCAGGTCATGGAAAAATGTACAATATTTTGGCTCATGTCACAGAAATGTTGGTCATTAGTTTGCGTTACTCGAGTTTGCCGAGGGTGCCCAGGTATGCACCGAGTGACATGTTCAAGTCCCCACAGCCACATTTTCTTGCTGTTAGGCAGCCAAAAAACATGCAGGCTTTGCCCTTGTTTGTGAGAAAATCCCCCATGCTTTGTGGCTGTCTAACAGCTGCGGAACATGCAACCATGGGAATGTGAACATCTTACTCTAGTATCCGCGATTCTTGGTAAATCTGAAAATACATTATACTAAATTGAAATATTTAATTGTGCAGATCTGTTTTGACACACCTTTTTAAATTTGGCAATTGAAGACACTTATACGCCACAATGATACTACTGGCAAGCAGTTTTTGCATTAGCAATTTTGGCTGTCACTTGTACCATACCTAGCATTTCTGGTTAATTGGAAAAAAATCTGATGCCGCATCCTCTGACAGTGACACAGTCAGTTTTATTGACTGTTCTGTACAGTCCACCTCCTCCACCACAAAACAACTATAAAGGACTTTCTATTCTATAAAGGACACCTCTATCCATTCAGGTCCTTAATGCCCTAGCACATAACATCCTGGGGCTTAAGGAAGATAATTCACCAGAATAATATCTTCAAGTTGATATATTGGATGACTTGGACAGTCAGCCTTTGTATTTGCATAACATAGGGCAGGAGTTCAGTACGCGACTCAAATGCTTAACTACATTGCTGGCTCTGTCTGCCATGGTGGTTGGGACATGCAAAAAAAAAAGAAGGGAAAGTGGGTTTACCACATCCATGATTTTCCAGTAGGTCTTATCAGAATAATGGATGCCCATCCCATTGTAGACCTTCAACTCAGCACATCAGAAAAAAATAGATTGCTGCACATACTTCTTAAATTCAATATTGTTTCCATTTTTATGGACTCACAATAATGAGTTGCAAATATTAACAAGCTTGGATGTACCGCAGTCCTCCTATATTTCAGGTGTAAGGGCATTCGCTCTGGTAGTGACACTTTGAGTCAGTGCAAATATACAGGTTTGAGCTCAGTCAGGACATTTCCCAGTTGTGACAACTGTTAGCCAAGTCATGGATAGCACAGCTGATTATTGGAAATCAAATCAGGGTGCCAAGAAGGTTATGTGATCAGAGGGGAGCTAACTGGAGTCGGCATTCAAAAGAACTTCTGTAGAAAAATCTGCTTCTTCTGTGGTAATCTTTGTAACATATAATGTCATGGATGATGTTCATGTAGGAGCTCTCCAGTACATGAAAATTCTGTTGGTGGTAGTGGTAGTGGCAACTCCTTTGGGCAGGAATCTTGGGTCCGGGACTTCTTTTTTACGTTTCTGGAGAAATGATCTATTGCAGTGTGCAGGCTTTGTTATTGTAAAATAAGGCTTGCATATTCTGGTGCACATTGACCAGGAAAGGAGTACTTCAGCCACCACATGGAACAGCATTACCTGCTCATGTGGGGTAATCAAACTGATAAACAAAAGGAGCAAGGATCAAGCTGTCCTCATTCTTCTCCTCATGATCGTCTTTTCTTGTAGTCAGTCCGCATCCTCAAGTAATGACAAGTCCTGATTAGCCCCATCATCATCTTCATTTACTGCTTTCTCTAATCTTCCTGCTCACCCTCTGTTATGTTGTCAGTTAGAATTTTGTGTGCCCAAGAAACACTGTCAATCATACATTTGTGCGAAAACTAAACATATGTTCAACTTCAGAATTAAGGCCTCTTTCACACATCCGTCTTTTTGTATCAGGCATGATCCGTCGAACACCTGAAGGGACGGATCCGGCGCTGAAACAAAAAACTGATGCAACGGATCCGGTTTTTTGCTGGATCCGTCCTGAACTTTTGAACCCAGAAAAAGAGGGTTTCTGATGCCCGGAGACACTGGAAAATGTAGTAGTAGTAGTAGTAGTAGTAGTAGTAGTAGTAGTAGTAGACCTTGATTTCCAGAATCCGGATCAGACTTTTGCCGGATTGCACAAAAGTCTGATCCGGTTCCATTGAATTCTATTCTTTCTGGCCGCCTGATGCGCCGCTTCAGGCACATCAGGCGGCTACGGCAAAAAAAAAAAAAACGTTACATGCTCCGTTTTGTCCGGCCGCCGGAATGTACATTTCCGCCGGATCCGGACAAAAACGGATACAACGCAATGACATCAGGCGCGATCCGGCGCTAATGAAAGTCAATGGAAAAAAAAACGCATCCGGCATTACATTTCGCCGGATGCGGTTGGACAAAAAAATGCCGGAGGGCGCCGTCAGGCGCACAACGGATGTGTGAAAGAGGCCTAATGTCAAACCACCTGGATTGTAATGCCTTTTGCAAAATAATTGTGTATGCTCAGCCTCAGTGGAAGATACCTAGTCGCTATATTTTATTGAATAAAGCCATCTTTGCGTTATACTTTCATGTGGCAGTGATCAATGAAATTGACATTGTCCTACAAGTTGCACTCCACAGTAAACATCAGCAGCTATGGCCAAGGACTTTACAAGTATTCAATGGCTCGTTGAATTTTGAGTTTAGTTTTTATAGTGGTGATGCACAACTAAAAGCGGGCTTGTTTACTCATGATACTGCCAAGCACTTCCTTCACATCCTTCTTAAAGGAAATCTTCACCTGCAATAGGGCATAATCATGTGTCAAATGTCGTATAGAATGTCAAACAGTAAGATCCATAGTCAACTACAAGGTGGCAAACCAGTAATTGACAATGTCAGAAATATCATGATTGCCATGCAAGTAGGGAAAGTAAGAAATACTTGATGCACAACACATTCCCTCAATTTAATTGTAGTGCACAGAAACTGGGGAACAAAAAGCACAATATGGCCTTAAGGGATTGCTCACAATTGTTTAGTTGTGTTTCACACAAAATAAATAAGGTTTGAAGAAATCAGCTGCTGCAGACCCACAGGTTGCAAAACCATACAATGACAGAAGAAAAGGAACATGTGTTGCTGATGGAGGAGTAGTATTACTGTAATTACATAGGATGAAGAGGTCAGATGACTTTGAAATTAATTTATAACAAAACCGCATCAAGTTTATCACTCCTCCGGGATTTCCTTTGGATCTCCAACAGCAGCACAGAGGAACCACATATACCTTTTTCCTTCTCTCAATTTATTTGTGCAACTTTTTTTTTAAAAAAAAGTGACCCTTGGAACAAGGTTGTGCACATTGTCATAAAGTGTGTGGGCATTTTAGCCATGCCAGGACTTGCAGTGACAGAACAGATTATGTTGAGCCACAAGCTAATTTGCGAATTTGCAACGTAATAACGTAATGGAATTAACTATTGTATTTATTGCAGAATCATGACAAGCAACATCAGTTGGGAAGGTGATGAATAATATTACACAGCACAGAAACTGTAGCTTGTGTTACTTTTAAATTAGTTTTTGGTAGGTGATGAGGGTTGCATGTCGCTTACTGAAGCCTTTGAAAGAGAGAACAAAATTCTTTGTGTTTCTTGACTTTTTCCATCTCAGAGAACTACTGATCTCCAAGAGGTTACAAATCTATATTAAACAGTTACAGGTGCTTCTCAAAAAATTAGAATATCATCAAAAAGTTAATGTACTTCAGTTCTTCAATATAAAAAGTGATACTCATATATTATATAGAGTCATTACAAACAGAGTAATCTATTTCAAGTGTTTATTTCTGCTAATGTTGATGATTATGGCTTACAGCCAATGAAAACCTAAAAGTCTTTATCTCAGTAAATTAGAATAATTAACAAAAAACACCTGTCAGTTTTAGTAGGCTCCACAATCATGAGGAAGACTGCTGACTTGACAGATGTCCAGAAGGCAGTCATTGACACACGCCACAAAGAGGGTAAGCCACAAAAGGTCATTGCTAAAGAAGCTGACTGTTCACAGAGTGCTGTATCCAAGCATATTAATGGAAAGTTGAGTGGAAGGAAAAAGTGTGGTAGAAAAAGGTGCACAAGCAACGGGATAATCACAGCCTTGAAAGGATTGTTAAGAAAAGGCCATTCAAAAATTTAGGGGAGATTCACAAGGAGTGGCTGCTGCTGGAGTCATTGCTTCAAGAGCCACCACACACAGACGTATCCAGGACATGGGCTACAAGTATCGCGTTCCTTGTGTCAAGCCACTCATGACCAATAAACAATGCCAGAAGCATTTTACCTGGGCAAAGGAGAAAAAGAGCTGGACTGTTGCTCAGTTGTCCAAGGTGTTGTTTTCACATGAAAGTAAATTTTGCATTTCATTTGGAAATCAAGGTCCCAGAGTCTGGAGGAAAAGTGGAGAGGCACACAATCCAAACTGCTTGAGGTCTAGTGTCAAGTTTCCATAATCAGTGATGGTTTGAGGAGCTATGTCATCTGCTGTTGTAGGTTCACTATGTTTTATCAAGACCAAAGTCAATGCAGCCGTATACCAAGAAATTTAAGAGCAATTCATGCTTCCCTCTGCCGACAAGCTGTTTGAAGATGAAAATTTCATTTTCCAGCATTACTTGACACCTGTCCACACTGTCAAAAGTACCAATACTTGATTTAAATACAATAGTATCACTGTTGATGATTGGCCAGCAAACTCGCCTGACCTTAAAACCATAGAGAATTTATGGGATATTGTCTAGAGGAAGATAAGAGACACCAGACATAACAATACAGATGAGCTGAAGGATGCTATCAAAGCAACCTGGACTTCCATAACACCTCAGCCGTGCCACAGGCTGATCACCTCCATGCCATGCCGCATTGATGCAGTAATTGATGCAAAAAAGAGCCATGACCAAGTATTGAGTGCATTTGCTGAACATACATTTCAGTAGACCAACATTTCAGATTTTAAAATCATTTTCAAGCTGGTGTTATAAAGTATTCTCATTTACTGAAATAATGACTTTCGAATTTTCATTGGCTGTAAGCCATAATCATCAACATTAACAGAAATAAACACTTGACATAGATCACCCTGTTTGTAATGACTCTATATCATATATGAGAGTTTCAATTTTTGTATTGAAGAACTGAAATAAATTAACTTTTTGATGATATTCTAATTTTGTATGAAGCACCTGTATCTTGAGAAGGCTTCACTTCAGCAAGGGCTTTATGTTGAACAGAATTTAATTTACATTAGAAATGTCTAATTCTCCTAGCAAACTATTTCCAGTTCTTCAGCTATAACACCACAATTCTCCAATATAGAGTCTTCATTCAGCAGTGTCATTTGTTGGAAAAAAGTCATATGGATATAGAAGGAGATCTCTCAAGGACTGGAACCCTAATTCTTTGTTTCCTGTGATACAGATACCATATTACCCATGGAAGGTACTATCCAAAGTTGATAGGACATTCAGACACAGTGTTGGCATTAAAAGAATGGATAGCTCTCATCAACAGTGATGGGCAAACCCGTGGATGTTCGAGTCCAGTAGGTTCGGCCAAACATCTATAAAAAGTTTGGTTTGGGAACCAGAATGGTACCCAAACATGGACCACATTCAGATGAATGGATAGCCAAAATATCCATTGCTTGCCAAGCTGTCATGCACTGACAGTTCAGCAAACACGGGCTCTGATCGGTGGTAAGAACATTACCGCCGGTCAGATGACTGCGGTTCCCATACTGTCAGATGACAACATAAGCCAGAAGCTGTGACTGGTGGTAAAAAGGTTACTGCCAATAACAGGAGTTGGCTGATGAGAGAGTACAACTCTCATCAGCCTATGCTTGCTGTTTCTGATAGCATCGAGGGCTGGCACTACAAATAAATAAATACAATTTTTTTTTTAAATGACGTGGGTCTCTTCTATTTTTGATAACCAGCACAGGCAAAACTGACAGCTGCAGCCTTCATCTGTCAGCTTTATCACGGCTGGGTATCAAGAATAGAGAGGTCCCAAGATGTTTTTTTTTAATTATTTAATAAATAATCTAAAAAAAATGGCATGGGGTCCCTGCAAATTTTGGCAACCAGCCAGACTAAAACAAACAGCTGGGGGCTGGCATTCTCAGACTGAAAGAGACCATGGATGTTGCTCCTCTCAGCCTAAAAATAGAAGCCCGCAGCTGCCCCAGAAAATGTGCATCTATTAAATGTGCCAATTCTGATGCTTTGCCTGATTCATTCCACTTATGCTGGTTTTTTGGCAAGTGGGGTAATAGTTGTGGGGTTGATGTCAGCTATTTTATGGCCTCTGACAATAAGCCCAGAGGTTAGTAATGTCTATAAGATGACCCCATTACTAACCCCATAGTTAGATTGTAAAAAAGACACTGCCAGAATAAAATTTTTCAATAGAAATAATGACACAAACTCCTTTATTTGAAATAAAAACAAAAAGCACAGTTATACTCACCTTTACACCTAATGCATTGAAGCTCATGTCGCCTGTAAAAGGTAAAAAATATTGAACAACCACAATACTCACTTTTACCCATAATCCACCAATGCCTATGTCACCTGTAAAAGAAGAAAAATAATAAACAACCATTTCCCTCACCTGTGCAACGTGAAGATAATCCTTACTGTCCTACAACACTTCTCTCGCAGCGAGCGGTGCCATAAGTGAGGTCATCGGGGTTCATCAGTTTTAAACTACAGTGAACTTTCCCACAGCAGCTCAGCGCTACACACTGCAGGAGCAATTAAACTCCCGTGTCAGTGTGAGCCGGCTGTCTGAGAAAGCGGTCACTGATGTACCTGCTCTCCAAATCATCGGGATCATCATGGAACAGTATGGATTATCTTCACAATGGACAGATGAGGGATATGGTTGTTTATGATTTTTCTTGTTTTCCAGGGGATGTGGGAATTGGTGGATTAGGCGTAAAGGTGAGTATTACGGTTGCTTATTATTTTCTGCTTTTTACAGGTGACTTGGGCTTCAATGGATTAAGCGTAAAGGTAAGTATAACTGTGCTTTTTTATTCTCATTTAAAATAAAGGTGTCAGTGTTTTTCTTTCAATTAAAGGATTTATAACCAGTAAAGGTTAAGCAAACAGCTGCGAGTTGATATTAATAGCCTGGGAATCTTTCTGGCTATTGGCTCCTTCACAGAATATTAACATCAGCCCTCAGACATCGGTTTACCCTCTGCTGCTAATGAAAATTATGGGTGACTCCAATTATTTTTTTATTTATTAATGAGTACAGTAAAATACCCCCCAAAGAATTAGTTCAAACCTTCAGGTGTTCCAGCAACGGGAAACTACAGACATAAAAATGCCCTAAAAGATTCCCCATGGGGTTTTCCCAGGCCTCCAGTGCCGGGAGCCCGGGGGCGTGGTTTATAAAAGTCCAAAGTGAGGTCCCCCGGGGCCCACTTTTCCTCTCCACATATCGCGGGAAGAATTGGGGATCGCTCCATTATAAGGATGCAAAGATATACGTGGATTTGTGGGCATTTAAATGTTAAAGGGAAAGAGTCCCACGAGGGGGCATCACCAGGGTTATTCACCCCTATTTTAAAAGGTGGAAATTTTTTTTTTTTTTTTGGCACCTGTGGGGTTCTCGGATAAAAAATGAGTCGGATAAAGAATTATCCCCCCACACCCAAAACTGAGAGTCACTCCGTGTATTTTAAGGGATGAGGGGGGAGGGTCCCCGAGACTAACATTTTACTAGGGGTGACCAGTGAAAATTTGGGGTTGCCCAAAATAGGGCCTATGTTGGGAACGTTTCATCGGTCCCCGTGCTGGCTCGCTCCGTTTTGGTATTACCTTTGCCCCTCTGCTTCCCCGGTTTGCTTTCCCCCCAGTTCTTTGGGACGCTCCAGCAGCCCCGAAAAAAAACTTAGGATGCAAGCCCTCTCCACCCCCTCTCTTAAAGGGCAGGTGCATTTTTGAAAATGTCAACAACCAAGGGAACGCACATTACTGTATCTGGCCACTCCCCATGGGGGAGTGCCGGAGAAAGGTTTTTTTATCATTGTACATCCGTTCGCCTGATCTGTCTGCGCTGCTTGCGCCCGTGCTTCCCCATTTATTTGTCCCCACAATCAGGGTATCCGTACCCCCCCGGTTCCCTGACAATCTCGGCTATCATGGGCAAATGTCATCCCTTTCCCCCACACCATCCGTGTCCCGGGGCTGTGATAGGTTATGGGGCCAGCCTGCTACCATCCCCTTGAACCAGGGCCTTCCTCATCTACGTTTAACCCCCACGGTTTTTCTGATTTACTTTACCTCTTTTTGGTCCCCCGGGACGCTGAAACGGGGCCCCGGGTCTAAGGAGGTAGCCCGTGTCCCCGGGTTTCCATTTGGTCCTGTTCGAGGGGCCCCAGCGGGGACCAGGGGCCCCTAACCCCCCCCGGAGCCCCCCCGACCCGGGCTCGAGG
>JARQOD010000004.1:459505894-459613381 GCA_033576555.1 Oophaga sylvatica | reverse complement strand
CTGAATGCTGGCATTGCAAAAATCCTGTCCCTTGAAATGCTGTCATTCAGGCTGGTGGAGACTGACAGTTTCAGGAACTTTATGGCATTGGCAGTCCCACAATATAATGTGCCAAGCCGATTTTATTTCAGCAGGCAAGCTGTCCCTGCTCTGCAAAAACATGTCGAGGGAAACATTAAACATGCGCTACTAAACGCCGTCAGTAGCAGGGTCCACCTGACCACCGATGCGTGGACCAGTACCCATGGCCAGGGACGATACCTTTCCCTCACTGCCCATTGGGTCAATGTTGTGGAGCCGGGTACAGATCTTGCCAGTGGCGCTGTACGTGTTCTGCCAACTCCAAGGATTGCAGGAATCCAGTCTGTACACATTGATTCCTCCTCCTACTCCAGTTCCTCAGAATCATCGCTGCACGAGCCGTCACGGTATACCTCCACATGGACCCGTGAACGCTTACCTGTTGCGACCGATATGAGCACAGCCGTGGCAAAACGTCAACAGGCCGTCCTGAAATTAATTTCCATGGGGAATCGAAGCCACACAGCGCAGGAGCTCTGGGATGCCATCAAGCAGGAGAGCGACGTGTGGTGAAAGTCAGCTAATCTCCAGCCAGGCTTGGTAGTGTGTGACAATGGCCGAAATCTGGTGGCAGCTCTGGGCCTTGGCAACCTCACTCACATACCATGTCTGGCACATGTGCTCAACTTGGTCGTGCAGAGTTTTTGAGGGACTATCCGGATCTTGATGCACTGCTGCACAAGGTCCGCCTAGAGTGCGCTCACTTGCGACGTTCCAGCATGGCCAGATCGCGCATTGCAGCTCTGCAAGTCAGATTTCGCCTTCCTGAACATCGCATCATATGTGACGTACCCACCAGGTGGAATTCCACGTTACATATGTTGGAGCGGTTGTGTGAGCAGCAGCCAGCAGTAATGGAGTAATCAGCTGCAACAGGCGCAATCAACTCGCAATTTGCGCCGTTCACACTTCACCACTACTGAGTGGGCCTCTATGAAGGACATCTGCGACGTTTTGCGTGCATTTGATGTCTCAACGCGGATGGCGAGTGCAGATGATGCACTAGTCAGCATGACTGTCCCCCTTATCTGCCTGCTTCAGAAATCACTGAAAGCACTAAAGGAAGAGGTTTTGAAGAGGTGGAGGATGAGGAGTCACAAATTCAATTACCTTCAGGACAGTCAGCGCAACGTGGTTCCTCACAAAGGGCTGGGCAGGGCTCACTTTGTGAGGAGGATGAGGAGGAGGAGGAGGAGTCAATGGAGGAGGAAGAAATCCCTACAGAGGGAGGTAGACAACGCTCTAGTCAGTATGTAGAGCGAGGGTGGGGTGATGCAGAGGAGGCAGAGATGACGCCTCTTCCAGAGGACAGCCTTTGTTGGCCAGTTGGGAGTCTGCAGCACATGGTTGATTTCATGCTTCAGTGCCTGAGAAACGACCGCCGCATCGCGCACATTCTCACCACGTCAGATTATTGGGTGTACACCCTCCTAGACCCTCGCTACCGGGACAACTTACAAACCCTCATCACACTGGTGAACCGGGACCGTAAAATGCAGGAGTACCAAGACACACTGGTGCAATCCATACTGTTGTACATTCCAGCCGAGAGAGCTGCTGCTGCTGCTACTGCTTTACAAAGCAGCTCTGTGCGTCGAGGCAGTGTAGACACCTCTACAACAAGAGGGAGCAGAAGCAGCGCCTCTGCACAGGGCAAGAGCTGTATGTTACAAATGTGGAAAAGTTTTGTGACAGCGCCAGCAAGGTCTACACCATCCGAGATGGCTCCAGTCACCAGGAAGAAACGTTTCCGTAAGATGGTGACAGACTACTTGGTTTTCCCTCTAAGTGTACTCCCAGATGCCTCTTCCCCTTTCAAATTTTGGGTCTCTAAGTTGGATACATGGCCAGAGCTTAGCCAGTATGCATTGGAGGTGCTGGCTTGCCCTGCTGCCAGTGTATTATCTGAGCGCGTCTTTAGTGCTGCAGGTGGTGTAGTAACAGACCGTCACATGCGACTATCCTCAGAGAATGTAGACCGGCTTACTTTTCTGAAAATGAACAAGGCATGGATCTCACCTGAATTTGCCTGTCCGTTTTCAGATTAAATAACTGTTTGGCAACGTTTTCCATGTCTCCTGTTATGTTCATCTTTCTACCACCTGAACTCTACTCCCTGGGCTACAACACCGCCATTTGTTGCTCGTAAGTAATTGGCAGGGGTACTGACTCATGGCCAGCCTGGTTACAGCACGACAGCTGTTTCCTGGCAGTGTGAACGTCAATTATCCTCCAATAAGTTGTGCTGTCGTGTTGCATTCGGGTTAGCCGACTCTATGGTGCCTGCAGTTTAGGTGATTCCTATGTGTGCTGTGGGATATGTAAATAAAGGCGGTTTCCATTGTGACAATAGGACAAGCACCCACTGTAGGACTGTGTGATTCGGTAACTGCGGACGGCTTGCGTCCTGTCAACTTACATTTTCATGGGTGCGTTCTTCTACCCGTCCGGGGTCCAGTACCGTCAACTGGTTCTCCCCAGTGCCTTTGGCCTAGGTGCCTCCATCTCCTTATCCGAGTTCCACCAATGTCTGCTGGTCCTTGGTAGTGCTTTGGAGCACAGGTACCTCCTGCTTAGTAAACGTGTCACAGTAACGTCAGCTGGTACTCGGTTGTGACATTGCGTCTTTTCCTTCTGCTACTTGTCCGGGGTCCAGTACCGTCAACTGGTTCTCCCCAGTGCCTTTGGCCTAGGTGCCTCCATCTCCGTATCCGAGTTCCACCAACGTCTGCTGGTCCTTGGTAGTGCTTTGGAGCACAGATACCTCCTGCTTAGTAACCGTGTCACAGTAACGTCAGCTGGTACTCGGTTGTGACATTGCCTCTTTTCCTTCTGCTACCCGTCCGGGGTCCAGTACCGTCAACTGGTTCTCCCCAGTGCCTTTGGCCTAGGTGCCTCCATCTCCTTATCCGAGTTCCACCAACGTCTGCTGGTCCTTGGTAGTGCTTTGGAGCACAGGTACCTCCTGCTTAGTAACCGTGTCACAGTAACGTCAGCTTGTACTCGGTTGTGACATTGCCTCTTTTCCTTCTGCTACCCGTCCGGGGTCCAGTACCGTCAACTGGTTCTCCCCAGTGCCTTTGGCCTAGGTGCCTCCATCTCCGTATCCGAGTTCCACCAACGTCTGCTGGTCCTTGGTAGTGCTTTGGAGCACAGGTACCTCCTGCTTAGTAACCGTGTCACAGTAACGTCAGCTGGTACTCGGTTGTGACATTGCCTCTTTTCCTTCTGCTACCCGTCCGGGGTCCAGTACCGTCAACTGGTTCTCCCCAGTGCCTTTGGCCTAGGTGCCTCCATCTCCGTATCCGAGTTCCACCAACGTCTGCTGGTCCTTGGTATTGCTTTGGAGCACAGGTACCTCCTGCTTAGTAACCGTGTCACAGTAACGTCAGCTGGTACTCGGTTGTGACATTGCCTCTTTTCCTTCTGCTACCCGTCCGGGGTCCAGTACCGTTAACTGGTTCTCCCCAGTGCCTTTGGCCTAGGTGCCTCCATCTCCGTATCTGAGTTCCACCAACGTCTGCTGGTCCTTGGTAGTGCTTTGGAGCACAGGTACCTCCTGCTTAGTAACCGTGTCACAGTAACGTCAGCTGGTACTCGGTTGTGACATTGCCTCTTTTCCTTCTGCTACCCGTCCGGGTTCCAGCACAGTCAGCTGGTCCTCCTTACTTCCATTGTCTCTTGCTCCGTCTGATACCCGTCAGGGTTCCAGTAACGTCAGCTGTTTCTCGGAAATTAGACGACCTTAAAGACCACCCAGAAGAAGATGACGACAACAAGGACGACGAGCATGAAGCCAACCAGCCTGAACACCATCACAAAGAAAAATAAAAGATTACCCAGAAGAAGATCACCAACAGGACAAAGAAGGTTAAGACAAACTACAAGATACAGAACAAGAGACAGAAGAACAATAAGCAGAAGATCAAAAAGCAGAAGAACATGAAGTATAAGACCAAAATGAAGAGCAAAATATATGCTCTAAATTCTAAGCAGAAGAAGACTAAGCAGTGAATGGGGGTGAGTCCGTTCCTCCTCGTGGTGCCCCTGGAAAATGCCTGCTGCTGCAGGCTAAACTGAACACGGACAAATACTGTTGTAATTTAAATCTTTTGTGACAGCAAGAACGGAAGGATGAACAATTCATACTTTTACAGATTACAAGTACAGGAATCTCTGTCACAAATAAGAATATGATGAAAAAGATGAAGAGGAAGAAGATGAAGAATTTGAATATGAAGAAGATTAATTAGTTTAATAATAACAATATGAGTAATGTAAACAAAAACATGAATAGCAAGAAGTTTAAGAAGAAGATTAAGAAGGTGAAGATGAAGAATAATTTGATGAGAAAGATGATGGTGCTGCTGAAGATTATGAAGGAGAAAGTGTGGCACTGGCAAAAGTTAAAAAGGTGAAGAGCATGGAAGTTGTGAAACATACATATTTGCCAAAATAGAAAAAAGGTTAACAACATTGTCAATATGTTAGTCAATCCAAACGTATTTCCAAAAAAATATATATTAATGCTATTCCAATGCATTGGGTTAAACATGTATGCCTTTATTGTCTCCTCAACCTCCCCCAATACATTCTACATTAGTCTTTGTTGTTTTCCTTCATGTACAATTAACCAACAAGGCAAGAATGGTTTTTTTTAATGTCGATATTTGGTTCCCATAGACTTACATTGGACTTCCGGTATCGGAATCGGATATCGACGATATTTAGTGATATCGGCGATACCATTCCGATCCGATATTTTTAGATATCGAGCAGTATCGCTCAACACTACTCCTCAGTCTTCTTTTTTGCAAGCTAAACATTCCCAAATCCTCTAACCGTTCCTCATAGGACATGGTTTGCAGACCGGACACCATTCTGGTCGCTCTTCACTGAATTTGCTCCAGTTTTTTTATGTCTTTTTTAAAATGTGGTGCCCAAAACTGGACACAGTATTCCAGATGATGTCTGACCAAAGAGGAGTAGGGGGCAATAATGACTTCACGTGATCTAGACTATATGCTTCTGTTAATGCATCTCAGAATTGCATTTGCCTTTTTTGCTGCTGCATCACACTGTTGACTCATGTTCAGTCTGTGATCTATTAGTATACCCAAGTCTTTTTCACATGTGCCGTATGCACCACACACACGCACACTGTATACGCCATACGCACCACACACACACACACAAACAAACACACTGTCATGTATAGTGTACAGTTCCTATAGCGTCTTGTGCTTGGGTGCGAGGAAAACACAGGAGACATAGGTTGAAATGAAATGACTTGTATTACTTCATACAAGCATGCTGAAAAGTTCACACAGTTTGCAGGAACAGCGACAGGAGACACAGCAGGCCAGAGTAACCTCAAGCACTACAATAAATCTCCAAAGCAGGTTCAGGATCTCTTCTCTGTACCTTAATTCCTCTGCAAACATGGATTCACCAAACAGCAGGTTTCCAGAGTCCAAAAGTGTTCCAAGGTTCCTCAGTAGGGAATAGCTGGAGTACAATCCAAGGCTTCCAGGAGTCAGGTCACAGACTGACTGAGGCTTGATTCAGGAGCACTGATTGTTCAGCTGAGGCTGCTTAAGAAGCAAGAGGGAAGAATCAGGGCGGGAACATGAAAACTGGAAACTCCATATTAACTGAGGGCAAGAGCTGCAGAAAGACAGAAAGCAAAATAGCCGACGGAAAACTGAATTTCAAGGAACATGTCAACAGAGACAAAGAACCTTACATTACTCCCCCCTTAGGGACAACCTCCGGATGACCTCAGACCAGGCTTGTCAGGGTACCTCTGATGAAACTGGCGGAGCAGGCGAGGAGCATTTACATTATTGACTGGTTCCCATGAGTTGCCCTCCACTGGGTAGCCCTGCCATTTAATCAGATATTGCAACTGATTTCTGTACAACCTGGAATCTAGAATACTTTCCACCATAAATTCTTCCTGACCATCGACCAGCACTGGGTCAGGGCAAGGAGAAGAACGTCCAGGAAACATATTGGGTGTTGCAGCCTTTAGTAGGGATACATGAAAGACAGGGTGGATTCTCATAGTTCTGGGCAGTTGAAGACGACAAGCAACAGCACTTATAATCTTATTGATCTTATAAGGTCCAATGTACTTATGTCCCAATTTAGACGATGGAATCTTTAATTTAAGATTTCTGGTTGACAGCCAGACCAAATCTCCTACCTTGAAAGCTGGTGCAGGTTTACGAAATTTATCTGCTGCTTTCTTGTACCTTTCCTGAGCCAATTCTAGATTTTCCTTTAGAAGATCCATATTCTTTTGTAAAGAAGTGATTCTTTCAGCCACTGCCGGCAAGGGCGTATCTATGGGAAATCGAGGAAGAATGTTAGGATGATAACCTAGATTGGAGTAAAAAGGAGACTGCTTAGTGGAGGCGCTCTGAGAGTTGTTATAAGAGAACTCAGCCAGTGGAAGTAGATCCACCCAATCATCCTGTAGGTGGCAGATAAAACAGCGGAGATACTGCTCCAGGGTCTGATTGGTTCGTTCTGTCTGTCCATTAGTCTGGGGATGAAAAGCAGAAGAAAGGTTTACTTTAATGTCCAATGCTGCACAGAAATTTTGCCAAAACCTTGAAGTGAATTGCACCCCTCGATCCGAAATGACCTCATCCGGTACTCCATGTAAGCGAAACACATTCTTAATCATCAAGTCTGATGTCTGTTTTGCAGTGGGTAAGCCGACACAAGGGATAAAATGAGCTGCCTTTGTTAGACGGTCAACCACCACTAGAATGGTGTTCTTCCCTTGAGAGGTTGGTAACTCCACAATGAAGTCCATAGAAATGGATCCCCACGGGCGGGACGGGGTGGGAAGAGGTTGCAACAGACCAGTTGGTGAGGAGCGAGGTGTTTTGCATCTTGCACAGACTTCACATGAAGTGACATAGTTTAAGACATCTTTCCTGTAAGTGGGCCACAAAAAGAAACGAGAAAGAAATTCTTGTGTATTTAGAATTCCCCTATGCCCGGCTATCTTGGAATCGTGGATGAGTTGCAATACTCTCAATCTGACTGTTTCAGGTATATACAGACGTTGTCCCTGAATCCACACACCATTCTTAAAGACAAGACTTACGTCCCTTGGGGGTTGAGCCAACAAAGAATCCGCATGGTATGCTTCCTTGATGTTCTTAAGTAGGTCTTGATTATGAATCACTCCCAGGAATCTAGAGTCAGGAAGAATAGTCTTAGGAGGAGTAAGTGGACGTGTCTCTGCTGAATGAATCCTAGAGAGTGCATCAGCCTTTCCATTGCGCGATCCTGGTCTATAAGAAATGACAAAATTAAATTGGTTTAGGAAAAGATTCCAGCGAGCCTGGCGAGGAGTCAGGCACTTAGCCGACCTGATAAATTCAAGGTTACGATGGTCTGTCAGGACGACTATTTGCTGTGCAGCTCCCTGAAGAAGGTGTCTCCATTCTTTGAAGGCGGCAATAATGGCCAACAATTCTCTATTGCCCACATCGTAGTTCCTCTCAGCCGAAGACAACTGCTGGGAAAAGAAGGCACAGGGATGCAAGACATTCTTCTCACCTGTTCTCTGAGAGAGTATAGCTCCAACGGCACAGTCTGAAGCATCCACCTCTATTATGAAGGCAAGCTCGGGGTTGGGATGTACTAAGATAGGTGCGGTGGTAAATTTATCCTTTAAACAGGAAAATGCTTCCTGAGCTTGCGGGGTCCAGGAGAACCTAGACTGTTTCCGGGTAAGTTGGGTGATAGGTGACACTACCTCAGAAAAATTCTTAATGAAACGTCTATAGAAGTTGGCAAACCCGATGAAACGCTGCACCTCCTTCACATTTCTAGGAATTGGCCAATCCTTGATGGCTTGGGTCTTGCTTCCATCCATACTAATCCCTTGCGTAGATAGTACATACCCCAGAAATTGAATTTCGGTCCTATGGAATTCACATTTTTCAAGCTTGATGTAGAGATGGTTTTGTCTTAGGCGTTCTAAGACCATTCTCACATGTCCATGATGTTCCTCTGTGGAGTTAGAAAAAATTAGAATATCATCCAGATAAATCACCACAAATGTATCTAGGAGATCCCTGAAGATATCATTCACGAAGTGTTGGAAAGTGGCTGGGGCGGTACTCAGACCAAAAGGCATAACTAGATATTCAAAGTGTCCATAGCGTGACCTGAAAGCAGTCTTCCATTCATCCCCAGGTCTAATACGGACCAAGTTATAGGCCCCACGGAGATCCAGTTTAGAGAAAATTTTGGCATGCCGCACTCTCTCCAACAACTCAGGGATTAAAGGCAATGGATAACGGTTTCTAATAGTAACCTTATTGAGTTCCATATAGTCTATGCAGGGTCTCAGAGATCCATCTTTCTTCTTCACAAAGAAGATGGGTGCACCTGCGGGAGATGAAGAGGGGCGTATGAAGCCCTTGGCTAAATTTTCGTCTATATAATCCTTCAAAGCTTTTAGCTCGGGCCCCGCTAGGGGTAGATCTTACTAAAAGGTATCTCGGCTCCGGGCAATAATTCAATTGGACAATCATATGGACGGTGAGGAGGAAGCTGATCAGCGTTCTTCTTGTCACATAAATCCACATAGTCCTGGTATACAGCTGGTAGTTCAGGGACTGACATGGTTACTTTAGGAACAGAGCAAGCTGAAACTCCTTGACTCATCTGTTTCTCCGGAAAGTGTAATTCCTTGGTCTCCCAGTTAATCGTAGGATTCTGCGCCTGCAGCCATGGTAGCCCTAGAATGATGGGAAAGTGGGGAGAAAAGATAAGCAAAAAAGACATTTTCTCCTGATGATCTTTACCCATAAGGACCCTCAAAGGCTCTGTTTCTTGATCCACTGGTCCAGAAGTCAGTAGAGAGCCATCCACAGTCTCCATCTGTACTGGAGTAGCCTTCTTCACTGAACGTATCCCCTGTTTCAGAGCAAAGGAGATATCCATAAAATTTCCACTTGCTCCTGAGTCGATCATAGCAGAGCTAGACACCCAGACTGAGTCAACCCAGAGTTTGATGGAAAGGAAGCAATGAGAATTGTTTCTTTTACAACTCAGCTGGGACACCGCTGAGGAAACTTGAAAAAATGCAGCGTTTATACCGTCATCGTCCCCAGATCTAACAGAGTTTAAGTCCGAGAAATCAAGATCTCTTGCAGCAGATCTCTCTGGAGCCTGAGGCTCGGACATGACAGAGCTCCTCTCGCAACACTGTGAATGACTGCTGCAGTAGTCTTACGAGAACGGCTGGGGCAGTTTATAATGAAGTGCCCTGACTTACCACAGTAGAAACATAGATTTTCCTTTATACGATGTTCTTTGCGTGCATCACTAACCCGTCTTTGTAAAGAGTCCACCTGCATGGGTTCAGGTTCTGGTTCCCTTGTGATCCTACTCAAAGGTTCCTTAGCTGAGGAGGGAGGTAGTAAAAGGTTAGTGCGATTATTTTCGAACCATCTCTCTTGTCTGCGTTCAGTCAGACGAGCATCAATACGGATACAATAGTTAATAAAGTCACCTAACGCAGTGGGAGGGTCGGCACGAGCAAGTTCATCCTTAATCAGTGGAGACAACCCTTTCCGAAAAAAAGCGGAAGTGTCCCAAGTGGTATCAAGAGCCCATCTCCTGAAATCCAGGGCATATTCGGCTACAGAACGCTTACCTTGGTGAAAAGTTAACATGGCTGCTTCAGCTGTTGCACCTCGATTGGGGTCATCAAACACCTGCCCCATGGCTGAAATAAAAGCATCAAGGTGATTCAAACAATCATCCTCAGTCTCAATCAGAGGGTTTGCCCACATCAAAGCCTTATTGGTAAGCAACATGATTATAGTAAGCACTTTGGATCGTTCAGTGGGAAATTGTGAAGCATGTGCAGAGAAAAATAAATTGCATTGATTAATAAATCCCCTGAATTTCTCACGTTCACCGCCAAAACGAAAAGGAGGTAATTTGGGGATCCCAGAACTTGGGGTTATGGCAGGAGCCTGGGCTCGTTCCTCTAGAGCCTCAATCCTGGCTCGCAATTCCTGGGTAGTCTGTCCAAACACTTGCAAATTATGATTAGTGAGGTCCTGTAGGCTTGCAAAACGGGTTTTTAAAGTCTGTACATCTGAAAGGATTGTATCAGTCACTCCGCAAAGTTCCTTTATGCGGGCCTCCATCTTCCAGATCTTTTAAGGCAGAGGTGCTGGAAGGAGAAGAGGAAAGGAAAAAAAAAAAAAAAACAATAGTGTTTACCTGTGGTAACACTCCAGAGTAAAATTTTAAGGGAATGCGCTCACCTGGAATGGTTGTGAGAAGTCACAACCACTGTCATCACATAAGGTATTAAACGGACATCTGATATCCACAGTCACAGCAGACACGGCTTTCCCAGACCCAGCAGACACTAAACATTGGCTCCTGAATCTTGTAATGTATAGTGTACAGTTCCTATAGCGTCTTGTGCTTGGGTGCGAGGAAAACACAGGAGACATAGGTTGAAATGAAATGACTTGTATTACTTCATACAAGCATGCTGAAAAGTTCACACAGTTTGCAGGAACAGCGACAGGAGACACAGCAGGCCAGAGTAACTTCAAGCACTACAATAAATCTCCAAAGCAGGTTCAGGATCTCTTCTCTGTACCGTAATTCCTCTGCAAACATGGATTCACCAAACAGCAGGTTTCCAGAGTCCAAAAGTGTTCCAAGGTTCCTCAGTAGGGAATAGCTTGAGTACAAGTCCAAGGCTTCCAGGAGTCAGGTCACAGACTGACTGAGGCTTGATTCAGGAGCACTGATTGTTCAGCTGAGGCTGCTTAAGAAGCAAGAGGGAAGAATCAGGGCGGGAACATGAAAACTGGAAACTCCATATTAACTGAGGGCAAGAGCTGCAGAAAGACAGAAAGCAAAATGGCCGACGGAAAACTGAGTTTCAAGGAACATGTCAACAGAGACAAAGAACCTTACACACACACTGTATATGCCATACGCACCACACACACAATATATATGCCGTATGCACTACACACACACACACTGTATATAGAATGGTAGAGTTGGAAGGGACCTCCTGGGTCACCTGGTCCAATCCCCTACTCAAAGCAGGATTCACTAAATCATCCCAGACAGATGTCTGTCCAGCCTCTGTTTGAAGACTTCCATTGAAGGAGAACTCACCACCTCTCGTGGCAGCCTGTTCCACTCATTGATCACCCTAACTGTCAAAAAGTGTTTTCTAATATCTAATCTGTGTCTCCTCCCATTCCGTTTCATCCCATTGCTTCTAGTCTTTCCTTGTTCAAATGAGAATAATGATAATCCTTCTACAATGTGACAGCCCTTGAGATATTTGCAGACAGCTATTAAGTCTCCTCAGTCTTCTTTTTTGCAAGCTAAACATTCCCAAATCCTCTAACCGTTCCTCATAGGACATGGTTTGCAGACCGGACACCATTCTGGTCGCTCTTCTCTGAATTTGCTCCAGTTTTTTTATGTCTTTTTTAAAATGTGGTGCCCAAAACTGGACACAGTATTCCAGATGATGTCTGACCAAAGAGGAGTAGGGGGCAATAATGACTTCACGTGATCTAGACTATATGCTTCTGTTAATGCATCCCAGAATTGCATTTGCCTTTTTTGCTGCTGCATCACACTGTTGACTCATGTTCAGTCTGTGATCTATTAGTATACCCAAGTCTTTTTCACATGTGCCGTACGCACCACACACACGCACACTGTATACGCCGTACGCACCACACACACACTGTATACGCCATACGCACCACACGCACACACACAAACAAACACACACTGTATATGCCATACGCACCACACACACAATATATATGCCGTACGCACTACACACACACTGTATATGCCGTACGCACCACACACACACTGTATATGCTGTGCGTACCACACACACTGTATACGCCGTACACACCATACACACACACACTGTATACGCCATACGCACCACACACAAACACACTGTATATGCCGTACGCACCACACACACTGTATACGCCGTATGCACCAACACACACACTGTATACGCCATATGTACCACACACACTGTATATGCTGTACGCACCACACACACTGTATACGCCGTACACATCACACACACACACTGTATACGCCGTACGCACCACAGACACACATACACACTGTATACGTCATACACACCACACACACACCGTATATGCCATACACACCACACACACACTGTATACACCGTACGCACGACACACACACACACACACACACACACTGTTTACGCCGTATGCACCACATACACAAACTGTATATGTTGTACACACCACAAACACACACACTGTATATGACACGCCCATCAAGCCTCGGAACCGTGTCGGACAGGAATTTGAGTAAGTCAACTCCGTGGCCCTGGCTATGCCATAAAATTGGGAATATGTATATGGGATTTAATGTGAAGACACCTATGGTGTTCGGCAACAGATGGCCGATGCTGCTAAAGGAGACTGCTGAGGCTGATGGTGACGCAGCTGGGATGGTTCTGCTCCCCCACAGGTGAAGTGTGGCCCCATATCTACCAGTTCTGTTTATATCAGGCTTTGTGTACCTTGTGGTGCAGGACTCAGGGCGCAAGAGCTCACTGGAGGACACAAGGACTGTAGTTTTCTTTTCCTTTACTTGATGGTTGATAGTACAGATTGGGGCACTGGTAACAGATCATGATGTAGAGCCGGGCAGCCTGGAAGCAATTTTGGATACACCTGGCCAGGTAGGTAGGGAGCCCTTCCTTGTGCGCTGTCCTCCCTTTCCACCCCCCCGCTGCCTAACAGCTCACCTTCCTGCTGCTAACTGTCTCTCTCTATTTTTAAAACAAACCGTTGCCTGCATGGCAGGCAGCTCGAGCCTATCACAGGTGCCTCTCCTTTGTGTCGTCTTCAGGCTCTGGTATGCTGCTGTGCCGCCGGGTATCCGACCTGGCCAGGAGACCTGCAGTCCCCTGCCCTCCGGATTCAGCTGCCGTTACTTCAGTACCCGTGCAACCACGGACTCCGGTATCTGGTACCTAGCGCTCAGCTCTGGGGTGAGTTTAATCACAGCTCCACTCCCCAGGTTCTGCTCGACTTCTCTCCTACTGACACCTGGTAAGGGGACCCCTCCTTGCTTCCAGGCATGACATTCCTCCCTGTGAGGGAGGCAATGTCACTGTGGCAACTGGACTCCTGGGGTGCCACATATACGCTGTATGCACCACAGGCACACATACACACGCACTGTATATGCCGTACACACCACACACACACAGTATACGCCGCACACACACACATGCACACACACTGTATACACCATACGTACCACACACACACACATAGATAGATAGCACATGGGGTAGACAGGTCAAAGAAGAGAGCACAGATGGGAGAAGTCAGCACATGGGGAAAGAGAGGTGGGTGAGCACATGGGGAAGAGATTCTCAATGCTGCAAAGCCTGCCCCCATCGTGACATTACCGCCCTCCCGATGAGATTGCATCGGGCCTCCATCTAGTCTAATATATATATTTATTTACAGTATATAATAAATATCTAATATATATATTTCTTAGGCACATCTTCTTGACCACAACAGATTACACTGCCTGTGTTGCTCATAGCAACCAATCACTAAGCATCTTTCATTTCAACACAGCTGTTTAAAAGATGAAAGCAGAGCTGTGATTGGTTGCTATGAGCAACAGTTCTCCCACTCCACAACACCTCAGCAGACAATGACCGGGTGGGAGAAATCTAGCATCCCTGGGAACATAAGCTCCCAGCCATTGTCTGCCCCCAGAAAGGCACAAAGAGCACATGACAGAAATGAATCACTCCCTCCTCTATTACTGCCGGGCTCTATTGTTACCGGCGTAGAAAATCGCATCATCAGCGGCCACACACAGAGCCGCACACCGAGCCACACTGCCAGGTTACATAACAGCATATCTCCTGGAACTCCCTGCTCAGCGCCACCTGGCTCAAGACTATGGGATAGAGGATGTGTGATGGGTATATGGGCACAAGACAATGAGATGGAGGATGTTTATTTATTTATTTATTTATTTTGCTCACTTATATAGCCACAATAATTCCACAGCGCTTTACATACATTATTGTATGATGGGTATATGGGCACTGGACTATGGGATAGAGGTTCTGTGATGGGTATATGGGCATGAGACAATAGGATGGAGGATATGATATGTATGATGGGTATATGGGCATGAGCCTATGGGATGGAGGATATGTATGATGAGAATATGGGCACTGGACTATGGGATGGAGGATGTGTGATGGGTATATGGGCACTGGACTATGGGAAGGAGGATATGATATGTATGATGGGTATATGGGCACGGGACTATGGGATGGAGGATATGTAGGATGGTATTTGGGCACTGGACTATGGGATGGAGGATAATGATTATAATCATTCAATAGTATCCTTAGAAAACTTGAAGCTGTGATCATCTGATCGCTTGTGCTGCACATAGCAGGGCTGCAGCCCTGCTATGAATAGCAAAAATGCTCATCTGCTATGAGCATTGACCACGGGGCGGCATTCATAGCAGTTTGGCAATGACAACCACAGAGCTGTCAGAGATTGACAGCGGCATTTAATATGTTAACAGCCACGGGTGGATCATGATTTCACCCACGGTTGTTGTGGCACATGTCAGCTGTCATGTGCCTGAAAAGACATTGCGGCAGCCATCCAGTGAGCTCAGCATCTCGGGACTGGGTGCCCTGCTGAGAGCCGCTGATCTCAATAATTGGCTGTCAGTGACGCAGCAAATGCCACATACCGGGAGCAGCGGTGGAGACTGGTACAGCATGGTTCATATTTTTACAACAAAATGTGGCAAGGAACAAATTGTAATTGAACGGAAACAACCTTAAGGTACATCGCCCGAAGACATAATGAGGTCCACACAGGGCTGCTCCTGCCAACAGAAGTGATGAGCATCTTGCCCCAGGGGACAGACTGAGCTGTCTGACAGAGGGCAGGAAAATTCTGCCATTGTCAGACAGGAACACTGGGCTGTGGTCAGCAGACAGGGAACAGTTGCAGAGTATCAGAGACTTGATGAGCGTTATTTTCAGCTAGATTTGTATTCTAGAGTGCTTTATGAGTTAAAAACTAATGCGGAGAAGATAGCCACTAGGTCACTGTCCACAATACCTCATCACACCACTAGCCAATGAGAGGCAGGCAGCAGGTGTCCCATTGCAGGCGGAGCAATAACGCCAATGCAGTGTGCCACCTGCATCGGGCATTATAAGAGACAACAAAGCTGCAAGTCATATTAATAGCAATAGTACTAATGTAGTACTAATGTAATTAGACTGTGAGCCCTGGAGGGCAGGGTCCTCTCTCCTTCTGTACTTGTATGTGCCTTGTTTTGCTCATGTTTATTATACTTGTCTATATTTGCCCATTTCACATGTAAAGCACCATGGAATAAATGGCGCTATTAAAATGTATAATAATAATAATAATTATTTGAGAAAAGTAACTTGGTGTAACTCCCACATTGGTGCTTTCTGTAGCTACAACCTTCTGCAAAACTGCAAAAACTAAAAGTATTTTTGTAAAAAGAGAACTACATGGAATATATTTGCTCTCTATAACATAAAAATAACACATTTAGATATAACCTCACCACAATTTACTACTTATCGTCAAACCAGCTATTTTTATCGAAATTATCCCTGCAATAAGTGGAGAAGATCAGCAGTCTTGAGGAACAGAGTGGGTAAAATCACTCCTTATTCTGTTTCTCTGACCTTTTTAAAGGTCTATAATTCCAATACCAGGACATCCTGCCCCAATATTTTACCTTACAACTTCTAAAATATGTAGTAAGAAGGGATAACAGTACAGTACAATAATAATATAATAATACAGGAAATGCAGCATATGCCCCAATACATTTTAAAATATTTGAAGAAATGTCTTATTTTACAATAAGGATAGCTCCATAGCAAGGTGCTTGTTTTTTTGTATTGTAAACCATACATTTTCAATATCCTTGCGTGCTTTGTTTCTTGGGAGCTAATCTTTCTTTATTCTTTTGGGTCAAGCAGAACATATAGAAAATAATGTACATTTATTTAGTTAATGAAGCACTCCCATTAATATTTTTTTACCCCAGTACTTGTAAGCCAAACCTAGAGTAGAACAATCAGAGAAAAAGTATAATGGAAACACGTCACCAATTCTGTATTTATCATCCACTCCTGGTTTTGGCTTACAAATACTAAGGTAAAATGCTGACCAAATACTGAACGTGTGAACGTGGCCTAAAAGAGACTTCCGAATCACACATAGAACTTAAAGTGTAGAGTGAGCTGCAAGGTGAGTATGTTAACCCCTTAACAACTGCCAATACGCCTTTCAACGGCGACAGTTATGGGTACTTATGCCTCAGCGCAGAGGAGAGAGAAATGGGGTTCCCCGATCCCCCAGTACCTCCGGAGTCCCTGCAACCCCCCCATGAAGTCCCGCGGGCCACCAGCATCTTTTTCCAGGAGAAAATGGCAGACGCATTCGCAATGCGTCCACCGAGATCTGCCGGCACCCGGTAGCAATTGGAAATCTTTCCTATTGGTTCATTTTGATAACTGTGATAGACCCTATGACAATGATCAAAATTAAAAAATATTAAATCTAACCCCCTTTTATCTTCCTGGGCTAAAGTTAGGGTTGGGCTAAAGTTAGGGCTGGGGCTAAGCTTAGGGTTGGTGCTAGGGTTAGGGTTGGGCTAGGGTTTTGGTTGGGCTAAAGTTAGGGTTGGGCTAGGGTTAGGGTTGTGGTTATGGTTGAGATTACAGTTAGAGTTGGGACTAGGGTTAGGGATGTGTTAGCGTTAGGTTTGTGGTTAGGGTTATGGTTAGAGTTCGGATTAGGATTAGGTGTGTTTTGCGGCTAGGGTTATGGTTAGGGCTATGGTTAGTGTTGCGGTTAGGGTTGAAGTTAGAATTGGAGGGTTCCACTGTTTAGGTTCATCAGGGGTTCTACAAACGCAACATGGCACCACCATTGATTCAAGCCAATTTTGCATTCAAAAAGTCAAAGTCATTTCCCTGCCATGCACCCAAACAGTGACTTTCCCACACGTATGGGGGTATTGGTGTACTCAGGAGAAATTCATACCCTTGTGAAAATAAAAAAATTGGTTCCAAAGTAAAAGTTTTTGTGAAAAAAGTAAAATGTTCATTTTTTTCCTTCCACATTGCTTTATGTCTCGTGAAGCACCAGAAGGATTAATAAACTTCTAGACTGTGGTTTTGCGCAACTTGAGGGGTGCAGTTTTTAGAATGGTGTCAATTTGGGTATTTTCTGCTATATTGACCCCCCAAACTCACTTCAAATGTGAGGTGGTCCCAAAAAAATGGTTTTGTAAATTTTGTTTAAAAATGAGAAATCGCTGGTCAACTTTTAACTCTTTTAACAAACTTTTAACTCTTTTAACAAAAAAAATTATGTTTCCAAAATTGTGCTGATGGAAAGTAGACATATGGGAAATGTTATTTTGTGTGACACCACTCTCTGATTTAAGTGTACATAAACTAAAAGTTTGAAAACTTGCAAAATTGTCAAAATTTTTCCCAAATTTCCATTTTTTTCATAAACACAGGTTATAGCAAAGAAATGTGACCACTAACATGAAGTACAATATGTCATGAAAAAACATTCTCAGAATCAGTGGGATATGTTGAAGGGTTGCAGAGCTATAACATCATAATGTGACAGTGGTCAGAATTGTAAAAATTTTAAAAATTGGATTGGTCTTTAAGTATCAAATTGGCTCTGTCACTAAGGGGTTAATACACTTGCACTACATTACATATGTAATGAGGTGGCAGGTACCCTCAGTTGCGCCCTCTCCTACTTCCGTGTGACCCCCATGCACTTTATGTACTGTAATATAATGTATGTATTTTTGCATTAATTCTACTGTTTATGACTTGTGTATTAATGTATTGTATGTTATGTATTGTGGATTTTCCCCTTTAATGGCTGTATATAGCTAGGGACAGAACTAGTTAACTAAGGGGGCTGGACTTGCAGCCACAAGGAGAGATAAAACTGCTGCTTTCTCAGAACTGCCTGGATACGTTGGCCATGGCAGACGTGATTTCCAAACGGGGCACTTCCAGACTCTTGGACGAGAGAGGTCTGTTGCCCCAGACTAAAGACTAAAAAAGGGACTAAGGACTGCAACACGGGCCCCAGGACTTGGGAAGGGCCCCCAGTGAAGGGGTTTTAAGTGCCCAGATTCCAGCGCGTGGACTTCTGCTAATCTTCAGCTGCTGCTGTGAGTGCGGTTGGAGAGAGTGTCAGGGAGAGAGCAGGAAACCAGTGTTGTACTTGTGCCTTACTGCTTCACCACTGTTCATTAAACAAACTTATCCCCTGTTGGACAACAGTTGCCTTTGTGGACTCTAAATCACCTGGACTGCTGTGATCAGAGGAAAAAGGTATCCTGTGGTAAAAAGCTATATCAATCCTGTATTGCATGTACAAGGGGCCGGGGTGTCATCAGACTGTGTTTAGTGGCTGAGCTCGGTCAGGACTACCTCCCCGGTGCCCCTTGTTACACTTGGCGTAGTCAGCAGGATCGACCTGAGCAGCCTTGCAACTCTGGGGGTGATGGATGGAATGTTTAAGACTTGGAATTTTGAAATGCTGTCTGCCGTGAGAGGATTGAAGATGGCGACCGACTGTGAAGTGTCCTCTACAGAAGAAATAGAGATGGCAGCTGACCTTGACCCTGAAGTTTTTAATGTGCTGCCCGAACTGGAGGAAATGTCAGCTGACAGAGACTCTGAGACTTGTGACTGTGGATTTGAGACTGGTGTTGTGTTGCCCGCCGTAACAGAATTGCAGATAGCGGATGTTGTGGACTTACAATTGGCGCTGACCACTGTTGAAAAGATGGCGGCTGTTGGCGTGAAAAGTAAAGACAAGGCTGCTTGTCGTGGGCATCACCCAGGAAATTTGGCGCCAGAAGAAAGAAGGCTGCACCCCGTTGCGATGGATGCCTGCCCAAGATGGGTGTGGGTGATGATAGAGCTCCCACCTCCGCAGCTGAACTTAAAGAAATGGGTGGAGCTGCAGGAAGTGACCCCACCCACAAGTGGGTGGAACCCAAAAAAGATTAACTGTTTGTTTGAGGATGAGTCACCATTATCTGCTGACATGGATACGCACAGCATGTCTTACCGCAGTGGCATCGATTGTCAGGATTGGAGGTGCTCAAAGGTCCTGGCGGAAGTGGGCCTGGAGTTCGAGGCCTGGTGGTCGGAGGAACTGGAGGAGCGACCCGTTTCGACAACAAGTGGAGGCTGATGAGAATTGGAAGGTCCTGGTGATGCTCCGACAGAACCTGGGGGAGTCTGGAAGGCTCTGGAAGTGGCTCTGTAGGGAATGATGACAGCCGCAATCACCAATGTTGGCGGCCGTGCAAGAGGTCTACCGATGGCTGCAGAGGTGAGTAAGAGACCCCTGCTCAGCCATCCAGCTGCTCTGCTTGCTGCCCTTTTACCTCCCGTGGCTCCGCAGTCATCTCTGGAGGTGCCCGGTCCTCCATCCCGTCATTCTTTTTGGAGGCGTCCCATCCACTGACTCCATTGTCGCCTCCGATGATGATGGCACCTGCGCTTCCACAAGGCTGCAACCGTTTCGGCTGACATCGGTGGCCTGCGTGCAGAGAAGCCCCAGGTGCCTACAGAGGCCGAGTGGATCCATGAAGTGATTTAGCAGAAAAGGCAGCGGGAGTGCTGCATCCTTGCAGAACTACAGCGCCCTGGTGGGAGGAACTGCGGCGGACCGGATGACCCATGGTGTAGTCCGGTGCCTTAACAGGTGGCAGGGCCACGGATTCCTGCAGGAGCTGGAGATCGGGGCCAAGGTGTACATAAACGCAGGATCCCTGATGTTCCACGGTCCCCTTTGAAAGGGGGATTACATAATATCTATCAAGGAGCAAGAACCTCGAAGGCCCTATGCAATGGCCATAAACATGACCTCTGGCCGGGAGACCAGCCCACCATCGGAGACCCCAAACGTGGAACGGCCGGCTGCTGCGGCCACAGTTGCCACGGCCGCACAGGATAGAGCGGTGCCTCAGGGCAGTGAGGCGGCTGCAGAAGTGGTCACGGAGCCGGAGGTTCCCGGAAGAGTTGACCCACCACTGGAGGGAGTGTGGAGCTGGAGGAATAGCAGAGACTCCTCCTTCTCCAGTGGGTCCTCATCGCAGGCGTATGTGGTGCTCAAGGGGCCACATGCGGCCCAATATGCAACTCAGCGGCCGAGTACAGATTAATAAGGCCCTTTTAAGGATTGATGTTAACTGGTGACGGTTGCACCCAGCAGATATAAGGGACTGTTTGCCGTCCCTAGGAGGGCAGTAAGCCTTATATGGCGCTTAAGGACAATGGCATCAAATGTGGCCACCTGGTAATGGCCATGACTGTTTGTCTTCCCCTCCTCTAAGTTTTATTTGCAGTCATTGGTGTCTCCCTTGCTGGATCACGGGACCAGAACCCCATGAGGGTTAATAGCGTTGGAGTCCGGATGTGGCTGCTGGACTTTGTGATCCTGAACTTTGCCGCCACTTCAACCCAAGGACTAGCCCTATGCTTAACAGGCAGCCAACCACTGTTAAAAAGGCCCGTGATCTACTGAAAGGAGGGAGGGGGAGACTGTCCTCAGAAGAACCAGGGTCACGTGAACACCCACATAGAGAAGGACTCTCAGGTCTGCATACTGCCCAATTCAAATACTTTGGCTGCTCGTGTTAAAGGGATGACCGGCCATTATAGGACTACGTGTGCCTTATTAACTGTTGTCTTTATGCATTTTACCCAGGCTACCATGGCCGGGGATGGCCATGTTTAAGGAGAGGGGAGTGTAAGGAGGTGGCAGGTCCCCTCAGTTGCGCCCTCTCCTCCTTCTATGTGACCCCCCGTGCACTTTATGTACTATTATATAATGTATGTGTTTTTGCAATAATTCCACTGTTTATAACTTGTGTATTAATGTAATGTATGTTATGTATTTTGGATGTTCCCCTTTAATGGCTGTATATAGTTAGGGACAGAACTAGTTAAATAAGGGGGCTGGACTTGCAGCCACAAGGAGAGACAAAGCTGTTGCTTTCTCACAACTGCGTGGATATGTTGGCCATGGCAGACGTGATTTCCAGACGGGGCACTGCCAGACCCTCAGACGGGAGAGGTCTGTTGCCCCAGACTAGAGACTAAAAAAGGGATTAAGGACTGCAACACGGGCCCCGTGACTCGGGAAGGGCCCCCGCTGAAGGGGTTTTAAGCTTCCAGATTCCAGCACGTGGACTGAGTGGGGGAGCTCTGTCAAGACTACCACCCCATGGCCCCTTGTTACACATGCATGTATACACATTTAATTAAATAAAATATTAATGCCAGGCTTCCATAGTTTTATAGTGTCAACAACAAGATGGAAAGATCAACAAGTTATTCCTCCCTTCATACTTCATGTACTTTCAACAGTGTAGTTTATCTGGAGTGGGGAGTGCTGCACAAGATCTTGTCACTAACAAAGAGATTGAACCTACTACAGGTGGATCATTATGTGTCAGGGCCTTGGAAAGTCACATGGTCTGCCCCTGTGGTACATGAAGTGGCATGTAAAAGTTTGGGCACCCCTGGTCAGAATTACTGTTATTGTGAACAGTTAAGCAAGATGAAGATGAAATGATCTCTAAAGGGGCTAAAGTTAAAGATGACACATTTCCTTTGTATTTTCGGCAAAAAATATAAATGTATATTGTCATCTTTCACATTTTAAAAATTGCAAAAAGGAAAATGGGCATATTATTATTATTATTATTATTATTATATTATTATTATTTATTTATATAGCGCCATTTATTCCATGGCGTTTTACATGTGAGGAGGGGTATACATAATAAATACAAGTACAGTAATCTTAAACAATACAAGTCATGACTGGTATAGGAGGAGAGAGGACCCTGCCCGCGAGGGCTCACAATCTACAAGGGATGGGTGAGGATACAATAGGTGAGGACAGAGCTGGTTGTGCAGCGGTTTGGTGGATCGATGGTTACTGCAGGTTGTAGGCTTGTTGGAAGAGGTAGGTCTTCAGGTTCTTTTGGAAGGTTTTCATGATAGGCAAGAGTCTGATATGTTGTGGTAGAGAGTTCCAGAGTAGGGGGGATGCAAGGGAGCATGTCAGCATCGTCGGCATATGCAAAAGTTTGGGCACCCTTCATGCATTTTTTTCAAGGAGCGAATTTGCACCTAAAAAGAAATAGCAAATACAATTCTTTGACATAGGAAACTATATTTTGTAAATTTAAATAACTGTTGATATAGAAAAAAGAATGCCATATGGATCCAATGTCATGGATTACAATACAGAAAACAATTGAGATAAAAATCACCCATCTTTTCTGGATGAAACAGAGTATTTTTTATAATGTATGCTCGTATAAACTTAGTCTGACAATAACACCTGAGAGCAAATATTCTTTATACAGATGTTGATGTATTTTCAACAAAATTTACCCCACAATTGTTTCTTTAATCTGTGCTTTTGGTCTTTTTACAATCTTTTAATATTTCTCTTCAAAATACATACAGTGGTTTGTGAAAGTATTCACCCCCTATGACATGTTTCATGCTTTGCTATCTCTCAACCTGGAATTTCACTGTTTTTTTAAGGTTTGCATCAGTTCATGTAAAAAAACTTGCCTTAAATTGTGTTCATGTGTTTTTCTTTTCATTGTGAAGCAAACAACCAATAAGACAAAATAACTGAAAACTTCAGTGTGCAGAACTATTCACACACTAAAGTCAGTACTATGTAGAGCCTCTATGAGCTTTCCACATCTTGCCACTAGGATGAAGGTTAAACTGCTCCAGTTCCTTCGTTAGATGGTTTCCTCTGGTGAACAACAATCTTCAAGTCTGATCACAGATTCTCAATTGGATTATATATTCCTTTGACCTTATGATTCTCATTTGGTCTGACATGCACTGTGAGCTGTGAGGTCTTTTATAGACAGGTGTGTGCCTTTACAAATCAAGTCCTATCAGTTTAATTAAACACAGCTGGACTCCAATGAAGGAGTAGAACCATCTCAAGGAGGATCAAAAGGAAATTCACAGCATGTGACTTAAATATGAGTGTCTGAGCAAAGGGTCTGAATACTTATGACCATGTGATATTTCAGTTTTTCTTTTTTAATAAATTTGCAAACATTTCTACATTTCTGTTTTTTGACAGTCAAGATGGGGTGCAGAGTGCACATTAATGAGAAAAAAATGAACATTTTTGAATTTACGAAATGGCTGCAATGAAGCAGAGAGTGAAAAATTTAAAGGTGTCTGAATACTTTCCTTACTCACTGTACTTTGGGTCATTGTCTTGTTGGAAGTTGAACCTCAGTCCCATTCTCAAATTCAAATCAATGAAAGACTAAAACAGATTTTGCTAAAAAATATCACTGTATTTCGCACCATCTATCTTCCACTTGACTGGGAGAATTTCCCCTGTCCCTGCTGCAGAAAAGCATCCCCACAGCATGATGCTGCCACCACCATGTTTCACTGTGGGATGGTGTAATATTTTTTGTGGGTGAAAGGAAAATGTTCATTTTTTCCTTCCACATTGCTTTCATTCCTGTGAAATCCATAAAGGGTTAAGAAGACTTTTTGAATGTGATTTTGACCACATTGAGTAATATAGTTTTTAAAATTGTGTCCTTTTTGGGTATTTTCTGTCAAATAAAAAGGTCAAAGTCACTTTAAATCGCATGTGATCCCTAAAAAAATTGGTTCTGTAAATGTTGCTGGAAAAATACGAATTTGCTGATAAACGTTTAATCCTTCTAACTTCCTAACAACAAAAAAAAGTATGTTTAAAGAAGTGATGCTGATGGGAATTAGACATGTGGTAGATGTTATTTATTAACTATTTTGTGTGACATAACTATTTGGTTTTAGAGCATTAAAATTCAAAGTTTGAAAACTGCAACATTTTCAAATTGTTTTATAAAATTTTCAATATTGTCATAAATTAATGCAAATCATATTGACCAAAATTTACCATTAACATGAAGCACAACATGTCAGAAAAAAATCTCAGAATCACTGGGATCTGTTAAAGTGTTCTAGAGTTATAGCCTCATAAAGTGACACTGGTTACAATTGAAAAAAATGATATGGTCAGGATGGTGAAAACAGGCTAAGGGCGGAAGGGGTTAAAAATTACGAATGCTGCAAATTTGTTTGATACTTCAAACATTCCTTTGTATGGCTGAAAAAGAAGTTCTTGAACTTTGTTGGCTACTGGTCAGACAAAATAGTTTAGGGAGCAAAGCAGGGGAAAAATAAAAACTATTTTGATATTTATTCTCCAAGAGTCAGGTAATGTAATAAGTAGTAGAAAGCAAAGGATATAGTATAATCATTAGGCAATTATTAGATAGAAAGATTAACCTAGCTTCTGTATTTCTAAGCAGATTGAAAGTGAGCCATTTGGGTTAATGTCAAATCAATGTGTTTCAGTGTATCCGAGGGTTTGAGAATTACCAAATATCGTTTCTCCGGCCATAAGCAGGAGCCACTGAGGGCGAACACGTCCCGCCAACATGCAGGAAGGTTTATACAGCAGTGTTACCTGGTCAGCGGGCCCCAAACTCTCACGAGGACTCCATCCTACTATTGAGGACTGGTCGGCTCCCATGATGCTTCTTGTGGTGTCTGTAATATGGAAAATCTGGGACATTTTATTTTAATCTCTGCTTTACGCTATTAGTACTCCCGATAAATTTTGGAATGAAGCGATTACCATTTCTCTAGAGTCTGACGATGATAGGCCAACGTCACAGTGTGGGGACACCCCCGCCTAGTTACGCCCAGTTGTCAGTTTATTCTTACATTTCCTGGAGGAATAACCGCAGCATAAAGTTATCAGAAAAGATGCTCCGGAATTGGTATTTTATAGGGAAGCGGTGACTGGTTTTCCAACTATAAGGTGCTATAGATATATTATAAAATATTTTTTTTCCTCCTTATTGCTGATTGGGCAGGCTGATAATTTAGTACTGAAGGATGAGGTCAGTTTTTCCTCAAGTCATTGGGGAGATAAAAGGCATCGAAATTACTGGAGCCAGATTTGCTAATTTTCTTTATCTTTCAACTGGCGTTTCAGTTGGATGAGAAATTTGGCGTATTTGGTGCCTTATGCCTCCCCGATGGACTGGAGAGGAAGCAAAGGAAATCGTTTTTTATCTACATTCTTGCTGCTATGGGCAGGAATATATAGTTGAGTTCACAATTTGTAAAAGACATCCTTTAAAAGGATTGTCCACGTTTTTCACGTAGAGTCGACTGCAGACTTTGGAATTCTCTGAGCGCGTGCTGTGAAGATCCTCCGATGCCGGCGGTGAGACCGAGCAATCATGTGACCACAAGAATGCAATATACACCCAATGTACCGGTGCACATGGTCTGTTTTCCACACGGATGGACTGCATGGAAAAAATTGTAATGTGCACTACTTTGGTCCGTTTTATGAATACGACTAGTTTATGTATATAGCAGGCAGCTCTTGCACTTGCCGGTTGTACTGGTGAGCACACGGAGCCAGTAATGTCTGCAATTTGCGGATGTGACTGGCCCAAGTTTTAGCACGGCCATATGACCCCGGCCTTGGATGTATTGCACCATGGTTTTTGGTTTTTGCTAGTCTTGTGCTTGCTGTTACATAATTTGGGAAATCTCGTGGCATCTGTTTCGTCGTTGCTGTGTCCCGTACATTGGAGGAATGGAATGCTATGAGAAGACCCCCGCTGGACCAGTGTGAATGACCTCTGCGGCAGGAGATCTACACTCTGTACCAGGCATCACATGACCTGTGACAGATACGAGGAATATCTGTAGGGTCAGTAATGTAAGCGAAGGGGAAAAGTTACTAAGACCAATGTTTCATACATCACCTTAAAGAGGTTGTCCACTACTTTTACCTTGATGGCGTATCCTTAAGATAGGATAGCTAGGCCATCAATGTAAAAGTAGTGGACAACTTCTTTAAACTTTCGTACTTAAGGTATGTGTCAATTTTATCAAGAGCCTCTTGTCTTATACTAAATGTGGCACTACATTGTCATGTGCCATAAACTGAAATCTCCACTACATACAAGTTGGTGTAGATCTGGGCCATATCTTGCTCGAATTTCTGAAGTACTAGCTTTGCCCATGCAAAATTTTTGCACATTGGTGGTCGGGGGTGCAGGCGATTTCAGAAAAAGCAACTAGTCAAATGTAAATGTATTTCATGAAATGATGAACACAGACTGGTATTTATATATGTAGCTTGGTAATACAATT
This sequence comes from Oophaga sylvatica, assembly GCA_033576555.1. NCBI lineage: Eukaryota > Metazoa > Chordata > Amphibia > Anura > Dendrobatidae > Oophaga > Oophaga sylvatica. The sequence continues at coordinate 459,586,851 of JARQOD010000004.1, read as the reverse complement.
AATTGGTTTGATAAGTAGAGGCTAAAAAATGTCTTCCGGTTGAGGTGCCACCTGCAGGTCATTTTCTATAGGTTTATGAAAATAAATGTTTAAACTGTATTTAGTGATCAAATCGTGGCTGTGTGGTTTGTTTGGCTCTCTTCTTGCTGAAGGGGGCAAGTTTACCTTTCAAATGGTGTAACCATTTGTGTGTGTGGGTGCAGTATGAACGGAGATACAAAGTAATCACCGAAAAAGTGTTAAGAAATAATAGCATAGATAATGTAATAAAATTTGTTGGACAGCCAGTGGGCCCCACATAACCTCAACCACGCTTTAAGTCGCATGAAAATCAAAAAGCTTTTTCTGTGCTATAAAACTAGCACACAGCGAAGTATCTTGCATGGTGAGCACAAGTTACAAATCCCCTTCAGGGTAAGTGCACACGGTGTCCGACTGGGGCCCACTCTTCTACTATGTACAAATATTAGATTACCCTCATTAAAAAAAACACTCTTCACAGTTTTTATCTTCTTAATATACAGCAGTCATCGTATTATATAGCACTGTGTACTTGCAATTGCTCATTTTGTCTTTCTACCCAGCTAATTCTTACCTATTCTCTGCTCTATGTAGAAACAGGAAGTTTCTTGTCCCTGCATTTAACATCCCCTCTTCACCTCCTGACCCAGCTGCTCCTCTCCTTGTGCCATAGACTTTTGCAGTGACTTGTACAGACCAAATTGACCTCCTGTTTCTGCATAGAGCTTAGAAGGATTCAGTTAGGCTGGTTTCACACATCCGGTGTGCGCCTGACGACGCCCCCGGCATTTAGCCGCAGAGCCGCATCAGAAAATCTGATGCGCCGCATGCGGCTTTTTTCGCATTGACATGCATTAGCGCCGGATGGCGCCGCATGTCAATGCGTTGCATGCGGTTTTGTCCGGATGCGGCACAAATGTACATTGCGGCGGCCGGACAAAACGCTGCATGTAACGTTTTTTGTTTTTGCCGGATGGTTTCTGATGTCTCCAAGCATCAGAAACCATCCGGCAAAAAACCGCATGCGGCCGCCGGCGGTGCATCAGGTTTTCTGATGCGGCGCTGTGGCAAAATTCCGGGGGCGCCGTCAGGGGCCCGCCGGAAGTGTGAAAGAGGCCTTAGTCAGTTTTTAATCACATCATGTCATAGATGTAATGGGAAAGCAAGGATTAACTGGATAGAAAGGCAGGGTGAGCAATTTCGAGTATACAGTCCTGTATAATGTGATGATTGCAATATATTAGGATAAAAACTTTGATGGGAGGAGGAGGGCTGGCTTAACTTAACCCTCAAGGGTGGTTTGCACGTTAATGACCGGGCCAATTTTTACAATTCTGACCACTGTATATTTGAGGTTATAACTCTGGAACGCTTCAACGGATCTTCGCGATTCTGAGATTTTTCGTGACATATTGTACTTCATGATAGTGGTAAAATGTTTTCGATATACCGGTAACTCATTTATTTATGAAAAAAATGGAAATATGGTGAAAATTTAGCAATTTTCAAACTTTGAATTTTTATTCCCTTAAAACAGAGAGACATGGCACACAAAATACTTAATAAATAACATTTCCCACATGTCTACTTTACATCAGCATAATTTTGGAACCAAATTAATTTTTTTTTGTTACGAAGTTATAAGGGTTAAAAGTTGACCAGCGATTTCTCATTTTTACAACAAATTGTACAAAACCATTTTTTTAGGGACCACCTCACATTTGAAGTCACTTTGAGGGGTCTATATGGCAGAAAATACACAAAAGTGACACCATTCTAAAAACTGCACCCCTCAAGGTACTCAAAACCACATTCGAGAAGTTTATTCACAGGAGCTGAAGCAATTCGGAAGGAAAAAATGAACATTTAACTTTTTAGTCGCAAAAATTATCTTTTACAAACAATTTTTTTATTTTAACAAGGGTAAAAGGAGAAAATGGACAGAAAAATTTGTTGTGCAATTTCTCCTGAGTACGCCGATACCCCATATGTGGGGGAAAACCACTGTCCGGGCGCACGGCAGGGCTCGGAAGGGAAGAAGCCCCGTTTGACTTTTTCAAACCAAAATTGGCCGGAATTGAGATTGGACGCCATGTTGCGTTTGGAGAGACGTTTTGGAATGCAGACTTTGATGGGTGTCATGTTCAGTTTGCAGAGCCCCTGATGCTCCTAAACAGTGGAAACCCACCACAAGTGACCCCATTTTGGAAGCTAGACCCCCCAAAGGAACTTATCTAGATGTGTGGTGAGCACTTTGAACCCTCAAGTGCTCCACAGAAGTTTATAACGCCCGGGCGTGAAAATAAAAAAATCATTTTTTCCACAAACATGATCATTTAGTCCCCAGTTTTTTTTATTTTCCCAAGGGTAACTGGAGAAATTGGACCCCAAAAGTTGTTCAATTTGTCCTGAGTACACTGATAAACTATATGTGGGAGAAAACTACTGTATGGACACACGTCGGGGCTCGGAAGGGAAGTAGTGACGTATTGCATTGCAGACTTTGATGGAATAGTCTGCGGGTGTCATGTCGCGTTTGGAGAGCCCCTGATAACAGAAGAAATTGGACCCAAAAAGTTATTGTGCAATTTGTCCTGCGTACGCTGATACCCCATATGTGGGGATAAACTACTGTTTTGGCGCATGGCAGAGCTCAGAAGGAAGGAGCACCGTTTGACTTTTTCAATGCAGAATTGGCTGGAATTGAGATCAGACACCATGTCACGTTTGGAGAGCCCCTGATGTGCCTAAACAGTGGAAACCCCCCAATTCTAATGCCAACCCTAACACCCAACACACACCTAATCCTAATCCCAACCCTAACCATAACCCTAACTACAAACCTAACCCTAACGTTAGCCCCAACCCTAATGGGAAAATGGAAATAAATTCTATTTTTAAATTTTATTGTTTTTCCTAACTAAGGGGGTGGTAAAGGGGGTTTGATTTACTATTTATAGCGGGTTTTTGTTTGGCAGCTGTCACACACTAGGGCTGCTTTCACACTTGCGTTTTTTTGCGCTGCGTTTCGAGCGCACATGAAGCGCATTAAAAAAACACATGCAAACGCTTGTAAACGCTGCGATATTTAGTCGCATCAGCATGCGCATTTCGACAAAAAAAACGCAGCGTTTGTCTGCGATTTCATGCGTTTTTGCATGCGTTTGCGTTTTTTTTGGCGCATGCGTTGTCTATGTGTCACATTTCTATCATCTGTCTCCATCATCTGTCTCCATCATCTCTGTCTCCATCATCTCTGTCTCCATCATCTCTGTCTCCATCATCTCTGGCTCCATCATCTCTGGCTCCATCATCTGGCTCCATCATCTGGCTCCATCATCTCTGGCTTCATCATCTCTGGCTCCATCATCTCTGTCTCCATTATTTACAGAAAAATCGTGTGCGTGCAAAAGCGCTGACGAGCGCAAAGCCATGCGCACGCCAGTGCCCCCATAGACTGCAATGTTATTTTTTGCGCATAGCATACGCACACGTGCGCACGCGTTTTTTTAAAGCGGTTGGCCGAAAAAAAAAAGCAACATGTAGCGTCTAGCGCGTATGGGCGCACACCGGGAAATGCGCAGCGCACGACAAACGCACATGAATGCGTGCAAGCGCTAGACCCTGCGCCCACCATGTCAAAGATAGGGGAACATTGTGCAAGCGTCCGATAGCGCAAGATGCGCTGCGCCAAAAAACGCAAGTGTGAAAGTAGCCTTAAAGACGCTTTTTATTGCAAAAAATAGTTTTTGCATCATCACATTTTGGAGCTATAATTTTTTCTTATTTTGGCCCACGGACTCATGTTAGGTCTTATTTTTTGCGGGACTAGTTGACGTTTTTATTGGTACCATGTTTGGGCACATGACATTTTTTTGATTGCTTTTTATTACGATTTTTGGGAGGCAGAATGAACAAAAAACAGCAATTCATGAATTTCTTTTTTTTGGGGGAAGTGGGGGTTTATACCTTTCCACATGTGGTAAAATTGATAAAGCAGTTTTATTCTTCGGGTTAGTACGATTACAGCGATACATCTTTTATATAATTTTTTTTTTTTATGTTTTGGTGAAAAAAAACAATTACTGTACATAACGAGATTTTCAGCCCATTTTTTAAGGCTGAAAGTCCCCTCTCGGCTTATACGCGAGTCATATACCGGGCGGTAGAAGGGGGAGTGGGGGGGTCATCATGCTTACCCCTCCGCCAGCGCGTCTCTGCAGCCCCCCTGCTTCTCCCACGATCTCGGGCTCCTTCCTGCAGCTGTCACGTGGTACCGCTCATGAAAGTCATGAATATCCACATATTCATGACTTTGATGAGCGGTGCCACGTGACCGCTGTAGGAGGGAAGAGCTGCGGGAGAAGAGCAGGGGCTGCAGAGACGTGCCGGCGGGGGGGGTGAGTATATTCGATATTCACCTGTCCTGTTCCACCGCTGCGCTCTGTTCTGACCGCCTCGTCCTCTGGCTGTGATGTTCAGGCAGAGGGCGCGTTGACATAGTACGCGCCGCGCCCTCTGCCTGAGCGCTCACTGACAAGAGGACCGGAAGACAGCAGCGGTGGACCGTCAGGTGCCGGGGCCCTGAGCGAGCGGTGACACCGGCACCTGTCCCCCATAGCGCGCCGGTGTCCCCGCCTGCTCAGGACACTGGCACCTGGCCCCCAGCGACGAGAGGTGAGCATGTCATTTTTTTTTTTTTTTTTCTTTTGCAGCAGTGCGGCGGCATGTGGGACCTATGCTATGGAGTATATGGGGCATAATCTGTGGAGCACCATATGGGGGCATAATCTGTGGAGCACCATATGGGGGCATAATGTTCTATGGAGCACCATATGGGGGCATAATGTTCTATGGAGCCATGACCATGAAACTACAAAAACACTAGTGCATGCCCTCATCATCTCCCGAATCGACTACTGCAACCTCCTACTCTCTGGCCTTCCCTATAGCACTCTGGCAACACTCCAATCCATCCTGCACTCTGCTGCCCGATAATACACCTGTCTCCCCGTTATTCCCCAGCCTCTCCTCTCTGCCAAGCCCTTCATTGGCTTCCTATCGTCCAGAGGCTCCAGTTCAAAACCCTAACCATGACCTACTAAGCCATCCACAATCTGTCTCCTCCAAACATCTGTGACATGGTCTCCCGGTACATACCCACACACAACCTTCAATCCTCTCAAGATCTCCTCCTCTACTCCCCTCTTATCTCTTCTTCCCATAACCGCATACAAAGCTTCTCCAGTGCCTCTCCCATACTCTGGAACTCTCTACCCCAACACATCAGACTTGCGCCTACCATGGAAACCTTCAAAAAGAACCTGAAGACCCACCTCTTCCGACAAGTCTACAACCTGCAGTGATCATCAGTCTACTGAACCACCACACGACCATCTCTACCTTCTCCTAGTGTATCCTCACCCATCCCTGTAGACTGTGAGCCCTTGCGGGGCAGGGTCCTCTCTCCTTCTGTACTTGTGTGGATCAGTCTACTGAACCACCGCACAACCAGCTCTACCCTCTCCTAGTGTATCCTCACCCATCCCTGTAGACTGTGAGCCCTTGCGGGCAGGGTCCTCTCTCCTTCTGTACTTGTGTGTGCCTTGTATTGCTCATGTTACTGTACTTGTCTATATTTTCCCCTCTTCACATGTAAAGCGCCATGGAAAAAATGGCGCTATAAAAATGTACAATAATAATATGGTACAGTATTCGGCGGGTGAAATGATCAGGGCTTTGTTGTTGCAATGTTCCCTGCTCGAACTGTATATCACATAGGAAAGAGTTTTAGTTAAGGATTTTTGGGGTTGTTTTTTATTTTTAGATTTAATTTGCATTGAAACTGAGATCTCAACCTCGTTTCTATTGTATCGCTGTTTGTCTGCTATTCCAGTGGAAAGCTGTCATTTCTGACTGCTGGTGATTCATCAAATGCCTTTTTGTGTTAACGTGGCCATTCCAGCCGCAACACCCATTGACTTGATACTGGAGTGGAAGTTCCCAGCGTAGCGGCCACATTAACACATAAGAGAGATTGATGAATTGCACCCTCTGATAGTATGTGACTCTTGCTGATTTGGAGTCAGCTCACTTTTCTGAATTCTTGCATATCTGATAATGTGCAAAGACCATCACATGCAGAAGTAAACAGGGGAGGGGTGGGGGATTTCGTCCAAAATTCATATGAGAAAAAAAATCGTTTGGGCTTAAGGATAACATTTTCACATAGTTAATCAGAAATGCTGAGGTCAAAACTCATGTTATGCAGATAGCAGTGACTCCAGCCAGCTTTGGTCACAGTTATAAAAGGGAAGCACAAAAAAAGAAAAGAATGGGAATTGTGAACTGTATTGTTTGCAGAGGGCACAAGTCCATTTGATAATGAAAATATCTTTGTTTTCAAAGTTATGCTACATCTGCATATTTGTCTTACAAACATAAATGAACAATTATAAGAACAGCTATACTTGTATTGCATATATATATATACATACTGTATTTATATATATATATATATATATATATATATATGTATATATATATACAGTACCGACCAAAAGTTTGGACACACCTTCTCATTCAATGATTTTTCTGTATTTTCATGACTGTGAAAATTGTAGAATCACACTGAAGGCATCAAAACTATGAAGTAACACATGTGGAATTATACATTACACTTTACAAAAAAGAGTGAAACAACTGAAAATATGTCTTATATTCTAGGTTCTTCAAAGTATACACCTTTTGCTTTGATTACTGCTTTGCACGCAGAAAAGGTGAACGGATGGACTCTACATGCCTGGTTCCCACCGTGAAACATGGAGGAGGTGGTGTGATGATGGGGGTGCTTTTCTGGTGACACTGTTGGGGATTTATTCAAAATTGAAGGCATACTGAACCACCATGGCTACCACAGATTCTTGCAGCAGCATGCTATTCCATCCGGTTTGCGTTTAGTTGGACCATCATTTATTTTTCAACAGGACAATGACCCCAAACACACCTCCATGCTGTGTAAGGGCTATTTGACCAAGAAGGAGAGAGTTGGGGTGCTACGCCAGATGACCTGGCCTCCACAGTCACCAGACCTGAACACAATCGAGATGGTTTGGGGTGAGTTGGACCGCTCACCGCTTCAATTTTGAATAAATCCCCAAAAGTGTCACCAGCAAAGCACCCCCACATCATCACACCACCTCCTTCATGCTTCACGGTGGGTATTAGGCATGTAGAGTCCATCCGTTCACCTTTTCTGCATGCAAAGCAGTAATCAAAGCAAAAGGTGGCTACTTTGAAGAACCTAGAATATAAGACATATTTTCAGTTGTTTCACATTTTTTTGTAAAGTGTAATGTATAATTCCACATGTGTTAATTCATAGTTTTGATGCCTTCAGTGTGATTCTACAATTTTCATAGTCATGAAAATACAGAAAAATCATTGAATGAGAAGGTGTGTCCAAACTTTTGGTCTGTACTGTATATATATACAGTACAGACCAAAAGTTTGGACACACCTTCTCATTCAAAGATTTATCTGTATTTTCATGGCTATGAAAATTGTAGAATCACACTGAAGTCATCAAAATTATGAATTAACACATGTGGAATTATACATTACATTTTACAAAAAAGTGTGAAACAACTGAAAATATGTCTTATATTCTAGGTTCTTCAAAGTAGCCACCTTTTGCTTTGATTACTGCTTTGCACACAGAAAAGGTGAACGGATGTACTCTACATGCCTGGTTCCCACCGTGAAGCATGGAGGAGATGGTGTGAGGATGTGGGGGTGCTTTGCTGGTGACACTTTTGGGGATTTATTCAAAATTGAAGGCATAGTGAACCAGCATGGCTACCACAGCATCTTGCAGCAGCATGGCATTCTATCCGGTTTGCGTTTAGTTGGACCATCATTTATTTTTCAACAGGACAATAACCCCAAACACACCTACAGACTGTGTAAGGGCTATTTGACCAAGAAAGAGAGTGTTGGGGTGCTACGCCAGATGACCTAGCCTCCACAGTCACCAGACCTGAACCCAATCGAGATGGTTTGGGTGAGCTGGACCGCTCACCGCTTCAAGTTTGAATAAATGCCCAACAGTGTCACCAGCAAAGCACCCGCACACCATCACACCTCCTCCTCCATACTTCACGGTGGGAACCAGGCATGTAGAGTCCATCCGTTCACCTTTTCTGCGTGCAAAGCAGTAATCAAAGCAAAAGGTGGCTACTTTGAAGAACCTAGAATATAAGACATATTTTCAGTTGTTTTACACTTTTTTGTAAAGTGTAATGTATAATTCCACATGTGTTAATTCATAGTTTTGATGCCTTCAGTGTGATTCTACAATTTTCATAGTCATGAAAATACAGAAAAATATTTGAATAAGAAAGTGTGTCCAAACTTTTGGTCTGTACTGTATATATATATATATATATATATATATATACACTGCTCAAAAAAATAGAGGGAACACTTAAACAACAGAATATAACTCCAAGTAAATCAAACTTCTGTGAAATCAAACTGTCCACTTAGGAAGCAACACTGATTGACAATCAATTTCACATGCTATTGTGCAAATGGACTAGACAACAGATGGAAATTATTGGAAATTATCAAGACACAGACCACATCTCAGTACCAACACTTTCTGGCTGATGTTTTGGTCACTTTTGAAAGTTGATTGTGCTTTCACACTCGTGGTAGCATGAGATGGACTCTATAACCCACACAAGTGGCTCAGGTGGTGTAGCTCATCCAGGATGGCACATCAATGTGAGGTGTGGCAAGAAGGTTTGCTGTGTCTGTCAGCATAGTATCCAGTGGCTGGAGGTGCTACCAGGAGACAGGCCAGTACACCAGGAGAAGTGGAGGGGGCCGTAGGAGGGCAACAACCCAGAAGCAGGACAGCTACCTCCGCCTCTGTGCGAGGAGGAACAGGAGGAGCACTGCCAGAGCCCTGAAAAATGACCTCCAGCAGGCCACAAATGTGCAGGTGTCTGCACAAACGGTTAGAATCCGACTCCATGAGGATGGTTGAGTGCCCGACGTCCACAGATGGGGTTGTGCTCACAGCCCAACATTATGCAGGACACTTGGCATTTGCCACAGAACACCAGGATTGGCAAATTTGCCACTGGCGCCCTGTGCTTTTCACAGATAAAATCAGGTTCACACTGAGAACATGTGACAGACGTGACAGAGTCTGGAGACACTGTGGAGAGGGATCTGCTGCCTGCAACATCCTTCAGCTTGACCGGTTTGGCAATGGATCAATAATGGTGTGGGGTGGCATTTCTTTGGAGGGCCACACAGCCCTCCATGTGCTCGCCAGAGGTAGGCTGACTGCCATAAGTTATCGAGATGAGATCCTCAGACCCCTTGTGAGACCATATGCTGGTGCGGTTAGCCCTGGGTTCCTCCTAATAATGGACAATGCCAAACCTCCTGTGGCTGGAGTGTGTCAGCAGTTCCTGCAAGATGAAGGCATTGAAGATATGGACTGGCCCACCCATTCCCCAGACCTGAATCCGATTGAGCACATCTGGGACATCATGTTTCGCTCCATCCACCAACATCACATTGCACCACATACTGTCCAGGAGTTGGCGGATGCTTTAGTCCAGGTCTGGGAGGAGATCTATCAGGAGAACATCCGCTGCCTCAGAAGGAACATGCACAGGCGTTGTAGGGAGGTCATACAGGCACGTGGAGGCCACACACAAACTGTGCATCATCTTGACTTGTTTTATGGACTGTACATTACACTTTAATTTTGTGTGTGACTCCAAATCCAGGCCTCCATTGGTTAATAAATTTGATTTCCATTGATGATTTTTGTGTGATTTTGTTGTCAGTACATTCAACTTTGTACAGAACAAAGTATTCAATGAGAATATTTCATTCATTCAGATCTAGGATGTGTTATTTGAGTGTTCCCTTTATTTTTTTGACCAATGTGTATATATACCGTACAGACCAAAAGTTTGGACACACCTTCTTATTTAAAGATTTTTCTGTATTTTCAGGACTATGAAAATTGTAAATTCACACTGAAGGCATCAAAACTATGAATTAACACATGTGGAATGATATACTTAAAAAAGTGTGTAATAACTGAAATTATGTGTTATATTCTAGGTTCTTCAAAGTAGCCACCTTTTGCTTTGATGACTGCTTTGCACACTCTTGGCATTCTCTTAATGAGCTTCAAGAGGTAGTCACCAGAAATGGTTTTCACTTCACAGGCGTGCCCTGTCAGGTTTAACAAGTGGGATTTCTGGCCTTATAAATGGGATTGGGATCATCAGTTGTGTTGTGCAGAAGTGTGGTGGATACACAGCTGATAGTCCTACTGAATAGACTGTTAGAATTTGTATTATGGCAAGAAAAAGCAGCTAAGTAAAGAAAATTGAGTGGCCATCATTACTTTAAGAAATGAAGGTCAGTCAGTCTGAAAAATAGGGAAAACTTTGAAAGTGTCCCCAAGTGCAGTTGCAAAAACCATCAAGTGCTACAAAGAAACTGGCTCACATGAGGACCGCCCCAGGAAAGGAAGACCAAGAGTCACCTCTGCTTCTGAGGATAAGTTTATCCAAGTCACCAGCCTCAGAAATCACTGGTTTACAGCAGCTCAGATTAGAGACCAGGTCAATGCCACACAGAGTTCTAGCAGCAGACACATCTCTACAACAACTGTTAAGAGGAGACTTTGTGCAGCAGTCCTTCATGGTAAAATAGCTGCTAGGAAACCACTGCTAAGAGCAGGCAACAAGCAGAAGAGACTTGTTTGGGCTAAAGACCACAAGGAATGGACATTAGACCAGTGGAAATCTGAGCTTTGGTCTGATGAGTCCAAATTTGAGATCTTTGATTCCAACCACCGTGTCTTTGTGCGACGCAGAAAAGGTGAACGGATGGACTCTACATGCCTGGTTCCCAAAGTGAAGCATGGAGGAGGAGGTGTCATGGTGTGTGGGTGCTTTGCTGGTTACACTGTTGGGGATTTATTCAAAATTGAAGGCATACTGAACCAGCATGGCTACCACAGCATCTTGCAGCGGCATGCTATTCCATCCGGTTTGCGTTTAGTTGGACCATCATTTATTTTTCAACAGGACAATAACCCCAAACATACCTCCATGCTGTGTAAGGGCTATTTGACCAAGAAGGAAAGTGATGGGGTGCTACGCCAGATGACCTTGTCTCCACAGTCACCAGACCTAAACCCAATCGAGATGGTTTGGGGTGAGCTGGACCCCAGAGGGAAGGCAAAAGGGCTAACAAGTGCTAAGCATCTCTGGGAACTCCTTCAAGATTGTTGGAAGACCATTTCCAGTGACTATCTCTTGAAGCTCATCAAGAGAATACCAAGAGTGTGCAAAGCAGTCATCAAAGCAAAAGGTGGCTACTTTGAAGAACCTAGAATATAAGACATATTTTCAGGTGTTTCACACTTTTTTGTTAAGAATATAATTCCACATGTGTTAATTCATAGTTTTGATGCCTTCAGTGTGAATGTACAATCATAATAGTCATGAAAATACAGAAAAATCTTTAAATGGGAAGGAGTGTCCAAACTTTTGGCCTGTACTGTATATATATATATATATATATATATATATATATATATATATATATATATATGTATTAATTTGAGTTGTGCAGCTACCCTTTGATGTAAAGGCTATGTGTATCATTTTGCATCCCCCTGACTAGATGAATGGATTGATTCACAAAAGATCTAATTGAAGTCGAATTTCCTGAACTTTGAGGTTATACACAAATTTGAATTCGAACATCTTGAGATGCGATTCATGGTTCACAGAGAAAAACAAAAACTTGACTACAACTATTTCACAGACTGCTGAAGCATCAGAGAGCAGGCAAAAGTAATTTTGTGTAGGCTTACCCATAATGCCCTGCAGCTATGACATCTTATGCATTATCATACCTTGTACTGTGGTCGTCAGCGCCTGGGTCATCACAGATCCACAGTTCCTGGGAGAGCACAGTTTTTCCAGCAGATTTGTTTTCTATCTCCATAGTCTCTGTCTGCTGTAGAGTGTAAGCTCTTATTGTCAATGGAATCCCCCCTCACTTTGCTGGAAAGTGGAAGCTCTTATGGTCAGCAAGATCCTCTCTCCTGTAGAGTATAAGCTCACATCAGGGTCACTCAGGCTCCGGAGCGATATAACATATTGCAGATCAGTAGGTGACAATAACACATTATCAGTACAGTTGGGATCACAGTGTATGCAGACTCCGAAGTGATATAACATATTTCAGGTCGAGTGGAGGTGATAATAACGTTATATCGGTACAGCTGGGGTCACACTATACACAGGCTCCGGGGCAATATAACATATTTCACTTCGGGGGAGGGAAGGTAATAATAATGTTACATCGGCACAGCTAAGGTCACACTGTACACAGGCTCTGGGGCGATATAACATATTTCAGGTCGGGGGGAGGGAAGGTAATAATAATGTTACATCGGCACAGCTAAGGTCACACTGTACACAGGCTCCGGGGTGATATAACATATTTCAGGTCGGGGGGAGGGAAGGTAATAATAATGTTACATCGGCACAGCTAAGGTCACACTGTACACAGGCTCCGGGGTGATATAACATATTTCAGGTCGGGGGGAGGGAAGGTAATAATAATGTTGCATCGGCACAGCTAAGGTCACACTGTACACAGGCTCCGGGGCGATATAACATATTTCAGGTCGGGGGGAGGGAAGGTAATAATAATGTTACATCGGCACAGCTAAGGTCACAATGTACACAGGCTCCTGAGCAATATAACATATTACATGTCTGGAGGAAGAGGTGAGAAATGTTGTTATTTCGTCTATGTGGTCAATTTTCCGTGTGGCCAATTTTTCGTATGGGCAACTTCACTTGTGGGCAATTTTTCAGTGGTCATTTATGGCTGGGACTTTTTTTTTCCGTGGGCATTTTTCCTGTGGGCATTGTTCTTTTGGGCAATTTTTGGTCATCTATTCTTAATTGATACCCCAAAAATTTTCATTACACAACTGAGGCAGAAACCATCTTCGACTATTAGGCTGGAGTCACACACAACCACAAAAAATCGGTCCGTTTTAGACGGTCGACAATCGGATCAAAATAAAAACATCACACATCCTTCTGGCATCCGATTTTCCTTCAAAGATGCGATTTAATCGCATGTGTGTGTACCTTGTAACATCCGATTTTCATCCGACTTGCGAGATTTTCTCGCAGGCTTGCAAAACTGACATATAATGGATCCAAAAGAATAGTATTTAAATGCCAAAAGAAAGAATAGATATATACACATAGAGCACACATATATATATATATATATATATATATATATATATATGTCATTGTGACATATATATATACATATATTTATAGTTCTTACACTTCTACATACTGTTATAGCCGCTAATTCAATTGCCGGCTTCAGTGAAATCACAGAAGCCGACATGAAATGATACATTGTTTCCACACATTTAACCATGTAATTTCATGTATTTTTATATACGTTTGAAACATACAATTACATGAGTATATGTGTGGTAAATTTCAGACATGTAGGGGTTAATTAAAGGTGTAAATTCATTGAAAAAAAATGCGTGGGCTCCCGCTGTATTTTCTCCACCAGACAGACAAAGCAAGCGAGTGGGGGCAGATAATAATAGCCTAGGGAGGGTACATTTTTTTTGTGCCCCCCCTGGCTACTAACATCTGCCCCCAGACACCCCAGAAAGGGCAAATATATAATTAGATTCGCCCTTTCTGGCACTTTGCCCGTCTATTCCCATTGCCCTGTAGCGGTGGCGAATGGGTTAATCTCACCTTAATGTCACCTTAGTATTGAAAGGTGACCTTAAGGCAGGTTAATAATTGATAGCTGTCAATTAGACAACTATCAATTATTAATCCTATTGTATGAAAGAAAAATCAAACACACACAGTTTAATAAAAAATAAGTTTAATTAAATAATCACACAGTTTTTGACCATATTTTATTTTCCTGCTAAAACCATTTCCTGTAATAAAAATAAAATAAAAAAGCAAAATTATACTTACCAATCCGATGTACAGTCAGGTCCCACGGTGTAATCCATCAGAAAGGGTTAACAGGTTACAGGTCGCAGAGAGCTAATAATGCTGTCTCAGACCTGTATTCCCCTGAATGAATAAGTTCCTCTCCCAGCGAAAGTAGAGGAATAGATTCATGAATGGAGCTTAATTGATTTATTGCCAATTTAACTGTAGTGACCTGACCTAAAGGGAAAGTGGACACAATCAATTAAGCTTCATTCATGAAACACATCCTCTCCTGTCGCCAGGAGAGGAACTTATTCATTCATGAGCTTTGAGCTGAGCATGCAGGATTACTTGCACTGCTTGGCTCAAAGCTAGTTAACCCTTTGTGAAGGATTACAGCGTGGGACGTGACAGATCTGCGGAATAGGTAAGAATAATGTTGTTTTATTTTTTTTTCTTTATTTTAGGAGATCAATGGCTTCGCACGGATTAAGTGTAAAATAAAATATGGTCAAAAAAATGTGTTTTTATTTCATTAAAATTATTTATTCTTAAAGTGTGTGTGTTTTTTTATTTACTTCAATAGGATTAATAATTGATAGTTGTCTAATTGACAGCTATCAATTATTAACCTGCCTTAAGGTCACCTTTCAATACTAAGGTGACAGTAAGGTGAGATTAACCCATTCGCCACCGCTACAGGGCAATGGGAATAGACGGGCAAAGTGCCAGAAAGGGCGAATCTAATTATAGATTTGCCCTTTCTGGGGTGTCTGGGGGCAGATGTTAGTAGCCAGGGGGGGCACAAAAAAAATGTACCCTCCCTAGGCTATTATTATCTGCCCCCACTCGCTTTGCTTTGTCTGTCTGGTGGAGAAAATACAGCGGGAGCCCACGCATTTTTTTTCAACGAAATTACACCTTTAATTAACCCCTACATGTCTGAAATTTTGCACAAATACACTCATGTAATTGTAAGTTCTAAACAAATATCAAAATACAGGAAATGACATGGTTAACTGTGTGGAAACAATGTATCATTTCATGTCGGCTTCTGTGATTTCACAAAACCCGGCAATTGAATTAGCGGCTATTACAGTATGTAGAAGTCTAGGAACTATAAATATATATATATCTACATGTCACAATGACATGTATATATATATATATGTGTTCTATGTGTATATATCTATTCTTTCTAGTCTTTATTAAAGCTGTCAGTGTGATTTTACAGTATAGCCGGGGATGAATTGCCGGCTTTTCTAAAGGACACCGATGCGATTTCATCGCAAGTCACACAGTGTGGTCCGTTTGTAATCCGATTTTTCATCGCTCCCATAGACTTGCATTGGCGATTGTCGACCGACAATCGGTGACAATCGCAGCATGCTGCGATTGTACACGGACGTTTAAAACGGACCACAAAAAATCGGATACTGGGAGCTGCTCCATAGATTAACATAGGTCCGACTGCAATGCGATATTTCATCGCATTGCAGTCGTCCGATTTTGTCGCCAGTGTGACTCCGGCCTTACACTTATTCTGTTTCATTCCAGCTTTCAAGCTTTTTAGTTTGCATTATAGCACCTGAAAGATAATAACAACATTTTTTATTTCTATAGCGCCAACATGTTCCACAGCACTTTACATTTTAGAGGGACTTGTACAGAAAATAAAGACATTACAGAATAACAGATACTGTAGAACGATAGATAAATAGATAGATAGATAGATAGATAGATAATAGAAAGAAAGATAGAGATAGACAGATAATACTTGATATTTTTAGGAATGTTGTTACACAAAGCAAGTGGTTCCATTTTACGCAACCATTTCTGTTAAATAGATATCATATTTCTTAGCAAGAATCCCAAGAGTTCTCTGTATCAGAATTTTCAATTTTTAATTACAAGCAGTTCTTGGCAGCCATAGATCTCAGAATCAACTGTTCCATTCCCAAGTTATTTTCCCACTGATCGGAATTCCCACTTTGGATCCCTATCATATTTGAAGGGTGAGAATTTTAGTGAGGAAACGTCTATAGCAAAATGACCTCTTTTTGAGAGAGATATCCAGAGTATGTTGTATTCAGCTCTGATATGAATGAAAGTTTCTGACCTTTAAAGTGGGAAAGTGCAAGATATAAATCAATGATCTATAGGGCAGGAAAAAGCTACAACAATTACATAGCGGATATAGTGAAATATGTGTAGATTTATGTTTTTGCATTATCCCACTACAAAAACAGCTATTCCCATTCCCAGAAGACCCACACTATATAGATACACAAAATTTATGCCATGCAATAAAGACTCGATATTAAATAGCAATTATGAGGGTATGTTTTGTGTATTTTTTTTAATGACCAAAATGTATTTAAAGTGCACACATGAGGCGCAGTTTAATTCAGTACATTTCAGCATGGCTGTGTGTAAGGTTTCTGATAGACTTAGCCTAATATATTTAAATAACAAAACAATTTTAGTAGTTTTCAATTGAACATGGTATATTTATAATATTTTTAGTTTTGCATTCCTGCTTTAGGTGACGGCATATTTAATTTGCTTTTAAGATTTTTTTTAGATTTCTGTTAGGCCTCCCAATTTCATCATATCCCAAAGTCTCATCTCGCCACAAATGCCAGGGGTCCAACCTATATACCTTTTCTCTGACCAACTGGAAAAACATTGAACATTTTACTTTATTTTTTTTTTTCAATTTTCTGCAGAGCTGAACAGAGATTGTCATCACTCACATCTGCTCTTGTCCTATCCCATATGTGTCCCACCACAAACAGTAGGGTCAATTTCATTAGAAGTCAATTTACACATCAAAACAGCATGTTTTAGGGTCCCGTCACACTCTTCAATGTCCCAGCGATCCCACCAATGATCCGACGTGGATGGGATCGCTGGGACATTGATAGCTGATCGCTAGTGAGCTGTCAGAAGGGCAGACTCATCAGCGATCAGGACCAACAAGCACGCTGGTATCCAGGCTAAACATCGGGTAACTAAGCACCGCGCGGTGTTTAGTTACCCGATGTGTACACTGGATACCAGCTCCCAGCTTCTGCTGTGTAGTGCTGGGAGCTCGCTGATCGTTGGTCTCCCGCTGTCACGCGCAGTGATGCGCGCTGGCCAGCGGGACAGCAACAATGAAAAAATGGTCCAGGCCATTCGACGATGGCCAGCGATACCCAGCAGGGGGGCTGGTCGTCACTGCGTGTCACAGTAAGCGAGATCGCTGGCTAGGTCGCTGTTGCGTCACAAAATCGGTGACACTTCAGTGATCTCGCTAGCGATCTCGCTTAGTGTGACGGGGGCTTTAGAATCTGGGAAACCAAAGGAAACTAAACTAAACATGCATACAAAATACAAACACTATGAGGATTTTTCCAACATATGAATCCAATGCCATGTCGGAAGGTAAAAGTGGCTACACTCTTTCCAGCATCCTATATAGCAGGGGTGCACAACTCTAGTTCTCAAGGGCTACAAACAGATCATGTTTTCAGGATGTCCTTAGTGCTGCACATGTGATGGAATTATTACCTGACAATTCTAAAGAGATCCTGAAAATACGTTCTGTTGGTGGCTCTTGAAGACTGGAGTTGGGGAACACTGCCATAAAAAATAAATGACATGAAGGCACATATCATATCTTTGGCCATAATTTTTTAAAAAGGCCATTTCAAAGGTTTTTTCTCAGGATTGGTGGAGGTCCCAGCGATCAAACGCCCAAAACCCACAAATTGCCATTTCTGGTTTGGAGAGATCATTCATAACCTATAATGGTGGGATTAACCCTCCAATGTCTCCATGTTAGGCTATGCTCACATCTTCACATCTATGCCCATGTGGGCTCGCTCACACCACAAATTGTTATCCGATTTTTTTATCGGATTACATGCAGACCAATGTTATTCAATGGTGCAGTGCTGATGACAATTTCTTTCACTGACAGAATCTTTGAAAAAATTGCAGCATGCTGTGATTTCACTCTGAAATCAGATGGGCGTGAGAAAAAAATCGGATGACACAGTATGCAATCTGATTTTATGGATAAATTACAGTTCTGCAGCATAGGAAACCGTAAATGGTCTTGTAGATAATTAATAGCAGCTGAGTAAAAAAAATAATTACACTGGCTGCCCATCCGCTACAAACTTATCACTCTCACCCATAAAGTGCTCCACGGTTCAGCACCACCCTACATATCCTCCCTCGTCTCAGTCTACCACTCTAACTATGCCCTCCGCTCGGCTAATGATCAAGATTATGCAGATAGAAGAAAGGAGACACAAAAGCGCAATAGGGTCTTATCTCATGTTACATAGGGTACACCCACCAAGAGAACTACTCACCTGGTGAGGAAGATAAAAAGATGTGTAATAATGGTGGCTGCTACAGATCCACAGGTCAGTGCAGGACCTGGTAGAAGTATACCCTTAGTGGAGGAGAGGGTCAACACCGCACTGCCGCAAGAAGAATTCCAGGAATAATAAAAGTTCAACGTGGTTTATTCAACGCGTTTCAGGGTTTAGGCGACCCCTTCATCAGGATATACCACTTACAATATTGTAATATTGTAATATTGTAATTGGTATGTCCTGACGAAGGGGTCGCCAAAACCCTGAAACGCGTTGAATAAACAACGTTGAACTTTTATTATTCCTGGAATTCTTCTTGCGGCAGCGCAATGTTGATCCTCTTCTCCCACTAAGTGTATAATGACCTAAGATTAACATCCCCAATAATCTGAACCTCCCACTACTGTCTCCAGGACTTCTCAAGTGCTTCAACAATTATTTGGAATGTACTGTATTACCCAGGACAATTCAATTAATCCCCAATATCCACAGTTTTAAGTGTGCCCTAAAAACACATTTGCTTATTCTAGCCTGTCTCCTCAACACACTAATCGACCTACCCTGCTTTTCCCACACAAAATTTTCTTCAATAAAAGGACCCTCTTAGCATCTGTTCACACACCCTTCACTCACTTATTAGCCCTCTGTGTTTGTACTTGTAGTAATACTTGCACTGATACTGGCTAGTAACCAGTTCATGCAGAGTTGTAAATCCCTCAATGTATTTTATTGATGGCTGTGGAGCGCCCCCAAGGGTCTTGGGGTACTCTGTACCAGGCCGGCATTTCTTAAAGGCGAAGTCACGGCAGCAGTGACCCGGTCCGTGGCCCTGGGCTTCCAATAAAAATGATGGACATGTAAAAATAAAAGTTGTGGGGGATAAGGGAATAGTTTGTGATGCTACACATGGTGTTCATGAATCAAGGTGTTATCTGACACTGCTTAAGAGACCGCTGGGGCTGTTGGTGATGCAGCAGAGTTGGTACAGCTCTCCACGGGTAGAGCTAGGCCCCTGGGTAGTTATGAGTGTTAAAGAATATGGTGGTGGTTGTAGTGCAGGGCAGATGATGCAGTAAACAAATCTGAGGACACAGCAGGGTGCAGTATTTTCAGTTTACTAACAGTTATTTGGTACAATCCTCAGTCGGGGTGCTGTGTCCTTCGGGAAGATGGTCCAGACAGCTCTCAGGTAATTCGGGGTACACCGTGTCAGAACCCCCTTCTGATGTTCCTTTCCTGGCCGTCTCTCTACGCTGGCTCCCTCCTCTCCTGCCCTGCACCCTCACACACAGTGTCCCAAGCCAGCAGCCTCGGATCTTGTCAGACAACGTGCTCTAGGTCCCCTTGGACCAATCTGGCTGCTTTTTCAGCGAATGTGTGTGGATGTGGCTGTAGCACATAAAGATACTGCAGCCTCCGGTTAGCTAGCTGAGTCCTAAGTGTCTCCACTAGACTGGGGCCAGTCCCCTTACAGCGATCTGGTCCCTCCACCTGACTATGCGCAGTGTGGAAACGAGCCCGAAGGGTGGATTCCTCGCTTCCCGTGCCCCTAGGACCCCTTCTTTCTCTCTCTCAATGAAGCTTCTTTCTCTTTCTGTCTTTCTTAAGCTTCTCTCTCTGTCTTTTCTGTCTTTCTCTCTCTTCTGTCCTCTGGTCTAGGGACGAGCTCCTCTCTGCTCAAGTCCCCAGAACCAACTCTCTCCTCTCCTCCAACTAACTGTCACTAAAGGCACTGCCACACTTAGCGATCGCACTAGCGATCACGATAACGACTTAACCTGGCGAGATCGCTAGTGCGATCGCTATGTGATCGCTAGTTAGATTCCAAACGCATCTCATCAGTGATCTGTGATTCCAAACACATCTCATCAGCGATCTGTATAACGACCTCTGCGGTCATTGGAAAACCTAGTCCCACCTGCGATGCTGGTGAAGTCGTTCATAAAGGGTATCACACTCAGCAATTCAGGCTCACCAGCAGGACACCAACGACCAAAAAACGGCTCAGAACATTCATAAGCGATCAACGACATCTCAGCAGGGGCCACATCGCTGCTACATGTCACACGCAGTTAAGTTGCTAACGAGATTGCTACTGCATCATAAATGGTGACGCAGTAGCGATCTCGATAGCGATCTCGCTAGCGATCTCGCTTAGTGTGGCATACCTATAACTGTCTGTGTTCTCTCAGACCACTCAGTAAGCTCCACTCCCTTCTCTACTTTTCCCACCCACACCCTCTACCTAGCACCTCCCTGGCCTGGATAGGTCTGGTGTTGGATGTAAGTGTCTGGTTTCTGGGCTGTGTCCCCTCCTTACCTCAGAGCGGAGTGCCACAACTCTGGCTGAGTGCAGTACCTCTGTGGCGACTGGACCCTCAGGGGCATCACAGCTGGACTGTACAATGCAAGAATTTTTTACCATTCTCCATCCATTTCACCCCTATTTCTTCATAGATTTTAGCTTGCGAACAGGGCCCTTACTCCTTTTGGTATCTGTTTATTTTATGTATTTTTCTGTAATGTCTGTATTGTCTGTACAAGTCCCCTCTAATATGTAAAGTGCTGAGGAATATGTGGGCTCTATAGAAATAAAATTATTATTATAATTACATATGGACAGCACATGGATGACAAGTGAGATAAAAATTATCTCACTTTTCTGTTATGTGACCCTTACATAATAGAAACTACTGGCGTGGATCAGTCATATGATAATAATAATAAAAATAATAATAATAATAGTAATAATAATAACTTTTTATCAATCACTAACATATTTCACAGTAACCTTTTGACTACATGTGCAAACAATATCAGACATTACAGAGTAACACATAACTCTACAATTCATAAGGAAATAGGGGTAACACAAGTACTACATTTAGTGTATGGTCCAGTCATCTTTATAATATACAAAGGGTAGAACTACAGGAAGTGATCACCAGCCAGTACATATATACTCTAGTTACAAATTCTACTGAGCGCATGGATTGTGTGATGATAGAAAGGACCAGAGTCTGAAGAGAATTTAGGTAAGGAGAACAAGAAAGGGTAGTGAGATTATGGGCCATTCAAAAATGATGTGTTTTGGGGCACACCTAATACTGTGGATACTGGGGATAAACCAGATTGTCTTGGATAGTGCATTCCAGAAAAGTGGCATGCCACAAGAAAAGTCTGAGAGACGGGGATGGGAGATTTGGAATATAGAAGATGTTAGTCTTAGATCATTAGCAGAATGGAGAGCATGAGTAGTGTATTAGAAAGAGATGAGTGAGGAGATGTAGGGTAGTGCAAACCTGTTTGGAGCTTACAAGTTTATTCTATAATGGATGCAGGGGCAGACATTCCATTGACACAATTGTGTAGCCACACAAGGGACTAAAGAAAAACAGCAGTCAGCTTCAATCACAGGCGCATAGCTGCATAGTTAATAGACAACAAGTGCAATTACTGGCACAGAGTGGGAGCATTGGTTTAATGAATGGACAGAAATATGACTCTGGCTGTTGCATTCAGGATAGATTGGACTGGGAACATTTTAATAAGAGGGAGACGATTAGTAGGAGTAGTTCAGATACACAAAAATGGAAAAATAAGGTTTAGGTACATTAGTAGAGTAAGAAAACACAAGAAATGTGGTTTTGAAAATATTCAGTTTCAAATAGAGACATAAGACAAAGAAAGCAGACAGACAATCACTTATATTTTTAGTCAAGTGGGAGGGTGATGTCAGGAGCAGATGTGTATAATTGCATGTCATCAGCATATAGATGGTACTGAAAACTAAATCTGCTGATAGTTTCTCCAATGAGGTGGTGAGTAGAGAGAAAAGGAGGAGGCCTAAGACTGAACCTTGAAGAACCCAGACAGTAAAGCGAAGAGGAAAGGAAGAGGAACCAGGAAATTATACACTAAAGAAGCAGTCCTAGAGATATGAGAACCAAAAAAGAGAAGTATCCTTGGGACCAATATAGTGGAGTATAGTAAGGAGGTGATCTATGTCAAATGCTGCAGAGAGATCCAGAGGAATCAGAAGAGAGTAGTGACCACTAGAGTTAGCTGTTAGTAGATACAAAAATCAACTGATGGAGCCAATTCATGGTGACTGTCAGGGTTCTGGCAAAGTCTCTTCCTAGTGCTAGAACTTCCGACATAAGCTCATGTGAACATAGCCTTACCTTCAGATTAGTTCTAAAATAAAATATTAAGTTTTGAAATTCTTTGGAAATCTCATCTGTCTTTAACTTTTTATGAGGTGAGCACTATTACATAGTAACATAGTTATTAAGGTTGAAGGAATACTTTAAGTCCATCTAGTTCAACCCATATCCTATCCTAACCTGCCCTAAAATGTTGATCCAGAGGAAGGCAAAAAAAACCCAAGTGGCAAACAGTAAGCTTCACATTGGGGAAAAAAATTCCTTCCCGACTCCACATACGGCAATCAGACTAGCTCCCTGGATCAACGCTGTATCTAGGAAACTAGTGAATATAGCCTGTAATATTATACTTTTCAAGAAAGGCATCCAGTCCCCTCTTAAATTTTAGTAAGGAATCACTCATTACAACATTAGACGGCAGAGAGTTCCATAGTCTCACTGCTCTTACAGTAAAGAATCTGCATCTGTGATTATGGCTAAACCTTCTTTCCTCCAGACGTAGAGGATGCCCCCTCGTCCCCGTCACAGGTCTAAGAGTAAAAAGATCATTAGAAAAGGCTTTGTACTGTCCCCTCATATATTTGTACATTGTAATAAGATCACCCCTAAGCCTTTGTTTTTCCAAACTAAATAACCCCAAGTGTAATAACCTGTCTTGGTATTGCAGACCCCCCAGTTCTCTAATAACCTTGGTCGCTATTCTCTGCACCCGCTCCAGTTCAGCTATGTCTTTCTTATACACCGGAGACCAGAACTGTACACAGTATTCTAAGTGTGGTCGCACCAGTGACTTGTATAGAGGTAAAATTATGTTCTCCTCATGAGCATCTATGCCTCGTCTAATGCATCCCATTATTTTATTTGCCTTGGCAGCAGCTGCCTGACATTGGCCACTAAATGTGAGTTTGTCGTCCACCCATAAACCCAAGTCTTTTTCAGTGACAGTTTTGCCCAGTGTTTTACAATTAAGCACATAATTATACATCTTATTTGTTCTACCCAAGTGCATGACCTTACATTTATCCCCATTAAAGCTCATTTGCCATTTATCAGCCCAAGCTTCTAGTTTACATAAATCCTCCTGTAATATAAAATTATCCTCCTCTGTATTTATTACCCTGCAGAATTTAGTGTCATCTGCAAATATTGAAATACTACTCTGTATGCCCCCTACAAGGTCATTAATAGAGTTGAGCGATACTTTCCGATATCCTAAAGTATCGGAATCGGAATGGTATCGCCGATATCACTAAAATATCGGCGATACCCGATACCGATACCGGAAGTCCCATGTAAGTCTATGGGAACAAAATATCGCAACTAAAAAAACCCCATTCTTTCCTTGTAAACACTAAATATACACACATAGAATACATATATATATATATACATGTCATTGTGACATATATATATACATATATGTATAGTTTATACACTTCTACATAGTAAAATATCCTCTCTGATTCAATTGCCCGGTAAAGCCGGCTTCAGTGAAAAGACAGAAGCACCCGACATGAAATGACACTTGGTGTACATAGGGTTAACCATGTCTTTTCATGTCGTTTGCTATCTGATTTGCACAAACAATTAAATCAGTCTATGTGTGCAAAATTTCACACCTGTAGGGGTTAATTAAAGGTGTAAATTCGTTGTAAAAAAAACGGACTTTTTTGCTACGAATTTACACCTTTAATTAACCCCTACAGGTGTGAAATTTTGCACACATAGTCTGATTTAATTGTTTGTGCAAATTAGATAGCAAAGGACATGAAAAGACATGGTTAACCCTATGTACACCAAGTGTCATTTCATGTCGGGTTCTGCATTTTCACAAAAGCCGGCAATTGAATTAGCGGCTATTATGACTATGTAGAAGTGTATGAACTACAAATATAAATATATATATATATATATGTGTCACAAATTCAATGACATGTATATATATATATGAGGTGTAAAATTGCTGAAAAAAAATGCGTGGGCTCCCGCCCTATTTTCGTAACCAGACAGACAAAGCCAGTGAGTGGGGGCAGATAATAATAGCCCAGAGAGGGACCATTATTTTTGCCCCCCCCGGCTACTAACATCTGCCCCCAGACACCCCAGGAAAGACAAATCTATAATTAGATTCGCCCTTTCTGGCACTTTGCCCGTCTATTCCCATTGCCCTGTAGCGGTGGCGAATGGGTTAATATGGGGTTAAAGCCACCTTGCTATTGAAAGGTGACCTTAAGCCAGGTTAATAATTGAGAGCTGTCAATTAGACAACTATCAATTATTAATCCTATTGCATGAAATAAAAATAAAACACACACACTTTAATTAAAAATCATTTTAATGAAATAAAGACACATGTTTTTGACCATATTTTATTTTACTGCAAAAACCATTTCCTGTAATAAAAATAAAATAAAAAAGCAAAATTATTCTTACCTATCCCATGCACAGTCAGGTCCCACGGTGTAATCCTTCAGAAAGGGTTAATGTTTACTGCAGGGACCGCAGCTAATGCTGCAGCCTCACAGTAAACCCCAAATGAATGAGTTCCTCTCTGCCTGACAGGAGAGTAAAGGCTGGGTGTCACATAACGATACACCAGCGATCCCGACAACGATATGCACTTGTCAGGATCGCTGGTGTATCGCTACATGATCGCTGCTGAGCTGCCAAACAGGCAGCTCAGGCAGCGATCTGGGACAGCGACACTGCGGGTAACATCGCTTAAGGGCCCGTCTCACATAGCGATATCGCTACCGAGATCGCTGCTGAGTCACAAGTTTTGTGACGCAGCAGCGAGCTCACCAGCGATATCGCTGTGTGTGACATTCAGCGACGATCAGCCCCCCTGCCGGGTATCGCTGATCGTCGCAGAAATGTCAGGACCTTTTTTTGATCGCTGGTTTCCCTCTGACAGGCACGCATCGCTGCGTGTGACAGGCGGGAGACCAGCGATCCGCTGGTAACTAAGGTACACAGCGGGTTTCCAGGCACCGCGCAGCGCTTGGAAACCCGCTGTGTACCTTGGATACCAGCTCCCTGCATCAGGGCGCTGGTATCCAAGGTACACAGCGGGTTTCTAGGCACAGCCCCGCGCCTGGAAACCCGCTGTGTACCTTGGTTACCAGCTGATCGCTGGTCTCCCGCCTGTCACACGCAGCGATGCGTGCCTGTCAGCGGGAAACCAGCGATCAAAAAAAGGTCCTGACATTTCAGCGACGATCAGCGATACCGGCAGGGGGGCTGATCGTCGCTGAATGTCACACACAGCGATATCGCTGGTGAGCTCGCTGCTGCGTCACAAAACTAGTGACTCAGCAGCGATCTCGTAGCGATATCGCTATGTGAGACGGGGGCTAAGTGGAAAGCTTAATTGATTGCTTTCCACTTTCACTTCAGGTCAGCCAGGGACACAATCAGTGACGTCAGAGGGAACTGATTAACAAAAATAGGGGTTCCCTTCGAAAAAAAAATGGCGTGGGGTCCCCCCTATTTTTGTTAACCAGCCAGATGAAGCAGACCGCTGAGGCCTGGATTTTCAGGCTGTTAAGGAGCCAAGATCCATGGACCTTGCCAGCCTGATAATACTAGGCCACAGCAGTCTGCATATCTTGGCTGATTAACAAAAATAGGGGATCCCCTCGAAAAAAATTGGCGTGGGGTCCCCCCTATTTTTGTTAACCAGCCAGATGAAGCAGACGCTGAGGCCTGGTTTTTCAGGCTGGTAAGGATCCAATATCCATGGACCTTGCAAGCCTGATAA
The DNA here is from genome assembly GCA_033576555.1 of Oophaga sylvatica. NCBI lineage: Eukaryota > Metazoa > Chordata > Amphibia > Anura > Dendrobatidae > Oophaga > Oophaga sylvatica. The sequence goes on along the minus strand of JARQOD010000004.1, from coordinate 459,560,471 downwards.
TACCAGGCCACAGCAGTCTGCTTAGCTTGGCTGGTTAACAAAAATAGGGGATCCCTCGAAAAAAAAACGGCGTGGGGATCCCCCCTATTTTTGTTAACCAGCCAAGTAAAATGCAGACTGCTGCGGCCTGGTATTAAAAGACTGTCAAGGCCCATGGATTTTGGCCCTCAACAGCTTGATAATACCAGGCTACAGCAGCCCCACATTTGGCGCATCAAAAGATGTGCCAATTGTGGCACTTTACCCGGCTCTTCCCACTTGCCCTGTAGCGGTGGCAAGCGGGGTAATAAGGGGTTAATGTCACCGTTGATTGCACGGTGACAATAAGCCCGGTTAATAATGGAGAGGTGTCAATAAGACACCGATCCATTATTAATCCCAAAGTTATTAAATGCATAAAAAAAAGACAAAGCAAGAAAAAAGTATTTTAATGAAATAAAAGAGACAACACAGTTTTCATTAATTTTATTATACACTCATTCCTGCGACGCCATCGATCTCCTGTAAAAAAGAAAAAAAAAAACCAACAGTATACCACCTGTCCGACGCAGTCCATAGTAACGACAGTCCCACGACGATCCAGCTCTGCTACATCGCAATGACAGGCAGAGCCTGTCATCGCGACGCAGCACAGCTGATTACCTGCTTCCCCGGCGGTGACGTCATCGGACTGACTGCTTTACGGCCGGGATTACCCAGCAGTCACTGCAGTTATCGCGAGAAAACTGCATGTGACCGCCGGGGAAAGAAGATTGCGGCCATCAAGCAGTCCAGGACGTGACCGCCGGAGATCTTCTGACAGGTAAGTACCGCTGACTCCTGACAGACCCGACCGACGGACACTGACAGTGACAGTGACAATCCCGATTCCGGTATCCGATAAGACGAAAATATCGGAACTCGGAATCGGAATTCCGATACAGCCAATATCGGCCGATACCCGATATTTGCAGTATCGGAATGCTCAACCCTAGTCATTAATAAATATGTTAAAGAGAAGCGGCCCCAATACTGACCCCTGTGGTACCCCACTGCTAACCGTGACCCAGTCCGAGTGTGCTCCATTAATAACCACCCTTTGTTTCCTATCAATGAGCCAGTTCTTAACCCACTTACACATATTTTCCCCTATCCCCATTGTTCTCATTTTATGTATCAACCTTTTGTGTGGCACTGTATCAAAAGCTTTTGAGAAGTCCATGAACACCACGTCCACTGCATTCCCTTGGTCCAGTCCTGAACTTACCCCTTCATAAAGGCTTATCAGATTAGTCTGACAAAAACGGTCCCTCGTAAACCCATGCTGATACTGTGTCATGAGGTTATTCAGCTTCAGATACTCCAATATAGTATCCCTTAAAAAACCCTCCAGGATTTTACCCACAGTAGATGTTAAGCTCACTGGCCTATAATTTCCAGGTTCAGTTTTTGCCCCCTTTTTGAATATTGGCACCACATTTGCTATACGCCAGTCCTGTGTAGCCATCATATTTTTTATTCACAGTAATTAATTTTTGCTGTAAATATTGGTTAGATTCCTTGTCCTCATGGATATCAGGCAGTGGATTGTGGTTGTGAAATACATTCTCCATATGCTTCAGAAAGATGGGTAATAATACAGCACATTAATACCTCCACCTTGGTTTATGTGTGTGTTTGACCACAACACTAGCATAATTATTTTTGTTAGGTAAAAGCTATTAGAGATCTATTTTGTAGGTTTTACGATCAATAGCTCTTGTGATATTTGTGTCGCAGGCACAAAATAATCAATTGAAGGTCGTATAAAGCAAATTACCAACTGCACATAATGATTTCTTCCCTTGATGAATATAGCTTCTATTATTTTATATGAGGCTGAGGACCTCAAATGATCTACCATTAACTCTTTCACCTTTACACTTTGTAGGTGCATCAAACAATATAGTACATAATCCAATTGTTGTATAGACTGTGTGATTAGTTATGTCTTTTTAGTTATACTTAATTTAGAAAAAAATGAAAAGCTTGTGAATATTGCTCTGGAATAAAATTATTAGTCATAAGGTTTTACGGTTTTCATGCCAGTCTTGATGAGGGGTATGGTGGAGTGCCCCATTTATGAAGAGGAGCATGCTTCTTAATGAGTCATGTGAAGTGCGAAGTGGCATGCACCACTGTAGCCACCTTGACACAAATTTTTCTCTTGTCAAGGACTGGAGTAAGGTTTACAGCATAAGGAACAACACCGCTCATCATGAGTTTGATGAGCAGGGGTTGCCATGCTCCGTCACGCCACAGTTCTCCACACTTTGTTGAAGCTAGAAGAAAATGGTGTGGAAACGACAAACGTCAAATAAGTTTTGAGTAGCCTCACTTTGCACAAAATTTTGAAACTTGTCAATGTTTTTTACAGAGGTTTTCTGATGTAAAATCTATGATGAATTATGGCCTTTGTGTCAAATCCAGATCATTCCTCAATTGTATGGGACTGGTTCATTAAGACTGACATTTACATGACATTCTTAATGAATGAAGCACTGGAGTACAATATGTTAAATTCATTAGAAAGCATTCACCTTTCTAATGAGTTTGGCACTTCTTTCCACAGCTGTGAGACACAAATGTACTGCAGCTTCACTCAATTTAGTGCGGATTGTCGAACTAGTGTAAAAGTGTCAAAAGTTGCCACATTTTAGCACAATTTTGAGTTGCAGAAAGTTATGCAAAATTTCAAGCATTTTTACACCAGAATTCTGGCAAAAACTCTTTGATGAACCTGGCCCCAAATGTATAGATTCAATCAGTCTTATCACTGCCCAATAGGAGGCTTATTTCAATGGGAATGGAAAAGATACACTGGGTGACAAAAAGGGGATCTACGTTAAAACAGAAAAAAGGAGCTAGAAAGCAGCATCTTCTTGCCCGAGAAACTTGATGCAGGAGAAAAGTGAAAGTACGCAAAGGAAAAATTGAATACACCTTAATATCACAGTCGACTAAAGATTTAAAAAAAAGGGGGGGGGAATTGCAATATAAAATTACCCAGGATGCTGGCATAGACCTGCAATCTACAGTAAATTAAACAGGTTGTATCATCTGCAGGAGTACACCGGTCCTCTGCCTCTTGACTTCCTGCTTGCTGAGGGGCAGTTTGCTCCAGATTGATTGACAGATCAGGCCTGTAGCATGGTTGAGGCACTGGCTCAAACTTTGCGCTCTCTGATACTGCAAGCAGAGTCCACTTTGCAGAGGAATGAAGTGACACTGTAGCTGGCTCTATCCAGGGATTAGGTCAGCGTCAGAGCAATGATTACAAATTCTACAGGAAAGAGTTTATGAGCACTGTGCTCCTTGCCTAGGAGACCGACCAATAAACTGGGCAATGAGCAGTAAATAATAAAAAGCACTTACAAACGCTACTCAATTTTAACCATTTAAGGTTTGGTCATGAAAATAACCATGAAAATGTTATACAGCACTTTATAACTTAAGTAATTTTACGTGTTTAACTTTTTGCTAGCAATTTAAACTTATGTTGTGGCTGTCAATAAATTACCTAGTTCTTCTTTACATCTGATATGTTGTGATAATTTCCAACTAACATGGAATGTTTTAGAGATGTTTTAAAATGTCTACAAGAGGAGATTCTAAAAATGGTTAGGAATGTAACACTCAATTAGGGGGAAAATTCAAAGGGAATTTGTGAGTAGCTTTTTGCTATGTACAGTAGTCTGAGGGCAATATGATGTAGAAGCTGATACCCAGAGTACAGCTATATGTCTCTTGCTAGGCTGTGTGTTGCTGTTATAATAAAATCAGTGTTTTATCAGCAAGTTATCACTACAGGACTAGGTGTCTCGTGCCTCTTAGTCCTCCTACTCTGTGTAACCCCGCCCCCAGCACTGATTACCAGCCTTCTGGCAATACAGTGTACACAGATTGCTACCAATCAGTGGTGTGGTAAGTGTTATACAGAGCTCAGCATCCTGAACACTGCTAGATCTGCAGCAGAGAAAACAGTGATTGTATTATATTTACAGCTAGCACGCTGACCAACAAGTGACACATTGCTGAAATCAGTCGCTCTGCCCCTACATCATTTTGCTCTTAGATTACATAACAAAACCTGCTGACAGATTTCCTTTTATTAAGCTGTGAAAAGGAAAAACAGGCTTGGAGGCGTTCAGCTACTCCCCGGCTTTTGTAGCAACCAATCGACTCCATGCAACCAATCAACAATTGCATCATGAGGCACATAAAGGTTAAATGGAACAATTGACTGTGCATGTGCATCAGTGCTGTAATAAATGTTAGGCCGGGGTCACACTTGCAACTGCAGTGCAAGAAACTCGCACGAGTCTCTCACCTCAATACCCGGCACTGCCACCGGCACTCGGGAGCGGAGTATGAGCCTGCATGTATTTCTATGCAGCCGCACACTCCGGTCCGAGTGCCGGCGGCAGTGCCGGGTATTGATGCGAGAGACTTGCGCAAGATTCACGCATTGGAGTCGCAAGTGTGACCCAGGCCTTAGTGAGACTTTCCAGAGATTGCTGTGCACAGTGCTATGCGATCTCTTTCATGCAGTCCCATAGACAATGCATTAATATAGTTGACTGGACTACTGAACCATTATTACAAATGACAAAAAATATTGTTCATGTAGATAAAAATGGCTAACAGATAATGTTAATGAATAGATATTGTATGGGTAAACCTGAATTGAAAATAAAAGCAACATATGGCAGCTCACAATGATATGTGTCAAAGACCAAAATCAGCTCTGCTATATCAATATAATCCATTCACATTATATGTGTATTGTTGATATATACTGTCTGTATGTGTAGCTGAAAGATCTGTTTTCTCTCTTCTTATCTGTTATCATTAAGGATTTCTTTGTCATACTAATATCTCTCTGTAGAACATTGCCAGATTTACCAGTGAACAAACCCATTTTTCACATAGAAGAAACAGGTGCAAAGATATAGTAATTTCAGCATCAATGCAAAACTTATAAATTCTCCACAATGTGTCATATTTGCTTTTGATTATCTGGTGCAAAGCAGACATGCTTTCTGCAGATGCTAGTTAGCTTTAGGGCAAAGTCCCAGTTGGCTGCAAGAGAAAATGATTTCCTCTGCACTCCTATATTTTCTTCCAGTAAATATGAGATTATAATAAAATAAAATACAGTGTGCGTTTTTCTTATTATTTCATTGAAAGGACTAGATCACCCAGAAATCTCAAGATATTAAATAAAAAAAAGTGAACATGCTTAACAGGGATACAAAAATATGATCAAGAATCAATACTGCATAACTGGTAACCCTTTATAGGAAGTATATAAAAAAAGTTATTTAAATTGGCGTAAAATAATGTGGAGAATTCAGTGGTTTAGTTCAGTGTAACTTTTTATTCAGCTTGTGGATATAACTGTTGGTAAACTGCCACACTAAGGTCGGGATCACACGACCGCTTTTCGCTCATCCGAGAAAATCGGTCCGATTATACTAATCACACTTTGATCCAAGTCTGATCAGATTTTGAACACAGTGTGATCCAATTTTCTTGGATGTTTAGAATTACAAAAAAAATTCCCTTTTCTTTTATCTGTCAGTCTGTGAAAATTGGATCGTACTCGGATGTCATCAGAGTCTGGTCCGATTTTATCCACAGACCCATAACCATGAATGGCCAAGTCCCATCCAATAGAATGCAACCCGTGCATGCAATTATTTTTTCATCAAACTGACTTGGCACAAAGCACCAAAATCTGATCTGTGGTGCGTGTTTCAAAACTGCAGCATGGCAATTTCTCTTGCAGGTTCACTAATTTTTCTGAGCGGAATTTCCCCAAAGACTTGCATTAGATCCAAAAATTCTGCAGGGAAAAAAAACGCATGCGTTGTTAGTGGGTTTACGGAAATGCCTCCGAAAAGTAGGTAATCTTCACCTAAATATATCAATAAAGTTTTGTCAAAGCCAAATACCGGATACCATCAAAAAGAAGGCAGCTTTAGTTAAAGAATTACACACCAACAAGAGTCAAAAACCACAGCATAAAAAACACAATAAAAAAACAAGATAAAAAAACACAGAAAAGCGCAATAAAGAAATGCAAGTAACCTAATTTAAATAATGTCATTCTTTAAATAAAGCTGCCTTGTTTTTTACACTTCCTGGTACTTTGATTTCACTGAACTTTATGAGTTTTGATGCTTTTCAGAAACGCACTAAAAATGCATACACGTTTTTTACCTGATTTTCTGCATCTAATGTAAGGTTATTTGGAAATTATGCACATAAATATCAGTGTACCCACAAAAAAATGGACATTCTGTGAATTTGAAAATCGCACACTGCCAGTTTGCGCAACGTAAATAACAAGAACAGTGGGAGTGAGATTTCTAAAAATCCCATCTGCCTTGCTAGACCTGTAAGATGCTGTGCTTTTGATGCAGGAAAAACATGCAGCGTCAAAAACGCGATAAATGCTTGGTAGCCAAATAGTTACTCAATAATTCTGCACACATTAAAACATCAATTTCATTTTCTTAAGTTATAGAGGTTTCAGGTTTAATAATAAAATTAATCATCAAAACAATCTTGGACTTACAGCCAACAAAAGAACAATCTTCCTGATCAAAACAGACTTAGAGGGATAATTTTTGGACAGTTTTTTTTATTTAAAAAAGTATTAAATATCTGTCATTCCAGTATGTTATTATACTGGCTGTTGATTACTACTGATTATCATCCATTTATATGGCCACTTTCAAATTAGTAAGGCTGTGTTTGTGTTAAAGAGCTCTAAAAGGTTTTGATACAGTTCTAGCAGTCCTCTAACAGTTAAGCACCATATGTTTCAGACGCACTTTTTTCCTCCAAAAATGTGTAGGAAAATGGGGGGTGCATCTTATAGTCCGGACCAGTTCTGGCTGTGGATTGAGAGGTGAGAAAGCGGCAGCGACGGAGCAGCGGGTCACAGGAGGTAGAAGCCGGCTGCTGCAGTTAACTCCTGTGCCTCCTACTAAAGAGAAGTGAATAATCATTGCTTTCCACACCCATGGGAGTGGAAAGCAGTGAATATTAATTTATCTTTAATAGCAGTCACGCTGTTAGCCTTAGCAGCCGACTTCCTTCAGCTGCCAGGTGTTCCCGTGTTCCTGCTACTTAAGGGAATGAATATTTACTTCTCTCCACTAACATAGGCATGGAATGCAGTGAATATTCATACCCTTTAGTAGTGGGCATATGTGAATGCCTGGCAGATGCAGAAGGTCGGCGGCTGAGACTTACACTGTGTGCGCTATTAAAGAACAATGAATATTCACTGCTCTCTACGCATATAGTCCCGGCGTGGGGAACAATGAGTATTCCAGCAGGTGTCCTTCGGCTTGAAAGCAGCACATTATGTCCTTGCCATGCGCTTCTTAAAAGCATAAAGCAGCTGTTAGAATTGGAACAGGACGCTGCAAGGGAGCGCAGGAAGGTAAGTATTTTGGTTTATGTTTTTTTAAATGTTTTCCTGATAAGGCGGCCATGCATACCAGGATGGGGATGGGGCAAATTATACCAAGATAAGGATGGGGTCATGCATTCCAAGATGGAGATGGGAGCCCTGCACACCAGGATGGGGATGGTGGCCAATCATACCAGGATAATGATAGGGCCATGCCTACCAGGATGATGATGGGGTCCTGCATACCAGGATAGGGATGAGGGGGCCATACATACCAGGATAGGGATGAGGGGAACCATGCCTACCAGGATAGGAATGAGGGAGACCATGCATACTAGAATATGGAAAAGGGGGATCTGCCTATCAGACTAGGCATGAGGAGGTCATGCATACCAGGATAGGGATGAGGAGGTCATGCATACCAGCATAGGGAAGAGGAGGCCTTGCATACGAGGATAGGGTTGAGGAGGCCATGGATACTAGGATAGGGATGAGGGGCAATGCATACCAGGATGGGATGAGGGCCATCAGGGCTAACATCAGGTTTTTGATACGGCAGAGAAATATAAGTATAGTACAATGCCAAAGATTTCACTTACTTCTTACATTACATGAATGACATCTATTGTAAATTCTACAATAGCTCAGAAACTGGAGAGTATAGTCCTCCTTTCAGTATTATGGGCACCACATAGTGCTCCATACAGAATAATGAGCCCCATATATTGCTCCATACAGTGTTATGGGCACCACATAGCACTCCATACAGAATAATGAGCCTCATATATTGCTCCATATAGAATAATGGACCCCATATAATGCTCCATAGAGTATAATAAGCCCCATATATTGCTCCATTCAGAATAATGAACCTCATATATTGCTCCATACAGAATAACAGACCCCATATAATGCTCCATATGTTATAATAAGCCACATATATTGCTCTATGTAGTATAATGAGCCCCACATATTGCTCCATACAGTATAATGAGAACCCATATATTGCTCCATACAGTAAAATGAGCCCCTTATAATGCTTCAAACAGTATAATGAGTTCCATATAATGCTCCATACAGTAGAATCATAGAATCATAGAATCATAGAATGGTAGAGTTGGAAGGGACCTCCTGGGCCATCTGGTCCAACCCCCTGCTCAAAGCAGGATTCTCTAAATCATCCCAGACAGATGTCTGTCCAGCCTCTGTTTGAAGACTTCCATTGAAGGAGAATTTACCACTTCTCGTGGCAGCCTGTTCCACTCCTTGATCACCCTAACTGTCAAAAAGTTTTTTCTAATATCTAATCTGTGTCTCCTCCCATTCAGTTTCATCCCATTGCTTCTAGTCTTTCCTTGTGCAAATGAGAATAAAGATGATCCTTCTACAATGTGACAGCCCTTGAGATATTTGTAGACAGCTATTAAGTCTCCTCTCAGTCTTCTTTTTTGCAAGCTAAACATTCCCAAATCCTGCAACCGTTCCTCATAGGACATGGTTTGCAGACCGGTCACCATTCTGGTGGCTCTTCTCTGAACTTGCTCCAGTTTGTTGATGTCTTTTTTAAAATGTGGTGCCCAAAACTGGACACAGTATTCCAGATGAGGTCTGACCAAAGAGGAGTAGAGGGCAATAATGACCTCACGTGATCTAGACTGTATGCTTCTGTTGATACATCCTAGAATTGTATTTGCCTTTTTTGCTGCTGCATCACACTGTTGACTCATGTTCAGTCTGTGATCAATTAGTATACCCAAGTCTTTTTCACATGTGCTGTTACTTAGCCCTATTCCTCCCATTTTGTATATGCTTTTTTCATTTTTATTGCCCAGATGTAGTACTTTGCATTTTTCCCTGTTAAAAACCATTCTGTTAGTTGCTGCCCACTGCTCCAGTTTATTTATATCTTTTTGAATCCTCTCTCTCTCTTCTCTAGTATTAGCTACCCCTCCTAGCTTTGTGTCATCAGCAAATTTGATCAGTTTACCCTCAATTCCTTCATCTAAATCATTGATAAAGATGTTGAACAATACAGGGCCCAAAACAGAGCCTTGTGGTACCCCACTTGAGACATTCTTCCAACTGGATGTGCAGCCATTTACGACCACTCTTTGAGTCCGATCACTAAGCCAGTTATGAATCCACCTAACAGTTGCCTTGTCCATTCCATACTTAGTCATTTTTTCAATAAGGATTGTGTGAGATACTTTGTCAAATGCTTTGCTGAAGTCAAGATATACTATATCTACAGCATTTCCCTGATCCACCCAGTCAGTGATTCTGTCATAGAAGGAAATTAAGTTAGTCTGACATGACTTATTAGTTACAAACCCATGCTGACTCTGTTTAATCACTTCATTCTTATGCAGGTACTTACATACATGTTCTTTAATAATTTGTTCAAAGATCTTTCCTGGTATAGAAGTCAGACTCACCGGCCTGTAGTTCCCTGGGTCCACCTTCTTCCCCTTTTTGAAGATAGGAACAACATTTGCTCTTCTCCAGTCTTCTGGGACTTCACCTGTTCTCCAAGAATTTTCAAAGATTATGGACAGTGGTTCAAGAATTTCTTCTGCTATCTCCTTCAGTATTCTGGGGTGTAATTCATCTGGGCCTGGAGACTTGAATTCATTTAGGTTAGCTAAGTGTTTCCTCACTGTCTTTCTGTTTATAGATATCCTGGATTCTTCTATTCCTTTAATAGGACAGTGAAGATCAGTTGATGTTACATTTCCTTTCTGAGAGAAAACAGATGCAAAATAGGAATTTAAAAGTTCAGCCTTCTCAACATCCTTTCTTACCATTTCATCATTTTCATCCTGTAAAAATCCTATAGCATCTTTGACTTTTCTTTTACTTTTGATGTATCCCCAAAATCCTTTTTGTTGCTTTTGACATCTCTTGCAAGCCTTAAGGGTATGCCACACTAAACAATATCGCTAACGGGATCGCTAAAAAACAGTCATATTTGCGATCCCGTATAGCGATATTGTTCCATGCGGCAGCTTCCGCGACGAGCCTTCTGCTGTGATCTCGCCGTCTCTGGAATCAGCTCGCCCTATTTCAGTCATGGCGTGTCGCTCTGGTAAGTATCTTATATCGTGTGTTTCGGCCACTTTTTGTTAGCGTTTAGCGTCTTTTGTACCGCTTCAAGTCGTTAAGAAGAATCGCTAACGCGATAGCGTCGTTAACTATATCGCTAACATGTGCCGCACTTAGCGATATAGAAACCAATCGCTAGCGATCTCATTTGAGTATGCAACCTAAGAGATCGCTAGGATGTTTTAAGTGTGGCAGACCTTTAATTCATTGTCAGCTTTAGATAATCTGATTTGTGCCCTGCAGGTTCTGCAGATGGCATTATATTCTTCTTTAGATATGCCTCCCTCTTTCCATTTGATAAACATTTCTTTCTTCCCTTTTAGCATGTGTTTAAGTTCTGTGTTCATCCATCCTGGTTTCCTTAAATGCTTCCCATTCTTCCCTCTTTTTGGAATTGTTGACAATTGTGCTTTGAGAATCTCATTTTTCAAGATGTCCCATCCTTCCTGGACATTTTTGTCCTTAAGGATATCCTGCCATTGGATCCCTCCAATTCTATTTCTGAGTCCCTTAAAATCTGCCTTTCTGAAATCTAATCTTGACGTCTGAGTCTTCACAGGTCTTCCTCCTCTTGTTATCCAAAATTCTAAAATAGCATGGTCACTACCTCCTAGGGTCCCAGCCACTCTTACCTCCTCAACCATTTCCTCCCTATTTATAAGGATTAGATCCAAGGTAGCAGTTCCTCTTGTTTTCTCCCCTACCTTTTGAAAGATAAAGTTGTCAGCAAGAGAGGATAAGAATTTCCTTCACCTGTTTTGCCTGAGAGCGATTCCCAACAAATGTCTGGATAGTTGAAATCTCCCATGACCACTATGTCATATTTTTTGGAGAACTTGGCCATTTGATGCATAAAGAGTTCATCCATATCTTCAGCTTGCATAGGTGGCCTGTAGTAAATGCCTACAATGGTGTCCTTTCCATTGTTCTGTCCTTGTATTCTTACCCAAACAGTTTCCACAGAACTACCAGTCTCTGAAGCATCAATCTCTGTGCAAATATACGCTTTTCTAACATACAATGCAACACCTCCTCCTCGTTTATCAAGTCTGTTTCTTGCAAATAAGTTGTATCCTTCTAGCCTTGTATTCCAATCATGTGTATCGTCCCACCAAGTTTCAGTGATTCCAATGACATCATACTTCTTCTCCTGTGTTAGTAGTTCCAATTCTCCTTGTTTGTTGCCCATGCTTTGTGCATTTGTATAAAAACATTTTAGTTTGTGATTGGTTTCTCTTCCTCCAATATTTTTATTATTTAGATTGTTTTGTCTTCGTTCTTCCTTTCCACTTCTAATAGCCGAGTTCTCAATAGCATTTGTCAGGTGTATGGCTTTTTCTGGCGTTTTGCTTCCCTTCCCACATTGTTCTAGTTTAAAGCTCTCCTGATGAGTGTAGCAAGGCGACTTCCAAATACATGTTTTCCAGTCTTCGTAAGGTGCACCCCATCTCTAGCAAGTAGTCCATCGTATAGGTAATTCACTCCGTGATCCAGAAATCCAAATCCTTGCTGACGGCACCATCGACGTAGCCAGTTGTTCACCTGCAGAATCTTATTCCACCTCCTTGTTCCATGGCCATCCACTGGGAGGATGGAAGAGAAGACCACCTGCGCACCCAGTTCTTTCACTTTCTTGCCTAAGTTTTCAAAGTCACTGCAGATGGTTTCCAGGTCACTTCTTGTGGTGTCATTTGTCCCCACATGTATTAGGAGGAATGGGTAGTCATCTTTAGGTCTGAAGAGTCCTGATATCCTGTCAGACACATCTTTAATTTTTGCACCTGGAAGACAGCACATTTCTCTTGAGGTTATATCCGGTCTGCAGATAGCAGCCTCTGTTCCTCTCAACAGGGAATCCCCCACGACCACAACTCTCCGTTTCTTCTTCACAACATTTTTCTTTCTCCATTCAGGAGGACTCTGAGGGCTTACAAGGTTGCTCTTTGTGGGCAAAGTCTTATCCTGATGTATTTCCTCTTCATTCTCCTGTGTGAGAGCCTGGTACTGGTTCCTGAGCAGTATGGGTGCTGACTGCCTCACGATTCTCCTGCTTCTTTGGGTCACATGCTTCCATTCCTCTGCTTCTTCAGGTGCTCTTCGAATTTCTTCTCTTTCTGCACCATGAAGAGATAATTCTGCTCTGTCTAAGAACTCTTCATCTTCCTTAATGATCTTCAATGTAGATAACCTCTCTTCCAGATTCCGCAACTTTTCCTCCAACATGGACACAAGCTTGCATTTGTGGCATGTGAAATTTGGCTTTTCCACTGGTAAATCTGTGAACATGTAGCAAGAAATGCAACTTACCACATGGCTCCTGGCCTCTTCCATGCTCTTATTATAAAGAGATATCACAGCGGTGAAAAAAGTACCAAAATGCGCGCGCCTAGCGGCGCGCGGCTTGCCGATGTCCTCCTTTCAGCTGCAACAGCCAAAACCCAGTGTTCTTGGAGCTCGCGGAGACTCTTCACTTATCCCAGAATGAACTGGGAATATGCAAATGATCTCCTCAGGACTCCTCCCCTGGTTTACCGATGTCCTCCTTTCAGCTGCAACAGCCAAAACCCAGTGTTCTTGGAGCTCGCGGAGACTCTTCACTTATCCCAGAATGAACTGGGAATATGCAAATGATCTCCTCAGGACTCCTCCCCTGGTTTACCGATGTCCTCCTTTCAGCTGCAACAGCCAAAACCCAGTGTTCTTGGAGCTCGCGGAGACTCTTCACTTATCCCAGAATGAACTGGGAATATGCAAATGATCTCCTCAGGACTCCTCCCCTGGTTTACCGATGTCCTCCTTTCAGCTGCAACAGCCAAAACCCAGTGTTCTTGGAGCTCGCGGAGACCCTTCACTTATCCCAGAATGAACTGGGAATATGCAAATGATCTCCTCAGGACTCCTCCCCTGGTTTACCGATGTCCTCCTTTCAGCTGCAACAGCCAAAACCCAGTGTTCTTGGAGCTCGCGGAGACTCTTCACTTATCCCAGAATGAACTGGGAATATGCAAATGATCTCCTCAGGACTCCTCCCCTGTTCTAGTTTAATGAGCCCCATATAATGCTCAAACGATATGAGCCCCATATAATGCCCCATAAAGTATACTGATTCCCATATTTCTCCATACATAATGAGTCCCATATAATGTTCCATAGAGTATATGATCAGCCCCATATAATGCTCCATACATAATGGGCTAGATATATAATGCTCCATTTATAATGGGCCCCATATGATGCTCCAGTATATGATAGGCAGCATATATGATGCTCCAGTGTATGATGGGCCCATATAATGCTCCCTATATAATGCTTCATATATACAGTACTTAATGCTTCAGTGAATGAGGGTCCCATGCAATGCTCCATATATGATGCTCCAGAATATCATGGGCCCCATATATTGCTTCTAAATAAAAAAAATGAAATACTCACCTGTCCTCGGCCGCTGCTCTGCTGCAGACTCCTCAGCATCAGCGTCTTCCGATTCTCTGCACTGTGACTGCTCAAGCAGATGAACCACAGACATGACATCATCACGTCCTCTGACCTGAACATCACAGTCAGATGAATTAGAAGACACTGCAGCTGTGAAGCAGGGAGAGGTAACTGTTACAGGTGACAGGGCCCTGAGAAAGAGGGGGGCCCACTCGAGGGCGCCAGCACTGGCACTGGCAATGTTCCTGACGGCGAGTGGGCCCACCCATCTGCTCAGGGCCCGGCACTTGCTCAGGTGCACCAGGTGCTGAAGCCGGCCCTTGTGGGCTATGCATACCAGGATAGGGTTGAGGGGGATATGCATACCAGTATAGGAATGAAAGGGCCATGCTTACCAGGATGTGGATGAGGAGGCTATGCATGCCAGGATAAGGGTGAGGAGGCCATGCATACCAGGATAGGGATAAGAGGATCTGCCTACCAGGCTAGCCATAAGGGGGTCATGCATAGCAGGATAGGGATGAGGAGGCCATGCATACCAGGATAGGGATGAGGAGGCCTTGCATACTAGGATAGAGTTGAGGAGGTCATGGATACTAGAATAGGGATGAGGGGGCCATGCATACCAGGATGGATAAGGGCCATCAGGGCCGGCCCCAGGTTTTCGATATGGCAGAGAATTATAAGTATAGTACAATGCCAAAGATTTCACTTCTTACATAACATGAGTGACATCTATTGTAAATTCTATAATAGCTTAGAAACTGGACAGTATAGTCCTCCATACAGTATTATGGGAATCCCATAGTGCTCCATGTAGTATAATGAGCCTCACATATTGCTCCATACAGTATAATGAGAACCCATATATTGCTCCATACAGTAAAATGAGCCCCATATAATGCTCCATATAGTATATTGAGGCCCATAAAATGCTCAAATGGTATAATGAGCCCCATATAATGCTCCATAAAGTATACTGAGCCCCATATTTCTCCATACATAATGGGTCCCATATAATGTTCCATAGAGTATATGATCGGCCCCATATAATGCTCCATATATAATGGGCTCCATATAATTGGCACCATATGATGTTCCATATATAATGGGTCTCAAATGATGCTCCAGTATATTATGGGCCCCATATATGACGTTCCAGTCTATGATAGGGCCATATAATGCTCCCTATAAAATGCTTCATATATACTTAATTCTCTAGTGTATGAGAGTCCCATGTGATGCTCCATATATGATGCTCCAGAATATCATGGGCCCCATATATCACATCAAACATAAAAAAATGAAATACTCACCTCTCCTCGGTGGCCGCTGCTCTGCTCTGGACTCCTCAGTATTGGCGTCTTCCGGTTCTCTGCACTGTGACTACTCAAGCAGACGAACCACAGACATGACGGTATCACTTCCTCTGACCTGAACGTCACAGTCAGATGAATTAGAAGACGCTGCAGTGGTGAATCGGGGAGATGTAAATATTATAAGTGACAGGGCCCTGAGATAGCAGGGGGCCCACTTGAGGGTTCTGGAACTGGCACTGGCAATGTCCTCAATGGCGAGTGGGCCCACCCGCCTGCTCAGGGCTTGGAACTTGCCCGGGTGTACCATGTGCTGACGCCGGCCCTTGTGGGCTATGCATACCAGGATAGAGTTGAGGGGGATATGCATACCAGGATAGGGATGAGGGGGGCATGCATATCAAGATGAGGATGAGGAGGCTATGCATTCCAGGATAGGGATGAGGAGGTCATGCATACCAGGATAGGTATGAGGAGGCCATGCATACCAGAGCAGGGATGAGGGGGCCATGCATACCAGGATGGGGATGAGGGGACCATATATACCAGGATACGGGATATTAGTACAGAATTGACCACATTTTTTGCTTCAATTTTTTTTTTCTAATTTCTTACTCTAAAACTTAGATGCATCTCATAGTCTGAAAAATATGGTATGTATTTTTCAGGCAATTGGAGTATTTTCAGTATTGCAATCCACAGGAAATCAATTAGCTGAACCATTTTTTTTTAAATTTGGCAAAGCTGGTGAATTTAAATTTCATAAGATTCACTCATTTCTAGAAATTAGCTATTTGTGAACACATGTAAGGGAGTATGACTTAAGGAGTCAGGTAAGTTTGCGTAGAAAGCTGCAAACACAAAATTGTAGGATAATTTTAAATCAATTATATCATTAAAAAACATGATACAAAAGGTGATATATTCTTAGAAAAAACTTTCTTTAATTACAAAAGTTTATTTTCTTATCATGACATAATAATAACGTTACATTCAATTGCAATAACTAGGCTATGGTTTAGTGACTTGTTTCTTTTTCTAAGGCCAGACTAAGCAATAAATTGCAAGGATTCATTTTATGTCTGTATTAAGTCTTGAAATCTGCAGTTACAAGTTCATAAAATCATTGCCAGAGCGCGTCATCCCGTCACATATGAATTCAAGAGGTTTTAGATTTCTGAAATCCGAAAGAGACTTAGCTACTGCACTTAGCACATCACAGAATCAGTTCAGCTGCACAGAAGGATAATAAAAAATGTATCCCTTAAGCTGAATACAACACAATGTGCTGCACAAACAATAATAACAAACAGTGCTAGCAGGAAATGTTAGCACGTAGCATCTGTTATGATCACATAACAATGAGACAGATGTTTAATCCCAACTGTTAACATAAGATCATTTGTATGTTTGAAGAGATAGATCCCTTTTGGGTTTTCTCATTTTCTCATTGTTTCCTAGATGTGCAATTTTTTCAAGGTGTTTTCCCCTCCTCCTCTTTCTCTTCTCTGGATTGCTTTTTTGTTTATTCACCTTTATTTTCCATCTTCATGGATAGGGAGTGGCAGTATTTTTGGCTAAATCATTCTGTACATCCTTTGCAGATTGTGTGGTCTTGCTCAATAGTCCATTGTCCTTTCACCTACACAGTCTCACAGGACGTCCTTGGCAGATCATCAAGCATGCTGAGCCCAAATTGTGAAAAAGGCCACACATAGGAATCAGTATGGTTCGGCAGCATCGGCCAAGTTCCTGTGGAGTGGAATAGAAACTCCCTTGACTCAAATTAAATCTGTCTCTTTTATTTCAATTTGGAGGCAGAAGAGAAAAAAAGGCAGCAATTATCAGAGAGTTGGAAGTTTATAAGACTTATCAAGGTCTTAGCTTTTTGGGTGGCCTTTTAGGACACAGCTGACCTGTCAATGCCTTTGAAACAAGCAGGGAAAATAATGAAATGTTTTCTTTAAGAAAAACAAATAGAGATCTGGATTACATCTTCTCGGTGTCTGCCGTATTGTTAAAAGTTCAATAGAGCAATAAACAGAACAGCGTACATCTACTGTGCACAAAATGGGACCAAGGCCACTGCTCTGAAGAGCCTAACCAGCTTAAATAGGTAATACTACAGGTGCTTTTCACAAAATTAGAATATCATCAAAAAGTTAATTTATTTCAGTTCTTCAATACAAAAGGTGAAACTCATATATTATATAGTCATTACAAACAGAGTGATCTATTTCAAGTGTTTATTTCAGTTCACGTTGATGACTATGACTTACAGCCAATGAAAACCCAAAAGTCATTATCTCAGTTAAATAAAATAATTAGCGAAAAACACATGCAAAGGCTTCCTAAGTGTTTAAAAGGTCCCTTAGTCTGTTTCAGTAGGCTCCGCAATCATGGGGAAGACTGTTAACTTGACAGATGTCCAGAAGGCAGTCACTGACACAATCCACAAGGAGGGTACGCTAGAAAAGGTCATTGCTATAGAAGCTTGTCTTTATAGAGTGTGTATCCAAGCATATTAATGGAAAGTTGAGCGAAATGAAAAAGTGTGGAAGAAAATGGTGCACAAGCAACCTGGTCACCGCAGCCATGAAAGGATTGTTAAGAAAATGTCGTTCAAAAAATTGGAGGAGATTGGGGGAGTGGACTGCTGCTGGAGTCATTGCTTCAAGAGCCGGCACACACAGACGTATCCAGGACATGGGCAACAAGTATCGCATTCCTTGTGTCAAGCCACTCATGACCAATAGACAAAGCCAGAAGAGTCTTACCTGGGCAAAGGAGAAAAAGAGCTGGACTGTTGCTCAGTGGTCCAAGATGTTGTTTTCAGATGAAAGTAAATATTGCATTTCATTTGGAAATCAAAGTCCCAGAGTATGGAGGAAAAGTGGAGAGGCACACAATCCAAGCTGCTTGAGGTCTAGTGTGAAGTTTCCATAATGAGTGATGGTTTGAGGAGCTATGTCATCTGCTGTTGTAGGTCCACTGTGTTTTATCAAGACCAAGGTCAGTGCACAGGTGTACCAGGAAATTTTAGAGCACTTCATGCTTCCGTCTGCCGACAAGCTTTTTGTAGATAGAAATTTCATTCCCCAGCATTACTTGGCACCTGTCCACACTGCCAAAAGTACCAATACTTGGTTTAAAAACAACAGTATCACTGTGGTTGATTGGCCAGCAAACTCGCCTGACCTTAACGCCATAGAGAATCTATGGAGTATTGTCAAGAGGAAGATGAGAGACTCCAGACCCAACAATACAGATGAGCTAAAGGCTGCTATCAAAGCAATCTGGGCTTCCATAACACCTCAGCAGTGCCACAGGCTGATCCCTCCATGCCGTGCCGCACTGATGCAGTATTTGATGCAAAAATAGCCCCAACCAAGTATTGAGTGCATTTGCTAAACATACATTTCAGTAAGCCAACATTTCAGATTTTAAAATCATTTTTCAAGCTGGTGTTTAAAGTATTTTAATTTACTGAGATAATGACTTTTGGGTTTTCATTGGTTATAAGCCATAATCATCAACATTAACAGAAATAAACACTTGAAATAGATTACTCTGTAATGACTCTATAAAATACATGAGTTTCACTTTTTGTATTAAAGAACTGAAATAAATTAACTTTTTGATGATATTCTAATTTTGTGAGTAGCATCTGTATACTTGAAGATATTTTGACATCTTTTGAGATAGACTTCCTTCTGGATCATCCTATAGAATTGATCTGGTAAATTATTATATGTGATATTTACGTGTTGCTTTATTAATAGGGATGAGTGGATGGTACATATCTGTGTTGTATAACACTCCAAAAAAGGGTTTAAAATTTTTCTGCATTCAATTGCTCATCTATGTACTATTATGTGCTCTGTGGGTCCATTGAAGAGTTTGGGACCAGTCATCGATCTCGCTCAACAAGCAGGCAGTAGAGATGGAACACTTACCTCAAGGGCTACAAGGGTTGCCTGCTGGTGCCAGGGTTACTTTCCTCAAAATGGAGGGGCAACAACGCTGGTATGCTGTGGGAGTGATCCCAGAAGGAGGAAAGCAGCATTAACCCTTGTTGAGGATTTAACTGGTCTGGGAGAGGCTCCTTGAGGCAATGCCACTACCACCCTCAAGAGATCGGACTGTCCTTGCTGCTCCCCACCTCTTATGCGGGAGAAGGTGATGGTGTAGGTGACACAGGGGCTGTCGCCCATTTCTACATGTCAGGGGCTCCATCACTACCCGAAGACGGGTCATTTACAGACCAGACATATTGGAATCGGGCTCCAGGAAGCAGGGGGAGGCAATACCCCAGCCTCCTGAGGAAGGAGAAGAAGAAAAGGAGACCTGAAGAGGATTACTTAATTACTCTCTATATTTTTCCTGGATTTGAACTCTCTGCAAAGCCTCTATGAGTGTACAAATACATCAAATAAACTTGAAAAATATTTACCTTTTAAAAATAATTTGGTTTCAAGTACTCATGTATACAGTATTACAATCTTTGTGGTACATTACAGTGGTACATAACACTCAAAAAAAGCATTGAAATTGTGTCCGTATTCAATTAGTCATCCATAGAGTATTAGGTGCTTTCTGTGACATTTCAGTGGTATGTAACCAGGGCCGCCATCAGGGCATTACTGCCCTGACTGGCGTATGGAGCCCAGTGAGCAGAGGGGGCCCGGAGCAGGCCCCATCTCTTCTGCTCACGGGCTCCAGCTGCATTATTATACCGGTGCCAGGGGCAGACATTCTGCCAGTGCAACTGCACTGGGGCCCAAAAGTGGAGGGGGGCCCCTGTAGGCAGGGGCATACTGCCCATAGTGACAGAGTATGCAGCCGCTGTGGGGCCACTGAGTCAAGATTGCAGGCAGGAGTGAGAGGGGCCCAGTGTCATGCAACATATGGTCTCTCTCACTCCCTCACATAATCATGCAAATGCCCAGAGCCGGGGAGAGAGCAGCACGCGAAGTTCAGAGGTTCATAAAGGGGCGGTGTCATGCAGGGAGAGATGCTGGCCAATGAATGCTTTCCTCACTAGACTGAGGCTAGAGCTCACTTGCTGCCCTCTCTGTTCTCCTGCATGGCGCATATGGTGAGTCATCACCTGTAGTCAGGTGGCCTGGCCGCACAGCAAACAGGGGACAGCAGTGGAGGAAGAGCAGGACTTACAGAGTGTGTTCTACCTCCTCCACTGTTCTATTCCCAGCAGGCTGCAGCATCTCCTCACAGAGAAGAGGTTAGGGGAGGAGGCTCACTGCACAGAACAGCAAGGCAGCAGCAGGGGCTGATATCAGTCCGCTCTGCTGTGTACCCATCCCCCCCAGTGGGTTCTGTAGCCCTCTCCAGCTGATCTCTGCACTATGTGGCTGACCTCAACAGCTCATCTGATCACTTGAGGTCATAAATATGTTGTGTGTGTGTGTGTGTGTGTGTGTGTGTGTGTATGAATGCACAATATACTGTATGTATTTGTGTGTATGTATATGTGTGTATGTATTTGTTTGTACATCTGTGTATGTATATATGGTAAATGTGTATGTATATTTGGGGTATTACAGTGGCTCAGTGGTTAGCACTGCAGCCTTGCAGCGCTGGAGTCCTGGGTTCAAATCCCCCCAAGGCCTACATCTACAAGGAGTTTGTATGTTCTCCCTGTGTTTGCATTGGTTTCCTCCCACACTCCAAAGACATACTGACAGGGTATTTAAATTGTGAGACCCATAGGGGACAGCGATGATAATGTGTGTAAAAACTGTAAAGTGCAGCTGAATATAATGCCGCTATATAAATAGATTATTATTTGTGTACGGTATGTGTATACTATATGTGTCTGTATGTATAGTATGTATGGTGTATGTGTGTGTATGTATGTACGTAGCAGATACCAGATAATACAGCTACCAGGCACAGGCTTGGACTGGCCCACATGAGAACAGGAGAATCCTCCGTTGGGCCCTTGAGCAAGAGTTCCTCTTATATAAGCTGTACTTAGCACAATATATTAGAATCACTATGTACAGACAAAGGCGGCATCTTATTCATTTAACAATTTACCTAGTCCATCTACTATATAATCGTCTAATTCTGTCTGTCTGTAACGGAAATCCTGCGTCGCTGATCGGTCGCGCCCGGCCGGATCTCCTGACCGTAGCCACGGGTCGTCTGCCGCATGCCTCAGTCTCCACATATACCCCAGCAGCAGCAGCCTCCACTAATACCCCAGCAGCAGCAACCTCCACATATACCCCAGCAGCAGCCTCCACATATGCTCCAGAAGCAGCCTCCACATATACTCCAGCAGCAGCCTCCACATATACCCCTGCAGCAGCCTCCACATATACTCCAGCAGCAGCCTCCACATATACCCCAGCAGCAGCCTCTATATACACTCCAGCAGCCTCTATATACACCCCAACAGCCTCTATATATACCCCAGCAGCCTCTATATACACCTCAGCAACCTCTGTATACACCCCAGCAGCCTCTATAAACACCCCAGCAGCCTCTATATATACTCCAGCAGCCACTATATACACTCAAGCAGCCACTATATACACCCCAGCAGCCTCTATATACAACCCAGCAGCCTCTATGCACTCCCCAGCAGCCACTATATATACTCCAGCAGCCTCTAAATACGGCTCAGCAGTCTCTATATACACCCCAGCAGCCTCTATATACACCCAGCAGCAGCAGCCTCTATACACACCGCAGCAGCCTCTATATACACCCCATCAGCCTCTATATACACCCCAGAAGCCTCTTTATACACCCCTGCAGCCTCTATATATACCCCAGCAGCCTCTATATACACCCCAGCAGCATCTATATACACCCCAGCAGCCTCTATATACACCCCAGCAGCCTCTATATACACCCCAGCAGCCTCTATATATACCCAAGCTGCCTCTATATACACCCCAGAAGCCTCTATATACACTCCAGAAGCCTCTATATACACCCCAGCTGCAGCAGCCTCAATATACACCCCAGCAGCCACTATATACTGTACATCCCAGCAGCCTCTATATACATCCCAGCAGCCTCTATATACACCCCAGCAGCCTCTGTATATACCCCAGAAGCCTCTATATACAGCCCAGCAGCCTCTATATACCCCCAGCAGCCTCTATATACACCCCAGAAGCCTCTATATACAGCTCAGCAGCCTCTATATATACCCCAGCAGCCTCTATATACACCCCAGCAGCCTCTATATATACCCCAGCAGCCTCTATATACACCCCAACAGCAGCCTCTATATACACCCCAGAAGCAGCCTCTATATACACCGCAGCAGCCTCTGGCTTCTTAAACTTGGTAATGGTGAACTTAGCAATGAATACAACCTTGGAGAAGACATTATTGAAATACCAGAAGACATGTTGTGCACTGACTGCATTGTAAGTGATGTTTTTGGACAACGTGTTGAAATTGATGTGAATGACCAAAGCAGTGTTGAGAGGGCCTCTTCCTATGCAATTCTCTGTCCGAAGAATTTTACCTGGAAAATCCTTTGTATTCATTGCATTATTCTTAAATCTTCATAAATAAACTACATACATATTCTAGAATACCCGATGCGTTAGAATTGGGCCACCATCTAGTTGTTATATAAATTTGTGATTGAGAATAATGTCACATTTGCATGTAGTTGAAAAGTGGGGCCTTGGAGTTGGTTACTGGTAGGCACTTGGCACCCCAGTTCAACACTGACCAGGCATATAATGTAATATATATATATACATGGTAGGGCTCTGCCGGTTCCAGCAGTTATCACGTAATCACGAGGATGATCTCTGCACACTTGCTGTCATGTGTCAACTAAAGTGTCAGCCGCCTCTGCAGTGTTCTATTCATTGACAGTGGACATTAGATGTCACCTGACTGCAAGTCTGACTGTGCTGGAGCCAGCAGAACCGAATGCTAACAGATATATATATATATAATAAATGTGGAGCCCAGCTGTGACTGGATCCATATCTTCCAGAAGGATGTACTAAAGGAAGATCCCACTAGAGGTCACTATACACACACACATCTCAGCTTACCTAAGAGACCAGTAGAGGGAGCTGTGTGTTAGGCACATAAAAAAACCAATTAGTTCCAGTTTTACCTCAGACAGATCAGAACAGCAGTTACCTCAGACAAGCTGTGAGGGACAGATGAGTTCTCCTCAGGACACGAGAGTGAGAGGATTCCTGTCAGAGCTCAGTCAGAGCTAAAAACAGACGTAGATTGATTGATCCTAGTCAGAGCTGAAGCTGAAGTGTAGCTCAGGAGGAAGCGTGCCGACGCTTAAGAGAGCGGCGAAGAGGCAGCACAGTAACTGCCAGCGTGTGTGATCTTTATAGGACCCAGGTAGGCCGAAAGCAAGTGGAATTGGAGGGGCCAGTAAGCATTAATAGCTTTCCCCCCCAGCAACGAATACCGGACGCCGGGTCCCGAGCCTATAAGGATCTCTACGACCTTTTAGGAGAACACCGGAGTTCCTGGAGGACTACAAGTCCCAGGAGTACCACAGAGTTTACACGTACAGGATCAGGGGAACAGAATCTGCCTGATCAGCGATAAAAAGACCCTGTTCTGCCATAGAGAAGGTCCCCACCAAGTCAGTCAGGTACAGAACAGAGACTGAGTTAGACCTAGCTACAAGCAGGTCAGGTCTTCATTAAATAACGACAGAGAACAGGAGGCCATACACCTACCAGTGGAGGAATCCGGATGTACATCCTTCGCCCTGCCGTGCTCCGGGGAGTACCTGCCATTCCTGCAGTAAAGGTACCAAACTGACTTTTGTGTGTGACTCACTTATTGTCTCTGACGGCGGGATCCCCATCTGTCCTGCATCCTCATATTTCTATCCGCCCTGGAAGGACACCGTCTTACTTGTAGAAGACCTACCATCTAGCTGCCCAACATCATCCCTTCCAGAGTATGTGCACAGCAGCGCTGGTCCCTCTGACCAGATACTACAAGTGGCGTCACGACAACTTACACGAACATTTCCATCATCCCCTGTAAATATCCCACATTACGGTGAGCGCCCAGGGCACGGACCGAGCTGGCTACCCGTGACATCCCCCATAGACTTCCATGGGCTCGGTGCCGAGTACCCCATAAACCTGGAACCTAGTGTGCGCATCATCTTTAACTTGGCGTCATGAACAGGATTCTGAAGCTCGTGAAACGCGAGTCCTGTGTGCTAATTTGAACTGTTTTTGTGCTTGAGAACTGTCAAAAATCATCAGAGACTGTATTGCCATTTTTGTAAAACAACAACCGCCATTTTGTTGCTATGTTCGCGCCCTGAGGCGCTGGTGAAGAAGGTGGGCGTGCACTCACCTAGTGGCGCGAAAATTAGTGGGCGTACCTGAAAAAAGGCGCTGAGTCCTGAACACGCCCCCAGCGCTGACGCGGCGGCAGGTCCTGTGGAGAGCTTCAGTGAACGCCCTGACGTCAGAGCGCCAGCGACACAGGTCTTCTCTCCACCGCTGTGCCGGCAGAGCTGCAGCCTTCAGAGAAGGTAGGCTACGATTAACTAAGGGGGCGCAGATATGTCACAGCAGCAAGCCGACAGCGCAGCCCAGACCGACGACCCCAATGACTTACCACTTGGCGCTGCAGCGCAGGACGGAAATATGGGCCCCTCACCTGGTCCTGTGGTCCCAATAGTACCGCTAATGCTGCCATACATGCCTGGAGCAAAGTGGCTCCCTCAGTACAGCGGCAAGCCAGCCACCCTGTCAGGGTTCAAGCGAAAAATATGCAGCATAATGGACATGTATCCTATGACAGAAAAGCAAAGAGCTGCAGTAGTAGTGGGACAATTAACTGGTGCTGCTGAGAGAGAGGTAGAGACTTGGATGGCTGCAGACCAGGAGTCAGTGTTTGCAATTTTCTTAAAGCTACAGACTATCTTTGAGGACCGCACTGAAACAGATCTCCGGATGAGGTTTTATCAATGTTCCCAGAAATCGGATGACAGCATTAGGGACTATGCCTGCCGACTACAAGGGGCCCTGCGAGCTCTTAAACAAGTTAACCCTATAAGTGTCACCGACGAAAATAAAATGTTAAAGGAACAATTTGTACTGGGATTGAGGTCCCAAGCGGAAGGCAGGACTGTGCACTGGTGGTCCTTGGATCATCCTGATGCTACCTTTGACGCCCTTAAGGATATGGCTATAAAAGGACTGCGACCTCTGGAAACACCCGAGATGGCAGCCCAGTGTCACCCGAGTGAAACCATCCTAAAGCCAGCAGCATCCACCTTTTCCCCGCTGGTTGCAGAAGCCAAAACGCAGGAGGCGCCCCCTACTGAGCTGGACTGTCTGCGCTCAGAAGTGCGCCAGCTGACCAAAAACCTGGCCACTGTAATGAGTGCCCTGCAATTGCCGACGAAAGAAGAAGGAAAGATCTTGCTGGCTGACTGCCCGGAGGATGTCCCTTGGATGCGCCGGAGGAGAGGGAGGACGTCGCCCCGCCGGAGGAGGACAACGCCACCCCCAGGAAGGACCCGCGACCAGCATCATCCTCGCCGAGAGATCATCTGCTACCGCTGCCACAAGGAAGGTCACCCAGCATGTCTGTGTCCTTTAAACGAGCAAATCCTGGGTCCGAGGGCCAACCCCCAGGAATAGACTCCTCAGGCCCCTCAGACTGGAACCGCAGGTTTGTGGGAGGAAGACCTTACCTGTCCATCATATTGGACGGGATCGCCATCCCTGCCCTGCTGGACACTGGATCCCAGGTAACCATTATACCCGATGTTCTCTACAACAAGTACTGGTCCAGTGACAGTCTCCAACCCCCAAACCCTGACTTTGCCGTATACGCCTCTAATGGTCTCCCTCTTGAATTACGGGGGGCTAAAGATGTAGACATGAAAGTGGGGAGAGTGGAGCTGAAGAATCAGGGATTCTTGTAGTAAAGACTGTTAATGAAGAAAATGGGTTGAATGTGGTTTAGGCACTAACATTATTAGTAACTGTTTGGAGGAGGTTGTGTTTTTACTCCAACAGCTTGCTGAAATCGCCAGACCAAAGCAAAAGGGAGAGATCCGGAAGGAGATCCGAACCCTGATGTGCCAGCAGCAAGTGAAACTGACCGGTGGTGAGATTGGTAATGTACGGGTAACAGACCCGAACCCCATTGTGATACCCCCTATGAGTGAAATGCTTATTTGGTGTAGAGCAGCAATGGGTCTGAGAGGACAGAACTACCAAGCAGTAGTAGAGCCCCATTGTTCAGAGCACAGACCTACACTCTTGACTGCCAGAGGGGTAGTGGATGTACATAATGGGAGGGTGCCAGTGCGTCTTCTCAACTGGGAGAAGATGAAGTCAAACTACCGCGTTATGCCACTGTTGCTAAGTTACATGCTGTGGATAATAACTCCATTCACCCGGCGGAGCCCTTAACCTCCCCACAACCAGTGGAGGATAACGGTCCGACCACCCAGGTGGAGGATTGGTGTCAGCAGCTCCATGTTGGGACAGACACCACTCCAGCCCACCAGAAACAAGGAGTATACAGAGTAGTTCAGGAGTATGCTCAAGTATTCAGCAAACACCCACTCGACTTTGGGACAATTAAAGGGGTTCAACATCACATCCCCACAGGCAATCATCCTCCCATCAAAGAACGGTACAGGCCTATACCACCAGCACATTACCAGAAAGCCAAGGAAATGTTGCGTGATATGAAAGAAGCAGGGGTGATAAGGGATAGTTGCAGTCCCTGGGCAGCACCTCTAGTCTTAGTTAGGAAAAAGGATGGAAGCATGCGAATGTGTGTAGATTACAGACAAGTAAATCGCATTACACATAAAGATGCATACCCTTTACCACGCATTGAGGAATCTTTAGCTGCACTAAAAACTGCTAACTACTTCTCCACCCTTGACCTCACTAGTGGGTACTGGCAAGTAGCTGTGGCTGAGGAGGATCGGGAGAAGACGGCTTTCACCACCCCGATGGGGCTCTGTGAGTTTGACAGAATGCCGTTTGGACTCAGCAGTGCCCCTGGCACGTTCCAGAGAGTACAGAATGCCGTTTGGACTCAGCAGTGCCCCTGGCACGTTCCAGAGAGTAATGGAGAGCTGCCTGGGACATCTCAACTTCGAAACTGTGTTGCTGTACCTGGACGACGTCATCGTGTACTCCAAAACGTATGAAGACCATTTGAAGCACCTGGCGGAGGTATTTGAGTCACTGTCCAAGTATGGGATGAAACTGAAGCCTTCTAAGTGCCACCTGCTCAAACAAAAAGTACAGTATCTGGGACATATCGTCAGCTCTGAAGGAGTAGCGCCAGATCCTGAGAAGGTCACCGCCATACAGAAATGGCCGGAGCCGAAAAATCTCAAGGAGGTGCGACAGTTCCTAGGACTGACAGGATACTACCGGAGGTTTGTAAAAGATTACACTAAGAAAGCAGCTCCTCTGCAAGACCTCCTGGTGGGACAGTCCCTCAAAGGCAGAAATTCTCAATTCCATTGGGGTAAAGAACAGGCAAAAACATTCAAGGAAATGAAGGAGATCCTGACAGGTGATGAGATCCTAGCTTACCCTGACTACAGCCAGCCGTTCCTGTTGTATACAGATGCCAGCAACGAAGGATTGGGAGCAGTCCTCAGTCAGAAGCAAAATGGCCTGGAGAAAGTCATCGCCTATGCTAGCAGGAAGCTCCGCCCGACCGAAAGGAACCCAGAGAACTATAGCAGCTTCAAGTTGGAGTTCCTGGCACTGGTCTGGGCCATCACGGAGAGGTTTAAACACTACTTGGCCTCCAACAAGTTCACTGCCTACACTGACAACAACCCCTTGACGCATCTTGAAACAGCCAAGCTGGGAGCCATGGAACAACGATGGGTGGCTCGACTGTCAAATTATCAATTCACAATTAAGTACCGGGCGGGCCGCAAAATGCCAATGCTGATGCCCTGTCCAGGATGCCTCATGAATCAGACACTGAAGAGGAAGTGGATGATCTGGAAGAGATTGAACTACCTGCCTTTCACCGGAATGGGGTTATGTCATGTGTGCATCGCCACGAAGATCGTCGCGGTTGCACATTCTGACTTCTCACAGCTGAGTTGCTGTTTCTTTGTGTTTGGCAGTTAGGGAGTTAATTCTGTCTGTGCTCAGTTCTGGGACTGGGTGCAGTTTTCTCCCGGCTGCAATTAATTATTTGTTGATTAGTTTCCTTTAAATCTCTGGTTGTCTGTGTTGGGAGTTGCCAGTGAAATTCTTCATGCAGACCACAGATAGGATTGTATCTGTATAGACTTAAGTTAAAGAGCTCCTTAGTTGTTTTAAGCTCACCTTGCTTAGAGTTTAATATCCCAGATCATTTATGTTCCTTCTGTGTTTGAGTGTGTATGCAAGTCTGTGTTTTCTCCAGTCTGTCTTATATGTCTAATCTGTGTATTTAGCAGAGATCAGCCCATATCCCTTTGGTGGTAATCAGAATCCTTCTTAGGACTGATTACAGGGTTCAGGGACTGATAGGAGACAGGGTTAGGCTGGAGACTTGGACCTCTGAACCATTATCAGTACCTCCAAGTTGAGGGATTAGTTAGGACCCCAGTTTAGGGTCAGGTTAGACCCCCGGTCCTCCTCTTTCCTGTGACAGTGTATCAAGTCCTCAAGATTAACCTGAGTTCAACGGATATCGTGTCAGGTAAATCTATTCTATATTTACATGCTGATGTTGCTAATCTATATGTTGTATAGAGTTGTTGTTCTTTTAAGAATAGTTTACTGACATCGTACACATATCATAAGACCGCATGACATTTTCACTGGCCCATAAAATTATTCCCAGTTGCCATGGATCCAGTAGCCCAGCTGGCTCTGCAGTTGCAGGGATTATCCATGGAGCTGACGGACATTAAGTCCAAAGTTTTGTCTCCTCGGAGCAAACCAGATTTGAACCTAAAGTAGCTCTCCCGGACAGGTTCACTGGTGGGCGAGACAAATTTTTTACCTTCAGGGAAGCATGTAAATTGTATTTTCGGCTTCGGCCTCGATCATCAGGGAGTGAAGAGCAGAGAGTGGGAATTGTTATCTCGCTCCTACAAGGGGACCCTCAATCCTGGGCCTTCTCCCTTCCTCCGGGATCCCCGGCTCTACAGTCAGTAGATCGATTTTTTACTGCCCTGGGTTTGGTATATGATGACCCAGATCGGGTCTCTCTTGCTGAGACAAAATTACGTAAGATACAGCAGGAGATCGTCCGGCGGAGGGAATTTGCTTCTGAGTTCCGTAGATGGGCCACAGATACTCAGTGGAATGACCCAGCTCTTAGGAGCCAGTTTTGTCATGGGCTTTCTGACAAATTAAAGGACGTTTTGGCTCAGTATGATTCTCCTCCATCACTGGAGGCTGCTATGGCCCTAGCTATCCGTACTGATAGACAGCTCCGGGAGAGGTGCGAGGTAACTCCGCCCCCTGTTGTTACTCCACTACTACTAAAGTCCCTTATGTTGAGGTTCCCTTGTCTGTTCGGAGGAGCCTATGCAGTTTGGGAGGGACATCATTTCGTAGGAGGGGATTGGCGGTACGCCGCAGGACTAGAAGGTGTTTCTTCTGCGGGAAAGAGGGACATTTTGTTGGGGGATGTCCATCCCGTGCCTTGTTGAGCAAAAAGTCGCCGGAAAACTGTTAATCCCAGGTTGTGTGGTGGACGACAACCTGGGAGTATGTATTTCGTCCGCTAGTTCTTCTCAGTTCCTTGTACCAGTGGAGGTGGTGGTTGGTACGAGAGTGGAGAGATTTTCTGTTCTTCTTGATAGTGGGTCCGGGGCTAATCTGGTTGACGCTCAGTTTGCTCAGGCTCAAGGTATGCATCTGAGTGTATTGGTCAAACCGATCCCTATATTCTCCATTGACGCCAGGCCTCTCGGCCAAGGTAGCTTTGTTCATGAGGTTCATAACATTGACCTTCGGGTAGGGGCAATACATAGGGAACTATTATCTTGTTATGTGTTGGAGGGTCTACCTACTCCTATTGTGTTGGGACTTCCTTGGTTGGTTAACATAACCCTGTGATTAATTGGCAGTCCAGAGATATAAGCCAAAGGGGGGAGTTTTGCAAAGTAACTGCATGAACACAGTCATCAGTGCGGTCGTGCCTAGTACTTTGCCTCCTTTTTGGAGGACTTTGGGATGTGTTCTCTGAGGAGGGTGTCAGGAGTTGCCTCCTCATCGCGTGTATGACTGCTCTATTAATTTACTTCCTGATGCTAAGTTACCTAAAGCTAGGTTATATAACCTTTCTGGTCCTGAGAGGCAGGCTATGAAAGATTATATTTCGGAAAGTCTGGCCAAAGGGCATATTAGACCTTCATCTTCCCCAGTGGCCGCGGGGTTTTCTTTGTGAAGAAAAAAGATGGAGGCCTACGCCCTTGCTTGGATTTCCGCGAACTTAATCGGATTACTGTTCGAGATCCGTTCCACTCCCTCTGATTCCTGATCTCTTCAATCAAATTGTTGGCCCCAAATGGTTCTCAAAATTGGATTCGGGGGGGCGTATAATTGTTTGGGATAAAAGGGGGATGGGGGGGGAAAAAACCCCGGTTTTTTTAACACGCGGAGGGCATTATGAAACCCCTTGTCATCCTTTTTTGGGTCTGACTACTCCCCCAAGTAAAAAACATTTTTTTAATGACATTTTTTCGTATCTGGGGGGGCTTTTTGTGGTGTAATTTGGATACATTTTAATTTACCCCCCAGATTTTGTCTCACCAGGATTTTTGGGGGGGAAAAGGGTTTTGCAGATCTGCGAGCCCTTTAAAAATACCCCAAAAGGAAAAGTGGTTTTTCCCCCTACGGAACTTCATTTTTTTGGGGTTTCTTGGGGGTCACCCTTTGGTTTCAAAGGACCCTAAAAAAAGGGGGAGAGAAATGCTTAAAAGGGAAGCCAGGGGGGGGAATTTAAAAGGGTCTGCACTTTTTTTTGGGGGTTTTTTAACTACTCCCGGGAAAAATTTTTTGTAATTTCTCATCGGGTTTTAAAAATCTCACGCATGACAAAAAGGGGGGCGGATTTTTTTTAATGGCGGACAAAGCGGGGCCAAGTTTTTCCTCTTTGAAAAAATTTTTTGTTTTCGGCCCCCTTCTCACCCAAAAACGATGCAAAACAGCCTTTGTTTGTGGAGGGGGACGCTTCTGCGTGGGGGTGGGGGGGAAATTTTTCCCCCCGGGTCCGTCCCCTAAAAAATTGGGCACCGGCGCTTTTTTTCAAAAAAAATTTTTCCCGAAAAAAGGTTTATTTTTCCCCAAAGGGGGGAAATTTTTGGCCCTTTAAAAGTTGGTTTTTGAAGAATGGCGTCATTTTTTTTGAGGGGGCAGTCCCCCCGGCCCCCGTCATTACTGACCCAAAAGCCTTTTTTTGGGAAAATTGCTAAGCGTAAAAATTTCCCCGAAAAGCCCCGATGGTCTTTTTTTTTTTACCGGTTTAAAATTTTGTTGCCCTTATCGCCCTTTTTTAAAAAATGTTAAGGGGGCCCCCTTGTCTCGTTTTTTCCCCCAGGGGGGGGGAAAAAGGGGCCCCGGATTCCCCCCCCTTTTCAGGGGGGGGGGGTAGGTGGGCTGTATGTTTGTTTTTGAGGGGAGGTGTTGAGGCCGGGGGGGATGCCCCTCGGCCCTAGGGAGATGTTTGTCCCAAATCAGTTGAAAAAAAGGTTTATTGGGGACTCAAATTCTGTTTTTTAGCAGGACTCCGGGGGGTAAGGTTTTTTAGATCCCTTTTCCCGCCGGTTTTGGTTGGCCTAACTTTAATAAAGATTTTTTAAAATTTTTTCGGCCCCTGTGGGGTTTGTGCTGCTCAAAAACCCCTCATCCCGCCCGGGTTGGGGGCCCCCTTTTCCCTTAAAAATTTCCCGGGGCCCCCGGGGGAACTCTTTGTCTTGGACTTCATCAGGCCCCTTTCCCCGTCGTCAGGGAAAAACGTCATACTGGGGGTTTTTTGGACAGGTTCAGAAAAGGCTTTTTTTATTTTTTTTCCCGCCCCCCTAAAAAAAATCTGGGCAGGTGTTCTTTGGGGGGAGATTGGGACTTCTGGGTTGCCTTCTGATGTGGGTGTCAGTTTGGGGGGTCCAGTTTGCCCCCAGTTTTGGAGGGCTTTTTTTTGTCGGGGGGGGCAATTGTCATTTTCCCCGGCTTTTCATCCGCAGACAATGGTCAGAAGGCGTCTGAATCAAGCCTAGAGATTATTTTTCTGTGTTTTGTCTCAGAGAACCCCGGGGGAAAGGTTTTTTTCTTGCCTCTGGCAGAGTTCGCTTTAACAAAGGCGGAGCGGGGTTCCAAGGGGAAATCCCGGGTTTTTGGGGGGATAGGTTTTCATCCCCTTTTTTTTTTACATTCAATGGGGGGGGGCCCCCTTTTGGGGGGTTCCCCCAGGGGGGCGTTTTTTGTCGCACTTGCTTCGTGGGGAGGGGTTTTTTTGAAATAATTGATGTAGGGGGGAAAAAGTTAAAAGTATGGGGAAGGGGGGAGTTTCGGGGCCAGATTTAAGGGAACGACTGGTAGGGTTTTCCCGGGAAAATAAAACTTAAAATTTCCCCCCCGGGAAGGGGCCCCAGATTCAGGGGGCCTCAGGGTCAGTTTTCCCTTTAATTTTAAAAAGGGAAATTTTTTTGGGCCTCCCTCCTATTTTTTAAAAATTTAAAATTTTTTTCCCCCAAATCATTACTTAAAAGGTACGTGGGACCATCATCCATCACCACCCCCTCCTCAGTGGTGGCAATGGTAACTTTTGGGGGTTTTAAGGCAAAGTCATTGCCCCACCGAATCGCCGGTCCCTTCAGTACTTGGTCATTGGAAGGGGTTTTTGGGCCAGAGGAGGGACGTGGATTCCTGGTTGACATTAAAAAAGATCGTTTGGTGCGGACCTTCCACAGAACTCCCCGGGGAAACCTGGCCTGAGGGTCCGGGGGCCCCCCGTAGAAGGGGGGGGACTGTCGTGTGCACGCCCCTGAAGGCGTCGCGGTTGCACTTTTTGGGTTTCACAGCTGAGTTGTGTTTTTTTTGTGTTTGGGGGTTTTTGGGGGGTTTAAATTTGGGCTGTGCTCAGTTTTTTGGGGGGGTTCGTTTTCTCCCCGGGGGGGAATTAATTTTTTTTTTATTGGTTTCCTTTAAAACTCTGGTTGTCTGTGTTGGATTGGGCCCGTGAAAAATTTTTCAGCAGGAAACCCCAGATAGGATTTATCTGTTTTTTTCTTAAGGGTTTAAAAAACTCCTTAGTTGTTTTTTTAAATCACCTTTTTCCTTTTTTAAAAAATTTAAATCCCAGATTTATTTAAATTTTTTGTGTTTGAGTGGGGATGCAATTTTGTGTTTTTTTCCGTTGTCTTATAGTCTAATCTGTGTTTTTAGCAGGAAACACCCCCAAAACCCTTTTGGGGGTAATCAGAAACCCTTCTTAGGACCCGATTTTCGGGTTCAGGGACGAAGGGGGACAGGGGGTTTGGCGGGGCTTGGACCTCTGAACATTATCAGTACTCCAAGTTGAGGGGTTAGTTAGGACCCCCTTTAGGGTAGGTTTTTGACCCCTCTCCCCCTTTTTTCCCCCTTTACAGTGTACAATCCAAGAAACCCCGAGTTCAAGGATACGTGTCAGGTAAAAACTATTTATATTTACAGCGAGTTGCTAACTATATGTTGTATAGAGTGTTTTTCTTTTTTAAAAAAGTTTTCTGCATGTAACCCCAAAAAAAAGGGGGCTGAAGGTTCCTGTCACACGCAGCGATGCGTGCCTGTCAGCGGGAAACCAGCGATCAAAAAAAGGTCCTGACATTTCAGCGACGATCAGCGATACCCGGCAGGGGGGCTGATCGTCGCTGAATGTCACACACAGCGATATCGCTGGTGAGCTCGCTGCTGCGTCACAAAACTAGTGACTCAGCAGCGATCTCGGTAGCGATATCGCTCTATGAGATGGGCCCTTAAGTGGAAAGCTTAATTGATTGCTTTCCACTTTCACTTCAGGTCAGCCAGGGACACAATCAGTGACGTCAGAGGGAACTGATTAACAAAAATAGGGGTTCCCTTCGAAAAAAAAATGGCGTGGGGTCCCCCCTATTTTTGTTAACCAGCCAGATAAAGCAGACCGCTGAGGCCTGGATTTTCAGGCTGTTAAGGAGCCAAGATCCATGGACCTTGCCAGCCTGATAATACCAGGCCACAGCAGTCTGCATATCTTGGCTGATTAACAAAAATAAGGGATCCCCTTGAAAAAAATTGGCGTGGGGTCCCCCCTATTTTTGTTAACCAGCCAGATGAAGCAGACCGCTGAGGCCTGGATTTTCAGGCTGTTAAGGAGCCAAGATCCATGGACCTTGCCAGCCTGATAATACCAGGCAACAGCAGTCTGCATATCTTGGCTGATTAACAAAAATAGGGGATCCCCTCGAAAAAAATTGGCGTGGGGTCCCCCCTATATTTGTTAACCAGCCAGATGAAGCAGACCGCTGAGGCCTGGATTTTCAGGCTGTTAAGGAGCCAAGATCCATGGACCTTGCCAGCCTGATAATACCAGGCCACAGCAGTCTGCATATCTTGGCTGAATAACAAAAATAGGGGATCCCCTCGAAAAAAATTGGCGTGGGGTCCCCCCTATATTTGTTAACCAGCCAGATGAAGCAGACCGCTGAGGCCTGGATTTTCAGGCTGTTAAGGATCCAAGATCCATGGACCTTGCCAGCCTGATAATACCAGGCCACAGCAGTCTGCATATCTTGGCTGATTAACAAAAATAGGGGATCCCCTCGAAAACAATTGGCGTGGGGTCCCCCCTATTTTTGTTAACCAGCCAGATGAAGCAGACCGCTGAGGCCTGGATTTTCAGGCTGTTAAGGAGCCAAGATCCATGGACCTTGCCAGCCTGATAATACCAGGCCACAGCAGTCTGCATATCTTGGCTGATTAACAAAAATAGGGGATCCCCTTGAAAAAAATTGGCGTGGGATCCCCCTATTTTTGTTAACCAGCCAGATGAAGCAGACCGCTGAGGCCTGGTTTTTCAGGCTGGTAAGGATCCAATATCCATGGACCTTGCCAGCCTGATAATACCAGGCCACAGCAGTCTGCTTAGCTTGGCTGGTTAACAAAAATAGGGGATCCCCTCGAAAAAAAAACGGCGTGGGGATCCCCCCTATTTTTGTTAACCAGCCAAGTAAAATGCAGACTGCTGCGGCCTGGTATTAAAAGACTGTCAAGGCCCATGGATTTTGGCCCTCAACAGCCTGATAATACCAGGCTACAGCAGCCCCACATTTGGCGCATCAAAAGATGTGCCAATTGTGGCACTTTACCCGGCTCTTCCCACTTGCCCTGTAGCGGTGGCAAGCGGGGTAATAAGGGTTAATGTCACCGTTGATTGCACGGTGACAATAAGCCCGGCTAATAATGGAGAGGCGTCAATAAGACACCGATCCATTATTAATCCTAAAGTTTTTAAATGTTTAAAAAAAAGACACAGCAAGAAAAAAGTCTTTTAATGAAATAAAAGAGACAACACAGTTTTCATTAATTTTATTATACACTCATTCCTGCGACGCCATCGATCTCCTGTAAAAAAAGAAAAAAAACAAACTAACAGTATACCACCTGTCCGACGCAGTCCATAACGACAGTCCCACGACGATCCAGCTCTGCTACATCACAATGACAGGCAGAGCCTGTCATCGCAACGCAGCACAGCTGATTACCTGCTTCCCCGGCGGTGACGTCATCGGACTGACTGCTTTACGGCCGGGATTACCCAGCAGTCACTGCAGTTATCGCGAGAAACTGCATGTGACCGCCGGGGAAAGAAGATTGCGGCCATGAAGCAGTCCAGCCCGTGACCGCCGGAGATCTTCTGCCAGGTAAGTGCCGCTGACTCCTGACAGACCCGACCGACGGACACTGACAGTGACAGTGACAATCCCGATTCCGGTATCCGATATTACGAAAAAATTGGAACTCGGAATCGGAATTCCGATACAGCCAATATCGGCCGATACCCGATATTTGCAGTATCGGAATGCTCAACCCTAGTCTTGACAAGTACTTTGTAAAGACTGACATGTCAGTTATCTCTGATTTTGGAAAAAGAGTTGCAGGCTGAGTAGTGCTATCCATATGGTTTGTAGTGTTCTGGCCTAGAGACGCAGAGAGGTATGGGGCTGAATAGACATTCAGACCAGTAACTGTCAATAGATTGTGCCATATGTGGAACTGGAATGATGTAATTATCCAAGATATGTTGACTTGCTGGCATACTGGCTTACGGCTGATCATCTTAGTAATGAGTTTAAAGGGCTCTGAACCTAAAAAAAGGCATAATTGTGAGTGATTTTAGCCATAACCTGGTGGCGGTTATGAAACTTGGCAAGCTCATTGTACC
Organism: Oophaga sylvatica; assembly: GCA_033576555.1. NCBI lineage: Eukaryota > Metazoa > Chordata > Amphibia > Anura > Dendrobatidae > Oophaga > Oophaga sylvatica. The sequence continues at coordinate 459,523,769 of JARQOD010000004.1, read as the reverse complement.
ATGAATGGCCCATTTGCCCAACTTGGTATTTCAATGGTTTCTGAAAACCTATACATATTTGCCAGATGTTCCATTTTCCGCCTGGTCCTCATGAAAAGGTTCATGTTTTATTGTCAGCAGCGACTGTTTAAGAAGGCACAGAAGCAGGATTGTTGTGCTGATGATAGCTTCATCACCACTCACCATCGCTGTGGAGTCCTCAAAGTCTTGGAGAACCCAACAAATGAAACACATCCATACCCACTCTTCAGTTGCAATGTGAGGAGGCTGACTAGAATACCGACAGGCCTGTTGGAACTGGTATTCCACAACTGGTCTCTGCTGCTCACAAAGCATTATCAGTATGTGCAGTTTGGAGTTCCTACTCGTGGTCAGTGTCACGTCACACACCAGTTTGTGAGTGGCACTTGCATGCGCTGGTGTAGTATGGCCAGAGCAACATCAACTGTAGCTGATTTGTGAAAATTGGCACTGACACTGCGTACATTGACCAGAAGCTCTGAGTGTAATGACACGGAGACAGTTTCACCGGGGTTAAGTCTGGATGCGCTAACAGGGGACATGTGCAAATAGACAGGGTGTGCGGAGACCGAGAAGCGCAGTGCGCACAGGACGTGAGCTTAGCCGGGCACGTGATCACAGGGGCGGAGCTAGCCGGTCATGTGACCACAAGGGGCGGAGCTTCCCATGGGAGGACAGGGAGCTCCTCGAGGGCAAAGAATATGAAGGACAAAACCAATAGCATGTTCAGAGAGCAAAGCCGAGGGTCAGAAGCCAGACGGGAATGAGTTAACAAGGGATAAGACAGAAGAGTAACCAGAGGCAAGCCAAAGGGTCAGATAACCAGGAGGGACGAATCAGTACCGAGCAGAAAGACAGAGACAATAGTCAGGTTGCAAACCTGGTCATACACAGCAAACATGCAGAGGAACAACAATACAGAGAGTAACCTGGGTCAGCGACCTCAAACCGTGTAGATGGAAGTATCACCGACACTTGACCCAGGAACTACCAACATTAAATAGCCGCCCCCGAACCAAAGAGAGGCAGACAGACTTAACCCTGACCTGACCAGGATGGAGCCAGAACCACCCCGTCCTGAGTCATGACAGTACCCTCCTCACAAGGGGGGGTCACCGGACCCCCAGTTTTCCAGGAAATCGAGAATGAAAAGATCGCACCAGACGATCGGCATGAACCGATCGGGCAGGAACCCAAGATCGTTACTCTCGACCGTACCCCTTCCAATGCCCAAGATACTGAAGGGAATGATGGACCATCCAGGAATCCACGATGCGCTCCAACTCATACTCCTCCTGCCCATCTACCAAAACGGGTAGCAAAGGATTCACTGATCCTTCCTCAACACCCCCAGCAGTTTAAACAGGGATCTATGAAACACATTGGCGATCTTAAAAGACGAAGGAAGACGCAACCAAAGCACCACCGGATTAACCACTTCCGTGATCTCATAAGGACCGATAAACTTAGGCCCCAATTTTGCTGCAGGAACCTTAAGCTTAATATTCCTAGTTGACAGCCAAACTTTATCCCCAACCCGGAGCTTCGGTCCCACAGCCTGTCTCCTGTCAGCAAAAACCTTGAACTTCCTCTGAGCCTCCCCAATGGACCTCCTGTCATAAGTCCCACAACCACTGTACGGGAGAAGTGTGGATTGAACCCGTAATTACAGAAGAATGGAGAAATGCCAGTGGAGTGATTAAGACGACTATTGAAGGCAAACTCTGCTAAAGGTAATGCATCACACCAATCATCCTGTCTGGAAGTGGTTGGTCCACTCAGTCTGGCCATAGGTATCCGGATGATATGCAGATAAAAAGGACAACTCAACAGCCAGCCTTTTGAAAAACGCTCTCCAAAACCTGGACACAAACTGCAGTCCATAATCAGACATCACATTCAAGGGCATAACATGCAAATGAACCACATGCTGCACAAAAAGCCTGGACAAAGTTTCCGCAGAAGGCAAATCCACCAAGGTTACGAAGTGTGCTTGTTTAGAACATCTGTCCACAGCTACTAATATGACGGTATTGCCCTTGGAAGGGGGAAGATTGGTGATAAAATCCATGGACAAATGTGTCCATGGTCTTTCAGGAACTGGCAAAGGCACCAATTTCCCGGCCGGCCTGTTATGAGAGCTCTTAGCGTGGGCACAAATTCCACAAGCAAATACAAACTTCTTAACATCAGATGAAAGCGAGGACCAGCAAAATACCCTTGTGATGGCCCCCCACGTAGCCGAGATCCCAGGATGACCACTTAGAACCGAATCGTGGAACTCTCGAAGAACCCTGAGGTGAAACTGAATTGGAACAGTTTATCAACCGGTTTGGATTAGGGAGCTTGAGACTGAGCTTCTCGAATCTTCTGTTCCAACCCCGACGAGACATCAGCCTCCACCACCCCTGGTTGAAGAATGGAAGATGAAGGTTCAGGAGGCATCGGCCTTTACATTCTTGGATCCTGGACAAAAAGTGATCAAAAACTGCAACCAGAAAAAAAAGTGACCATCGGGCCTGCCTCAGGATCAATCTTTTAGCAGACTCAATGTAAGCCAGGTTCTTGTTATCAGTAATCACCATAATGGGATGTGCAGCCCCCTCCAAAAAATGCCTCCATTCCTCAAAATCTAAATTCACCGCCAGCAGTCCCCGATTGCCCACATCGTAATTTCTTTCTGCCGGGGAGAATTTTTTAGAAAAGAAGGTGCAAGGTCTCAGATTGGTCAATGTGGTGGGCCCTTGGGACAACACCACCCCCACCCCCACCTCTGAGGCGTCAACCTCCACCACAAGGGTTTAGATGGATCTGGCTGAACCAGAATTGGGGCAGTCATAAAACAATTTTTCAGAGTCAGGAACGCTGCTACCGCTGAGGCAGACCAGTTCTTCACATCAGCCCCCTTCTGTGTCAAGTCAGTGAGGGGCTTGAACACTTGTAAAAATCCTTTAATAAACCTCTGGTAGTAATTGGCGAATCCCAAGAAGCACTGAAGACCCTTAAGCTCTTGGGGTGCACCCAATCCACAATGGCCTGAACCTTTTTGGGAAACTCTCACCAGAGACAATGAACCCCAAGAATGACAGTTTTTGAACAAAAAACGCTAATTTCTTTCATTTAGCAAAGAGCTGATTCTCCATGAGTCTCTGGAGGACAGCCCGAAGATGACCAATGTGGGCTTGCTTATCAGATGAATAGATTCAAATATCATTTAAGTATATGACCACAAACTGCCCAATAAAATCAGAGAACACATAATTGATGAAGTTTTGGAAGACTGCAGGAGCATTGGTCAACCGAAATGGCATAAGAAGATTTTCAAACAACCCCTCAGAGGTAAGAAATGCAGTCTTCCACTCATCCCCCTCCCGTACCCAGATAAGGTTATAACCCCACCCACAAGTCCTACTTAGAAAATCATTTGGCCCCGGACAATTGGCTACACAAATCGGGAATGAGTTTGTTATCGTGATTTTATTAAGTTCCTGAAAGTCAAGTCATGGGCGAAGACCACCGTCTAATTTTTTTTTTACAAAAAAACCTCTGCAGCAACAGGAGACACAAAAGTGCGAATATGTCCTTTGCGGAGGCTCTCAGATATATATTCCTTCATGGCGACCCGCTCAGGACGAGAAAGGTTGAACAATCAATCCTTAGGCAATTTAGCCCCTGGTACCAGTTCAATGGCACAATCAAAAGAACGGTGCAGTGGCAACCCCTCAGCCTGACTTTCGGACAACACATCCTCGAAGTCCTTTAGGTACTCCGGAATACCCTCCAGACCGACGGATGACACAGATGCAGAACAATAACACAAAAAGACGCTGACAGCACTCACTGAATCGGGACGCTCGCTCCAACCAAGGAACCTTCTTGGAGAAATCCAGCAGTCAAAGACAAAAAGGAACAGCGCTCCATCCGGGTGTATACAAATAGAAGAACGTTTATTACGCCATATACAGCAACGTTTCGACCTGCATGAGGTCTTTGTCAAGCATAACATAAAATCAAGGAGGACGGCTTTAAATAGTACTGATGCTCCAAAAGCACCAATCAGTATTCAAACACCGCCCACAATATCAATAAATACAAAAAACAGCAGATCCATATATATAACACAGTGCAACAATAATATACAATTTGTACATAGATGTGCCCGCACAAACATCCACCAAAAACACATATAATATTAGCAGATGTAGCATATATAGTACATACGATACTTGTGTATCTCCATTACCATGGTGAATCATGTTTAGGCTATTTGTCCACCCAATCATAGCCCACCTACTAAGTCAATAAGCGGCCAATCACAAAGAGCAATAGCAACAATAAAGGCGCCAAATAAGGAACCTATACTCAGCAGTAACACTGCAGCCTGCTTAACAGACAGCCAATTATACTTGCGTTCTCAAAATCCAGACACCATCGCATTCTCCAGGCGTCCCGGCGACCGGATGTTTACATGTGGAGCATGTGGCTAGTGTGTCGCTCTTCCAGAGAGTAGGGGAAAGACGTCATCAAGATGAGCACTTTTTGACAATAGTCGATTTTTGAATAACCAAATTTGTACACCTGTAGCTGAGCATATTTTTTAATTATTTTAGACCAATGAAACTTCAAACAAAACAGGCTCTACAGTATATATGACAGTAGTCAATTGGAACAACATTTGCACACCTGTAGTAGGGCATATTTTGCATTTATTTCTAACCAATGAAATTACACACAAACCAAGTTCAACAGGATATATGAACAACCAAATGTGTACACTTGTAGCAGGGCATATTTAGTTTTTTATTTCAAATCAATAAAATTTCTCTGAAACCAAGTTCTAGAGTTTATATGACAAAAGTCAATTTTTGAACATCCAAATTTGTACACCTGTAGCAGGTCAATTTAAGTTTTTATTTCAAGCCAAAAAATTTTCACTCAAATTAAGTTCTAGAGTATGTAAGGCAAAAGTCAATTTTTGAACATCAAAAGCGCGCGCTGGATACCGGGGTGTGATGTTGGGTGAAACTCCACCCACAGCCCACTCAATCAGGACGGATGCATGCGACTGTGTCACGTCCGGGTGATGCAAGGGATTCTGAAAGTTGCCTTGATATTAGCTGCAGATGCAGCCGGGGTCACATAATGCTGAGTGAGCGGTCAGCGATAGCGTTGCTTAAAGGCTCTGATGGCAACAGGAGATAATAACAAAAATACTTCTTTACAAGTTTAAATTGGTGGGATCATTATAGAATGTAGTGTACAACCTCTTTAAAGATGACACACTTACTTTGTATTTTAGGCAAAAAAAATATTGTTATCTTTTACATATTAAAAATTATAAAAAGGAAAATAGGCAGATGCAAAAATTTGTGCACCCTGCTTGGTTAGTACCTACATTAGTAGCACTCCCTTTTGAAAGTATTGTAAACTTGCCGTAAACACTTTTTTATAGCCAGACAACAGTCTTTCCATTTTTTGTTTGAGGGATTTTCATCCATTCTTCCTTGGAAAAGTCTTCCAGTTCTGTGAGATTCCTGGGTAATCTTGCATTCACTGTTATTAAGAGGTGTAGCCATAGATTTTCAATGATATTCACATCAGGGGACTGTAAGGATCCTTTGTAAAACCTTCAGCTTGAGCTTTTTGAAGTAGTCTATTGTGGATTTTGATGTGTGTTTAGGATCATTATCCATTTGTAGAAGCCATCCTCTTTCCAACTTCAGCTTTTTTACAGATAGTGTCATGTTTGCATAAAGAATTTGTTGAAATTTCATTGAATCCATTCGCCTAGTCTACTCCTGCCTTACCCGTTACCTCTCCACTTACTCCCTTCTAGACCCTTCACAGTTCGGCTTCCGCCCCCTACATTCGACTAAAACTGCACTCATCAAAGTGACCAATGAACTTCTGACAGCAAAACATAACGGCGACCACTCTCTGCTCATTCTTCTCGACCTTTCTGCAGCTTTGACACAGTTGACCTACTATCTAGGCTCAAGTAACTAGGTATTAAGGACACTGTTGTCTCCTGGTTCTCCTCCTATCTTTCTGACCGCTCCTTCAGTGTTTCGTTCTCTGGCTCCACGTCATCTCCTCTTCCTCTCACTGTCGGTGTACCCAGGGCTCAGTCCTTGGCCCCTTCTCTTCTTTCTCTACATGGCCCTAATTGGACAGACCATCAGCAGATTTGGCTTTCGGTACCATCTTTATGCTGATGACACACAACTATACACGTCATCCCCCGTCCTTAACCCCGCTGTTCTACAGAACACCACTGACTGTCTGTCCGCAGTCTCCAACATCATGTCCGCTCTCTATCTGAAACTTAACCTCTCCAAAACTGAACTCCTTCTGCTCCCGTCGTCTACTAACCTCCCTAAATTTGACATTTCCCTCTCCGTGGGCGGCATCATAATAACACCCCGGCAGCAGACTCGCTGTCTGGGTGTTATATTTGACACCAATCTCTCCTTCACCTCCCATATACAATCTCTTGCCCGCTCTTGCCGCCTACACATAAAGAACATCTCTAGAATCCGCCTTTTTCTCACCATGGAAACAACAAAAACCCTCACTGTAGCATTGATCCACTCCCGCCTGGACTACTGCAATGCTCTATTACTTGGCCTCCTCATTACTCGACTATCCCCTCTCCAGTCCATCCTTAATGCAGCAGCTAGGGTCATCCATCTGGCTAATCGGTACTCGGATGCGTCCGCTCTTCGCCAATCCTTACACTGGCTGCCCATTCATTATAGGATCCAATTCAAACTACTTGTTCTAACCAACAAAGCTCTCCACAGTGCAGCACCCCCCTACATCTCCTCAATCATTTCTATCTATCGGCCTAACCGACTGCTGCGCTCTGCAAACGACTTTCAACTAACCTCTGCACTAATCCGTACCTCCCACTCCCGACTCCAAAACTTCTCCCGCGCTGCACCAATCCTCTGGAATGCTCCACCCCAAGAAATTAGGACTATCCACAATTTGCATAATTTCAGGCTCTCCCTCAAAACACATTTGTTCAGAGCGGCCTATCACATTCACTAATCAAAGTCATTCTATGTGTAAGTGTGTATGTGTAGCCCATTTACTATCTCCATCCATCCCTCACTCCCTCAAGATGGCTGGACCATCATTGTAAATGCACCATTGTATATACACACCTGTACTTGGTATCTCCCCCACCTCATTGTAGATTGTAAGCTCTCACGAGCAGGGGCGGCTTATTTTGCTTTAATTATTGTATTGTTAACGTTGTTACTTATGACTTGTGTTTTGAAACTGTTAAACTGTAAAGCGCTGCGGAAAGATTATTATTATTATTATTATTCGTCCCTCTAACCGTGAAAAGTTCATTGTGCCATTAGCTACAACACAACAAAGCATGATTGATCCACCCCGATGCTCAATGTTTGGCGAGATGTTTCTTTCCTGCAGTTCTGTGCCTTTTTTCTCCACACATACCTTTGATCATTGTGGCCAAAGAGTTCTATTTTAACCTCATCGGTCCACAGGACTTGTTTCTTAAATGCATCAGGCTTGTTTAGATGTCTTTTGCATACGTCTGTTGCTGCATTCTATGGTAAGGACACAGGAGAGATTGCATGAAGGCCATATTTGTGCAGGTGTCTCTGAAAAGTAGAACAATGTACCACAACTTAAGACTCTGCTGTATCTTTCTGAAGGTCTTTTGCAGACAAGCAGGGGTTCTGATTTGCCTCTCTTTCAATCTGTAATCCTATGAGCAGCTCTCACTGAAATTTTGCTTGGTCTTCCCACCTTATCTGGACCTCCACTGTTCCTATTAAATGCCATTTGCTAATTACATTTCAAACTAAGGAAAGGGTAACTTGAAAATGCTTTCCTATCTTCTGATAGCCTTCTCCTGCTTTGTGGACCTCCATCATTTTAATTTTCAGAGTGCAAGGCAGCTACTTAGAAGAACCCATGGCTGCTGTTTTTTGGCACAAGGTTAGAAGAGGCTGGATTTTTATAAAGCTGTCAAATTTGTATCACCTGGCCTTTCCCAACAATGATCATACACAAGCCATAACCCTAACAGGCTACTTAAAGGGAACCTGTCACCACCCCGGGCATTTTTACGTAAAAGAGCCACCTTCAGCAGCACTAAAGCTGCAGTCTGTGAAGGTAGCTCTTTTTTTTCTGGTCCCCTGCAACGCTGAAATATAGACTTTTAAAAATTTGTCCCCATACCATAATTGCATCCCATAGGTTGGCGTCTGTCTCCCTGTAATCCTCCTCCCATCCGTCCATCAACCCCATTCAGCGTCACAGCCCCTCCTCCTGAGTTGTTTTTCTTTGATTAAACAGCTCTCAGGCGCCTGCACTCTTTGATCAGTCCTCGGGCATGCGCTGTGCGCGCTGCCCAGGGACTGACAGAAGGCTATTGCGCCTGTGTCTTTTTCAGGCACCAGATCCCTCCCTGCAGTGTGTTATCATGTATTCACACTGCGGGGCTGGGAATCTGACGCCTGCACAGTGAACATGTTTAGCTGTGCCTGCCCCCTTCTCCCAGTCCCTTCACTTTCGTTTTCATCCCGTGTGCTGCGCGGATGTGCTGATCATTTTCCTGTGGAGGAACTGGGAGAAAGTGGCAGGCACAGCTAAACATGTTGACTGCGCAGGCGCCAGATTCCCAGCCCCGCAGTGTGAATACATGATAACACACTGCGGGGAGTGATCTGGTGCCTGAAAAAGACGCAGGCGCAATAGCCTTCTGTAAGTCCCCTGGCAGCGCACACTGCCCATGCCCGAGGACTGATCCAAGAGCGCAGGCGCCCGAGAGCTGTTTAATCAAAGAAAAACAACTCAGGAGGAGGGGCTGTGACGCTGAATGGGGGTGATGGATGGATGGATGGATGGGAGGAGGATTACAGGGAGACAGACGCCAACCTATGGGACGCAATTATGGTATGGGGACAAATTTTTAAAAGTCTATATTTCAGCTTTGCAGGGGACCAGAAAAAAAAGAGCCACCTTCACAGACTGCTGCCTTAGTGCTGCTGAAGGTGGCTCTTTTACTTAAAAACGCCCTGGGGGGTGACAGGTTCCCTTTAAGGTCTGAAACCTTGGTCAAAGTTATCTGAGCACACAAATCTCCACGGGTGCCAAATTTTTTGCATTGGCCCATTTTACCTTTTGCAGTTTTGGGTATGTAAAAAATTACAATACATATCATATTTTTGGACTATAAGACGACCGACTATAAGACGCACCCAGGTTTTAGAGGTGGAAAATAGGGGAAAATATATTTGAAGCAAAAAATGTGCTAAAATATTTAATAACATAAATAACATACTATTATATGTGGTGTTATTATATATAATAGCATGTTATTATGTAGTAAGCTACGGGTAGAAGATAGTGCTGCGGGACCAGTGTGGTGTCTGTAAACTACTATTTGAAGACGCTGGAGGGTGAGTATAAGGCCGGGGTCACACATGCGAGAAATTTGCAAGATTTTTGTGCGAATCTCTCTTGCAAACACCCAGCACTGCCGCTGGCACTCAGACTGGAGCGTGCGGCTGCATAGAAATACATGCAGCCGCACGCTCCGGTCCGAGTGCCGGCGACAGTGCCGGGTGTTCATGCGAAAGATTTGCACAAAAATCGTGCAAATTTCTCGCATGTGTAACCCCGGCCTAAGAATGGGGGCATAGGGCTTATATTTAAAGCCACACTCCAGCACTGATAACACTGGAGTGCTGCTTTAAGATCCCATGGGAGAACTATAACTCCCAGCATGTCCTGCAGATCCTATGGCATGCTGGGAGTTATAGTCCACCACAGGATGGCAGAGTACTTTTTTATGTGCTGTATTTACTAATCTTTTAATTATTTTTTTCTTGTACAGTGTGTCTGAAGGACCTGTGATGACATCATGAAGAGGCAGGGCTTTGTGTGGTCATGTGATGCTCCAGCCAGCCCTCTTCATGACCTCATCACAGGTCCTCCACAGGAGCATTCAGCATCACATCAGCACAGCCCCAGGCTGTCAGGTATGTGATGCCTCCTGCTGCACTCTGCTCCTGTCGCCTCCTTCTACTTTGGACAGAGATTTCCCCAGCTGCTGCAGGAATCATGCGCTGGGGAACCATGTGGCTCTGTCATTTGCTGCTCCCCGCTCACTGCTCAGCTGATAGGTGGGTGAGGAAGAGGCTAATTAATATTCACTGCACTTAAGTATCGGGACCAGTGGTTTCCCCAGCGCTGGATTCGTGCAGCAGAGGGGATATTTTCCTGCCTCCTGCGATCCCACCCACCGCTGCCCCCTGCCCCCCTCCCCACATGTTACATTCCGACCATAAGATGCACGCACACTTTCCTCCCAAATTTGGAGGAAAAAAGTGCGTCTTATGGTCCAAAAAATACGGTATATTTTTTTCCCTAAAATACAAATTAAATGTGTTATCTTTACTTTAGGCCTTTTAGAGATCATTTCAGCTTCAACTTGCTTAACTGTTCACAATAACATTAATTTTGACTAGGAGTGCCAAAACTTTTACATGCCACTGTACATATGGTGTTCTTAACTTGCCCTTAATAATATTTGCTATGAAAATCATAAAAACCTATGTCTTTTCACCCTTAAATAGCATATTTTTGACCAATTCTGCTCACTGTATTTGACATAATTACCTATATAAACATTTGGCACGCAGTATATATTAAATAAAAGTGCAGACAGCTGTCCCTGGAGTACTACGGCTATCTATCTCAATAAGCCATTTCCCTTGCACAGGTCACAATCACCAACAACTTAATGAGAGCAGATCCTCTGTTGACTGAATCATTTCCAGTTTTTGTTCATACAGCTAGACGGGATATCCGGTAAGATGGAGAAAAGGGAGGGAAGTTGGCTCAATCAATTAATGGTTCCCTATTAATTTTCCAAACCTCTTGGAGTATAGCATTACTGTTTGTCTGTTTTGATTCCTGTGTTTTGTGAAGGATGCTTATAAGTGGAATGTAGCCATCTTGCCATCAAGCAATTACATGCTCTCTAACTTGGAACTTATTTTAGGAGCCTGTTATGCAATTCTATGACAATTAGACTGCATCAGACCATGCTTAACTAAAATTCAGTTCAGAAAATTTAACATCTTCGCGACAAGGTGACTTTCCATTTTCATTCCTCCTCTTCTTTCATTCCTCCTCTTCTTGCAAGAGCCAGAACTTATTTATTTTGTCTGCCAAAATAGAGATATGAGGACTTGTTTCTGTACTTTTGAACGACTTTATTCATTTTTCCACACAATTTACTATTTGACAGAAAAAAAAATCCAAAAATTACCAATTACCTAGTAATATAATTCAAGGGTCACTTCGATTCCATTGATGCCAAACTTGCATTGTGCGGTTCAGGAGTTTTAACACCTTCCCGACTGGGTGATTTTCCATTTTCATTCCTCCTTTTCTTTCATTCCTCCTCTTTTTACAAGAGCCATAACTTTTTTATTTTGTCAGCCAGCATAGCTATTTGAGGGATTGTTTCCTGCAGGACAAATGTACTTTTAAATGACTTTTCATTTCACCATGCAATTTAATGTTTGAGTGAAAAAAAATTCCAAGTGAAATTTAAAAAGAAAAGCAATTCTGCAATTGTTCTTTGGGTTTTGTTTTTATGGCATTCATTGTGCAGTACAAATTACCTGATAATGTAATTCAATGGTCACTATGATTCAGCTGATACCAAACTTGCATTTTTTTTTATCTACGTAAGAGAAAAATTTTTTAATAAATTTGCTTGTTGCTCTTTTCAAAGATCTGTTACATTTTCATTCCTTGGTCAATGGAGCTGTGTGAGGGCTTGTTTTTTTCCACCCTAAGCTGAAATTTTCATTAATGCAATGATATTTTGATTGCTTCTTATTGCATTATTTTGTGAAGAAAAGGCAACTGAAAAAAACACAATTCTAGTGTTTTGATTTTTTTTCCCCTTACTGATTTTTCCAACCAAGTTAATCCATTCTATATTTTCATAAATCGGTATTTCATGGACATAGTAATAGCAAATATGTTTTTTTTAATGGGGGAACAGAAAGGCAATTCAAACTTTTATATATTTTTATTCTTTATACTTTTAAAAACTTTTTAAATGTTTACTGCATTTTGTAATTCTCTGTAATTTGCTGTAATTGCCTCCTCTGAAGCCCAGCTACGTGCTGGGCTTCATAAATGCACCATCATGTCAGACACATGGGTCTTCAGCTGTCATGGCAAGCAACCATTGATGTCAAGGGGGTGTCAAGGAAGTAGGAAAGAGGATGATGGACATTGCCCCTCTGAGCTGCGTGCTGTAACTGACACAATACGCATACTGGCCTTCAACTCCTGATATAAGCTTGACAGCCTCATAGAAATATACAAACCTGATACGCTCCGGTCAGGTGACCTGCAGTCTGTGCATTGCGGTCCGTGATAGAACTGAGATCCATTGACACCTGTATGAGCCTTTCGAGGAAGATGATGGCTGAATAGTTAAGCCATCATCTGCTGGCAATAAAGCAGGCTCAATTTAAAAGAAAGGGACCCAACAAATGACGTAAATGTATTTGTTATAACGAGAAGGGGTTAATCCAACTACAGAACCTAGGATATTATAGTAGATTATTGTAGGATATGATGGGTTTTGCACCAGCTAGTGAGCAGTAAATTGCATTTTTCTTTTACTTTACTCATTAGGAAATATTCACATGTGGCAACAAGACCAATAGAGTCAGTATGTCAAAGTTCTGATTCCATTGTTTTTTGATACACTGACTTTAAACCAGACTGATTAATAAATTTTTCATGTAATATAATTTAATAACAAATTTACAGCAGTAAAATGGTAAAGTTCGACTTTTTATTGTCATCACTATCACCAGTATTCATAAATTAATCTGAAAATAAATACATAATAAGCTATGGATTTCCTAAAATAATTGTGCAATATTAAAGTGGTTGTCCACTTCTTAGGTATCTTGATGCGGTGGCCTAAACATGCTACCATGGCCGGCAGCATTTGCGGACTTATAAGCAGAATATCTTGAACGTCATTGGTTGGCAACTGCAAAGGGAGCTGCCAGCAGTGGATCTTGATGATTTGCCCCCCCCCGATGCATTTACTGGCAGAACATTCCTCGGGAAAGCATTTATTAATTCATAGCATTCCAAGCCCTGTTATGTCAGCTAAAAAAACAAAAAACAATGGTGTCAAAGCTTTTGCAAAAGACAGCAAAAAAGTCACCAAAAAAGATACTGCAGGGAAAACACTGTGTCTTAAAGACGTTGTGCCCATACCCTAAAGGAAATTCCCTAGGGATTGTGTTATCACAAAATGTTTAAATGAGGTTTTTGTGTTACATATATTATATACTATGACAATACTATTTATTTTTCATGTCATGATTTTTACTAAAATACAAAATTAATAATTTTGCATTTTTCACACAGGCTTTTTGAACTATTTCACTATTTACTCATATTTCCTTTCAGATAGAGTCTTCAGCAGGCTCCTTATTAACAGAGGCAGAATTGCAATGACAGGTAGCAACTTTATACACTGCTGACAACAACACAGGATCTGCCATTCATAACAGGTGATGTCACACCTCATCCTCCCTTCTCCATCACCTCCTTTTTACACACACATTAGTTGCATTTATAAAAAAGATAGGGTCTGAGTCTGTTTTCTGCTAATATAAATTTGGATCTCCGGAAACTACAGAAAACTAGAGTCTAAAAAAGCACTAGAGACAAGTTTGAACATTGAAAGATGTATTTTTTTCAATTTTAACCTTCCTCTTGTGTTAGGGTCGTGACCGACCCGTTTTAGGTTTTAAATGCATACAAATTCTACATACATTTGTTTATTGCATCAAGACTTTTTGACTTTTTCAGGAATTTATTTTTAAGCGAAATACAATAAATAAAACTATTTTACTAAATTGTAAAAATGCTCTTATTAAAATTATAACTTGTGTTGTTGAGGTCAATTTTGACCCAGGTCTAATATAAGAGTAAAAAAACAATAATAAGTCTCAAAACTGAACTCATAAACACAATATAAACCAACAGCCCACAGCCAGCTCTACCTCCAACAACTTGAGTTAGGGACATGTCCAGGCATGTATAGCCAAATCAGCTTAGAGTTGGTACTTTGCAGAGTATACATCTCCAGTTTACACATGCAACAATGAGGAGAAGATTTGATGTAAGCCAAATTCTGGATTATATCTTAGATGATAATGAATCAGAGAACACACAGCAGCAAACTGATACAGATGAACAGGTTTCTGAGGAGGAAGGTGATGTGGAGTATCAACCGGAAGACACAGACAGTTCTGATCAGTCTGATGAGGAGGTCACTGGTGCTGAAGCTGCTCCCGCTGAAAGATTCAAATCCAAAAGTGGCAAGATCAGTTGGAGCTCAGTACCTCCAGATGTACATGGCAGGGCAGATGCTGCAAATGTCATAAAAATGAACCCTGGGATCACAAGGTTTGCTGTGACAAGAGTAAGTGACATCAAGTCATGTTTTGATCTGTTTATGCCATTGTCAATAAAAAATTCATTATTGCTATGACAAACCTTGAAGGAAAAAAGTCCATGTGGAATGACCTTCATGATGATGTCCTGGATGCCTACATTGGTGTTCTTCTCCTTGCTGGAGTGTACAAATCCTGCAATGAGGCCACTGATAGTCTCTGGGACGCATCGACAGGCAGGAATATTTTCCGGGCAACAATGTCACTTCAAAATTTTCAAATGATATCAAGAGTCCTCAGATTTGACAACAGAGACACCAGAACAAAATCTGACAAACTTGCTCCCATCAGGGATGTTTGGGAGAAATGGGTGCAGCTCCTTCCACTGATGTTCAACCCAGGGCCAGAGGTGACAGTAGACGAACGTTTTCTCCCATTCCGCGGAAAATGCCCCTTCCGACATGCCAAGTAAGCCAGGCAAATACGGCATAAAAATTTGGGCTGCCTGTGATGCAAAAACTAGCTATGCATGGAATCTACAGATTTACACAGGCAAGTCTGCAAGCGGCATCCCTGAAAAAAAACAAGGAAAACATGTAGTCCTCGATATGACTACTGGACTGCAGGGTCACAACACTACTTGTGACAATTTTTTTACCAGCTATGACCTTGGACAAGAACTTCTCAGGAGGAAAATCACCATGGTGTGCACAGTGAAAAAAAACAAACCTGAGCAGCCAGCTGAATTGTTTCAGATGAAGGACAGGGCTCCACTTTCCTCAAAGTTTGTTTTTACAGACACCACCACTGCTGTTTCATACTGCCCCAAAAAACGACGGAATGTGGTACTGATGTTCACACTTCACAAAGATGCAGCTGAGTCATCAGGAAGTGACAAAAAGCCCAGAATCATCCTGGACTATAACAAAAACAAAGGAGGAGTGGACAACCTGGACAACCTGACTGCCACCTACACTTGCCAGCGAATGACTAGGAGATGGCCAATGGTTGTATTTTACAACATGCTTGATATGTCAGCATGCAATTCATTTGTGTTGTGGACCCACATTCACCAAAGAAAAAACACAAGCGAAGGATGTTTCTTGAGGAACTTGGAAGTTCCCTTGTCAAGGTGCACATTGACCAAAGGAACGAGTGCCCCGAGACCCAGCCGCTGCAGCCTTGGTCCGACAACTCCAGAGCTCAACAAGTGCTTAGTCCACACCCACAGCAACACAAAGAGCATCATCACCAGCATCCTCCTCAACCAGGCCTGCCTCAACATCAACCACAACAGCCACAACCCAGTGAGACCACCTGATTCTAAAAGAAAGAGGTGTCAGGTCTGCCCTAGCAATAAGGACAGAAAGACAAACACATTGTGCTTCGGCTGCAAAAAATACCTCTGCAAAGAACACACAAAAAGTGTCACTTTTTGCCACACATGCATCTAAAAACTAGTACTTGATTTCTGTTAATTTGCTTGATTGATTGTTGTATGTTTGTTTGACCTAGAAAAGCTACTTTTTATTATTATTGCTATTAATGTTAATATAATTTTCATCTTTTATTTGTATTAAAGTTCTATAAAAAAAAAAAAATCTGTTTTTTGCCTTTTTCATAAAGTAGCTAGATATGGGTCAAAATTGACCCGTAACACCATAGATGTTACTAGAGTTAATAATATAAAATATATTTATGTATACTTTTTTACATTTAAGAAATGTGTTCTAAAACCCTTCAGTAATAGTCAGGTAATATAACAAACTTTTTTAAGTTTATATTATTCTCTTGAGGTTCATTTGACAATATTTTTATATTGAAAATGAAGGGTATGCTCTCAAATTAAAAGCCCAGGGGGCCACAACAAAATATTAAAATCAATCCTTCCATGGATGAGAAACCCTAACAAGGTAACTAAGAGGTAAGAAACAAATTGGATCATAAATAACTGTTTTTAGGGTATCCTAGGGGTAATTTAAGATACGGGTCAAAACCGACCCGTTAACATAAGAAAGATTAACAGAAAGCTAACACAAATTGTAATATGTAAAAAATAAATACATTTTTCAATACATTTAAACCTTAAACCTGATTTAAACAGTAAGTCATTTTCTGATTCATATTTTCTTTAAGGTTTATTATTAGAACTTCAGTTACTTATGCAATTACCATATAAGTGATTCCATAATCTATTACTAACCCCTTTACATCCAATGACGGACAAAGCACGTCATGAGCGGGGGTCAGTTCCCACACCTTGACGTGCTATGCCCATCATGACTTTGTAGGGACAGTTCAGTGCTGACAGCTGTCACTGGCACAAAGGCCTGGAAAAGCCAAATGGCTCCTCACTCCCCAAAGAAATTCAGTGAATTCTGCATTCCCAATTCCAAATGCCCTACTCCATTCTGAGCCCCAGTGTGCATAACCTACATTTAGCATCCACATGTTTGGCAGGGGTGTAATTTCCAAAATGGGGTCACTTGAAGGAAAATTCTGCTCTTCTAGCTCTTCTTTTTTTTATTTCTTGGCTCTACATTATAAACTTCTGTGAAGCACCTGGGTGTTCAAGGTGCTCATCACACATCTAGATAAGTTTGTTGAGGGGTCTAGTTTCCTAAGTAGGGTCCTTTGTGGGGGTTTCCACTATTTAGGCACAACAGGGGCTCTTCAAAAGCGACATGGTGTACGCTTTTGTTTCCAGCCAATTTTGCGCTCAAAAAGTCAAATGATGCTCCTTCCCTTCTGAGCCCTGCCGTGAACCCAAACAGTGGTTTTCCCCCACATATGGGGTATCGGCATACTCAGGAGTAATTTCACAACAAATATTTAGGTTCATTTTCTCCTACAACCTTGTGAAAATTAAAAAAATAACTGGGTCATAAGTAAAATTTTTGAAAAAAGTGAAATGTTTATTTTTTCCTTCCATATTGCTTCAGTTCCTGTGAAGCATCCGAAGGGTTAATAAACTTCTTGAATATGGTTTTGAGCACATCGAGGAGTGCAGTTTTTATAAACGTTGTCACTTTTGGGTATTTTATACTATGTAGACTGCTCAAAGTTTCTTCAAATGTGATCTGTCCCTAAAAAAAAAGGTGTAAATTCTGTTGGAAAAATGAGAAATCGCTGGTCAATTTTTAACCCTTATAACTTCCTAACCAAAAAAAATGTTTCAAATTGTGCTGATTTAAAGCAGGCATGTGGGAAATGTTGTTTATTAATTATTTTGTTTGACATAACTCTGATTTAAGGGCATAAGAAATCAAAGTTTAAAAATTGTGACATTTTTAAAATATTTGCCAAATTCATGATTTTTTACAAATAAATGCAGGTCATATAGAAGAAATGTTACC
>JARQOD010000004.1:459421089-459505794 GCA_033576555.1 Oophaga sylvatica | reverse complement strand
ACGAAAAACCTTTTCCCATTTGGCCCAAACGGCTCGTGGTAGAACCTGGCCGCTGCTGTGTGTGGGAATGCCTCTAACAAACGGTTTACCAGAGTTGCTTGTTTGTTCGCCAAATATTGCTCTAGGTTCTCCTGGGGCATGATGTTCTGTAATTTGCCTTTATAGCGTGGATCGAGGATGCTTGCCAACCAGTAGTCGTCATACTTCTTCATTTTGGCAATGCGTGGGTCCCTTTTTAGGATCCGCAAGGCATAATTACACATGTGGGCCAATGATCCAGGTGTCAATGATGCACTGCCAGTGGTGGGTGGAGGAGCACTTTCTGCTAAATCCACATCTCTCCATTCACGCACAAACCCTGTACCTGACTTGGCAAGCCAACATTTTCTCTGCCCCCTGAGAAGCATCATCCTCCCCAAAATAATCATCCCCCTCATCCTACTCCTCCTCCTTTTCCTCTTCTTCCTCCACCTCGTCCAGGACAGTTCTCTGAGCAGACAATGCCTGACTTTCATGAAGGCTTCCCTCCTCCTCTTCCTCGCTGCAGATGCCTGATCCTTAATGTGCGTCAAAGTTTGCATGAGCAGACGCATAAGTGGGATGCTCATGCTTATGATGGCGTCGTCTGCGCTTCCCAGCCGTGTGCATTCCTCAAAACACTGAAGGACTTTACAGAGGTCTATGGCCGCCACAAAATTACGGCTGTTATCACTGACTACCTTGCCTAGCTCAAGATGTAGACTGCCCAGCCATGACTCAGTTTCTCGCTGCAAGTAGTTTGGCCAGTACCTCTGCGGTGTGTCTGTTGTCACCAGAAGACATCATCTTTAAAACAGCCTGCTGACGCTGAACGATAGTGAGAGACCTCGTGTGCAACTCTGGCAACTGCGGATGGAGTGCTCGTGCAACTGCGCTCTGTCGACGAGCTTTTGCTTCTGGAGGAGGAGGAAGAGGAGGAGGGTTGAATGCCTACAGCCAACTGTTATCTCTACCTTGGGCTAGGCAGCACGGTCCCACCGCCGCTGTCCCCCGTGGACCCTGCATCCACCACATTAACCAAGTGCGCAGTGATGGACACGTAACGGCTCTGGCCATGCCTACTGGCCCATGCATCTGTTGTGAGGTGCACCTTTCCACTCACTGATTGTTTGAGTGCATGGACAATACAGTCTTTCACATGCAGGTGGAGAGCAAGGATGGCTTTTCTAGAAAAGAAGTGCCAACTGGGTAGGTTATAGCGTGGGACAGCGTAGGCCATGAGCTCTCGGAACGCTGCGCTTTCAACCAAACGGAAGGGCATCATCTCTAATGAGATCAGTTTGGCAATGAAGGCGTTCAAAGCCAGTGAGGTTTTGTAGTCCGTCCATGCTTGCAAGTGCATGGTGTTTAAATGTCTAAGCATGCAACTGGTATTCTATTTTCGGAGATTTTTCCCTCGGCTAAAGGTCCTTCCACACTTCTTACAGATAACCTTTGCCTCATCAATAGGATTTTGGTCAAAAAAGTGCCACACTGCACTCTTCCACTATGGGATAAATTTTCAGGGCTTGCACGCTGTGCTAATTTGACAGTCTGGCCATGCTGTCCTGCAACTCTTTTTGTTTTTTTTAAAACGTTTTTGGACTGCTACGGGCTTGCCAGATAACCGCAGCTGCGATGTCGATGCCTGCCGCGGATCCTCATCCTCTTCTGAGCTAATGTCAACGGCACCCTCTTCCCCAAATGGATGCCAATCCGGGTCAACAACTGGGTCATCCATCACCTCCTCTTCAATTTCATCTGCACCTTCCTCTGTGTCACCGTGTAAGGTGGTAGAGTATGCGGGAAGGGGCACCTGAGATTCATCAGGGTCAGATTCTGGCTGAGTAGACTGCGAGGGCAATGCAGTGCTCTGGGTGAATGTACCAGCAGAATCAGATAGCAGTGGCTGTGCATCAGTGCACTCCATGTCATATTCATCTTGGACTTGGGAATTCAGGATTTGACTTGATAACCCAGGCATGGTATGTGAAAAGAGCTCCAAGGAGTAATCTGAACTGTGGCCTGCCGCATTCTTCACTTTTGGTGGGGGTGAAGGACACAAGGAAAGGTGTTGTTCCTGACCAGGAGCCTGCATTTTTGAAACTTCAGAAGAGGAGGCGATAGAGCTGGAGGCTGTTTTGGCAATGTAAGAACAAACCTGTTCCTGATGCTCCGGCTTTAAAAGCGGTTTACCTACTCCCAGAAAAGGGAGCCTTCCAGGCCTTCTGGAGCCAGATGATGAAGCAGGCTCAAGACCTCCTGCCTTAGGTGCTATTGGGCTTTTGCCACTACCAGCAGATGCAGCACCACCACCATCATTCCCTGCTAGCCCCCCCACCCATGTCTGCAGCCTCTTCCACCATACTTCCTCATGTTTGGAAAAATGTACCAAAAATACCAGCAGATATATGGTACTGTATGAGGAGCGTACAGCTGTATATGGCGTAGGGGAAAATTTAAATCTCCGTATATATTTCCGGAGTCACACATAGACGCTCACTCAGTATGGATTTGACCGTAATACAAAGAGCAGATATACGGTACTGTATCAGAAGCGGACAGCTGTATACGGTGTAGGGGAAAATTGCAATCACAGTATATATTTCTGAAGTCACACACAGACGCTCACTCATTATGGATTTGACTGTAATACAAAGAGCAGATATACGGTACTGTATCAGAAGCGTACAGCTGTACACAGTGTAGGGGAAAATTGCAATCTCTGTATATATTTCCGGAGTCACACACACGCTCACTCAGTATGTATTTGACCTTAATACAAAGAGCAGATATACGGTACTGTCTCAGAAGCGTACTGTTATGTTCTGCTACAAGCACTAAGGAAAGAAGGGAGGTCTGTCCCTACGATAGAACTAAGCTAGATCCCTACGATGTAACGGGGAATCTGATCCTGCGATCAGACCCGCTAAAGTCCTCAGCTAGTCTGTACGAAGACCTATAGATGCGAGGAAGGGATCCCTACAAGAACTAGGGACTGGGAGAAAGATGGACACCTCCTAACAGAAGTTGTAGCAGTAAAAGACAAAAAAAACAACATATAACATAGAGGTCCGGAGATTAAGCAAAACTGACTGAGTAAGGTAACAAAGCACCTGGCTAGCTTAAGAGTAGAAATTACAATGAAGTCCAGCAAAGCCAGAAGGGCGGAGCAGGATTAAATAGGCAAAAAAGGTCATGTGACCAGCAAAATAGAAAAAAACTAACAGGAGAGTTCTAACAGTACCCCCCTTCTAAGAGGATCCTCCGGATCTCCCAGGCCCAGGCTTATCTGGAAACCTCTTGTGAAATGCTCTGACAAGTCTGGACGCAGAAACATCATCCGCCCTCACCCATGAGTTATCCTCGGGTCCGAAACCCTTCCAAGCGACGAGATGCTGCAAACTCCCTCTATACCGTCTAGAATTTAGGATGCGGGAAATTTCATGTTCCCCGTCCTCCACCACCGGGGGAACAGTGGCAGAGGCGTCTCCATCCGACACATTAGCTCTTTTCAACAGAGAAACATGAAACACCGGATTAATCTTCCAGGAGGTAGAAACCTCCAACCTAACAGCAGATTGGTTAACAACCTGAAGCACCTTAAAGGGCCCTACAAACTTGGGACCCAATTTTTTAGAAGGAATCCTCAACCGCAGATTCTTAGAGGACAACAAAACCATGTCACCAATAGCACACAAAACCTCTTGTCGTTTTCTATCAAAGTACCTTTTAGATTTTCTGTTAGCCTCCTGAAGATTAACACGCACATCTGTACAATCTCTCTCCAAATCACCGGAAAAATTTGCCTCTTTAGGCACGGTCGATACCAATTTGGAGAATGACCCAAACGACGGATGTCTCCCAGAACAACAAAAAAAAGGCGAACAACCAGCAGAAGAGGATGTATGGTTGTTAAGAGCAAATTCAGCAAGTGGCAGAAACTCAGACCACCCCTCTTGATTGTCTGCCACAAAACAATGCAAGAACTGCTCAACATCCTGGTTTTTCCTTTCTGTCTGGCCATTAGACTCAGGATGATATCCGGAAGAAAACGACAAATGAACTCCCAACCTGTCACAAAAGGCGCGCCAAAAACGAGCCACGAACTGAGGTCCCCTATCAGAAACAATGTCAGTAGGAATGCCATGTAGTCTGACAATTTCCTTGACAAAGGCCTTAGCGAGAGTCTTAGCGCAGGGCAGTTTGATAAAAGGAACCAAGTGACACATCTTGCTAAAACGGTCCACGACCACCCATATCACAGTGAAATCCTCAGAGGGGGGAAGGTCAGTAATAAAGTCCATAGCCAAATGTGTCCAAGGTGCACTAGGAACCTCCAGAAAACCTGCGGTCTTTTTCCTGAGAGCGAGGTGCCATCGCTCCAATCTCCATCGGCTCTCCAATGTCAGTACTAACCCTCTCAAGACTTGGAGCTGACATGGCAGAGGATTTACTCTAATTAACCCTTGCACGCAGTCTCCTATCCACCCGTATAGCTAATTGCATAGCCTCCTGCAAGTTACCAGGTGTGGGATAAGCAATCAGCAAATCTTTAACCCTTTCACCTACCCCTGCAAGAAACAAACTTTTCAAAGCTGAATCGTTCCACCCCACCTGAGTAGACCACCGACGGAAGTGAGTACAATATTTTTCCACATTACCTGATCCCTGCCTCAAAAGTCTCAATTCTGTCTCAGCTGATAAGACACGATCTGGATCATCATACAGCAACCCCAAAGCAGAAAAAAAAACTATCCACTGATCTAAAGCATGGATCAGTAGGTTGCAGAGAAAAAGCCCATTCCTGAGGTTCTTTGCACAAAAGTGACATTATGAACCCTATGCGCTGTGATTCATCACCAGAGGATCTGGGTCTCAAACGAAAATACAACAAGCAAGCATTTTTAAAAGAACAAAAATCTTGTTGTTCACCAAAAAATAAATCAGGCAAACGTACCTTTGGCTCCACGAAATGTGCTCCAGAACAGCTACTCACTTGTTGCTGGAGCTCGGTCACATCCAGAGAGAGTCCCTGCAGGCGTTGAGCCAAGTCCTGAACCGACACCATGATGGAAACTGGAAATCTTTCCTTAGAGATATTTTTGGGCTGGACTTACTGTTATGTTCTGCTACAAGCACTAAGGAAAGAAGGGAGGTCTGTCCCTACGATAGAACTAAGCTAGATCCCTACGATGTAACGGGGAACCTGATCCTGCGATCAGACCCGCTAAAGTCCTCAGCTAGTCTGTGCGAAGACCTATAGATGCGAGGAAGGGATCCCTACAAGAACTAGGGACTGGGAGAAAGATGAACACCTCCTAACAGAAGTTGTAGCAGTAAAAGACAAAAAAAGCAACATAGAACATAAAGGTCCAAAGACCAAGCAAAACTGACTGAGTAAGGTAACAAAGCACCTGGCTAGCTTAAGAGTAGAAATTACAATGAAGTCCAGCAAAGCCAGAAGGGCGGAGCAGGATTAAATAGGCAAAGGTCATGTGACCAGCAAAATAGAAAAACCTAACAGGAGAGTTCTAACACGTACAACTGTATACGTTGTAGGGGAAAATTGCAATTTCCGTATACACTACCGGTCAAAAGTTTAGGGTCACTTAGAAATTTCCTTATTTTTGAAAGAAAACCCGTTTTTTTCCAATGAAGCTAACATTAAATGATTCAGAAATACACTCTATACAGTGTTAATGTGGTAAATGACTATTCTAGCGGCAAACGTCTAGTTTGTAATGCAATATCTTCATAGGTGTATAGAGGCCCATTTCCAACAACCATCACTCCAGTGTACTTATGGTATTTTGTGTTCGCTAACTGTGTAAGAAGGCTAATAGATGGTTAAAATACCCTTTAAAACCCTTGTGCAAGTATGTTAACACAGCTGAAAACCGTTTGGTTGATTAGAGAAGCTATAAACCTGACCTTCCTTTGAGCTTGTTGAGAATCTGGAGCATTACATTTGTTGGTTCCATTAAATTCTCAAAATGGACAAAAAAAAAGAACTTTCTTGTGAAACTCGACAGTCTATTCTTGTTCTTAGAAATGAAGGCTATTCCATGCGAAAAATCACCAAGAAACTGAAGAATTCATACAATGGTGTGTAGTACTCCCTTTAGAGGAGTGCACAAACAAGCTCTAACCAGAGAAGAAAGACAAGTGGGAGGCCCCGCTGCACAACTGAGCAACAAGACAAGTACATTAGAGTCTTTAGTTTGAAAAATTGACGCCTCACAGGTCCTCAACTGGCAGCTTCATTAAACAGTACACATTAAACGCCAGTGTCAACATCTACAGTGAAGAGGCGATTTTGGGATGCTGGCCTTCAGGGCAGATTGGCAAAACAAAAGCCATATTTAAGACTGGCTTAAATGAAAGGAAAAGATTAATATGGGCAAAAGAACACAGACATTGGACAGAGGAATATTGGCTTTTGTTTTGCCAATCTGCCCTGAAGGCCAGCATCCCCAAATCACCTCTTCACTTTAGATGTTGACACTGGCGTTTAATGTGTACTGTTTAATGAAGCTGCCAGTTGAGGACCTGTGAGGCGTCAATTTTTCAAACTAAAGACTCTAATGTACTTGTCTTGTTGCTCAGTTGTGCAGCGGGGCCTCCCACTTGTCTTTCTTCTCTGGTTAGAGCTTGTTTGTGCACTCCTCTAAAGGGAGTACTACACACCATTGTATGAATTCTTCAGTTTCTTGGTAATTTTTCGCATGGAATAGCCTTCATTTCTAAGAACAAGAATAGACTGTCGAGTTTCACAAGAAAGTTCTTTTTTTTTGTCCATTTTGAGAATTTAATGGAACCAACAAATGTAATGCTCCAGATTCTCAACAAGCTCAAAGGAAGGTCAGGTTTATAGCTTCTCTAATCAACCAAACGGTTTTCAGCTGTGTTAACATACTTGCACAAGGGTTTTAAAGGGTATTTTAACCATCTATTAGCCTTCTTACACAGTTAGCGAACACAAAATACCATAAGTACACTGGAGTGATGGTTGTTGGAAATGGGCTTATATACACCTATGAAGATATTGCATTACAAACTAGACGTTTGCCGCTAGAATAGTCATTTACCACATTAACACTGTATAGAGTGTATTTCTGAATCATTTAATGTTAGCTTCATTGGAAAAAAACGGGTTTTCTTTCAAAAATAAGGAAATTTCTAAGTGACCCTAAACTTTTGACCGGTAGTGTATATTTCCGGAGTCACACGCAGATAGTCAGCATGTATTTGTCCGTGATACCAGCCGGTACACGGTAGTTTGTGAGGAGCGTACAGCTCTATACGGTGTGGGAAAAATTAATGGTCGGTAAGTGTGCAGAAAAAAAGAATAAAAGTATTAGTGCTGTTTAAAAAGCAGTCTGCACAGCAGTGTACACACAGCAATACAGCTTTCAGGCAGCCTAATAACCAGCGCTGCTGCACACAAGAAAATCCTCCCCTGTCACTGCACACTAACTGTACAGCACAATTGCTATCAGCACAAGCACAGAAGAACTTCTCTTTCCTGCCTAACTCTCTCCCTACTGATAAACAGCGTCAGCAACCTCTCCCTACTGTTAATATCGGCAGAAGTAAAATGGAGGTCGGCGCTCAGGGCTTTTATAGACACTATGACGCCCCCCAAAGCAAGCCAATCACTGCAGTGCCCTTCTCTAAGATGGTGGTGGATGCTGCAGATGTCATCTTGTTGCCCACAGTGTATGTCATTGCTCATTGGCTGAAAAAAAGGCTCCTGCAAGCATTAAGGGAAAACCGACTTGGGCGCTGGGGTCGACGACCGCATGGCCGACTGCACGCTATAGTCGGGTTTCGGCCAACGAAACCCGACTTTGGCGAAAGTCGGTGACTTTTGAATCTGACCGACCTGTTTCGCTCAACTCTAATTGAAAGTTCTCTTTGTAGCGTGAGTCTAGAAGTGTCACCAACCAGTAATGACTGTCACCAAAAATTTTGAGAATACGAGGGTCATGGGACAGGAAGCTCAACAAAAAGTCAGCCATGTGTGCCAGACTAACAGGTAAGACTTCTGTGTCCTCACCAAGAGGACGACTGACCATGCTCTCCTCCTCCTCCCTGTCCTCAGGCCATCCACGGTGAACAGACAGTATCACAGTTGTGCTTGTAATACCTTCTATAGCACTTGAAAGTAGCTCCTGTTTTTCCTCCTCCTTCTCTTCCTCATTGTCAACCAATCTATGTTGGGATGGCATGAGGCTGGGCTTTGTGTAATCACCCTGTATGGTTCCTTGCTTCATCTCATTGTGCTCCGCCTGCAATGCGTCCTCTTTGATTGTGAGCATAGAGCTTTTCATAACACAGAGAAGCAGGATGGTGATGTTAATTATGGCGTCATCGCCGTTCACCATCTTGGTGGACTTCTCAAAGTTTTGTAGGATGATACATATGACTGACATCCATGTCCACTCATGAGGTCTTATGTGTGGAGTCTGAACTGAATACCAACGGCCTTGTTGATGCTGGTAGTCAGCAACTATCCTCTTCTGCTCACAAATTCTTTCCAACATCTGCAGTGTAGAGTTCCAATGTGTACGGACCTCACACACCAGTTGGTGAGCTGGAAGTTGCAAACGCTGCTGAAGCACGGCTAGAGCGGCGGAAGCTGTAGCTGACTTTCTAAAATGGGCACCCAGGTGGTGTACTTTCACAAACAGATCCGGCAGCTCCAGGTAGTTTTTGAGAAACCATTGAACAACGAGGTTAAGCACATTGGCCACGCATGGTACATGTGTGAGCTCGCCTCGCTTCAAAGCTGCCACCAGGCTCTGGCCATTGTCACACACGACCATGCCTGGCTGAAGGTTCAGCGGTGTCAGCCACAGATCTGCCTGCTCTTTCAGAGCTGTCCACAATCTTCAGCATTGTGCGGTTTGTCACCTATGCATATTAACTTTAGTACAGCCTGTTGCCGCTATGCTGAGGCAGTGCTGCAGTGCTTCCAGCTTGTGACTGGTGTGGTCATTTCGGAAATGGAGGCTGAAGAAGAGGAGGAGGATGTGCAGGAGCTGTACACTGTGGGGGCAACCCTGATTGACGTAGGGCTCACAATCCTTGGCGATGGCAGGACAGGTTCCATGACAAGGTCCGACTGGGTGTCGGATTCCACTATGTTAGCCCAGTGGGCCGTCCCTACCCAGAAGCACTTGTCCACATGCCCGTGGTTAGGTGGACTTTCCCAGTAACAGCATTGTTGAGGGCTCGGCTAATGTTGTCAGACACATGCTTCGTGCTATGTGGGGATGGCACAGAGGGAGAAGTAGTGGCAGCTGGGGACCGAGTACCTTGGGTGGCTGCTGCCATCAGGTTGCGGAAAGCTTCCATCTCCAAGAACCTAAAAGGTAACATTTAGAGAGCAAGCAAATAAGAAATGTGTGAATTTAATAGAGTGGCTTGTGGGGCATTGGCAGCTTATTTCCTCTTGCGCTCCAAGGACTACGATATGGACAACTGAATGTTGCGCTGAGACAAGGATGTGGACAAGCTTGCTGATGGTGCTAGTTGAGTGTCTGCAGGTCTGACAGGTACAGGGCAGGAGGCATCTTCGCAGGCACCATGGACAGGGGACTGGCTTGCACACACAAAAGCGGAAGAAGCACTGATGTCACCCGCAGACACTGTTCCTGGACCCTGGGGTTTCAGCACACAAAGTTGGGTGCTTTGCTGCCATGTGCCTGATCATGCTGGTGGTGGTCAGGCTGGCAGTTATGCTACTTCTGCTGATGCGGGCATGGAATGTGGTGCAAATGGCCTGTTTGGGGTTATCGGCAGAGTCTTTAAAAAACAACCAGACTCGTGAAGACCTAACACTAATGGTTGCCTGTCTTTTGTCTGTGGCCAACACAATGCTTCTTCCTGCCTGTTGTGGTGCTACGCCTCCCTCCCCCTGTGTGCTGCTGTCTTCACTCTGCATGTCCTCCTGCCAGGCTGGGTCAGTTACTATATCATCCACCACCTCCACTTCCACTTCCTTACCCTGGTCCTCCTCCTGACTTTCTGACAATTGTGTCTCATCATCGTCCACCTCTTGTGACACTTTCCCATCAACGCCTTCTTGTGACTGTGGCTGCTCAAATAATTGGGCAACGCTATATGCGATCTCATCTTGCCCCGCTTCAAGTGGACCGGGCGAGAGGCCTGAATCTATAAATGGAAAAGTGTACAGCTCTTCGGAGTGTCCAAGTGTGGGACCAGTTGTCTCCGGTCACTCGGCATGGTGGTAGGAAGGAGGATCAGGGTGAGGAATATGCGGTCCAGACTCACGGCTACTCAGACTTGACCGTGTGGAAGACAGGGTGGTGGCAAACTGACTGGAAGCATTATCCGCTATCCAACCAACAAACTTTTGACACTGCTCTGGGTTCAATAGTGGTGTGCTGCTGCGGTCCCCTAGTAATTGGGACAGGAAGGTTGAGTAAGAAGATTTGGGTGTCTGTGTGGCCCAATTTCAGCTTGCCCACAGCCTTGGCATCTGCATGCACCATCACCATCTCGTCCACTTCCCCGTCCCTTGCCACATCCCTTGCCCATTTTAAATGAACTACAATATTGTCCACTTTCACTACAAATAGCTGAATTTGGAACAAAACTTATATGTGATCCATGTGCGGGAAAACCAGTTTAAAATATCTGGCCTGGTGTCAATAACTAAACTTAGACACAGGAAAAACAGTTGAATGGAGGCCTCAAATGCCACAATTTGTAGCCCACAGATAGATAAGGCGTGTGACGGAGATACTACTCTGTAAAATATGTGACCTGTATTTTTATTTTTTTACAGGAAAATAGTGTCAAGAACTAGGGTAACACACAGCAAAAACAGTTGAATGGAGGCCTCAAATGCCATAATTTGTTGCCCACAGATAGATGAGGCGTGTGACGGAGATACTACACTGTAAAATATGTGGCCTGTATTTTTATTTTTTTACAGGAAAGCAATGTCAAGAACTAGGGTAACACACAACAAAAACAGTTGAATGGAGTCCTCAAATGCTACAATTTGTAGCCCACAGATAGATCAGGCATGTGATGGAGATGCTACACTATGTGATGGAGATGCTACACTGTAAAATATGTGGCCTGTAATTTTTTAAAGCAAAATAGTGTGAATAATTGGAGAAGCACACAGCAAAAACAGTTGAACTGAGGCCTCAAATGCCACAATTTGTAGCCCACAGATAGATGAGGCTTCTGATGGAGAGAGCCTTCTTCCAAATATCTGGCCTTTATTTTTCTTTTTTGGCCAGCAAAATTGTGTCAATAAGTAGGCTAAGACATAACAAAAACAATTCTATGGAGGTCTGAAATGGCACAATTTTGAGAGCAATAGTATGCGGATCCGTGTGGCTGACAAACCCAGTGTAAAATATCTGCCCTGTAACTAAATATTTTTTGGGCAGCTAAATTTTTTTTGTCAGCGAAATGGTGTCAATAAATTGTTTAAGACACTCCAAAAAAATGTTACAGGACCACAAAAATGGCAGAATTTTATGCACACTCAGATGTGATCGCTGGGACATGCAAACCCATTTAAAATAGCTGGATTTTCACGCTGTACTATGAAAAGGATCTGTATTTTGCAGTCCCAACAAGCAAATGGAGAAAAAAAACGTGTGCTCTGGATTGATTTTGAATTAAATAATCAGGATTAAGATGCAAAAAAGGTATTCCTGGCCAATGATACCTGGGGCTATGTATATACGGTCAATATATGTAATAGGCAGCCGCAGCAGACAGTAATGGAATGAACTCTCTTGATGTATGCAATAAAGTATGCCACATACAATGCCTGTCTGATACTGATATCTATAAACTCACATACGATCCCTGCCTACCTAGCACTGCAATCTATATACCTCGTAATTAGTCCTTAGAAGTACTGTTGATTTAGCTGGATTTGTGTATTCCATTATGGTATACCCACACTATCTTTTAAACCCCCAAATCTGACCCTATCTCGGCAGCAACTCTCCCTACAGTAGCCTGATTCTGAAGCTGAATATGATGAGCAGGGTGACGCCAGGTCTGCTATAGACCTGATGATGCTGTGCAGCCAGCCAATTATTATTATTATTATTATACATTTATATAGCGCCATTTATTCCATGGCGCTTTACATGTGCAAAGGGGAAATATTGACAAGTACAATAAAACATGTGTAAGACAAGGGACATACAAGTACAGAAGGAGAGAGGAACCTGCCCGCGAGGACTCACAGTCTACAGCGATAGGTGAGGATACACTAGGAGAGGGTAGAGCTTGTTGTGCTGTGGTTCAGTAGACTGAGGATTATTGCAGGCTGTAGGCTTGTCCATACAGGTGAGTCTTCAGGTTCTTCTTGAAGGTTTCCGTTGTTGGTGAGAGTCTGATGTGTTGCGGCAGAGAGTTCTAATGTATGGGAGAAGCACGGGAGAAGTCTTGTATGCAAATGTGGGAAGAAGAGATGAGGAGGGAGTAGAGAAGGAGATATTGAGATGATCGAAGGTTGCGTGCGGGTAGGTACTGGGAGACCATGTCACAGATGTATGGAGGAGACAGGTTGTGGATGGCTTTGTATGTCATGGTTAGGGTTTTGAACTGGAGCATCTAGGCAATAGGAAGCCAGTGAAGGGCCTGGCATAGGGGGAGGCTGGGGAATAGCGGGGTGACAGGTGGATTAGTTGGGCAGCAGAGTGTAGGATGGACTGGAGTGGGGCCAGAGTGCTTGAGGGGAGGCCAGCGAGTAGGAGGTTTCAGTAGTCGAGGCGGGAGATGATAAGGGCGTGCACTAGTGTTTTTGTGGTTTCATGGTTGAGAAATGCATGGATCCAGGAAATAATTTTGAGTTTGAGGCTGCAGGAGGAGACGAGGGCTTGGATATGTGGTTTGAAAGAGAGGGCAGAGTCGAGGATCACCCCAAGGCACCGAGCATGCGGGACTGGGGAAAGCGAGCAGCCATTGACATTGATGGATAGGTCTGGTGGAGGGGTAAAGTAAGATGGGGAAAGATGATGAATTCTGTTTTGTCCATGTTCAGTTTGAGAAAGCGAGCAGAAAAGAAGGCTGAGATAGCAAACATTGTGGGATTTTGGTCAGTAAGGAGGTGAGGTCAGGTCCAGATAGGTAGATCTGCGTTTCATCGGAGTAGAGGTGATACTGCAAACTGTGGGATTCTATGAGCTGTCCCAGGCTGAAGGTGTAGATGGAGAAGAGTAGGGTCCTAGGACTGAGCCTTGAGGAACACCGACAGACAGCGGACGAGATGAGGAGGTGGTGTGTGAGAGGGAGACACTAAATATTCGGTCTGTTAGGTATGATGAGATCCAGGATAGATCCAAGTCTGTGATGCCAAAAGATGAGAGAATCTGTAGCAGGAGGGAATGGTCCACGGTGTCGAAGGCAGAAGACAGGTCCAGGAGAAGGAGGACAGAGTAGTGTCGCTTGCTCTTGGCGGTTAGCAGGTCGTTAGCGACTTTAGTTAGGGCAGTTTCAGTTGAGTGATGCAGTCGGAAGCCAGAATGTAACAGGTCAAAGAGAGAACAGGAGGAGAGGTGGGAGGACAGTTCAAGATATTCATGTTGTTCCAGTAGTTTTGAGGCGTAAGGGAGAAGAGATATTGGGTGATAGTTAGACACAAATGATAGGTCGAGGGAGCGCTTTTTGAGGATGGGTGTGATTGAGGCATGTTTGAAGGATGAGGGAAAGACACCATTTGTAAGTGAAAGGTTGAAGAGGAGTGTAAGAGTTGGAATGAAGACTGTGGCAAAGTTAGGGATGATCACTGTAATGCCACAACCAACTTGGCTGCGGCATTGCAGTGCATGGCAGACAATCTCTGCATGTTGATTGGCGCTCTAAAGAGTGCCAAACATGTAGGCGTGAACCCGAACTCCCGCTGAACAATCCCGAAAATGCTCGGCACTCGCTGAGCACCGCCAGAAAAGCGATGCTCGGGCGAGTACCGAGCATTATCTAGTATGCTTGCTCATCACTAGTCCCGCTGTTTTTTAAATAAAGCAGACAGCTGGGGCTGGTATTCTCAAGCAGGTAAGGGGCCATGGATATTGGCCCCCCAGCCTAAAAATACCAGCCTGCAGCTGCTCAGAAAAGGCACATCTAATAGATGTGCCAATCCTGGTGTCTTGCCCGACTCCTCTCACTTGCCCTATAGTGGTGGCAAGTGGGGTTATAATTGGGGGGGTTGATGTCACCTTTGTATTGTCAGGTGACATCAAGCCTCGAGGTTAGTAATGGAGAGGCGTCAATAAGACGCCTCCATTACTATCCCCATATTCACATTGAAAGAAAACACAAGACACCCAGAAAAAAATCCTTTAATTGAAAGAATGACACAGACTCCTTTATCCTTGATCTCCTGTACATTGCACACATAACCACTCCATCATAGTAATAAAGTTTCATATGTCAATCAATCAGCAATCCAACAAGTGACAGCGAGTGGAATAGTGTGGAATAGCGAAAAGAGTCAGGAGAATCACAGGCCCAAAGCTTTACTGAAGCATGGCGACTCAATGGTTATCTCTGCAGCCTTGCAGTGCTGTGGTCCTGAGTTTAAATCCCACCAAGGACAACATCTGCAAGGAGTTTGTAATTTCTCCCCGTGTTTGCTTGGGTTTCCTCCGGGTACTCTGGTTTCATCCCACACTCCAAAGACATACTGATAGGGAATTTAAATTGTGAGCCCCAATGGGGACAGCAATGATAATGTATGTATGTATGCAGAAAAGAGCTATATAAGCAAAAGCATAATAATAATGAAAGAGACTAAACACAGACATACTGGGAGAAAGGAGAGAGCTTTCAAGACTCTTTTTCATCGACCGCTAATTTCCGTTAACTGCTTCAAGTTTGTGAAAACCTGAAGTGGATTAAAGAAACTTTAAAAAGACTGAACTTAAGCAAAGCAAGTTGTTTTTACATTACAGTGTATTTGTTAATTCTTTTTATAGATTTTTGTTTGGAGCTTTTTTAAGCGTGTTCCAGGTGGAATACACCGGAAAAAGATCTTGCACATACTCTCAATTTCTTCAGCTTGAAAGCAGCCACGGAGAAAGAGTCCACACTGCCCAGCTGAGCAGCTAGTAGTACAGTCATGGCCAAAAGTTTTGAGAATGACACAAATATTATATTTTCACATGATCTGCTGCCCTCTGTTTTTTATATGTGTTTGACAGATGTTTTTATCACAGACAGAAATATAATTATTGCAAACATATGAGTAACAAAAGCTTATATTGACAGTTAGAATGAGTTAATGCAGCAAGTCAATATTTGCAGTGTTGACCCTTCTTCTTCAGGACCTCTGCAATTCTCCCTGGCATGCTCTCAATCAACTTCTGGACCAAATCCTGACTGATAGCAGTCCATTCTTGCACAATCAATGCTTTCATTTTGTCAGAATTTTTAGGTTTTTGTTTGTCCACCCGTCTCTTGATGATTGACCACAAGTTCTCAGTGGGATTAAGATCTGGGGAGTTTCCAGGCCATGGACCCAAAATCTCTATGTTTTGTTCCCTGAGCCATTTAGTTATCACCTTTGCTTTATGGCAAGGTGCTCCATCATGTTGGAAAAGGCATTGTTGATCGCCAAACTGCTCTTGGAGGGTTGGGAGAAGTTGCTTTTGGAGGACATTCTGGTACCATTCTTTATTCATGGCTGTGTTTTTAGGCAAGACTGTGAGAGAGCTGATTCCCTTGGCTGAGAAGCAACCCCACACATGAATGGTTTCAGGATGCTTAACAGTTGGCATGAGACAAGACTGGTGGTAGCGCTCACCTTGTCTTCTCCGAATGAGGCGTTTTCCTGATGTCCCAAACAATCGAAAAGGGGATTCATCAGAGAAAATAACTTTACCCCAGTCCTCAGCAGTCCACTGCCTGTACCTTTTGCAGAATATCAGTCTGTCCATGATGTTTTTTCTGGAGAGAAGTGGCTTCTTTGCTGCCCTCCTTGAGACCAGGCCTTGCTCCAAGAGTCTCCGCCTCACAGTGCGTGCAGATGTACTCACACCTGCCTGCTGCCATTCCTGAGCAAGCTCTGCACTGCTGGTAGCCCGATCCCGCAGCTGAAACACTTTTAAGAGACGGTTCTGGCGCTTGCTGGTCTTTCTTTGGCGCCCTGGAGCCTTTTTGGCAACAATGGAACCTCTCTCCTTGAAGTTCTTGATGATGCGATAGATTGTTGACTGAGGTGCAATCTTTCTAGCTGCGATACTCTTCCCTGTTAGGCAATTTTTGTGCATTGCAATGATGACTGCACGTGTTTCTTTAGAGATAACCATGGTTAACAGAAGAGAAACAATGATGCCAAGCACAGCCTCCTTTTAAAGTGTTCAGTGGTGTCATTCTTACTTAATCATGACAGATTGATCTCCAGTCATGTCCTCATCAACACCCACACCTGTGTTAATGGAGCAATCACTGAAAAGAGGTTAGCTGGTCCTTTTAAGGCAGGGCTGCAATGATGTTGAAATGTGTTTTGGGGGATAAAGTTAATTTTCTAGCCAAATATTGACTTTGCTAGTAATTGCTGTTAAGCTGATCACTCTTTATAACATTCTGGAGTATATGCAAATTTCCATTAGAAAAAGTGAAGCAGTAGACTTTGTAAAAATTAATATTTGTGTCATTCTCAAAACTTTTGGCCATGGCTGTAGTAGTACTAGGAATGAAAGCTTCATCCATCTAGTACAGAACAAACTGAGAGTCTATCATTGAGTGTTTCACCATGTATAACTGAGAAATCTTGGTGGAATAGATACTCCATCTATGACTTTTCCAGACACTGCCTTAATAGAAAAAAATATATGGTGGTGCACTTTATTTTTTTTATTTTTTACAAACTTCGACTTTTAACTAATAAAATACATATAAAAAAATGGATACAAGCTTGTCATTGCCGTAATTGTACTGACCTGAACCATCATGTTGCCAGGTCATTATTTTTCATAACACTGAGCAACATAATATTAACCCCTTTCTGACATCGGGCGTAATAGTACGGACTCCCTCCCTTTGATGTGGGCTACTGTGTATATGCATAGAAGTACATGCAGTCGCACACTCTGGTCCAAGTACCAGCGGCAGTGCAGGGTATTGAGGCGA
Organism: Oophaga sylvatica; assembly: GCA_033576555.1. NCBI lineage: Eukaryota > Metazoa > Chordata > Amphibia > Anura > Dendrobatidae > Oophaga > Oophaga sylvatica. The sequence goes on along the minus strand of JARQOD010000004.1, from coordinate 459,488,634 downwards.
GAGACTAGTGTGAGTTTCTCGCATTGCACTCGCAAGTGTGACCCCGGCCTTAAAATGTAAGGATACTCATTTGAGTGGCTACCATGCATATTTCAATGACAGCAACTGCATAATAAATCAAAAAAGCATAAAAAAACAATATCAGGCTAGTTTCACACTAGCGTTGCACTGACCTGCATCGGTCAGCGCACGGCCACCGCTAAGCTCCGCCCCTGGCTGCGCCTCCTCCCGATCTCTTCGCCTATGGGCGCAATGCGCTGCATGCGACCTGTGTACCCTATGTTTATCATTGGGTAAGCAGGCTGTGCGCAGGTATGCATTTGCCGGTGCATGCGTCCTTGACGTTGCGCTGAGCGCACAAAAATGCAATATGGTGCGTTGGGCGCAGATCGGCACACCGTCAAAAGAACGCATGCGCCGGCAAACGCATACCTGCGCACGACCTGCGTACGGCCTATGAACTCAATGCTAAAGAAAGGGTGCTCAGGTCGCATGCAACGTCATGCGCGCATAGGCGGAGCGATCGGGAGGAGGCGCGGCCAGGGCAGAGCTTAGCGGCGGCCGTGCGCTGACAGACGCAGGTCAGTGCAGCGCTAAAGTGAAACCAGCCTCACAAACGTATCATTACTGCACGTAATAAGCCATTAAAAAAAAAGTTTAAGACTCTAAAGTCCTCTTATGGTAACTTTTTTTTATTTCCAGAGTAATTACACATTATCCCTGTATTTGTTTTTATGCACAATAATCATAGGAAAACAAATTTTAAAATTTGCTTAAAGAAAGATATGTAATTTAAAATAGATCCCTAATTACTTTAATAGCACTTTTTTATCTAGGGAAGTAATTATTATAGTACATACTGTATATTACTATACTAATAGAATGGGTGCCTGTGAGCATTTGCAGTGGGAAGATGCACTACTGTGACCCGCTGATATGTAGGTGATATATATTATCTATAGAAAAAAGTAAAATGCCAGGACTAATGTTAGGCCAAATAAAGATTTATATATTTTATTTAAATTGACATTAAAATTCCAATAAACAGACGCAAGAGAAAATGATGGGTGAGACAATGGGGGATGTACATGAAAATTTATAACACAGATTAATATTCAGTTTTTTCCAAAGTAGGAAATAGATCATGCATTTATTCACATAGTAAGTTCTCTCATTGGAAAGTAAAGAGATGTGAACAAATTGTCATGTGATACAAATATACAATAGTCCTTTTAGTGTGTTATTTGATTATGCCAGAAGATCAAATGCTTCTTCGACCAGGTTAAAAAAGCTGCAAGCTTTTGTTCTATATTTATTAATGCTACATAGGACAACACTTACTACCGGAGGTAATGTTACAGCTTCTTGATATATATTATCTGCAGGTCACAACTTTTACTAAGGATTTAAAAAGACAGGGGGGGGGAAACAGTGTGAACAGCTTTTTGTAACTTCAGCACCACTGGTGTCTCCAGTATTAGATCAGAAAGACTGGTATACCAGCATTGTGAGCAGCCGCTTCTTACCTCAGCACCTCTACTATCTCCAATATTATATCAGACAGACATTGTAGACAACAGTGCAAGCAGTCTCTTTTTCTTACCTCAGCACCCCTGGTATCACCAATATTAGATCAAGTAAAGATGTTGAACAGTAGAATGAGTGGTCTCTTCTAACTCCAGCACCCCTGGTATCTTCAATATTAGATTTGACAGATGTTGCGGACATAAGTATGAACAGCCTCTTCTTACCTCAGTACCCTACCTCAGTACCCTACTATTTCCAGTGATAGATCAGAGAGACATGATGGACAGCAGTGTTAACAGTCTCATCTTACTCCAGTACCCTGGTATCTCCAGTGTTAGTCAGATAGATAGGGTGGACAGCAGTGTGAGCAGCCTCTTCTTACCTCATTACTCTGGTATCTCCAGTGTTAGGTCAGATAGATAGGGTGGACAGCAGTGTGAGAAACCCCTTCTTACCTCAGTACCCTGGTAGGTCAGATAGACAGGGTGGACAGCAGTGTGAGCAGTTTCTTCTTATCATAGCACTTCTGTCATCTCACATATTAGATTAGATAAAGAGGGTGGGAAGCAGTATGAGCAGCCTCTTCTTACATCAGCAACCCTGGTATCTCCAATTAGATTAGATAGACAGGGTCAGTAGCAACATGAGAAGCCTTTTTTTTTTTACATCAGCAACCATTGATATTTCTAGTATTAGATCAGATAAAAATGGTGGGCAGCAATGTGAGCGAATCTTCTTACCTCAGCACTCCTAGAATCTCCCTCCACTATTAGATCACATAAAGGGTGGGCACCAGTGTCAGCAGCCTCTTATTATCTCAGCACCATAGTGTCTCTAGTATTAGATCAGATAGACATGGTGGACAGCAGTGTGGGAGGTCTTTTCTTTCCTCAGCACTTCTGGTATCTGTAGCATCTTGTACCTCAGCATTCTAATATCTTGAGTATGAAGGGTGGACAGCACTGTGTGCAGCATCTTCTTACTTCAGCACCCTGGTATCTCTAGAATTAGATCAGAAAGACAGGGGGCAGCAGCGTGGGAGGCCTCTTTTTATTTCAGCAACCATAGTTTTTCTGGTATGAGATCAAATAAAAAGAGTGAACAGCAGTGTGAGCAGCCTCTTTTTATCTCAGCACCATGGCGTCTGCATTATTAGATTAGAAAAAGAGGGTGGACAGCAGAGTGAGCAGCCTCTTTTCACCTCAGCACCCCTCATATGTCCAGTATTAGATCAGATAAAGAGAGTGGACACCAGTGTGAGCAGCCTCTTCTTAGGGCCCCGTCTTGCATAGCGAGATTGCTAGCAAGATCGCTGCTGAGTCACAAGTTTTGTGACACAACAGCGATCTCAGCAGCGATCTCGCTATGTCTGACACGTACCAGCGATCAGGCCCCTGCTGTGAATCGCTGGTTTTGTCAGAAATGCCTGGACTTTTTTTTGGATCACTGGTCCCGCTGCGTGTAGCAGGCAGGAGACCAGCGATCAGCTGGTAACCAAGGTACACATCGGGTTTCCAGGTGCGGGGCTGTGCCTGGAAACCCGATGTGTACGTTGGATACCAGCGCGCTGCTGCAGGGGAGATGGTAACCAAGGTACACATCAAGTTTCCAGGCACCGCGCAGCGCCTGGAAACCCGATGTATACCTTGGTTACCAGCTCCCTGCATCAGCGGGCTGGTATCCAACGTACACTGCGGGTTACTAAGCGACGTTACCCACAGTGTCGCTGTCCTGATCGCTGCCTGAGCTGCCTGTTTGGCAGCTCAGCAGCGATCATGTAGCGACACACCAGCGATCCTGACAAGTTCATATCGTTGTCGGGGTCGCTTGTGCGTCGCTATGTGAGACGGGGCCCTTACCTCAGGACTCATAGTATCTCCAGTATTAGATCAGATAGACAGGGTGGGTAGTTGTGTGAGCAGCCTCATCTTATCACAGCACCACTGGTATCTTCAGTTTTAGGGTATGTTTCCACGGTCAGGAAACAGTCCGGATTAGCTGCGTGTTTGACGCTGTGCGTTGGCGCAGTGTCAAACACGCAGCGTCCAGATGTTACAGCATAGTGGAGGGGATTTCAAGAAATCCCGTCTCCACTATGCTGCAAAACAAACAGGCGGAAGACCTGCGTTTCCAGACATGCGGCGCGTCTTTTTAGACCGCAGCATGTCCTATTCCCTTGCGGCGATGCTGCGTCGCCGCAAGGGAAATAACACAGGGCTATGCAGCCCTGCGGTCATTCCGGATGTGTTTTCGGAGGTGTTCCATGAACACATCCGGAATGAGCGCGAGTTCAAAAGGGGGCGGGGCTTTGGGCGGAGCGGACTTTCCATTCCGTCCAAAGCGCTGTGTTTCCTGACCGTGGAAACACAGCCTTAGATGAGAATATCCACTAGAACACATCTTCCTACACATGAAGGCAAGGTGTAGCAGTTCCTATCGCACATGTTCGCAGGCACTTCACCTGTGTAACAATCTCGGACAGATTCCTGTCAGTGTAATCAGACATTGGCCTATCTAATGTACTAGTAATTACCTACTTAGACAAAACCGGTGTGATTTGCTATTTTAAGGCACTAAGGAACTTAGTTATTTTATTTTGGCTATTCCTGGAATATCCTTTTAAGAATTAAAGGCAACATGTTAGAGAAACTGATATATATTTTTTGATATTTAGACTGTAGACTGTGAGCCCTCGCGGGCAGGGTCCTCTCTCCTTCTGTACCTGTGTGTCCCTTGTCTAGCACACGTTATTGTACCTGTCTATATTCTCCCTTTTCATATGTAAAGTGCCATGGAATAAATGGCGCTATATAAATGTGTAGTAATAATAATAATAATAATAATAATATTTTATCAATTAAAATTATCCTAAAATGTGACTAACCAAACATCTATTTCCTCTTTGCTTTGCTCTTCCCCAGTGCAGACCCACTATCATGTACCGCCCATGGGAACTCTCAGTACCAGTATTCAAAAGTTCTGTTGGGCAGTTAATAGCAATAATAAAGTGTAAGCAGTGTCTATGCCCTGTCACTGCTCATAACATCCTCAGAAAATAATAAGGTCATTTCAAAGATTCTAAACTCTTGGTGCCTTACGAATTTCAACACTGGAAAAGAAAAAAACGTGTGTACTCACAGGCATAACCCTGCAAGTTGGAGAGGATTTTCAAGATTAGAATCAGGGAACAGATAGGCATTGCCCAGCAAGGGCTCAATGAAAGTGCACATTTGCATTTGTTAAATGCCCGACTACATCTCTTAAAGATAAAGGGTGGTCCCATACACAAGGTTTAAATACACAACAGAGACTGAACGCGAGCCCAGCCTGACACGTGGTGCTTTGAACTAATACAAGGAATGTCTTATTTTGGCTGAAATTATACAGTATGTTGCCTGAGTCCTGACACAAGATAGAAATTCTACGCACATGGCTACTAAACGGCACACATGATATTCAGTCTCAAAGCGTCACATGACAGTAGTCAACATAAAACTGTGCAATGCTACAGTCACACAGAGAAAAAGAGGAATGTAATACTACGGAAAAATACATTTCCAACACTGGGTATAGCCTGGTTTATTATATCATTCCTCTAGCAGAAATCTGGCATTTAGGAGGTTAATATAATTATGCGTTGAATACATTTTTTTTATTCAGGCTAAATTCTCACGATGAGTATGTGGTGTGTTTTTACACCCCAGATTTTCTACAGTATTTCTACACCAATGAGATAATCTAGGTTTTTATACGTTTTTGTGAGTCATTTGCTTTTATTATGGTTTTATTTTCAGCTGTGGTTTTGGTCTGTCATGTTTTCAATAGTTATTTTGCTTCGCAAACCTTGAAGCCTTGTGGAGTTATCTAGCTTTGCTAAAAATTTATCAATAAAGTCATGTGAATATTATATTTTTTAACTGCTTTTTTCTGCGGATTTTCCAAATCTCTTTTAAGTATATATGGATAACCCACAAATAAAACGCACATTTACCGTAAGAGATTCTAACATGTTGCAGGTTTCAAAAACGCATCACAGGTCAATTTCAGCAGCATTACAAAATTGCACCAAATGCTCATGGTGGGAAATTAGCCTTAGATATTGCAAAATGTAACCCTACCATTACAGTTTGGTGAAATATTCAAGACTAAAAAAAAAATAAATACAATTTTTGACTTCAGTTACAGAATTTGCAATTTTCTGCATTGTATCCCTCTCCTCCCCCCACAAAACTTTTGTTTCATTTGTAAAGAATCCCTAGCATTCAAATGAGTTATCTGTTCTGTGACTGCTTCATTTTCCCACACAAGACTTGTCTGTGGCTGATGCAGGGTCCCGCAAATATACACAGAAGAAAAGAGACCCAGCAAAAGAATTCTTTTCAGACCCTTTTTTAATGCTCAGCTACCCCCCACCCCTTCCCATTTTTTTTCCTTATGACACCCCCCTACCCACTTCAGTGTTCTTTATGTTACATGATCACTCAAATTGAAGCCCAGGAGGGTCCTATAGGCAATGCATAGCATCCCTGGGAGAAAAAAGCCCCCAACAATCTATACACCAGATGTATAATGTTATATGGTCAAACTGGCAAACACAAAAGCTAAAAAACAAAAGGCGTGAATTAGGGAGAGGTATTCAAAGGCATGTTTTCAAAACAGCCCAGCCAAGTGCCTGACCAGTCCTCCAGAGACAAAATGGTTGGAAAAAAAAAAGGTGCTAAAGAATGAAAGAGAAAAAAGGAGTGGAAAAGCCCTCTTTTTCTAATTAGCCGAGTCCTAACAGGCACTGAATATCACAACTCTTAGGGGGTTCTGTGGCTAGTGAAATGAAAGAAGTCTGCTCTGAAGCTTGCACGCCGAGCCGCGCTTAAAGTCCGCACTTCTGTGGTAGGCAGAAGCGAGCTCCCCCACTTCTCACTGTTTTGGGAAGTGACAATAAGGGACATTCTGCCAGTTCCAAGCCGGAATAAATGGGTTAATAATGGCACCGTGGGATTTAATGTGTTTTAGAGGACGGCAGCCCAGAAAATGAACACAACTTCACGTGCAACATAATATTATCAGAATTCTGCAGGAATCGCTCGGCTGACTCAGCATTAGATCACGGTCTACCTGACACACACAACTTCACAATTATATGACGCAGATTAACCCGCCATTTGCTCTGGTGTGTGAATGCTACTTGCTTTCATGTTTCAGTGATCATAGAAAATGGTGAACTTTTTTTTTTTTACTACACACCATCTAATCTAATAAAAGCGATGGTCGTTATCAGACTTTGTGCTTTTGCGTTGGTTTAAGGGGCACGTATTGTCTCGATATTACATGCGATTTGTCTTTTCTTCATAGGTGGGCAAGAAGGTCACAAGTACTCAATTACTGACGTGATTAAAGGTGTTGGAAAGACGCCAGGACCTCTCCTCCGTTTTCACACCCCACACACATACACACACACCTCCCCTGGTTTGTTATGAGAAATGTTGAAAATCACAGATGTTACATTCACATTAAAATACCTGCTATAGGTGGCAGACTGCTTTCTGTGGGCAGTTTACTTTAATGGCATATGTCTGGCATTCAGAGCATCTGTAGCCCTGCTAACGCCGCCATAGAGCTGGTGCTTGGATCGTCTCTTAAAGAAGAAATGTTTTGTCACAAGCATTGTGACGAGAATCGGATTTGTGTGACTCACAGGGATCAGTTTACTGTATGTCGCAAATAAGGAGATAATGGATTTTATTAATATTTTGTGAAGCAATAATAATACACGATAATGGAATTTTTTTTATAAATAATGAAGAACAGCAACCAATCATGGAGCAGTGTTCATTTTACCGAAGCAGTTTAACCCCTTAAAGATAGGATGATTTTTGTTTTTTTTTGCACTTTCGTTTTTTTTTTCCTCAACCTTTTCCAAGAGCCATAACTGTGTTTTTTTATTTTTCTATTGACATAGCCACATGAGAGTTTTCTTTTGTGGAATAAGTTGGCGTCTTGAATTAATTTTGACATTTGACATTCAATGAACTGGGAAACGGAAAACAACACAATTGTGATGAAATTGTGAAAAACTGCAATTTCAACATGTTTTTTGGGGAGTTGGCTAGTTGTTGTTTACCTGTAACATTATTAGTTTTACGATGATTGAGCTGTTTGAGTGGTGTTTCTTGGCAGGTGATCTGATGTGTTATATTGATACTATTGTGGGATATATACAATATTTTGATCGCCTTTCATTGCATTTTTTAAGGAGGTGTGGTGACTAGAAAACTGCAAATCTGCCTTTTTTTTTTTTCATTATGGGATTTTGGTCATCATCAGCAGACCCTCTGGTTTCCATGGCAATCAATCATCAAACCCCACAATTGCGTCAGATTGGGGATGATGGATGCCTGAAATGGCACAAAGCCCTGATTGCGATTCTCAAATGCCACTGTCAGAGATTGACAGAATAATTTAGGAGTTAATCAGAACAATCAGAACATGCAACTATTGCTGCTGTAAGCATCTGAAGCCGGCTGCTGAACGCAGATGGCGCCTGCACTGTGTAGCATAGGCTCAGTTTCTGAGCCTGCTCATGACATGGCACCAAATTTAGAATGTACCAGTATGTATGTATGTTGGGAAGGGGTCAAAACTGATTGAGTAAATCTGGCGCTGGATACTACCTATCTCTTACTTCTGAAGCAGCCTGTCACAGATCTCTTAGGTCTCTTAAGTCAGTCAGTCAGCGTTTGGCACATGGTGCCCTTTATTCTTAAGAACAGATGTTCTTCAGCAACTGAGATGTGTAGTATGCAGTATTGTGCCACTGCAAAATATCTTGAAGGAAATCTCATATTCTTTTTTAATAGGTAGTAATTAGTGTTGAGCGATACTGCTCGATATCTAAAAATATCGGATCGGAATGGTATCGCCGATATCACTAAATATCGGCGATATCCGATTCCGATACCGGAAGTCCCATGTAAGTCTATGGGAACAAAATATCGCAACTAAAAAAACACTTTCTTTCCTTGTAAACACAAAATATACACACATAGAATACATAATATATATATATATTATTATATATATATACATGTCATTGTGACATATATATATATATACATATATTTATAGTTTATTCACTTCTACATAGTAAAATAGCCTCTGATTCAATTGCCGGGTAAAGCCGGCATTTGTGAAAAGACAGAAGCACCCGAGGGTCCAGTCGCCACAGAGATGTTGCATCGCACCCAGCGGTGTGACAACTTACTCTCAGGTAAGGAGGAAACACCCCATTGACTCCAACCACTGCATTCAACAGTACACTATGCCAGCTGAGTGTAGGCGGACCCAATGGGATGGTCTAGCTCAGGCTGGTTAGAACAGGTTGTAGCTAGTTGGATGGGAGGGGTTGAGGCAGCCTTATGCTGCATGTCTTTGTAGTAAGAATTGTTTCCTTTCCTGCTTTCTTACTACGTCGCATACTCCACTCTGCTACATCACTCTGCACCATTGCTCTATCTCACATCTATCTGCCCTGGAAGGATACCGTCTTACCTGTACAATACTTATCACCTAGCTGCACTACACCATCCCTGCCAGAGGACCTGCACAGCAGCGCTGGTCACCCTGACCAGGTACTACAGGTGGCGTCACGACAAACTACACAAACATTCTATCATCCCCTGGAAATATCCCACATTCCAGTGAGCGACCAGGGCACGGACATAGCTGTGCTACCTGTCACATCCCCATAGAAGTCGACGGGCTTGGTGCCGAGTACCCCCAAAACCTGTGGCTCTGTGCGACTCAACTTTGGCGTCACGAACAGGATTCAGAAGCTCGCTATAAGCGAGTCCTGTGTGCCTTAATTGAACTGTTTTTTTGCTTGTGAATTGCAAAAATCATCATAGACTGTATTTGCCATTTTTCCGTCATATCTGCGCCACGAGGCACAGGTGAAGAATAAGGGCGTGCTCTCGTGGTCGTACACTCACTCCGTGGCGCGAAAACGATGTCCGCACACTCTAAATGTTACTGCAATGTAAGATCGTGCCCCACAGCTCTGGAGTTCCGCCTCCTCATCCTCCTCAGTGGGCGGAAACAAATGCGAAGGTCCCGCCTCCCTAGAAAAGATGGCGCCTCTCCTGATGCTAATGACACATGTGACTTGGCAGAGATGGCGAATGGACGTGAGCAGAAGTGGGAGGGATGGAGGAGTCAGAGCTCTCCCCCCACGGAAGCGACCCGATCGCCACGGAGCCACCGTTTGGCACCCGGCCTGGAAACCCTCCTACGCTGGAAGAAGCGGAGGATACCCTGAGAGACCTGGCCCGGCACCGAGAGGAGGTCGCCAGGATGGAAGCGAGCTGGCGGGCCCTAAAACTACAATTGGAGTGGCGCCAATCCCTCTTACCCCCTGAAGTGTCTGTACCGGAAGGTGAGGCACCCGTTCCAGTAGAGGAGGCCGTGCGGGCATCCCAGCCCTTGCAATCTGAACCGGTTGCCAGTATCTCAGTGGAGGCACCCGTTCCAGTACAGGAGGCCGTGCGGGCATCCCAGCCCTTGCAATCTGAACCGGTTGCCAGTATCTCAGTGGAGGCACCCGTTCCAGTAGAGGAGGCCGTGCGGGCATCCCAGCCCTTGCAATCTGAACCGGTTGCCAGTATCACAGTGGAGGCACCCGTTCCTGCAGAAAACGCCGCACCAGCACCCCAGATCCCGCTGTCTGCCCCCGTCGCTGAGGCAGAAGAAGCGACACCCGTCCTCATGGAGGAGGCCGCGCAGGCACCAGAGCTCTACCTGCCTGTACCGGAGCCCCGACCGTCATCTGTTCCAGAGCCGGCTGCTTCCGCCACAGGTGAGCGCCGCCAGGACTGGCGGGCGCCAGTAGAGCTACCGCAAACCGTACATCGTAAGCTGGCGTTTGATGGTGGAGACATGGAGTTGCTGGTGGAGGAGAATTACAACCGGCGTCAGGAGGAAGAGTGGAGACGTCGGGAGCGGGAAGCAGAGCGACAAAGGGAGCAGCGAGAATCCCAAAAGCTTCGGCAACGTCACCTGGAGAAGGACCTGGCAGAGAAGGCACGTATGAGAAAGGATAAAAGTACGGTGAGGGAGCCGCGGCGTATGGGTGCAGTACAGAACTTTAAGTTAAAAGGTGGTTGGGGCTTCATCCAGGAGCCTGGACTTTATTTAGAAGTTTTTGTAACCCGGCGGGACGTGGAGGCTCACCTCCCAGAAGGACACCCGGGGAGGGACCTGTTGCCAGGAGACTTGGTGACTTACACCCGACACTGGGGTTACAATGGATGGTATGCCCTAAATGTTACCAGGTGCGACCCCTACTCCCCAGAGTGTCAGGAAAATGACAGACCCTACGAGCCTTCAGCCTCCCCCAACCAGGCCTCTGCACAAGTGCCCACCCCACGCCGTAAATCTCCCCAGCCTCCCTCAGTGGTCTCCTCAGCAGCCCCAACTATGGACATGATAATGATAGCTGGCCCGTACCCGGCGCCTGTTAGGCCCCCTGGGGTTCGTTCAGTCCGGGACATAGGGGTCCAGACCCGGAGGGAGATGAAAGAGGTGGCCACACAGACCCAGATAGCGGGTCACGACGTCACTGTACAGGCCACACGACGTCATCAGGTCTGGGTGGACCCTCCTGTCACGGATGTTTGGCAAGCTCCAGAACAGTACCAGGTGGTACCTGTAAGAGGCCAGCCAAAGAAGTCTAAATAACCCGGACAGGGTCTCTGTATGTAAATAGTTAAATTATTGATGTACCCGGACGGGTGAATGTTCATAAAAAGAAGTTTATTGTTGCCTTAATATACCCAGGTTGGGTAATGGTTTGATGTACCCGGACGGGTGAATGTTCAGAAGAACAAGTTTATTGTTGCCTTAATATACCCAGGTTGGGTAATGGTGTTTCACTGTAATGAAAATGTTGAACTTTGAAGCCATGAACTGAACTGGCTCACAAACTTTTCTGTAAATAGTTGGCACTTCGGTGCTCCATCTTGGTTTTACAAAAAACTTTACTGTGCACTATTTTCAACTACCTCAGAAACTAAAAACCCGTTTGGTGTGGCCGAAAGTGAGGTCTGCTCAAGGAAAGTCTTGCAGCCCACCCAAGACCACAGTTGGAGGTTTGGAGCGGGTCCTCCACAAGCACAAGTAAAGGACACTGTGAAGTTACCCCGGTGGGGTTGTAGTCCTAAGAAGTCTCCACGAACTTCGGCACTAATGCTATTTGCACTTTTGTTGAATATGTATTTATTAGCACACATGTATAACACATATCAAGGGTATGAACAGTAACAAAACATGTCACATAATATAAGCCATTTGCACTTTTGTAATGTTATTATTAAAAATTTTATTATGCAACGTTTAACTTGAAGTGTTTCCTGCTTTCTTACTACGTCGCATAGTCCACTCTGCTACATCACTTTGCACCATTGCTCTATCTCACATCTATCTGCCCTGGAAGGATAGCGTGTTACCTGTAGAAGACTTTTCACCTACCTGCACTACACCATCCCTTCCAGAGGACCTGCACAGCAGCGCTGGACACCCTGACCAGGTACTACAGGTGGCGTCACGACAAACTACACGAACATTCTATCATCCCCTGGAAATATCCCACATTCCAGTGATCGCCCAGGTCACGGACCAAGCTGTGCTACTCGTGACATCCCCCATAGAAGTCGACGTGATCGGTGCCGAGTACCCCCAAAACCCTGTCTCTGTGCGACTCAACTTCCCTCACTGTGCTGGCACTTTACATTTACAATGCCTCTGGGTTTTTTTTTTGGGGGGTGGGGAACATTCAGACTTTTGCTATGGGGCCCCATGATTTATATGTACGCCCCTGCTGCTGAGGCATGGTATTTAAGGCTGTTAAGGAGCCAACATACATGGACCTTGCCAGCAGCGTCGGACTGGAGTACCTTGGGCCCACCAGAGAAAATATATTCTTGCGGCCCAACATCATACTTCCCAACCTTTGAATAAGGGAAAGAGGGACAAAGGCTGTGGCACGCTGTGCATGCTGCAGAAAATTTTAGGCCATGCCACGTTGCACCACAGACTGTCCAGGAGTTGGTGGATGCTTTAGTCCAGGTGTGGGAGGAGATCCCTCACGAGACCATCCGTCGCGCTCATCAGGAGCATGGCCAGAAGTTGTAGGGAGGTCATACAGCATACCTCCCAAATTTGGAAGACAGGAAAGAGGATTAAAGGCTGCGGCGCGTGTTGCGCACCGCTGAAAATTTTAGGCCATGCCCGACAACACCCATTTCACAGCTAATCACACCCATATCCTCGCCCCAAGCGTAACCATTTAGCACTGCTGATCACACTGACTGGTAATGAGGGCACAGTGGCTGGTACTGAGGAAAAGAAAGAAAGAGCAGCGAGAGAGAAAGAACAAACAGAGAAAGAAAGAGAGGAAAGAAAGAAAAGAGAGAAAGAAAGAACAGAGAGAAAAAAGAACAGAGAGCGAGAAGGAAAGAACAGAGAGCGAGAAAGAAAGACTAGAGAGAGAGCCATAGGCGTAGCTAGGGTTTTGGTTTAGTGGGGGCAAAACTTCTGAGTGGGCCCATCATCAGAGAACCTCAGCAAATGACCGCGCTGTTGGCCAAAATAATCTATATATAAAAAGACCAATATTGATATTACCGCCATATGGTCTGTGTTAAATAATACCAGTCCTACAGAACATATAGATTACAGCACAGGTACAGATAATGACTTACCGCTGATGTTCTTTCTAATGGAATTGTTCACTTTTCATGTCTTTTCCATCTGGCCCACACCGACATGACGACTTCTCCAGCCAGGACTCGACTGCACCCTCATTAAAAAAAAAAATAAAAAAAAAACTCACCTCCCGGCTCCTGTGCTGCTCACTGTTCTCCCTCTCAGCGTCTGACAGCGAGCGCCGGCAGGTGATGTTATTGCGCCCGCTGTCATACGCTGAGAGGGGGATTATGGGAGAGAAGGAGCGCTCGCTCCTTCTCTCTCCATGCGGTCAGCTTTATCGGCTGGATGCCGATACAGCTGACCCTCCGATGACGGGTGGGGGGCCCACTGCTGGCACCGGGCCCCCCAACGCCTGTTCAGGCCCCATAGCTTCCGGGCGGCAGAGCAGGGAGAGCGATTCTCCCTGCTCTGCCGCAGAATGTAACTGTATCGTAGCTCCGGGTGGGCCCCCTCAGAGCGCGGGCCCTGGGGCCACCGCCCCCTCTGCCCCGCGACCTATCCTTTCAAATCAGGGCCCACCACGCAGGAGCTGAGGCCCACCGTAGGTTTCTCCGGTGTCCCGGTGCCTCAGTCCGACCCTGCTTGCCAGCCTGATAATACCAGGCCACAGCAGTCTGCATATCTTGGCTGGTTAACAAAAATAGGGGATCCCCTCGAAAAAAATTTGGCGTGGGGTCCTCCCTATTTTTGTTAACCAGCCAGATGAAGCAGACTGCTGAGGCCTGGTTTTTCAGGCTGGTAAGGATCCAATATCCATGGACCTTGCCAGCCTGATAATACCAGGCCACAGCAGTCTGCTTAGCTTGGCTGGTTAACAAAAATAGGGGATCCCCTCGAAAAAAAAAAACGGCGTAGGGGTCCCCCTATTTTTGTTAACCAGCCAAGTAAAATGCAGACTGCTGCGGCCTGGTATTAAAAGACTGTCAAGGCCCATGGATTTTGGCCCTCAACAGCCTGATAATACCAGGCTACAGCAGCCCCACATTTGGCGCATCAAAAGATGTGCCAATTGTGGCACTTTACCCGGCTCTTTCCACTGCCCTGTAGCGGTGGCAAGTGGGGTAATAAGGGGTTAATGTCACCGTTGATTGCACGGTGACAATAAGCCCGGTTAATAATGGAGAGGTGTCAATAAGACACCGATCCATTATTAATCCCAAAGTTTTTAAATGTATAAAAAAAAGACACAGCAAGAAAAAAGTATTTTAATGAAATAAAAGAGACAACACAGTTTTCATTAATTTTATTATGCACTCATTCCTGCGACGCCATCGATCTCCTGTAAAAAAATAAAAAAACAAACCAACAGTATACCACCTGTCCGATGCAGTCCATAGTAACGACAGTCCCACGACGATCCAGCTCTGCTACATCGCAATGACAGGCAGAGCCTTTCATCTCGACGCAGCACAGCTGATTACCTGCTTCCCCGGCGGTGACGTCATCGGACTGACTGCTTTACGGCTGGGATTGCCCAGCAGTCACTGCAGTTATCGCGAGAAACTGCATGTGACCGCCGGGGAAAGAAGATTGCGGCCATCAAGCAGTCCAGGACGTGACCGCCGGAGATCTTCTGCCAGGTAAGTGCCGCTGACTCCTGACAGACCCGACCGACGGACACTGACAGTGACAGTGACAAATCCGATTCCGGTATCCGATAAGACGAAAATATCGGAACTAAGTATCGAAAGTCCGATAGAGCTAATATCGGCCGATACCCGATACTTGCGGTATCGTATCGCTCAACACTAGTAGTAATGTATAGGAATCTTAGGGGAAATAGACACAACTAAATACTTTCCACAGAAGCACCTGTTGATTTTAGTGTAAATTCACAGCAAACCCACAGCCAAATCTGCATGTGCAGCTTACTGATTTTCCTGTGTATCCATATCAGTTTTTATCCCACTACATTGGAAGAGAAGAAATTAGTGAAGAAAATTCACAGCAGAAATAATGCATGTGGATGAGATATGAATTATACTGTGGATTTTCCATGACCAAATTTGTGCCCCATTTTAATAAATGATGAAGAACATGAGAAGTCACCTTGGAGATTGATCTGTAGAAATGCACATGGCCTGCAGTTTTGTACCTTAGTGCAACTACTTTGTGACATCTGTAATTCTTACAACTTACAATAGTGTATATCATGCTGTAAATAATAATAAGTAAAGATCCAAGCACACCTTTGTATTTGTAGGACCAGTGTTGTGTATGCAAGAAAATATCCCTAATGTAACAAGTGTAGGCCTTATATGATTCACCTTGGCAAATCTTATAAAGTGTATCAGAGTCTCAGTAGCCACATTTACTGTATCACTGATGTCTCAACTTGCTGCTCCCCAACCGTTGGCAGCTGCCGATACAGTAATTCTATACACAAGTGGTACCAGGGATATTGTACCAGGGATATTGTACCACTAATAAAACTATGGCCTCATTCAGACGTCAGTGATATTTTGGATTTGAGTTTTAGCAATGGTTCATCAGTGTGTCCGTTTTTACCATCAGTGTTTTTTTATGAAAAAAAAAATGAAATAAATAAATAAATACATTTCAAAGCTTCTCCAACCCATTGCTATGTTAATCACAGACAGCACATAGCATCCATGAAGAACATGGATAGAACACATTGGTGACTCACGGAATTACTGAATGAGATCTAAGAAATCAGTTCAAAACTTTACAGTTGGTAGTTAGTACCCAGGTAAGAGCCAGGACAGTTGTCCATTTCTTAAATCATCATCATGCTTTTTAATTTTCCATGCGACTCTGGGGCATTAAAGGGTCTTTCCCTAAAAAAAAATCAAGCTATCCTCTATCTATTAAATGGATTACAACTTGCTGACTGCCGAGACCCCCAGAAATCCCGAGATTGGGTCTCTTGAACCTCAATAATGGGGCTCTGCAGCCCTGCCCTGAGTAGACCACAAGTAAGCATGCTTGGCTTCTTCTACATCTGTTGTTAATGGGACTGAAGAGTACAGTTCTCAGATATTTCTGTCAGTCCCAAAACCAATGAATGGAGGTCGAGCATGTGCACCAGCGCTCCATCCAGAGTAGGGCTGCAGAGCTCCAATTTTGTGTTCAAGCTCTCCGATCTCGGGATTGCTGCGGGTCTCAGCAGTTGAACCCCCCAGCAATCAGCAAGTTGTCCCCTACCTTAAAAAAGCCTAAGAAAGAGGTAAATACTGTGCATACTCCATCATAAGAAAGCCATACTGTTAGGTCGAGAGAGGTCAAGAGATTTGCCATGCATTATGCATGAATAAGCTTGTGTGCGAAGTCAGAAGTGTTAACTATCACCATCTTAGAACTGTACATTAACAATTCTGTAGATCTGTCCCTATAGAGGTTGAGGGATCTTTTTGTTTTTGACATATACCCATGTGTTAAAATGAATAACAAGTTCCTGCACTTTATTTACATGAATGAAATACATCTAGAATTATTCTATCATTAATTATGAATTACTTGATTGCACTTTGTAGTTTCAGCACTTTTAACACTGTGTTTTGAAATCATGTGATCTCTATGCAGTTTTTATGTATTTACTGCAGTAATTGAATGGAAAAGTCAGTTTTTTTTTTCACTCATTTGAAGCTTGAGTGCTGCCTTTTCTATCTTTGGATTATACACTTTTGGAGAACTAAGTTGTTGTCTCGGGGCTTGCATACACTATTGCACTGATATTATTTGTAGATGATAGATAGATAGATAGATAGATAGATAGATAGATAGATAGATAGATAGATAGATAGATAGATAGATAGATAGATAGATAGATAGATAGATTGATAGAAGATAGATAGATAGATAGATAGATAGATAGATAGATAGATAGATAGATAGATAGATAGATAGAACCACGGATTGGAAAAACTACCACCTTACTAACCATAGAAACTATTACAAGCCCTATTGTTGTTTGAGCGTTTCGACACTGGAACAAACACTAGTTGCAAACTTAGGATTAATTTTGCAAGTTTTTTTTATGGTGCCCCGTACATACTAGTCACTCCATTTGATAAAACGAGTTCTGCAAATTCTTGAAGTTCCGTTGTCTACAAAATGACCACCTTAGATTCACCGGCAGTCTAGTACAATACCCCTTAAAATTATTTTTAGATGGGAACTTTATGGCCCTGAAGTAAAAAAACAACATAAAAATCTGCATGACATGCCATGCTGAGCCACATTTATGTATAGAGAAAATAAATAGAAGTTGCACCCCAGATATTGTCTTTCTAGTTGGTAGTGGGAACATAGACGAGAGAGGCGACACAGCTGCTTATACACGTGTTTATTTATTATGCAAACTGAATTTCTCCTTCATGTTCATGAAATGAAAACAATTTTAATACATCAAAGGATCACCGCTGTGCTAGTCCTGTGCAATGTACACACTGTTTAATGGATCGTGGCATATGTTTCCAATATGTATATCAATTGGGCAAACTGGATCATTGCTGAGTCGTGATAACAGTTTTTCCTCCAGAAGAGTGCTTTACTCCAGGACTATTCACTAAGTCGGGCAGAACTTCTATTTGGTTTGATTAGATAATGAGAACATTGTGAATACATTTTATAATCCAAACATTTAAATATTTTGAAATTATATTTCAAGGAGAAAGAATTCCTATGTGCTGTACATTTATACAGGCCGTGATATAAGTGTAAGGAGGTAACGGGGACCCTCTATTGCCTTTTCTCTCATGGACATCGAGTGCATGTGTTACGTGCGGCTTCCTACCGTTTTATTGATGTAATGTGCTGTTTTCCAATGTTCTTGTATGTGATGTTTACTACTGTAATGCTAAATGTATTATTCAGCTTAGGGATAGAATACGAAGAGTTAACCCCTTAACCTCCGGAACTATTTCGGTTTTGCGTTTCGTTTTTCGCTCACCTTCTTCTCAGAACCGTACCTTTTTTATTTTTCCATCAATATGGCCATTTGATGGCTTGTTTTTTGTGGGACAAGTTGCAATTTTGAACGACACCATTAGTTTTACCATGTCGTGTACTAGAAAACGGGACAAACATTCCAAGTATGGTGAAATTGTAAAAGAAAAGTGCAATCCCACATTTGTTTTTTGTTTGGCTTTTTTGCTAGGTTCACTAAATGCTAAAACTGACCTGCCATTTTGATTCTCCAGGACATTATGAGTTAATAGACACCAAACATGTCTAGGTTCTTTTTTATCTAAGTGGTGAAAAAAAATTCCAAACTTTGTTAAAAAAAAATTGCGCTATTTTCCGATACCCATAGAGTCTCCATTTTTCGTGATCTCGTGTTGGGTGAGGGCTTATTTTTTGCATGCTGAGCTGACAATTTTAGTGATACAATTTTGGTGCAGATACGAACTTTTGATTGCCTGTTATTGCATCTTAATGCAATGTCGTGGCGACCAAAAAAAAGTAATTCTGGCATTTTGATTTTTTTCTCGCTATGCCATTTAGCGATCAGGTTAATCCTTTTTTTTGTTGCTAGATCGGGCGATTCTGAACTACCAAATATGTGTATGTTTCTTTTCTTTATTGTTTTATTTTGAACGGAGCAATAGGGAGGTGATTTGAACTTTTATATTTTTTTATATTTTTTAAAAACATTTTCTTTTTACTTTTGGCATGCTTCAATAGTCTCCATGGGAGACTAGAAGCTGCCACAGCTCGATCGGCTCAGCTACATAGAGGCGATGATCAGTTCGCCTCTATGTAGCTGAATTACTGACTTGCTATGAGCGCTGACCACTGGGTGGCGCTCACAGCAAGCCGTCACTAACAACCATAGAGGTCTCCAGGAGACCTCGGATTGTCATGCTGACACACCGGTGACCCGCGATCACGTGCCGCGGGTCACTAGTGTGCGTATTTCCGGCATGATTGCCGGAAGCACCATTTAAATACCACTTTCAGCATTTGACAGCGGCATTTAACTAGTTAATATCTGCAGGTGAATCTCGATTCCACCAGCTGCTTTTGCAGACACATGTCAGCTGTTCAAGCTGACATGTCCAGGGAAAGATGTGGGCTCACCGCCGGAGCCCACATCAAAGGGAGGGAGTCTGACATCCACATAAATGTATGCCCAATGTCAGTAAGGGGTTAAACAGTTGGGAGGAGTTACCGTAAAAGGGGGACGGTGCAAAGCCTCCGGAGCTTAGGGAAAGGACTTTCTGCTTGTCTTGGGTGAGACATGCACCATATTGAGGACAGAGGATTCCCCGGTCGAGGGGATAAAAACTGCCCTAGGCTGACCGGCAGCGTGGACAAACACTAACTCTGCGGGATCGACCCCAGGAGAAATATGGTGTTCGGGACCAGGATATTAGCTGGTGATGTGGACATATGGAGGCAGGAAAAGTGCAGGAAACATTGTCTAGTTTGCACCATGTTCAGTAAAGTTTTTTCAGTTGGAACAGAACTGTGGCTTGTGTTGTTTTCCTGAGATCTGGGTCCCCTGGAAGTGGACATGTGATGGAGGTAATGAACTGTGCCGCAGGACTAGGACTTCACTTGTCTTTTCATATACAAGGTGCCGGGGTGCTCACTGACTATGATTTAGTGAACTGGCCCATGACTACCACCCCATGCCACCTTGTTACATAAGCATCACAAAATTTTTAATTAAATTACATCTCTGGCATTTTGCTCATTTACAGAATACATGTAATGATTTCTGATAGAACTTATGTTGATCAAAACTAAAGATTTCAAGCTCAGCCAAAATGATTGTTCAAAGCTTCTCGAGAAATTACACCTTTTTTAAAATATTTGTCAGATAGTCGCTAGTGTACAAATGATTTTTCCTTGAAATAATGTTCTCAGAGTAATCAGAGGAAGGCTGCCCATTACTTAAAATCCACATTACTGGTAAAAAAAAACTACCTGGTGAAACTGCCCGAGGGAATGCATAGGATGAGTGCAACTCTCATCATCGTTAAAGGAGGCAACTTTTGAGGTTTAATGCATATTTTAATTTGACTCCCATGTGTTTCTTTACTCCGTGTTTCCATTTATGTTTCTTCATGGTTTTGCTGCTTTCAGTCTGAGTTTTCAATATGCACATTTCATTATAAAGAAAACCAGTGCATGAACAAGGGTGTCCACTTTTACCCTTAATATATGGCCAATATGAACTAATGTAACAGCCCTATACACAGGTACTCTCTGCTCTACCAAGCATTCTTGTGTTCTCCCGGAGAAAAATATGATTGACAATTGGTAATCCAATAAGTCGATTCTTTCTCATCCCCCAATGTCATCTGTGAAGGAAGAGCCAGGAGGTCCTCCTACACATTAGACTGTGGGACGATTCTGCCAATATTAGTGGATTTGGCCATTTTTGTCTAAAGCCTAACTTTACTGAGTCATAGAAACCTCTAACAGCCATTTGGAAGCAATGATAAAATACTCAGTGGTAAAACAGGACTAGGTAGAACTACAGGAGGTCAAGCATTCCAGGTCTGCAGCTGATGGGACTGCCATGTAGAACAGTGATTACAGAGTTACATATAATACATAAAATTTGTATTTTGTAGGTGTTGTATCAGATTCCTCTCTTACTGGAAAAAGCATATATGCATTACTAGTAAATTAAGAAATAGCTTTAAAAATCTCAACATTTAATAATAATCGGAGTGCCAAGGTGAAACTTTTCATGGTGGCACCGTTAACACATCACAACAAGTAAGGATCATGTCTGCCAGACTACCTTGTTATATAAAGAAGAGGATGAATTTATTACACTATGTCAGCCGGTGTGACATTTTTATGAAATTTTATGACAAAGTCGATGGCAGCGTTTTGCACTCTTTTGTAATAAGACAGCAGCGAATTGTACCACCTACCAATTTGGGGCTAGGTCACCTTTCATTATAGAAGAGAGGGCCAATCCTGCAGATGCTCTCTAATGAGGACAGTGCCACAGACGTTGCCCATATATTTGTAAGAAATTCATTCAATCATAATTCTTCTTTACCATTTTGCTATGTTCTGCACTCTCTCTCTGTTTTTTTTTCTTCCCCCTTTGCAAAATTTCCAGTCTGTCATTTATAATGATTGATAGATTTATTTCAGCAAGATCCCAGTGAATGATTGAACCCCACTGAGTCGCCTGCAGTAATATGCATGAAAAGGCCTTTCGGCTTCCGCAGTCTCAGTATTGGGGAAGACCTTGGTCTGCCTGGGGAGCCAAGACCCAGTCTTCAACTGATTGGATTAATTTTGGACAGACTTTGACAAAGCTGAAGATAAAAACAGTGAGATGCTGCAGCTTTCAGGCAAGAGAGAGAAATAACAATATAAGAAAATCAAGAAGGGTTTCTTCTGAGAATCGCCACAGCTGAAATAACAAGACAAAGTTCACAGAGAACAGTTTACAGACAGGAGAGACACAAATAAAGAGAGGAAGTGGAGATTTACTGCTGAAGTGATGGCCTCCGAGGTATAGGCTGAAGCCTAAGCGCCAGAGGCATATTATTATTGGGTCCATAATTACTAAATGGTGCTGATTAACAAGATACACAAAACTGGTAAAAAATACATAGAGTAGTTATCGCATCCCATGGAATTCCACATATTTTCCAGCACTAGCTATGGACATTAAATATAGCCTTTACCTTTAGAAAAGGCTTACGACTATATGCAATATTTGCTTGTAGGTCTTCTTAGAAAGATAATAATGGAAGCAGTCCTGCTATCTATGAAACCTATAAAAATCGGCAGAAATAGACATTTTCTTTTTTTTGTACTAAGCGTCGGCCAGCAGGCTACTGAACAGACAAATAGACTAAAAGAAAGAGGTCGTATTGACCAAAACTTTGGAGGGGGTAGATGCAATTTGAGATAAATGGATCAGGCAAAATTTGAATTTGCCTATTTGAGCAGATTTTCCTGGGAAAATGGGAATAGACGGGCAAAGTGCCAGAAAGGGCGAATCTAATTATAGATTTGCCCTTTCTGGGGTGTCTGGGGCAGATGTTAGTAGCCAGGGGGGGCACAAAAAAAATGTACCCTCCCTAGGCTATTATTATCTGCCCCCACTCGCTTGCTTTGTCTGTCTGGTGGAGAAAATACAGCGGGAGCCCACGCATTTTTTTTCAATGAATTTACACCTTTAATTAACCCCTACATGTCTGAAATTTTGCACAAATACACTCATGTAATTGTAAGTTCTAAACAAATATCAAAATACAGGAAATGACATGGTTAACTGTGTGGAAACAATGTATCATTTCATGTCGGCTTCTGTGATTTCACAAAAGCCGGCAATTGAATTAGCGGCTATTACAGTATGTAGAAGTCTAGGAACTATAAATATATATATATATATATACATGTCACAATGATATATATATATATATATATATATATATATTCTATGTGTGTATATCTATTCTTTCTATTCTTTATTAAAGCTGTCAGTGTGATTTTACAGTATAGCCGGGGATGAATTGCCGGCTTTTCTAAAGGACACCGATGCGATTTAATCGCAAGTCACACATGCGGTCCGTTTGTAATCAGATTTTTCATCGCTCCCATAGACTTGCATTGGCGATAGTCGACCCACAATCGGTGACAATCGCAGCATGTTGCGATTGCACACGGACGTTTAAAACGGACCACAAAAAATCTGATACTGGGAGCTGCTCCATAGATTAACATAGGGCAGACTGCAATACGATTTTTCATCGTATTGCAGTCGTCCGATTCTGTCGCCAGTGTGACGCCGGCCTAAGAATAGGCTTCTGCCACCTTAACTCACAGGTCAGACATATGATGAATATGGAAGATTGTTGTCACATACAGCGTACAACGAGAATTTAACAGAAATTTTTGCAACGCCTTTAATCTTCCTGTAAACCCCTTGGCAGTCTTCTAGACCAATTTTCTTGTCTTTTCATCAACTTATGCGAAGTGTCCTTTTTAAGTTAAATTCACTGTATGTGCCAAAGGGTAATTCACTTCTTAGTGACAGTATTCCATGGTATATTAATGGTTAAACAAATATTGCAAAGAATAAGCAGATACTATGCATGTAGTTTTGTGCACAGAATACTTAAAGGGAATCACCCACATAGTAATACATGTACATCTGCTGGATAAATGGATAGACCAATTGGAAGGAAACAAAAACCAATATGAAAATCTGATTAAAAAGCCTGAACATAGGAGATGAAAAAAGCCTTTATTTTTGTACAATTGGGTACGTGATGGCAAAGAAGAAGCGCACATACACACATGTGAAATATGGACCTGCAAACAGTGTGGCGCTCACCCCACTCACTGAGCGCCACACTGACTGCAGGACCTCATACGATCCAGGCATTTCCCCAGTTACAATTTTGACATAATATCCCTTATATAGAAACCTTCAATGTTTAGTGGTGATGGACTATGTACACTTGACATATACATTATGTGCAATATTATATTCAATTTATCACAGGTTCAAGGGTCTGTGCAATTACTGACATCACATCACTTGCTTCATATCTATTATATTGAGTTACTATCTCCGTCTATGCATGCATTGGGGCTATTTTTCTTTGCCACCAATCTCTCCTTCACCTCCCATATACAATCTCTTGCCCGCTCTTGCCGCCTACACCTAAAGAACATCTCTAGAATCCGCCCTTTTCTCACCATGGAAACAACAAAAACCCTCACTGTAGCATTGATCCACTCCCGCCTGGACTACTGCAACGCACTATTACTTGGCCTCCCCATTACTCGACTATCCCCTCTCCAGTCCATCCTTAATGCAGCAGCCAGGGTCATCCATCTGGCTAATCGGTACTCGGACGCATCCGCTCTTCGCCAGTCCTTACACTGGCTGCCCATTCATTATAGGATCCAATTCAAAGTACTTGTTCTCACCCACAAAGCTCTCCACAGTGCAGCACCCCCCTACATCTCCTTCCTCATTTCTATCTATCGGCCTAACCGACTGCTGCGCTCTGCAAACGACTTTCGACTAACCTCTGCACTAATCCGTACCTCCCACTCCCGACTCCAAGACTTCTACCGCGCTGCGCCAATCCTCTGGAATGCTCTACCCAAGAAATTAGGACTATCCACAATTTGCATGGTTTCAGGCGCTCCCTCAAAACACATCTGTTCAGAGCGGCCTATCACATTCACTAATCAAAGTCATTCTCTGTGTAAGTGTGTGTGTGTGTAACCCATTCACTATCTCCATCCATCCCTCACTCCCTCAAGATGGCTGGACCATCATTGTAAATGCACCATTGTATATACACACCTGTACTTGGTATCTCCCCCACCTCATTGTAGATTGTAAGCTCTCACGAGCAGGGTCGGCTTATTTTACTTTAATTATTGTATTGTTAACGTTTTACTTATGACTTGTGTTTTGAAACTGTTAAACTGTAAAGCGCTGGGAATATGATGGCGCTATATAAATAAAGATTATTATTATTATTTGCCACCACATGCCCAATTGTACAAAAATAAAGGATTTTTAATATACATCTCATATGTTCAGGCTTTTTAATCGGGTTTTCATATTGCTTTTCATGGTATATCAATGTCCAGGCAACTGCAACTTTTTTGTACCCTTCTCCTGACTGTTAACGTTCAACAATGAGATCCCTTTGCTGCATTGTAAGCTGTTTAAAGACCATGACTTTGGCTGTAAAATGCAGCCAACAAAAAGTCAGGAAAGACTACCAGGACAGCTACACTTTATATGGTGTTAATCAGAATCACTGTAAATAAATGGCAGCTGTGTGCTGATTACTATTTAACATGAGTTTAAATGTGATTGGCTAATTCTGAACACAACCACATCCCCAATTATAAGAGGGTGTGCACACTGATGTAACCACATTATTTTAGTTTTGTAATTTTTCTTTCCCTCCTCAAAATTATTTCAGTTTGTTTTTTTCAATGGATTTGTACAGATTATGGATGACATTAAACGTGGAAAAAGTTCTGAAATAATTATTTTTCGTATGAGTTTTTGCCTAGGATTCGGGCCACCGCTGATAGACTGCAAAGGTGACCCAGAACCTTAGCAATGATCAATATAAAGTAGAATTAAAAAGCCCTCCATTCTTGAGAGTTGAGATGATTTTTATCAAGACATAGAATGAAAGTTACTTGTTTTTACAAACCCTTTGCAATTTTATCCATTTTAAGTGTAGAGAAAATCGCTTTAATAAAGTCTTGAGTGCGTGTATGTCTGCTGAGAGCTGTTACAGCTGAAGCAACCACTAAAGCCCCCTGATTCATTAAGGTGTTTTCACCAGAATCGTGGTGTAAAGCACCTTGAAATTTTGCCAAATTTTGTGACTTTTGATGTTTTTATGCCACTGATGTCAAGCTTTACTAAATTTAAGAAAATGTGTAAATCTATACTTGGGAAACAGAGTGCACCATAGTGTGATGCTTTATGGAGGGAGAGTAGGAGAGTGCTGGTCACGCTCACCTGATGGAGGTGTGACAGGCACAACTCCTATGTAGGCATGATGGATAAATCCTCCAGGACATATTGGATCCAGTTGGATGAACTCGTAAGTGGGCTTGCACTGCTGGAGTAAATCAATTCTTCAGAAATGATTATGACGAAAAGGTTTTTAATTCTCAAAGCATTTCACTGCCGTACCGGCATCTTTTTCAAGTGAAAAAAAAACAAAAACATTTGTTTTTTTTTACATCTTGAAAAAGACGTCAGTATGGTGTTGAAATGTGTTGTGAATTAAAAGCCTTTACCTCATTTTCATTTCTGAAGAATTGACTTACTCCATCAGCGCAAGCCCACTTACGAGTTCATCCAACTGGATCCAACTTTTGGAAAATGGGCATGGCTGGGGTGGGACGGGTGCGTGAACATCTGTGCCCGAGGAATTCATAATAATTTAACTAATAATTTAGTAAATTCAAAGTAACTTTTCTAGCGGTGGTGCACGATATTTACAAGATTCAGATTCATTAAGAGGTGCTCCGCTTTATGAATTAAGCGCATCTTTCCTCAGCGCAGCGCGCACTTCATCATGATTGGCTAACAAAATACTAGTCTTGATGAACTGGGCCCTGAGTGTTTTTGTTCTATGCAGCATTACTACTGTAAAAGCAATATGTTGTGCTAATATTTCCCCCAAATATGCTTATGTTATTTTCCTATTTTCTTTTTGTTTGATGGGGTGAAGAAGTTGAGTCTCAATAACTTTGCCATGTCTAAAAGGTGATAATAAAAAGGAGGTAGCTAATAGCAGGGCAATAGAATATTCAATAAATAGTTACTCTAATTGAAATAAGTGATGAGGCAGATGACAAGATAAATCATTTACTAACACTAAGGGCACTTTTCCTTTAAATGTAAAGCAATGTGTTCTATGAATCAGCAGTCATTCTAAAATCTCTCATAGGATGATATTCTGCAGTATAAAGTGCTTTAAAATGGGAAAGCTGTTTGGAAAACAATTAAAGGAAGGAAATGCTCAGTCAGGGCTGCCGTCTGTCACGTGCACATTATAACACCACGCACCATCTTTAACTACCTTGAAATCCCCTGCCGTGCTCAGGTATTAGAACAAAAAGAGCAGGTTTGGGTCTAAAGTTCCTTCCTTTTATTGTTTTCTGGTAAAGCAATCTTTGAAAGTAACAGTTTATATCCATCCTGTTTAGTTGCTACATTTATTTCTATCACCCTGCATGTGTCGTTGTCAGGAAACGTACAGTTTACGTCCCGACGAAAGCTGGTTCAGTTTTATGTAAATTGAACATTATGCATGTCGCATCACCATCTGAGTAGGCTTAATTGACTTTAAAATTAATTAGTTTCCATAAGCAATAGTCATAATAAGAGTTTAAAAGTGCAAGCCCTCTTTCCTTCCAAATCATATGTTGTTTTTGAATGCTTTGGTTGTAGCAGTACTGTAGGTTCCAAGTACACTTTTTTAATTCAGACATAAAGATAGAGGGCAAGGGTTAAAAGCTGGATGTGAATAAATTAGCTATAATATATATTACTATTAGGGATGAGCGAATCGATTTGAAAAATAAATGCCCATCAAATTTCACAAAAAAATTAAAATTTGCCACAGCCCAAATATTTCCTCATATCAAACCAAAGGGCAATTTCCTTAGTTTTTTAAGGACCAGAAAGAGGGTAAAATATTATACTATACATGCACCTATATATCTGTCCTTGTGCAAGAACAGTATATGTGGCTTTTCATCACTATGGAGCACCCCCCGAATACTCTCTAACAGTCTATACCAATTATTGTGAGCCATGACACTGTTTGGTCTCCTACATGCTAAATTTTACACATATACCTGCATATGCACATAATATATATAGTGCATAGAGGTGGGAGGGACTATAGGCGTGAGGAGCAGTGAATATAAATTTCTCTTTAACAGCAGGCACAGGCTTTAGCAGCAGCCGCTCCTGCCTCCTGTGACCCGCTGCTCTGCCACTGCCGCTCCCCAAACACCCCATCCACAGCCACAGCAGATACATCTGGACTATAAGGCTGGGTGCACACAGTCTAGAAGTAGCAGGGCTTTGAATGCAGCACATTTGCTGCATCCAAAGCACTGCCGTCTATTAAACGCAGGTGAATCCTCATGTGTTCACTGAACCATGCGGATTCATCGTGTTCACTACATTATGTTGGTGAAATTTGTCACATGCTGAGGTCTGGAAAGACGCGCCACATGTCAGTCTCTCCTAGTGATCCCCGGGCATCTGTGGACATATAGTGGACATGGGATTTCTTGAAATCCCATTCACTATGCTGTAACATCTGGCCGCTGTGGGTTTGATGTTGCATAATTACGCAGCATCAAACCCGCAGCAACTCCGGATTGTGTGGACATACCCTTAGGCGCACCCCCCAATTTCCTCCAAATTTTTGGAAAAAAAAGTGCGTCTTATAGTCCGAAAAATATGGTATATATATATGATTACACTATGTAACACAATTTTTGTTCCTGGCTTCCAAGTGTAATATTTCAACTGCTTATGTTTAAAGACTATGGAAAAACTACTACATTCAGCACAAACTTTGATTTTATGACCACAGGCCAGAAAATTTTGTATTTATTGTGACAAAAAAAAGGAAATTATTATATTTTCGTTCATGCGGTCTAATAAAAAACAACACTTGCATGGTAAATAGATAAAGACAATCAAAACTCACTCAAAAAGGTTCAGAAATGAGTAGTTTTTCTAGATTTGTGAGTGTACAGCAAATCGCTTAATCGAAGAAGCCCCAAATGTAGTCCCCCATCATGTTTTCATTATACTGTCCTTGGTAATGACGTTCAAAGTCCAATATATCTTGATGAAAGCGCTCGCCTTGCTCCTCTGAGTAAGCGTCCATGTTCTCCTTGAACTTGTCAAGATGAGCGTCAAGGATATGGACTTTGAGAGACATTCTGCATCCCATTATGGCGTAATTCTTTATGAGAGTCTGAACCAACTGCACATAGTTTTTAGCCTAGTGATTACCCAGGGAACCATGAACCACTGCAACGAAACTATTCCAAGCTGTTTTCTCTGTCCTGTTCAGCAGCCTGGCGAACTCGTCACATTCTATGATCTTCTTGATCTGTGGTCCGAAGAAGATACCAGCCTTGACCTTTGCCTCGAACAGCTTTGGAAAGAGATCTTGGAGGTACTTGAAAGCAGCTGACTCCTTGTCAGGAGCCGTGACAAATTGCTTGATGAGGCCTAACTTGATATGCAGTGGTGGCATCAGCACCTTCAGAGGTTTTTCCATCAATATGGCCATGTGAGGGCTTACTTTTTGTGGGACGAGTTGTAATTTTGAAAGACTCAATTGGTTTTAGCATGTCTTGTACTCGAAAACAGGAAAAAAATTTCAGGTGCAGTAAAATTTCAAAAAAAGTGCAATCCTACACTTGTTTTTTGTTTGGCTTTTTTGCTAAGTTCACTAAATGCTAAAACTGACCTGCCATTATGATTCTCCAGGTCATTATAAGTTCATAGACACCAAACATGTCTAGGTTCTCCTTTATCTAAGTTTGCTAAAAAAAAATTGCGTGATCTCCGGTTGAGTGAGGGCTTATTTTTTGCGTTACCAAGCTGACGTTTTTAATGACACCACTTTTATGCAGATACGTTCTTTTGATCGCCCGTTATTGCATTTTAATGCAATGTCGCAGCGACCAAAAAAAGGTAATACTGGCGTTTTGACTTTTTTTGTCGCTACGCCGTTTAGCGATCAGGTTAATCCTTTTTTTTATTGATAGATCAGCCGATTCTGAACACGGTGATATCAAATATGTGTATGTTTGATTTTCTTTTATTGTTTTATTTTGAATGGGGCGAAAATGGGGTGATTTGAACTTTTTTTTTTTTTTAAAACATTTGTTTTTACTTTTAGTATGCTTCAATCGTCCCCATGGGAGTCTAGAAGATACCATAGCTCGATCGCCTCTGCTACATAGAGGTGATGCTCAGATCACCTTTATGTAGCAGAATTACTGCATTGCTATGAGCGCAGACCACAGGGTTGTGCTCATAGCAATCCGGCATAACAGCCTTAGAGGTCTCAAGGAGACCTCTGATTGTTATGCCGATGCACCGATGACCCCCGATCACATGACGGGGGTCAGCGGTGTGCATATTCGCGATTCCACTCGTGCCTATTGCGGGCATATGTCAGCTGTTCAAAACAGCTGACATGTCCCGGCTTTGATGCGGGCTCACTGCCGGAGCCCTCATCAAATCGGGGGGATACTGGCCACGGACGTACTATTCGTCCGCGGGCAGTAAGGGGTTAAACTGTACTCGATCTAAATCATTGAGATTCTACAAAATAAAGCACTGCCATGTAAACGAGCAGCAATTATTCACCTTACCTTCAAGAGTTTTCTTGCAATATTCGCATGTGCAATATTCGCATGTGAAATGAGGTACTTGTATGACTACTATTGAACAGTCTGAGAACGTTCTAGAAAGTTCTAAAAGTTTCTAGACACTTCCAGATAATTCTGGAAAATTGTAGAAACTTCTGCACAATTCTAGCAGTTAAACAATATTCTAGAAGACTACTCCGTATTGAATAAGAATCGAGAATTTTCCCGAAAACAGACAAATATCAAAATTTCAATGTCCTGATCACAAAAGCAAAGTTTTTGTGGAACAACAACTATTTTCTATTTGTTTTAGGCATAACGGGTTAGGAAAACACACTTTGGACCCAGGAACAAAAAATAAATAAAAATTTGTTACATAGTGTTATTTATCTACCTAGATAATATATACATATATATATACAGTACAGACCAAAAGTTTGGACACACCTTCTCATTCAAAGATTTTTCTGTATTTTCACGACTATGAAAATTGTACATTCACACTGAAGGCATCAAAACTATGAATTAACACATGTGGAATTATATACTTAACAAAAAAGTGTGAAACAACTGAAAATATGTCTTATATTCTAGGTTCTTCAAAGTAGCCACCTTTTGCTTTGATTACTGCTTTGCACACTCTTGACATTCTCTTGATGAGCTTCAAGAGGTAGTCACCAGAAATGGTTTTCACTTCACAGGTGTGCCCTGTCAGGTTTAATAAGTGTGATTTCTTGCCTTATAAAATGGGGTTGGGACCAAAGATCTCAACTTTGGACTCATCAGACCAAAGCACAGATTTCCACTGGTCTAATGTCCATTCCTTGTTCCACGGGGAGAACATACAAAATACTTGCAGATGTTGTCCTTTATGGGATTTGTACCCAGGACTCCAGCGCTGCAAGGCTGCAGTGCTAGCCACTGAGCCACTGTGCTGTATTATGTATGCATAATAGCTTTGTAAACCAAGCATAATGCCAAGCATCAGATAGAATGGTGGAAACATGTTCTGCAGTTAATGATGATCACACTTTGCTGTCTGATGAGCAAGTCTTGGTTTGGGGAAGGCCATAGTTTAATAGTTTTAAAGGGAACCTGTCACCTTATTTTGCCGCTATAAGATGTGGCCACTGCCTTTGGAGGCTTATCTACAGCATTCTATAATGCTGTGGATAAGCCCCCGGTTCGATTTGAAAGATAAGAAAAACAACTGCGCCTCTCTGACCTTTCCCGGCGCCTGCGCACTGCAGTAGTTTGCTTTGCCCTCAACAGGGCAGATCAGCATGCCTGCGCAGGAGCGCGACATAAAGCAAGCAGGATAATCGCATGAAGATGGGATGCGCCGGACCCGGACCTGCGACACCCATGGACCGGACCGCAGCCGACCGCCTGCCCAGGTGAGTATAATAATACTTGTTTTTCTTATTTTTCAAGTCGGACCGGGGACTTATTTACAGCATCATAGAATGCTGTAGATAAGCCCTGAAAGGTCAGTGGTCATATCTTATAGTGGCAAAATGAGGTGACAGGTTCCCTTTAAGGTTGCAGCTTGACAAACTTCCATTAAGTTCAATCTATAAGCTATCACATTGAAGGCCAGGATGAAATTATTTGCATGGCTGCATTGCGCCAAATGTAAACTTTGGTGCAGAAGGGATAATGCTATGTATTTTTTTTAGGGCTTGGTCTAGGCCCCTTAGTTCTACTGAAGGGAAATCAAAATGTTAATGCTTCAGCATACCAAGACATTTTTGACTATTGTATGTTTCCAACTTTATGGAAACAGTTTGAGGAAGACCCTTTTCTGTAGCTGCATGACTGCGCTCCAATGTATAAAACAAGGTCCATAAAAGCATGGTTGGATGAGTTTGTGTGGAAAAACTTGACTAGCATAGAGCCATAATCAAACACCTTGAACTAGAACAGAGATTGCGAGCCAGGCCATCTCATCTAACATCAGTGTCTGACCATGCAAATGCTATTCTGGATGAATGGGCAAAAATTTTTTACAGACATATTCCATAGATTTGGCCCAAAACACACCTCCAGGCTACATAAGGGCAATGTGACAAAGAAGAAGAGGGATGGTTTGGGATGTTGAGATGGTTTGGGATGAGTTGGACTGCATAGTGAAGGCAAAGCAGCCAACAAGTGCTTAGCACCTCTGGAAAGTGATTATTGCTATTGAAAAACCATTCCAGGTGACTACATGATGAATCTTCTTCTCAATCTATACACTTGGCCTGGGGTAACTCATAAAGTCCCATGGATTCCAGTGCCACCTTTATGCTGATGACACTCAGATCTACCTCTCTGGCCCAGACGTCACCTCTCTGCTGTCCAGAATCCCGGAGTATCTATCAGCCATATCCTTCTTCTTCTACTCTCGCTTCCTCAAACTCAATGGGAACAAATCTGAACTCATCATCTTTCCTCCATCTCACAGGTCTTCCTTACCTGATCTTTCTATCATAATTAACGACTTCACGTTTTCCCCTGTACCAGAAGTCCACTGCCTCGGAATAACCATTGACTCTGCCCTGTCCTTCAAACCACACATCCAAGCTGTTTCCACCTCCTGTTGCCTCCTGCTCAAAAATATTTCCAGAATCCATCCTTTCCTCAACCCTCAATCTACTAAAATGTTTGTGCATGCCCTCATCATCTCCCGCCTCGACTACTGCAACATCCTTTACTGTGGCCTCCCTGCTAACACCCTCGCACCTCTCCAGTCCATCCTGAACTCTGCTGCCCGACTAATTCATCTCTCTCCTCGCTACTCCTCCGCTTCTCCCCTCTGCAAATCTCATCACTAGCTCCCATTCCCTCAGCGTATCCAGTTCATATTACTAATACTGACCTACAAGGCCATCTATAAACTGTCTCCTCCATATATTTCTGAATTAATCTCCCAATATCTTCCCTCACGTAATCTCCGGTTCTCCCAAAACCTCCTTCTCTCCTCCACACTTATTCACTCCTCACCTAACCGCCTCCAAGACTTCTCTCGAACATCACCCATCCTCTGGAATTCTGTGCCCCAACATGTCCGACTATCAACCACATTCGGATCCTTCAGATGGAACCTGAAAACCCATCTCTTCAGGAAAGCTTACAGCCTGCAATGACCCCTCTGCCTCCTCACCACTATTGGAGCTACCGCCTCACCATCACTGGAGCTGCTGCAACCCCTCAACCTACTGTCTCCTTCCCCACCATCCTGTAGAATGTAAGCCCACAAGGGCAGGGTCCTCTCTCCCCTCTACATCGGTCTGTCATTGTTAGTTTGTTTACTGTAAGTGATATCTGTAATTTGTATGTAACCCCTTCTCATGTACAGCACCATGGAATCAATGGTGCTATAGAAATAAATAATAATAATCTTCTTGAGAGGATGCCAAGATTGTTTAAAGCTGTCATCAGAGTTAAAGAGGGGTAGTTTGAGGAATCTTGGGTTTAATACTTGTTCTGCTTTGTTTTACATGTGTTTCTTTACTCCTCGTTTCCATTTGTGTCTCTTTATAGTTTTGCTGCCTTCGGTCTACATCTAAAATGAGCACAATACAATAAGAATAAAAAACTATTGCATGAATAGGTGTGTTCCCACTTTTGACAGCTACTGTATACCAAGCAGACCCTCTTAAGAGGTCCTGCTATGATAGAGCAATTTGTTCTGTAAGCACAATGTAGCTCATTTAAGGGTGCAATCACGCTACAATTTGCATGCTGATAAATACACAAAATACATATAAAAAGAACTCTATTGTTCCCATACCTCACACGACTACCATAATTAGCTTACGTGATGACTGTGTCCAACGTCTTGGGATCTTACATTAGGTAATAAGATATCTGACAGCTTTGACCACCAGGAACTACAGATGAACTGTTCTTCATTAAGAATAATATGTACAGAGTCTATTTTGCTAACAGCATGAGAAACTGCCGTAAATACATTCTTCTCGAGGGAAGTGAGTTTGTCTGTGAGTGCTCACCCTTCAAATCACTGCCCATGACATCAGTCGGATATGTCTAAGTACATGAGATGGAGCAGAAATTAAGCAATACTTCCAATTATTCTGCAACAAACACAGTTACAAGTAAAACAGGTGTAAAGATTTCAAAGTTAGATATTTATAATATTCTTTTAATATGTCATTAGCTTCACTTCACTGACGAATCTGAGTTAAAATGGACAAGTGTGAAGTTAGTCATTGTCATTGCTGAAGGAAAGTAAGGTCTAGGGCTATCTCAATTGTCAAATACTGTCTTAAGGTTCAGAACATGTTTGGATAGGAGAAGGGGTAATGAATCATTATGGTGGCTGAGTGTTTCTTTGCAGTCCTGGGTTCAAATCCTGCCAAACGCAGGATCTTCATGGAGTTTCTTCCCACAGTCTAGGGACATATTAATAAGAACTGTAGATTATGGGCCTCAAAGCAGACAGTGAGTGCTGGCAATGTATGTAAAATTGTACGGTATGTTATATTTTAGCACTATAGCAAGCATAACAAAAAATACATTCAATCCTATTGGGGTAGTATAGGCAAGAGTGCTGAAACTGGATCTGTCATTAGATTAATGGGGTTTATGCATGGGCAACACATTCTAGGGACTCGTCAAATCTCCTATTTGCCAAAAAGGCACAAAAAAAGTTGTGCTGTCAGGCTAATAGCAGCCATCAGGGAATATACTGGACACATAGGGCCTGACTTATCAAGACAACGTTGTTCACGCAGTTCTTGATAATAGGGCGTGCTAGAGTCAGACCCTTCAAAATCATTAAGAATTAAATGTCCATTCATGAATCTGGAGCGTTTGATGAGCGGCGTGCACCTCCGTGCGCTATTCAAGAAATCTTACTCCAGTCAGGTAATGGAGTGAGATTTCTGGCATAAGGAACACTATAACTCATCATGAAATAGATTAGCTGTGGCACCCTGCATCCACCGCTACCAACTTTACCCATTTTGTCAAAGCAGGTGTGAAAACATCAAAAGTAGCAACATTTTGCCGTTATCCCTAGTAACATCCTAATTTTGTGACTTTTCAAACCTTTTACACCAAAATTTGGTGTGAGAGCTTTGATGAAACAGTCCTATAGTTTATGTATCCAGAGTATTTGTGAGGGGATGATCTGATTTTATTAAATGTATGTGCTCCTTTCTGTTTTATAGCATTTTATAATTAATCCCTTCAAGACCATGCCTTTTTTGCTTTTTTCGTTTCTGTTTTTGCTCCCCTTTTTCCCAGAGCCATAACTTCTTTATTTTTCTGTCAAAATGGCCATGCGAGGGCTTGTTTTTTGTGGGACAAGTTGTACTTTTGAATGACACCATTTGTTTTACCATGTCATGGACTAGAAAACAGGAAAGTGAAATCCCACACTTGTTTTTTGTTTGGCTTTTTTTTACCAAGTCCACTAAATGGTAAAA
Organism: Oophaga sylvatica; assembly: GCA_033576555.1. Taxonomy (NCBI): domain Eukaryota; kingdom Metazoa; phylum Chordata; class Amphibia; order Anura; family Dendrobatidae; genus Oophaga; species Oophaga sylvatica. The sequence continues at coordinate 459,453,049 of JARQOD010000004.1, read as the reverse complement.
CTGACCTGCCATTATGGCGACCCAGGTCATTTTGAGTTCATAGACACCAAACATGTCTAGGTTCTTTTTTATCTAAGTAGTGAAAAAAAATTCCAAACTTTGTTAAAAAAAAAAATGGTGCCATTTTCCAAGACCCGTAGTGTCTCCATTTTTCATGATCTCGGGACGTGTGAGAGCTTATTTTTGCATGTGGATCTGACGTTTTTAGTGATGCCACTTTGGTGAAGATTTGATCCTTTGATTGCCCGTTATTGCATTTTAATGCAATGTTGCAGCGATCAAAAAAAGTAATTCTGGCCTTTTGAATTTTTTTCTCGCTACGCCGTTTAACGATCAGCTTAATCCTTTTTTATTGATAGATCGGGCGATTCTGAACATGTCGATACCAAATATTGTTTGTTTGATTTTATTTTTGTTGTTTTATTTTGAATGGGGCTAAAGGGGGGTGATTTAAACTTTTATATTTTTTTATTTTTTTAATATTTTTAAAAACATTTTTTTCACTTTTGGCATGCTTCAATAGTCTTCATGGGAGACTAGAAGCTGCCACAACCCGATTGGCTCTGCTACATACAGGCGATGATCAGATCCCCTCTGTGCAGCAGAATTACTCACTCTCCAGGAGACCACTGGCTGTCATGCCAATAAACCTGTGACCCACGATCACATGACACGGGTCACCGGTGAGCTTATTTCCGGCACGATTGCCAGAAGCGCTTGTTAAATGCCGCTGTCAGCGTTTGACAGCGGCATTTAACTAGTTAATAGCCATGGGTGGGTTGCGATTTCACCCACGGTTATTGCGGGCACATGTCAGCTGTTCAAAACAGCTGACATGTCCCGGGAAAGATGTGGGCTCCGGAGGGAGGGAAGCGACCTCTGCCGTACTAGTACGGTGAAGATCGTAAAGGGGATAAAAGTTTATTTTTATTCAATCAATATTGATGCTGGAGCACTTCTATTGTTCATTGCTAGTATACTAAATCCCCAGCATTAGGCCGGTGTCATACTTGCGTGTGTGATGCGAGAAACACGCACGAGTCTCTCACATCAACACCCGGCACTGCCGCCGGCACTCGGACAGGAGTGTGTGGCTGCATAGTAATACATGTGCCTTAAAGGGATTTTACATTATGATTTTATTGCAGGCCTATTCTTAGGATAGTCAATCAACATCTGATTGATGGGTGTGTGGCTCCCGACACCCTCAACAGTCTGCTGTTACTGGCGCGACTGCAAGCTGGAAGTTTCAGATGCTGCTAAAATAAGTAACTCCATTATTTCTATAGTAGCTTGAATATGGAAAGCACCATGGAATAAATGGCGCTATAATAATAAATAATAATAATATGTGCTGGTTGTGGAGGACCAGAACATGGATATTATAGTTTTGATGGAGCTTCTCTGTTCCAACAGCATCTGAGAACGTCCTGCTGGTAACAGCTAATAGAGGAGAGTGTCCAGTGTCGCACATCCACTGATCAGATATTGATGACATATCCTAAGGGTAGGCCAACCTCTGTAATCTCTTCACAAATTTAAACTTATCTATAATTCCAGGTTGTGAAGGTCTTCCCCACCCTGGACGTATGGATACGTTCAGGCGATTTTGCGCACACAGGAGCTGTGCACGCAATTGCCGTCAAATGTTCAGCTAATATAACAGCTGACATCCGCCATTCAATGCTAGAAGTGGTCACTAGGCACTAGCAAGCTTGTTTGACAATGCGCAGTGCATGGTGTAACACGGTTGTGTCTGCAGAACTGACAGGTTATAAAGCATAGCAATGCTTCATAACTGTGATCAGACTGCTGAAAGTGAAAGTCCCATACTGGGACTAAGGCCGGAGTTCCACTAGAGAGAAATACGGACTAGAGCTATGCGATAAAATCTATGGGCCAGCTCCCATCATCGTTTTTTTTCTCGGCAGTATTATACGTGCGAGTGAAATCGCAGCATGCTGCGATTTGCATCGTATATCGGCCACGTCTCGTCAATGCAAGTCTATGGGTGCAAGAAAAAAAGGAATACCACACGGACCATCAGTGTGACTTGCGAGAAGTATGCAAGCATTTTCCAGGTAATTTTCAGGCCATGGAAGATTATGTGTCCATTTTTCAAGTCTGCGATAAATTCATGGCATACGGATGCCATACAGATGTCACACGGATATTTAGATGTGAGGAAATCGCATTCTCACATTGCAAACGGATTACATATGGATCACTGTTCGGGGAACATTTGTGCGATTCTCGGTCGTCAAAATCGGACCAATTTTTTATACGTTAAGTGTGACTCCAGCCTAAGTAAAAAAGTTAAAAAAAGTGCAAATATTTTTCTAAAAAAAAAAAATCACAAAATAATAATTAAACATATATTATATATATATATATATATATATATATATATTTACAGTACAGACCATTCAAAGATTTTTCTGTATTTTCACGACTATGAAAATTGTACATTCACACTGAAGGCATCAAAACTATGAATTAACACATGTGGAATTATATACTTAACAAAATAGTGTGAAACAACTGAAAATATGTCTTATATTCTAGGTTCTTCAAAGTAGCCATATTTTGCTTTGATTACTGCTTTGCAAAATCTTGGCATTCTCTTGATGAGCTTCAAGATGTAGTCACTGGAAATGGTCTTCCAACAGTCTTGAAGGAGTTCCCAGAGATGCATAGCACTTGTTGGCCCTTTTGCCTTCACTCTGCGGTCCAGCTCACCCCAAACCATCTCCATTGAGTTCCGGTCTGGTTACTGTGGAGGCCAGGTTATGTGGCGTAGCACCACATCACTCTCCTTCTTGGTCAAATAGCCCTTACACAGCCTGGAGGTGTGTTTGGGGTCATTGTCCTGTTGAAAAAAAAATGATGATCCAACTAAACGCAAACTGGACGGAATAGCATGCCACTGCAAGATGCTGTGGTAGCCATGCTGGTTCAGTATGCCTTCAATTTTGAATAAATCCCCAACAGTGTCACCAGCGAAGCACCCCCACACCATCACACCTCTTCCTCCATGCTTCACGGTGGGAACCAGGCATGTAGAGTCCTTCCATTCACCTTTTCTGCGTCGCACAAAGACACGGTGGTTGGAACCAAAGATCTCAGATTTGGACTCATCAGACCAAAGCACAGATTTCCACTGGTCTCATTTCCATTCCTTGTGTTCTTTAGCCCAAACAAGTCTCTTCTGCTTGTTGCCTGTCCTTAGCAGTGGTTTCCTAGCAGCTATTTTACCATGAAGGCCTGCTGCACAAAGTCTCCTCTTAACAGTTGTTGTAGAGATGTGTCTGCTGCTAAAACGCTGTGTGGCATTGACCTGGTCTCTAATCTGAGCTGCTGTAAACCTGCGATTTCTGAGGCTGGTGACTCGGATAAACTTATCCTCAGAAGCAGAGGTGACTCTTGGTCTTCCTTTCCTGGGGCGGTCCTCATGTGAGCCAGTTTCTTTGTAGTGCTTGATGGTTTTTGCAACTGCACTTGAGACACTTTCAAAGTTTCCCAATTTTTCGGACTGACTGACCTTCATTTCTTAAAGTAATGATGGCCACTCGTTTTTCTTTACTTAGCTGCTTTTTTCTTGCCATAATACAAATTCTAACAGTCTATTCAGTAGGACTATCAGCTATGTATCCACCAGACTTCTGCACAACACAACTGATGGTCCCAACTCCATTTATGAGGCCAGAAATCCCACTTATTAAACCTGACAGAGCACACCTGTGAAGTGAAAACCATTTCTTGAAGCTCATCAAGAGAATGCCAAGAGTGTGCAAAGCAGTCATCAAAGCAAAAGGTGGCTACTTTGTAAAATCTAGAATATAAGACATATTTTCAGTTGTTTCACAATTTTTTGTTAAGTATTTAATTCCACATGTGTTAATTCATAGTTTTGATGCCTTCAGTGTGAATGTACAATTTTCATAGTCATGAAAATACAGAAAAATCTTTGAATGAGAAGGTGTGTCCAAACTTTTGGTCTGTACTGTATAATATATATATATATATATATATATATATATATATATTTATTTATGTACCCAAGAATAAATATTTCTGTGCAAAAAATATAAGCAAAATAAAAGTATTTGGTATCGCCGAGTCGGGAACGACCTATTAAACTGTCCCATTAGTTAACTCATTCGTGAACACCATGAAAAAAAAGCTAAAAAAAATAGGCTTTTTCATCATATCGTTGACTAAAAAGTGGAATAAAATGCATTAAAAGAGGCGAATGTAGATAAAAATTGTATAGCTAAAAACATCATCTTGTTCTACAAAAAACAAGCTATAATACAAATCCGTGAGCTGAAAAATAAAAAAGTTATAGCTCTTAGAATAAGCAATGCAAAAATAATTATTTTTCTATTAAAAATTTTTATGTAAAAGCGCCAAATTATAAAAAAATATATAAATGTGGTATTGCTGTAATTGTACTGAATAAAGCTGCTTTATCAATTTTACCACATGCAGACTGGCCTAAAAAACCTGGAAAAACAATTCCTGAAATACTGGTTTGTTGTTTATTCTGGCTCCCAAAAATCAGAATAGAAAGCGATCAAAAAACATTATGTCACAGAATATGGTACCAATAAAAATGTCAACTCATGCTGCAAAAAATAAGCACAAACATGAATCTGTCGGCAAAAATATGGAATAATTATAGCTCTCAAAATTTGGCAATGAAAAAATTTGTTTTTGCAAAAAAATAATGTCTTTAGTGTGTGATAGCAGCCAAACATGAAAAAAATATAAATCTGATATCACTGTAAGCACAAAGACCCTCAGAATAAAGTCATCTAATCACTTATACTGCACAAGGAATAGTATAAAAAATAAACAAAACAACATTTTTCACCTACTGTTTATTTGTTCATTCTGCCTCCCAAAGATTGCAGTAAGGCTCAGCTCACATTTATCCTGCACTCTACGCTGAGCGCTTTTGTGTCTGTGGTGTCTGTCTTTTTACGTGTACATAAAAGAGCAGTTAACCACCGTTTTGTGCACTTCTGAAAAGAAGGACAACGCTGAACAGAGGCTAGACGGAGTCCAGCGTAACTCTGCTGTTTCATTATAGTGAAAGAATCCCTCAGGGGTTTCATCTGAGTCATGTAACTAGGAGATTTAGAAGGAAACCCAGATAAAAGTCCTCTGCATAGAGCACCAGATAAATGTGATCCCAAACGTTATGTAAAATTTCTTAATAAAAGCTTCTACTCATTTCCACAAAAAGCAAGTCCCCATTCAGGTCCATCATCTGTTAACAGAAAAATAGAGGCTTCCACATTATTTGTAGTACAAAGGCTTTGGAAAGGCACAATGGCTCCTTGCCCTCCAAAAGAAATCCAGCTAATTTTGCACTCCCAAATCCAAATTCCCCCTGCCTTCTGAGCTCCACAGTGTGCCTAAATGACATTTAGCTTCCACATGTTTGGCATTTCTGTGGTGATGAGAGCCCGCCTAATTTATGGGTACATGTCTCCAGAACAACAATCTGGGCATAATGTACTGGGCCTACAATGTACTGGACACTACAATATATGGGCACTACAATAGCAGATTTGCAATTTTCACTCTGCAACATCCACTACTGCTTGTTTCTGTAAAACACCCATGGAGTCAAAATCATCACTACATTTGTAGATAAATTCCCAAAGGGGTATAACTGCAAAAATGGGGTCACTTTAGGTGGTATTCTGCTCTTCTAACACTTAGGGGCTCTGTATATGGAGTCTGCAAACTACTCTAGTAAAATCTGTGTTCCAGGAGGAAAATAGCGCTCTGTCCCTCCCGAGTCTCGCCATGTGGCTAAGCAGTACTGTATAGCCACACACTGTATGTGGTAGTATTTCCACATTCAGCGGAAATTGTGTCACAAATAGAAGTGGCCGAACCTGAACAGTAAAGTGAATTTGAACTGCTTTGAACTCGCAGTGGGATCTTTTGAAGAGTTCCAGAGTTAGTACCACATAAATTGACAATGGTCAGAATTGTAAAATTTGACCTGGCCATGAAGGTGAAAACAGGCTTTGGGGGGTGAAGGGGTTAAGGAACCAAATAACGCCCACACAATGACCATTACATATTTAGTAGATCCCACCATACTGTGCCTTAATAATTCTACTATATCATTACAAAATATTATTATTGCATAGTGTCTAAATAATACATTCATACAGTACCAAATAATCACATTATATAATGATTTAACAATAACTGCAAAAAAATTACCACCAAGAACAATACTATTTATAATATCAGTTACGCATACACAGGCACATTAGCAGCTATGGTCTCGCTATAGAACTTACATGTATAAGTGAAATACCGTATATGTGAACGTGGTAATTATTTCTTCTTAGTTACCCATGAAGCAGTCAGATAAAAGTATTACGCAGACAATATGCAGGGTACAATCACGCTGTAGAACATGTATGCAGTGTGTAAATAAAGTATCCAGTGAGTCACAGGTGATATAACCGCATATTTTAGTCATTCACTTTCCCTTATATTTTCCATCCACCGCAAGCTGTGAAGATTGCTTCTCCCATCCATGCAAAGTTAATATTAACTTATCAATCAGTAATACGGTGGCTCAGTGGTTAACACAGTAGCTTTACGGCACTGTGGTCCTCGGTTCAAATCCCACCAGAGACGACATCTGCAAGGAGTTTGCATGTTCTCCTCTTGTTTGTGTGAGTTTCTTCCCGGTTCTGTAGTTTCCTCCTACAATATAAAGACATACTGATAGGGTTTTTATAGATTGTGAGCCCCAGTGGGCACAGTGATGATAATGTCTATAAAGCGCTGTGGAATTAATGGTGCTATAGAAGCATAATAATAACTAATACTGATTTCTTGGTTGCATGGTAATAGTAGTATCTCCATTTGCGTGCCCCATAGAGTAACATTGGTCTTTCTGTGCCTGTCAGCTGTTTTGGCCGATATAAGAAGCGGCCACTGCCTTTCAGGGCAGGTATACTTTCATTTCTTTAATGCTGTAGATAAGTCCTCGATCCGACCTGCAAGATAAGAAAAATAAGTTTTATTATACTCACCCGGGAGGGCAGACTGGTCCGATTGGTGTCGCAGGTCCGGGTCCAACACCTCCCATCTTCTTGCGATGCCACCCTCCTGCTTGCTTCATGGCTCGTCAGCATCACGCTCCTGCGCAGGCGTACCTACCTACCCTGTTGAGGGCAGAGCAAATTCCTGCAGTGCGCAGGCGCTGGGTCTCTCTGACCTTTCCCGGCACCTGTGCACTGCAGTACTTTGCTCTGCCCTCAACAGGGTAGATAAGTATGCCTGCACAGGAGCGTGATGCCAGATAGCCATGAAGCCAGCAGGAGGGCAGTGGCGCAAGAAGATGGGAGGCGCTAGACCCGAACCTGCGACACCCATCAGATCAGACCGCCCCCCGGGTGAGTATAATAAAACTTATTTTTCTTATCTTGCTGGTTGGATTGGGGGCTTATCTACAGCATTATAGAATGCTGTAGATAAGCCCTGAAAGGCAGTGGACGTATCTTATAGTGGCGAAAATAGCTGACAGGTTCCCTTTAATGAAGGGGAAGCTTTGCATCCTCTTTGCCATAGTCTTTGCTGTGCTCTGTACACATGCTTGGCAATTCCCTCTTCCATTTCCAGCTACACCTTTGCTTTATACAGAAACCAATTGGGCTTAATTAAAAAAAATACACACCAACTGTGTATTGAAATAACAAAAAACTCCAATCTTTGGAATTAAGATTTATGTATTAATGTAAACTTTTCATAATAAAACTTTAACCTTATAAGCACAAGCATAGTCCTCGATGGAGCCTGATAAATGACTCCCCTTCCATCCTAGGAGAGTCATATCTATACATTGCCTTTTCCTCTCATTGACACAGTGTGTTTGGATTGGGACTGTGAATCCACAAACACATCTATTGATATATTCTGTGTTATCCTATAGCTGAGTGATGTCATCAAATGAATGTATATGAAACCTACAGCATTCTCCAGAGGCACAGCGAGTATACAGATCCAGCTATGTTTATTTGATGAATTCTCAGCTCAGAAGGAATTCAATAACCCATAAACCCAAATCTCCCAGTGATACAAATGGTTAGATCTACTCAGAAATCTGTAAATATATCCCATGATCTTTGTTTCAATTAAGAAATATATCTTCAATATGAAATACAGAATATAGATCTTTGGGAAGAATCATATTTTCTCAAGGTAGGGCTGCATATCATTTCTTTATATAAATTTACTCCATTTATTACTTTATGGGGGAATCCATGTATTTGTCTATTCTTTCTTCAGTTAAGGGACAGTAATACGCTGCATTGAGTATATATGCTAAAATGTAGAGCAGGAGCGCTTGTATCCGCTCCATACTGCTAATGTATGGGATCTATGTTTACAATCCACGGGCGTGCCAACAAAGGGGAATTAGTATTCAACATGCAAAGTTTATCACTTGAGCTCTACACAAAGTAGCACACAGTAACAATCGGCAGGAATGTTGCCTTTGCATTTAACTGCCGGCTTTCTCAGCTGCACTCTATATATCTGAGTCATAGAAGACAAACAGGGGCCACATTCTGCAATTTATTAAACAGTACACAGACCTTGGCAATTAGACTCTGACTATAAAGATGTCACTTAGTGATGTTACCAACCAGGCAATGCATATTTGACATCATTTACAATTAATGGCCTTGAGGCATTCATGTTGGTAGAGCAAAGATGCAGATATTGAGAGCAGAACACTATGCAGGCATCCGTGGGTGTGATACAATTTACAAACAATGGAGGCTAAAATGACTATTGTGAATGATCAAGTCTTTTCAAAAAAATTCTGCAAATCATAAACCTGTCATCCACTGATCCGATATTGTACACAACTCACATTATACCTTCCAGGTGACCACATATGGACACATATAGGATAACTAACTCCCAACAGATTATTGGAAAATCACATGCAAGTTGTAAATTTTCGTAATTTACTTTATGATTTGTCAAGTCAAAAGGAAAAGTATAGAAGGGCATATTTGTTAATCAAATATATTTTTCTACCTTGTTAGCCAATAGGTAGAAAAATATTAAAAATTGAGAGTCAGTGGTTGATACCTTTTAATGGTTAACTGATAAGATGGTAACAAAATGTGGGTGTCGGCCTGACTTTCTCCTACCCTCAAGGAAAAAGAAGAATAATATTTAGACAGAAACATTTAGGTATTTTTGTTGTTTCTCCATTTTTATTTTATAAATGCTTTGCTTGTGTGTTGGTTTATTTTTCTCTTTTTATTTATTATAGTGTAAACACTGTATTTTTTATATTAAAGCTGGAAATTTTAATAAGTTTGGGCCTTTTATGTTCTAAAGAATCCATAACCTTTCAGAGAATGAGTGACCTTTTGATTGTTGTCAGTAATATATATTTCAGGGACCCATCACCCTATGTGTTTGATGAGTGATGGTAGCATATTGTGTTCCCGGGGTGTGTGGACTGTGTCAGGGTGTGATTTATATTCACAACCACTTCAATTTATCTTACAATTTATATCGGTCTGTAGAATGATCATCAACAATTAGATCATGCTACAGACAGATATAAATTGTAACATAAGTTGAAGTGTTTGTGTGAGATCATAAATACATTGCTGATGCCTTTGAGACATAAAGCTACAACACGAGAGACAACCATTGGACAAGGGTGGAGCGATTTCTACAATCGTGCTTTCATATGTTGTATGTCCGCCACTCTGTATAGGGAGGCAGGGCAAAGTAACATGAGTTCATTGGAATCTTGAAGGGATTTCACTTAATGGGACCATTAACCAGAATCTTTCACAGTCATGTGAGGTAAGTTTCCCGGCACTCAGCTATAACACTGTTACAGGCAGAGGTTGATCATAAGATTTTAATCAGGCTTCTTTCCATCACACAGAATCACTTCTCCATGCACAATGTCCATACACAGCACAGTAAACGATGCCATCTTGTGCCAGTCTCACATGTCCAGATATTTCCATCATTTTCCCACGGTGCTGAGATCACAGGAGTTCAGCTGTCAGCGAGCACAGGCTCAGTGATGTCACCGCTTGTCACTGAGCCTGTGCACGCTGCTTCCATTCATTCCCAAGAAGTTTACAGTCGGAGCGGCTGCATTAGCAGGAGACCTCTGGTTGTCATGGCAACCCATCGGTGACTCGCGATCGCGTGACGGGGGTCACCAGTGGGCGGATTTCCACCACGATTGCCAGAAGCGCATGTTAAATGCCGCTGTCAGAGTTTGATAGCGGCATTTAAAAGGTTAATAGCCACGGGTGGATCGCGATTCCACCCGAGGCTGTTCCGGGCACATGTCAGCTGCTCAAAACAACTGACATGTGCCAGGAAAGATATGGGCTCACTGCTGAAGCCCACATCAAAGGGATGGAGTCCGAAATTGGTGAAAATTTACACCAGATGTCAGAAAAGGGTTAAGGGTCATTGTGTACAACCCCCTGCTCAATGCAGGATTCACTAAACCATCTCAGACAGGTTTCTGTCCAGCCTCTGTTTGAAGACTTCCATTGAAGAAAGAACTCACCACATCTCATGGCAGCCTGTTACACTCATTGATCACCTTCACTGTCAAAATGTTTGTTTTCTAATATCTAATCTGTATCTTCTCCCTTTCTGTCTCATTCCATTGCATTGCTTCTCATGCTTCCATGTGCAAATGAGAATAAGGATGATTTCTCGACACTGTGACATCCCTTCAGATATTTATAGACAGCTATTAAGTCTCCTCTTAGCCATCTTTTTTGCAAGCTAGACATTCCCAGATCCTTTAACCATTCCTTTTAGGACATACTTTGCAGTCCGCTCACCATCCTGGTAGCTCTTCTCTGAACTTGCTCCAGTTTTTCCTGTTACGAAGTCAAAAGTATTCAGTGTTTCCTTTTGAATTATTTTGACTGCTCCCCTGAGTATTCCATTTATTAATACACTGCTCAAAAAAATAAAGGGAACACTTAAACAGCAGAATATAACTCAACTATCTCCCCCTCTCTCTTACCCCCCCACATCGCCTCATCTGCAGACCTGCTCCTTAACCTCAGACCTCTCCTACTAAAATATAACATAAGCCGATCACTCTCTTTCACCCACCTGCTTTCCCTTTCTCTGCTTCTTCTCACTGCTGGCGACATATCCCCCAATCCTGGCCCCCCCCCTGCCTCATACATCCCACTAATCTTCACCACTATACTTCTCACACTAAGAGAAACTTACTTTGTACTTACTTACGTACTTTGTGATGCTGTCAGCTTCCTAACGACCCCATGACAACGGGGTTCGGTCGTCATCAGTGGGCGGCACCATTAGTAGCTGTCTTATTATACGTCAGCATTTCTACACACACCATTGGAGGATGGGCCTTTTTAAACCCCCACTTCTCCTTTCCCTTCACCCCTTGAGGAAGGCAATCACGCCGAATCGCGCGTCGGGGGTGGATGCACTGGGTTGGCGTCCCTGGTCTGAACATGTAATTGGATGTCTTGCTATTTCAGCATCTTCAATTTTTGATTATTATATATCTGTTCTTTGAGAACTATTCTACTGGCCAATTGGGATGTTGCAATATTGTATATAAACTTTTGTCTGCACTTGCAGTTTATTGCTCTAAATGATGAACTATAATTAAGTCTTTTGATAGATTCATCCCATGTGTGTCTCCCACATGTGCTATTTGGTATGGAGTTTTTCCTACTGTGCTCCCCTGTATTTTAATCATCCAAATAAAGCTTTTTGATACTTTACAATTGCTGTTTGGGATCCATTTGATCTTTTTTGTGTTGTGTGTATATTAATTTAGCGATTATCCCCTTGATTGAGTCCATTTGATTATGCTCATTATAATTAGTCTTGTGACATTTGACTGCTATTAATGATTTGAGATTTGGGGCATGTGTTCTTTGAAGTATGTCTGCAATCATCCAGGATCGCAGAGCGGCGTTGGAAGAAAATACGCCTGCCAGACGACTTCACTGCTTTCAAACAAGCTACACTTGCCTTCAAAATAGCCCTAACCTCTGCTAAACAGACCTATTTCACAAACCTTGTATCTTCATTATCCTACAACCCAAATCAACTGTTCAGCACATTCAACTCTCTCCTCCGCCACCACTGCCACCTCCAACTCCCCTCATAGCTGCCAAGGACTTTGCCACCTACTTCAAAAATAAGATCGACCAAACAAGGCAAACCTTTACTGTTCCACCACCCCAACCACTCTATATGCCAGACCTCTGCCCTTCCCTAGTAACCTCCCTCTCCAACATCACTGAAGCAGAGCTTACTCGTCTCCTTTCCAAATCACACCTCACCACCTGTGCACTTGACCCCATCCCTTCCCACCTGCTCCCCAACCTCACTAACACACTCATCCCAGCCCTAACCCATCTCTGCAACCTATCGCTATCTTCTGGTACCTTTCCCTTTGCCTTCAAACATGCCACCATCACACCCATCCTCAAAAAAACAAACCTTGACCCAACTACCATGCCCAGCTATCGCCCTATATCATTGCTCCTTGAGCAGCATATCCACGCTCAACTTTCCTCCCACCTCTCATCTAACTTTCTCCTTGACAAACTCCAAGCTGGCTTCCACCCCACCACTCCATTGAAACTGCCCTGACCAAAATTACTAATGACTTACTCACAGCCAAAACTAACAGACAGTTCTCCATCCTCCTCCTTCTCGACCTGTCCTCTGCCTTCGACACAGTCGACCACTGCCAACTGCTACAGATTCTTTCTTCCCTTGGCATCAAAGACCTTGCCCTGTCCTGGATCACCTCTTACCTTTCCGACAGCACATTTAGTGTTTCCCACTCCCACACTACCTCCTCATCCCACCCTTTCTCTATTGGAGTCCCTCAAGGCTCTGTCCTGGGGCCCCTACTCTTTTACATCTATACCCTTGGCCTAGGACAACTAATAAAGTCCGATGGATTCCAGTACCACCTGTATGCGGATGACACTCAGATCTACCTCTCTGGCCCAAATGTCACCTCTCTGCTGTCAGAATCCCAGAGTGTCTGTCAGCCATTTCCTCCTTCTTCCCCTCTCGCTTCCTAAAACTCAATGTAGACAAAGCTGAACTCATCATCTTTCCCCCATTTCACATATCTTCCCTACCCGATCTATCTCTTATGGTAAAGGGCATCATGCTCTCTCCCTCACCTGAATTCTGCTGCCTCAGAGTAACTCTCGACTCTGCCCTGTCCTTCAAACCACACGTCCAAACGCTTGCCACCTCCTGTCGCTTCCAACTCAAAAACATTTCCAGAATCCGTCCCTTCCTCAGCCCTCAATCTACTAAAACTCTTGTGCATGCCCTCATCATCTCCCACCTTTATTACTGCAACACCCTCCTCTTTGGCCTCACCGTCAACTCTCTTGCACCACTCCAGTCTGTCCTCAACTCTGCTGCCCGACTAATCCACCTCTCTCCTCACTACTCCCCTGTTTCTCCCCTCTGCTAATCCCTCCACTGGCTCCCAATTCCCCAATGAATCTAGTTCAAACTACTAACACTGACCTACAAAGCTATCCACAACCTGTTCCTTCCCTATATCTCTGAACTAATCTCCCAAAATCTTCCTTCACGTAATCTTCCATCCTCCCAAGACCTCCTACTGTCCTCCACACTTATTCGTTCCTCACACAACCGCCTCCAAGATTTCACCCGAATATCCCCCATCCTCTGGAATTCCACGCCTCAACATGTCCGATTATCCAACACCCTCGGATCCTTCAGACGGAACCTGAAAATCCATCTCTTCAGTAAAGCCTGCAGTCTGCAATAACCATTCTGTCACCTCGCCACCACCCGAGCTTCCGCCTCGTCACCACCCGAGCTTCAGCATCGCCACCACTCGAGCTGCAACCTTCCGAGTTGACGCCTCGCCTCCACCACCAGAGCTGCCGCCTCACCACCACCACAAGAGCTGCCACCTCACCACCACCACCAGAGCTGCCACCTCACCACCACCACGAGAGCTGCCGCACCCCGACCTTCTGTCTCTTCCCCATTATCCCGTAGAATGTAAGTCCGCAAGGACAGGGTCCTCTCCCCTCTGTACCAGTCTGTCATTGAAAATTTGTTTACTGTAAACGATATCTATAACTTTGTATGTAATCCCTTCTCATGTACAGCACCATGGAATTAATGGCGCTATATAAATAAATAATAATAATAATAACTCCAAGTAAATAAAATTTCTGTGAAATCAAACTGTCAAACTGTCCACTTAGGAAGCAACACTGATTGACAATCAATTTCACATGCTGTTGTGCAAATGGAATAGACAACAGATGGAAATTATTGGCAATTATCAAGACACACTCAATAAAAGAGTGGTTCTGCAGGTGGGGACCACAGACCACAACTCAGTACCAATGCTTTCTGGCTGATGTTTTGGTCATTTTTGAATTTTGGTTGTGTTTTCACACTCGTCTTAACACTCATGGTAGCATGAGACGGACTCTACAACCCACACAAGTGGCTCAGGTAGGCTCAGGTAGTGCAGCTCATCCAGGATGGCACATCAATGTGAGCTGTGGCAAGAAGGTTTGCTGTGTCTGTCAGCGTAGTGTCCAGAGACTGGAGGCACTATCAGGAGACAGGCCAGTACACCAGGAGACGTGGAGGGAGTCATAGGAGGGCAACAACTCAGCAGCAGGACCCCTACCTCCGCCTTTGTGCAATGAGGAACAGGAGGAGCACTGCCAGAGCCCTGCAAAATGACCTTCAGCAGGCCACAAATGTGCATGCGTATGCACAAACGGTTAGAAACCAACTCCATGAGGATGGTCTGAGTGCCTGATGTCCACAGATGGGGTTGTGCTCACAGCCCAACACCATGCGGGACGCTTGCCATTTGCCACAGAACACCAGGATTGGCAAATTCACCACTGGCGCCCTGTACTCTTCACAGATGAAAGCAGGTTCACACTGAGAACATGTGACAGATGTGACAGAGTTTGGAGACACCGTGGAGACATGCTGTCTGCAACATTCTTCAGCATGACCAGTTTGATAGTGGGTCAGTAATGGTGTGGGGTGACATTTCTTTGGAGGGCTGCATAGCCCTCCTTGTGCTCGCCAGAGGTAGCCTGAGTGCCATTAGGTGCCGAGATGAGATCCTCAGACCCATTGTGAGATAATATGCTTGTGCGGTTGGCCCTGGGTTCCTCCTAATGCAGGACAATTCCAGACATCATGTGGCTGGAGTGTGTCTCGCTCCATCCACCAACATCACGTTGCAACACAGACTGTCCAGGAGTTGGTGGATGCTGGAGTCCAGGTCTGGGAGGAGATCCCTTAGGAGACCATCTTCTGCCTCATCAGGAGCATGCCCAGCCATTGAAGGAAGTTCATACAGGCACAAGGAGGTCATAGAGGCACATGGAGGCCACACATACTACTGAGAATCATTTTGACTTGTTTTAAGGACATTACATTCCACTGTAATTTTGTGTGTGACTCCAAATCCAGTCCTCCATGAGTTAATTAATTTGATTTCCATTGATGATTTTTTGTGTGATTTTGTTTTCAGCACATTCAACCTTGTACCGAACAAAGTAATCAATTAGAATATTTCAATCATTCAGATCTAGGATGTGTTATTTGAGTGTTCCCTTTTTTGAGCATTGTATAGATAAACTTACATTTTCCATACAATATCAGACATTTTTTTACTTAGTGCTACTTTTATGGTCTTTACCAAGGGGTGGATCTCACAGGGTAATAATGTAATGAAATAATGCAGAGCAGCCTAAAAGAAAGCACCAGAGAATCCGGAGAGCCATGCCCCCTTAGTAAAGACTATAGAAATCAGCACTAAAAAAAGACCCAAATCTCTGAAAATGTATGATAAATTAAAAAAAAAAATTGTACTCAGGAGAGTAACGGAATTGAAATAATGGCAAAAACTGGACACTATAGAGATGATGACAGACCCTATATAAATCTGTAAGGATGTAGTCAAATTTTTGGAGGGAATTAATTTTTTCCTCTTTACCTCCCTTCTTTATTTTTACTCCATTGACATAGACACAAGAGGGCTTGCATTTTGCATGGTGAGTTACAGTTTTGAAACACATAATTCATTTTGCCATGTAGTTAAAGGTAAAGTGGATAAATAAGTCCAAGTACGCTGAAAAAAAAAAACATAATTTTTGCCATTTTTTGGGGGGGCTCATATTCATGGGGTTAATTGTGCAGTAAAATGACCTTGCTGCATGATTCTGCAGATCAATATTATTACAGTAATTCTAAACATGTATAGTTTTTCTTAAAAAAATTCAGAACTGAAAATTCATTTTTCCATTAATGGAGCTTTCTGGGGCTTTTTTTTTGCGTGACAAGCTGACAATTTTATTGATAACATTTTGAGGTTCATACGACATTTTGATAATTTTTCGCTGTCATTTTATCTTTTGAAGACATTGACCATACGGGTTAAACAATATATTATATTTTGATAGATTGAAGTTCAAGTAACGTGATGATACCAAATAAGTATAATTTTTCATTTATTTTTTTAAAATTCCCTTAATTTCAATTTTTATTTTTTTCTATTTTTAAAAACTTTATTATTTTTAATTTTATACTTTTTTGTTTTTATTTCCAGTCCCTGCTGAAATTGTAACCTGCAATCATTTTATTGCATGTACTACATACTGCAATGCTACCACACTATCGCATAATAAAAATCACAGTTTCCTATTAAAGCCGGGGTCACACTTGCGAGAAACTTGCACGAGTCTCAAACCTCAATACCCGGCACTGCTGCTGGCACTCAGACCGGAGCGTTCAGCTGCATAGAAATACATTCAGCCGTACACTCCAGTCCCGAGTGCCGGCAGCAGTGCTGGGTATTGAGGTGCGAGACTTGTGCGAGTTTCTCGCAAGTGTGACCCCTGCCTAAGAGGTTTGCCACGACGAGGCAGTAGGCTTCATACAGTCTGATCAGCATGTTAAACTAAGAACCTCATGTTCAGTTATATATACTTTTGCCGAGCAGCATTTGATCAGTGTATGCTTTTTGGAGGTGCTGTCCGTTCTCTTTTTCAGCATATTGCATGATCTGTCCTTTCTTTCGGATGTACGCTCCTCCCATTTAGCACAGGTGATTATAATTAGCAGGAGACTGCAAAGAAAGGGGTCCAGTCAATTTCTACTCTCACTGGAGAGCTGGAGGAAGGTGAGTTTCAATGCTCCTTTAAATTGCTGTGGTGCTGTGTGGCGGCCATTGTTGCTGTGGTTTTGTGATGGTGGAGCGGCGTGGTCTGGAGTCATGGGGACTCTGTCCTGCAGCATGAGCACTGTGAGGCACCAGACCGTCCGCCCTGCTGCTGCATTGTCGCTGTGGCGTTGCTGTCCATTGTCTTTTTCAGCATATCCTATGAAGCCTAGCCTGTTGGTGGATTTCACAGGAGAATGAACATGGCAACAAAAGGTGTCTTCAGTAAGTCCCCAGCTGCCATTATAACCATTTGGCACACTGAAATTACTTAATGGGAGCAAAAAGGCGCCAGCATGAATGCCCGAGCAAGATTACAGTGCTTAAATGCTGCTGACAGTGATTGTCTGTGGCATTTCAGAATTTAATGATCGCAATCGGCACTAGCACCGGCGATCACTGCTGTTAGAAGCAAATGCCGGCAAGACTTCTCCCGGGCTTCCCCCATACTCTGGAACTCCCTGCTGCAAAACATCAGACTTTCACCAACAACCGAGACCTTCAAGAAAAACCTGAAGACCCACCTGTTCCGACAACCCTACAACCTGCAATGATCCTCAGTGTACTGACCAGCTCTACCCTTTCCTAGTGTATTCTCACCCATCCCCGCAGACTGTGAGCCCTCGCGGGCAGGGTCCTCTCTCTCCTTCTGTACTTGTGTGTCCCTTGTCTAGCACATGTTTATTGTACCTGTCTATATTTTTCCCTTTTCATATGTAAAGCGCCATGGAATAAATGGCGCTATAAAAATGTATAATAATAATAATAACATGTAACACAGTTGGCATCTGCCATGTGTGAATTAGGCTTAGTTCCTGAGTTCGCTTCTCACATCCTGAGTCGCCTCATGAAGTATATATTGTTCATGGAGCGTTAATGACATCTTGTTCAGGTCGATTTCGATCAGAACCTACCTGAAAAGTCACTGTAAAAGCACCCAATAAAATGAACTTATCGCATAGCAATGTTAAAACATATTGTGCATGCTTCGGATGGTTCCTACTAAGAAGCCGCCTACTCTCTATTCTTGAAAGTGTAAAGTAAAAGATGCCAGCAGCAGAGCCGCTGTAACAATGTCGGCGAAACCTCCGGCAAAGCCACTTCAAGAAAACTGAAGCAGTTTTGCCTGGGAAACTCTGTGAATGTGCCAGCGTGCAAAAGACACCGCATGCACTTAGTCCCAAAGGGGTTGTTTACTACTTTGAAATTGATGATCTATCTATATGATAGTAAGTTGCTTGTTTTTAAAAGCACTTTGCAATTTAAGCCATTAATGAAAATGAGACAAAGCCTTTTAACGTAAAGATCAGACTCTGAAGTTAGTTTGAAACATGTTAGGTAACTAGTAGTGATGTCAAATGTGCTCGGATAAAGTGTTATCTGTTCATGCTCGTGTACTAACCGAGTGTCTTTGGCGTGCTCGAATAACATGTTTGCGTCCCTGCGCCTGCGTGTCTCGCAGCTGTTTGACAGCCACAACACAGGCAGGAAGTGACTGCTTGTTAGGTAATCCCTGCATGTGTTGCCGCTGTTTAACAGCCATAAGACATGCAGCCACAGCGACTCAAACATATTATTTGAGCACGCCGAAGACACTCAGTGAGCACCTGATCATGCTCAGAAAACACTTTATTTGAGCAAATTCAATCATTACTAGTAACTACACATGAATCAACTACAAAAAATGTCTAATGCCCAATGTAAGCCATAGAACCTGAAGGGTGTTGTCCAATTCCCTGCAATTGCATATGAGACTTGTCAATAGGCAACAAGAAGCAGCAGCAAGTGGCCTCCAACATGCCGAAAGATCTGCAAGGCCACCTTAAAAAATCGAAGAAACTAGATCTGAGCTGAAAAAGTAAGTTAATGTGTATGCAAAATGTAAATGCATATTAACACATGACCATTACACAGAGAAAACCAGACACAAAAAACAAATATCCTAAAATAAAATAAAAATTTTTTTTTTGCAAAAAATGCATGAAGGTAGTAATAATTATAAGAGTATTTAGTAAACATAATTTTGATCAAAAGAATGATGACCGCCCTGTTTCTGAGCTGAGAAATCCATCCTGTCAGGCCTATGCTTTTACTGGTGGTTAAGTCCCTCTGTCCTTGTTCACATTTACGTCACTTGACAAGTGGAAAGGTTTTTAAAACAAGAGTTAGCACTGTCCTACAAGGGTTGCCTTGATGTGGCTGGATTATTATTATTTATTTCTATAGCACCATTGATTCCATGGTGCTGTACATGAGGAGGGGTTACATACAAATTACAGGTATCACTTACAGCAAGCAAACTAACAATGACAGACTGATACAGAGGGGAGAGGACCCTGCCCTTTCGGGCTTACATTCTACAGGATTGTGAGGCAGGAGACAGTAGGTCGGGGGGTTGCAGCAGTTCCCGTGTTGGTTGAGGCGATATCTCCGGTAATGGTGAGGAGGTAGGAGGGTCATTTGCAGGCTTTAAGCTTTCCTGAAGAGGTGGGTTTTCAGGCTCCATCTGAAGGATCCGAGTGTGGTTGATAGTCGGACGCGATGGGGCAAAGAATTCCAGAGGATGGGGCTATTCGGGAGAAGTCTTGGAGGCATTTGGGTGAGGAGCAAATAAGTGTGTAATATAATGCGCCCCCATAGGGAGCTTCTGTAATATAATGTACCCCCATAGGGAGCCTCTGTAATATAATGCACTCCCATTGGCAGCCCCTGTAGTACAATGCACTCCCCATAGGGAGTCTCTGTAGTATAATGCACCCTCCCTATAGGGTTCTCCTGTAATATAATGCACCTCCTTTTGGGTTCTCCTGTAATATACAGTGCCTACAAGTAGTATTCAACCCCCTGCAGATTTATCTGGTTGACACATGCGGAATTAACTTGGCATTGTGACATTTGTACTGTATATCAACCTGGAAGTGGGAAATGCACTGCAGCAAAAATTTTTGTTTTAATTTATTTATTTTTAAAAAAAAAACGTTAAAAGTTAATTCAGAGTGTCATTTATTATTCAACCCCTCAAACCACAAGAATTCTGTTTGGCCCCCCTAAAGTATTAAGAAGTAGTTCAGGCACCAAGAATAATGAGCTTCACATGTGTGGATTAATGATCTCTTTTGCCAGCCTTTTCTGACTATTTAAGACCCTCCCCAAACTTGTGAACAGCACTCATACATGGTCAACATGGGAAAGACAAAGGAGCATTACAAGGCCATCAGAGACAAGATCGTGGAGGGTCACAAGGCTGGCAAGGGGTACAAAACCCTTTCCAAGGAGTTGGCCCTACCTGTCTCCACTGTTGGGAGCATCATCCGTAAGTGGAAGGCTTATGGAACTACTGTTAGCCTTCCACGGCCTGGACAGCCTTTGAAAGTTTCCTCCCGTGCCGAGGCCAGGCTTGTCCGAAGAGTCAAGACTAACCCAAGGACAACAAGGAAGGAGCTCCGGGAAGATCTCATGGCAGTGGGGACATTGGTTTCAGTCAATACCATAAGTAACGTACTCCACCGCAATGGTCTCCGTTCCAGATGAGCCCGTAAGGTACCTTTACTTTCAAAGCGTCATGTCAAGGCTCGTCTACAGTTTGCTCATGATCACTTGGAGGACTCTGAGACAGACTGGTTCAAGGTTCTATGGTCTGATGAGACCAAGATCGAGATCTTTGGTGCCAACCACACACGTGACGTTTGGAGACTGGATGGCACTGCATACGACCCCAAGAATACCATCCCTACAGTCAAGCATGGTGGTGGCAGCATCATGCTGTGGGGCTGTTTCTCAGCCAAGGGGCCTGGCCATCTGGTCCGCATCCATGGGAGGATGGATAGCACGGCCTACCTGGAGATTTTGGCCAAGAACCTCCGCTCCTCCATCAAGGATCTTAAGATGGGTCGTAATTTCATCTTCCAACAAGACAACGACCCAAAGCACACAGGCAAGAAAACCAAGGCCTGGTTCAAGAGGGAAAAAGTCAAGGTGCTGGAGTGGCCTAGTCAATTGAAAACTTGTGGAAGGAGCTCAAGATTAAAGTCCACATGAGACACCCAAAGAACTTAGATAACTTGGAGAAGATCTGCATGGAGGAGTGGGCCAAGATAACTCCACAGACCTGTGCCGGCCTGATCAGGTCTTATAAAAGACGATTATTAGCTGTAATTGCAAACAAGGGTTATTCCACGAAATATTAAACATAGGGGTTGTATAATAATTGACCCACACTTTTATGTTTAAAATTTATTAAAATTCAACTCAGCAACATAACCTTTTGTTTTGTAAGATTTATGCTTCTGTTAATAAATCCTACTCTCGTTTGCAGTTTGAAGGCTCTAACTTATTTGCATCTTATCAAACCAGCTAAATCTGCAGGGGGTTGAATACTACTTGTAGGCACTGTAATGCACCCCCCTATAGGGAGCTCCTGTAATATAATGCAGCCCCCCATAGGGAGCCCCTGTAATATAATGCACCCCCCATAGGGAGCCCCTGTAATATAATGCACCCCCTCATAGGGAGCCCCTGTAATATAGTGCACCCCCCACAGGGAGCCCTGTAATATAATGCACCCCCCATAGGGAGCCTCTGTAATATAGTGCACCCCCATAGAAAGCCCCTGTAATATAGTGCACCCCCCATAGGGAGCCCCAGTAATATAATGCAGCCCCCCATAGGCAGCCCCTGTAATATAATGCACCCCCATAGGGAGCCTCTGTAATATAATGTACCCCCATAGGGAGCCCCTGTAATATAATTCACCCCCCCCCATAGAGAGCCTCTGTAATATAATGTACCCCATAGGCAGGCCCTGTATTATAATGCACCCCCATAGGGAGCCCCTGTATTATAATGCACCCCCATAGGGAGCCTCTGTAGTATAATGCACCCCCTTAGGCAGCCTCTGTATTATAATGCACCCCCATAGGGAGCCTCTGTAGTATAATACACCCCCATAGGGAGCATCTGTAGTATAATGTGCCCCCATAGGGAGCCTTTGTAGTATAATGCACCCCCATAGGGAGCCTCTGTAGTATAATGCGCCCCCATAGGGAGCCATTTTAGCATAATGCACCCCCATAGGGAGCCTTTGTAGTATAATGCACCCCCCATAGGGAGCCTCTGTAGTATAATGCACCCCCATAGGGAGCCTCTGTATTATAATGCACCCCCATAGGGAGCCCCTGTAATATAATGCACCCCTGTAATATAATGCACCCCCCCATAGGGAGCCCCTGTAATATAATGCACCCCCTATAGGGTTCTCCTGTAATATAATGCACCCCCTATAGGGAGCTCCTGTAATATAATGCACCCCCCAATAGGGAGCCCCTGTAATATAATGCACCCCCCCATAGGGAGCTCCTGTAATATAGTGCACCCCCCATAGGGAGGCCTTGTAATATAATGCATTCCCCATAGGGAGACCCTGTAATATAATGCATCCCCCTATAGGGAGCTCCTGTAATATAATGCACCCCCCATAAGGAGCCCCTGTAATATAATGCCCCCCATGGGGAGTCTCTGTAATATAATGCACCATACATAGGGAGCCCCTGTAATATAATGCACTCCCCCATAGGGAGCCCCTGTAATATAGTGCACCCCCTATAGGGAGCTTCTGCAATATAGTGTACTCCCCATAGGGAGCCCCTGTAATATAATGCACTCCCCCATAGGGAGCCCCTGTAATATAGTGCACCCCCCTATAGGGAGCTTCTACAATATAGTGCACTCCCCATAGGGAGCCCCTGTAATATAGTGCACCCCCATAGGGAGCTCCTGTAATATAATGCACCCCCCCATAGGGAGCCCCTGTAACATATTGCACCCCCCATAGGGAAGCCCCTATGTAATATAATGCACCCCCCATAGGGAGCTCCTGTAATATAGTGCACCCCCTATAGGGAGCCCCTGTAATATAATGCACCCCCATAGGGAGCCCCTGTAATATAATTTGCCCCCCCATAGGGAGCCCCTGTAATATAATGCACCCCCCATAGGTAGCCTCTGTAATATAGTGCACCCCCTATAGGGAGCCCCTGTAATATAATGCACCCCCCTATAGGGAGCTCCTGTAATATAATGCACCCCCCATAAAGAGCCCCTGTAACATATTGCACCCCCTATAGGGAGCTCCTGTAATATAGTGCACCCCCCCATAGGGAGCCCCTGTAATATAATGCACCCCCCCATAGGGAGCTCCTGTAATATAGTGCACCCCCTATAGGGAGCCCCTGTAATATAATGCACCCCATAGGGAGCCCCTGTAATATAATGTGCCCCCCATAGGGAGCCCCTGTAATATAATGCAGCCCCCATAGGGAGCCCCTGTAATATAATGCACCCCCCTATAGGGAGCTCCTGTAATATAGTGCACCCCCCATAGGGAGCCCCTGTAATATAATGCACCCCCCCATAGGGAGCCCCTGTAATATAATGCACCCCCTTTAAAAAAAATAATAAATCCTGTACTCACCTCTCTCGCTCCCGGCTCCTGCGCTGCTCACTGCTCTCCCTCTCGTCTCCTGACAGCAGGCGCCAGGCAGTGACGTCAATGCGCCCGCTGTCAGACGCTGAGAGGGGGATGATGGGCTGAGCGCTCACTCTTTTTCTCATCAATGCGGTCAGCTGTATAGGCTAGATGCCGATACAGCTGACCCTCCAATGATGGGCGGGGGGCCCCACTGCTGTCACAGGGCCCCCACTGCCTGCTCAGGGGCCCCATAGCGTCCGGGCGGCAGAGCAGGGAGATCAATTCTCTCTGCTCTGCCGCAGTGTAACTGTATGGGCGCGCTGTGCATGCCGATACAGTTGTAGTAGCATAGCTCCGGGTGGGCCCCCTTAGAGCGCAGGGCCCGGGGCCACCACCCCCTCTGCCCCCCCGGTAGCTACGCTACTGGTGGTACTGTAATCCGTGGGACTTTATGAGTTGCCCTAGGCCAAGTGTATAGATTGAGAAGAGTAGGGGTCCTAGAACAGAGCCTTGGGGACTCCAACAGAGAGAGGGTGGGACGAGGAGGTAGTTTGGGAGTGGGAGACGCTGAATGTGCGGTTGGAAAGGTATGAGGAGATCCAGGATAGGGCAAGGTCCTTGATGCCAAAGGAGGAGAGAATCTGTAATAGAAGGCAGTGGTCAACGGTGTCAAAAGCAGAAGACAGGTCAAGAAGCAGGAGTATTGAGTATTGTTTGCTCACTTTGGCTGTAAGTAGGTCGTTAGTAATTTTGATCAGGGCTGTCTCAGTGGAGTGATGGGGGCGGAAACCAGATTGCAGAGTGTCAAAGAGCAAGTTAGATGAGAGGTGGTAGGAAAGATCAGCGTGGACGTGCAGCTCCAGGAGTTTGGAAGCGAATGGGAGCAGCGAAATTGGGCGATAGCTGGACATAGCGGTTGGGTCGAGGGTTGGCTTTTTAAGGATAGGCGTGATTGTGGCATGTTTGAAAGCAGAAGGGAAGGTTGAAGAGGTGGGTTAGGGATGGGATAATAGTGGTGATGAGGTTGGGGAGGAGGTAGGTTGGGGAGGAGGTGGGTTGGGATGGGGTCACGTGCACAAGTTGTGAAATGAGATTTGGAGAGGAGACAATTAAGCTCCCCTTCGGTGATGTTGGAGAGGGAGGTTATGGGGTTTGGGCATTGGTCTGGTATACAAAGGGGTTGTGGTGGTTGAACAATGAAGACTTGCCTTGTTTGGTCAATCTTACTTTTGAAGTGTGTGGCAAAGTCCTCAGCAGGGATGAGGGAGGTAGGAGGGGGCAATGGTGGGCGGAAGAGGGAGTTAAAAGTTTTATATAATTGTTTGAGGTTGTAGAATAGGGAAGATACGAGGGTTGTGAAGTAGGCCTGTTTAGCAGAGGTGAGGGCAGATTTGAAAGAGAGTGTTGCTTGTTTGAATGACTTGAAGACATCTTGCGAATTTGTTTTCTTCTAACACCGCTCTGTAGTCCTGGACACTTGCCAGAGCTTTTTAGTGGTGTTATTGTGCCAGGATTGTCTGTTGGTATGTCGCACTCTGCCATGAATGAGAGGGGCGACAGTGTCCATAGCCGATGCGAGAGTGGCATTGTAGAAAGCAGTGGCACTGTCTATGTCATGGAGTGAGGATATGGATGTCAGTGGTAGAATAGAGTTAGAGAGTGTGTGGGTGTCTAGGTGAGCAAGGTTTCTGCGGGGGTGCCATGTTGCTGGACATGGGTGAAAGGAGAGGAGGACAGGGATGAGAAAGGGAGTAGATGGTGGTCGGATAGAGGGAGAGGGGAGGTGATGAGGTTAGGTAGAGAGCAGAGGCGGGTGAAGACCAGGTCTAATGTGTGTCCGTCAGTGTGGGTGGCTGAGGAGGACCACTGAGTAAGTCCAAATGATGATGTAAGTGACAGGAGTTTGGAGGCTGCTGACTGAAGGGTATCAGTGGGGATGTTGAAGTCACACATGATGATAGTAGGGATGTCAATGGAAAGAAAGTGAAGAAGCCAGGTAGAGAATTGGTCGATGACGGCAGTGGTCGGGCCTGGAGGTCGGTTTATGACGGCCACTTGGAGGTTGGAGGGAGAGTAGATGCAGACAGAGTGGACTTCAAAAGAGGGGAGGATTAGGGAGGGAAGAGGTGGGATTGGGTTAAAGGTGCAGTAAGAGGAAAGGAGAATACCCACTGCTCCCCACTGCTCCACCGTGTCTGTTGCCAGGGCGAGGAGTGTGGGTGAATTGAAGACCGCCGTAACACAGCGCAGCAGGGGATGTGGTGTCAGAGAGTGTCAGCCATGTTTCTGTGAGGGCGAGGAAAGCAAGATTGCGAGAGAGAAAGAGGTCATGAATCACATGAAGCTTATTGCAGATGGAGCGGGCATTCCAGAGTGCTCCAGAGAGGGAGCAGGGGGGTGGGCGTCAATGGCATGGGTTTTACGTTGGAAAGATTGCGGTAGTTCTTATTAGATAGGTAGCGGTAGGAAGGGATACTAATGGTGGGTATGGCTTGTACATTCTTTTGATCAAAATTATGTGTATTAAATACCCTTAGAAATATTACTACCTTCCTGCATTTTTTGCAAAATAAATTTTTTTATTTTATTTTAGGATATTTGTTTTTTGTGTCTGGTTTTCACCTTAAAAAATCTGTAATTCCTTATGGGTGAGAATATTATTTTAGGACATTGCTATTTATCCAGTTACTGCATATTTTAAAGCAGCCAATTGGCATCGCTACACAGGTTCTTAGCTTTATCTAATTGATTTATACCCTTGTCCTTTCTTCCACCTTTCTCTGTTCTTACTGTACAGGTGTAAACTCCTATAGCCTTAGAGTGAGCTGTAGCAGATGATGTGGTCCTGTCGGCTTCCATTGGATACTCATATTCGCCCGGGGGACACCATAGCGCGCTGTGCAGTAATGTACTGTATTGTTGATACAAACAACAGACCACAGCTTGTGATAATAAAAAAGAGAAGAGGAGAATGACAAATAAGACACTCCTTGTGATTCTCCCTAAATATTCCCACACTCTTCCCAAGAATGCGGAGTGAAGACTGCCCGGCTCCAAAGCAAATATTGATTCCCATTTTTTAATGATTTAACCAAGCCAATAATTTCCTCATTTTCCCGAGACCACCCATAAAGAAATAATGTGTTTTATTTTCACTTGGAAACAATCACACAGCAGAATCAATTAAAAGAGCGCTACACTCCAGGCTTAATTAAGTAAAAACCCGCGGACTAAATGAAATAGAGAGTTAACTACAGTGTCTTAATATTCCTTATCCATCTTACTGTCTATCTGTCCCCGTATCTGTCACTTGGTAGTTCTGCACGTCATGGATTCCCACCTCCATAAAATCCTTGTTACATTTTCATAGTCACAACCTTATTACATTCAAAATCAGTTGTGAGAAAACTCCTTATAATAGGCGGCTGCAGTGTTCATTCTATTAATGCAGTTTTATACTAGCAGGCGATATGTATGTAAATGGCTCCAGAGTATGTGTGTTTTTTTTATATATTTTTTTTTTATTAGAATAGACATAGATAAGATAGACAGACAGAGATAGATACACGGACAGTGCACACAGTTATATTAAAGGTTATCTGTTATCAGGTTTTTGCCACCTAACCTGAGAGCATCATAATGTAGAGACAGAGACCCTGATTCCTGCTTGGTATCACCTATTGGGCTGCTGGCTGTAATTTTGATAAATTCACTGCTTTATCAGAAGGAGATCATCACTAGAGTAATAGTTGCTGCTATGTAGTCTTCCCATGAGCTCTATATAACTCCTCCCCCACCACTGATTGGCAGATTTCTGCCTATGCACAGTGTTGGCGCGATTTAAAGGTGCATACTAAATAAATAAATATGAATGAATAAAAAAATGAAAATGTGCTCGGTTAGGAATGGGGCAGAATAGCCCAGTGCTGTACTTGTTCATGGTGTACAGTGTCAGCAGCCATTAAGAAAGATTTCTGGAGCTGTCCTTTAATCCAGCAGCCCCTCACCTCCAGTGCGTCCCCCTATAATCCCAGATTGCATTGTTATCTGCAGGCGGCACAATACAATGCAGTTACAGTATATCCTTAGGGTGAGTTTCCACGGTCAGGAAACGCTGCGTGTTTGGCGCTGTGCGCTGGCGCAGTGCCAAACACGCAGCGTCCAGATGTTACAGCATAGTGGAGGGGATTTCAAGAAATCCCGTCTCCACTATGCGTAACAATACGCAGGTGGCAAACCTGCGTAAACGGACATGCGGCGCGTCTTTTTAGACCGCAGCATGTCCTCGCGTATTGCGGCGACGGTGCGTCGCCGCAACATAATTAACACAGGGCTATGTAGCCCTGCGCTCTTTCGGAGGTGTTCCGGAGGTGTCCTGAACACCTCCGGAAAGATCGCGCGTCAGAAAGGGGCGGGGCTTAGACGGAGCGGAATTTCCGCTCCGTCCAAAGCGCTATGGTTCCGGACCGTGGAACCATAGCCTTATACTGGATGAGGTTGCTGTTATCATCGTTCAATGGATCCTTCCTGCATGAATACATGATAGCAGCAATTTGCACCACATAAAGGGATGACATTAATTGTTACACAGCGGCAATTGAAGATCATAATACACTACATGTAACCATGCTGCCTTATATACAGAAATTCTTGATTTTTCGCAAGGTCTACAAGTCAGCGCGCTGATAGACGCTCGGAACAGACCAGAGCCTGATTGGCTCTATAAATGCATTATTTTACATTCACATAATGATTCCAGCAGCTGCTCTGGAGCTTGGAAACTGAATAGTTTAACAAAATAAAGACTGGGAGAAATATCCATAAATAGCTTATTCAAACTCCGAATGTTTTCCCTTCTGTAAATAGATACGGTACACAGATATGATTATCGCACACAAGCAGTAATGTCTGTGTCAGTCTAACATCAAACTGCTAGAACTGATCTAATCAGAATTCTCTTCTGAAAGCTTCTTCCCAGTTTCTTGGGAGATTTCCGCTGCCAAATGCGTTTCAGACAGTTTTGCTGGTGGACTACTCCCCCTGGTGGTTGCTAGGTATTACAACTAATTAAATCTAGAACATGAGCACATTTTTTTTTTTTTCCTTCAATTAATGAAGTTTTTGTAAACAGCCTTAATGACTTTCAGGAATTATCATCTTTATTATTAAATATTCTTTTTTTTTTAATAATTATGGCTAATGATAAAATGTTCATTTAGTAACATTTGAGAGATGTTTGTTCCTTTTCTTTTTTTTTTCCATTCTACAAAAATGAAATAATTGGATGTTTGAAAAAAAATGTAATTGTGCTGCAGAAATATCACAATGCGTCTCCTGGATTATAGAAACATTTGATTTGATCTGTACTATGTTATCCATTTCCCTTTTCTAGAATAATGTGTAGGTTACGTCTGACACATTCCATTTTGAAAAGGAATCTGAGGTTTGAGATTTAATAAATGTTTTTCAGGTGATAAATAGTTTTTATTAATCATTAAAAAATTCAGTTCTCCGCTTTGGTCTCTCTGTGCGGCTTCCTGGATGAACAGTTGAAGCTTACAATCTAATTCCTGATCATGTTCTTTCCTTGTCAGTAATTTACAGTTTCCTGTCAAGTTAATAAATAAAAGGTTCAAAGGAAATTCAAAAAATTTTAAAAAAATCATGTACAGACAGAAATTAACTCTATTGAATCCCATACCCTGACAATGGAGACATGAATAGTATTTATCAATGCAATCACAGCATAATTGAAAAGCATAAAGCACACCACCACAGGTTGTGCCACCTTCAGCATTTTTACTGACAATTTATTTTTTTTTAAATCGGTGCAAATTAAAGGGATGTGACTTGCATTTCTCCCGTGGGTATTCTTTTTTTTTCAGGAAAGATGTCTTCCACTTTCTAGCAAAAAAAAAAAGAATTGGGGGTGAGGTCTGGCATAGTCCAGTAATGGCTCTATGTTCCTAAATTATGGTAGGCTTTATCAATAAAAAAAGTATTCTGTGCACAATTAAACAAGTCGCATAACGTTTTATCTGCATCAAGTGAAATTACGTTATCTAAGAATATATCTGCCTAACCGCCTTATAATAATGTCACATCTGGCTCTGACACAGAATGCTACTGTAAGAATTAATACAGGAAAAGAAATAATACAGATATTAGAAAGTATAGAGATACAGTAAACAGACAAAATCCAAGATAAAAACATAATAAGCAAATAACCTGCAGTAAATTAATACACAGCCATAGTGCATGAAAATAATATAAGGTACTTAGTTAACAGAATTTTGATTAAAAAAAATGCAAAAGCCTGGTCAACCACATCATGATGACCCTATCTGGTCAACCACGTCATGGTGACCCTATCTGGTCAATCACGTCATGGTGACCCTATCTGGTCAACCACGTCATGGTGACCCTATCTTGTCAACCACGTCATGGTGACCCTATCTGTCAACCACGTCATGGTGACCCTATCTGGTCAACCACGTCATGGTGACCCTATCTGGTCAACCACGTCATGGTGACCCTATCCCGGACTGTCTTACCCTCTAACATTGAAACCTTACCTTTTGTCAAGTGATGTGAGTGTGTATAAGGGCGGAGGAGGAATAAAGTAACATTAAGCTGATAAAGTAAAGCCTGTTTTGGCTTAAATAGCAAATCCATTATGGAATTGGTAATATCAGAAAATTGTACAATAGTAATACAATGATTGTAAATATCCATAAATTTTCCTATTCCGCATTGTGTTTTCCCGCTTCTGAGATGTTCTCTTATAAGAACAAAAAGTCACAGGATTCACGTTGATTGCTTTGCCCACATGCACACCGGTCGCTGTGGCCACTCCATTAAAGTCTATGGGAGTTGTGGAAAAAGGTGAATAAATCTGTCACATGATGTCTTTTCCAAGCAGACTCCAACATCTGAGGAATCAGAAAATACTAAA
This sequence comes from Oophaga sylvatica, assembly GCA_033576555.1. Lineage (NCBI taxonomy): Eukaryota > Metazoa > Chordata > Amphibia > Anura > Dendrobatidae > Oophaga > Oophaga sylvatica. The sequence goes on along the minus strand of JARQOD010000004.1, from coordinate 459,422,311 downwards.
AAAATGAACACATGCATTTTAATCTAAAAACAACTTACTGTGCATGTGTTCGGGTTTTCGAATGTCTTTTAGCCATGTCAGGTTTCTAAAAACATCAAGAGGTAAAATAAGTGATCTGTCCATTCTTCCGGCATTTTCACTTCGGAAGACGCTCTGCAGTTTACAATACGGACTGCTCAAATAATGCCCAGAGGTCTTTTGGAACCATTTTCCATTGATATTTCTCTAAAAAACGCAACTGAATCTTCCAAGAAAAAATCATCGGTGACAAAAACTACTGGAAATGCACTCCGTAAACAACTAAAAAAAGACACAAACGTCGCTTCAATAAAAAAACAAACCCCAGAATTTCCAGCAGCGCCTTATGCTTGAAAGGCTCAAGGACTAGTTTAAAAGATGTCACGTGCACAAACCATGATAGGAAAGTATGGACCGATAGCAGTCAATGGTGACCATATTAAGGGACTGAAAGGGTTGTCCTGAGGCACATGGCCGTCGGCTAGGAGTCATGGTTCAGATTCATTGCATCTGCTATGGCAGCTGGAGACCTTCTACTTCTCGGCTCTGAGCCGGCTGTAGATTTTAAATATTCCATATTTCTGATTTTTGTATTTTAAAATGGACAAATGATAAAAAAATGCAATTTTTTTTATATCTCTATTGGATGGATGTGCTCAACTCCCTTCTTCTTGTCTGCCATTGCTGAGTCTGCCAGTTGGATACAGCACCATCTGATCAAGACCATCTACAGCAGATTCCATTATCAGCATCGTTGGTGAGCTTCTTCCTCTTTTCTTCTCTCTGAGACCTTCTACGTATTGGAGCTCATGCACACAACCGAGTTTCTCGGACGAGTCCTATTTTTGGTTTTTCACAGATAGCACTCGTACCTATCATATATTCTGTGGGGCTATGCACATGCCTGATTTTTTTCATCGGACTGAGCAGTCCATGTAAAAAATCGGAGGCGTCCGAGTTTGATCCAAGTTTTAGATCAAAATCGTCCATGCAAGCCTACGAATCCGTGAAGAAAATTGGACTGCACTTGGATGACATCTGAGTGCAGCCCGATTTTCACGGACTGACAGAAAGGAGGTGGAAAAACATTTTTTTGACTCCTCTCCATGTCCAAAAAAACCCTGTTGCCACTCTGATCATAGTCATAGCAACATAGTAACATAGTAACATAGTTATTAAGGTTGAAGGAAGACTTTAAGTCCAT
>JARQOD010000004.1:459379741-459420989 GCA_033576555.1 Oophaga sylvatica | reverse complement strand
ACTATCAGCTCTGGCTTCAAAGAGCCAGAGAAAGCATGAGATAGGTGGAAAGCAAGTAGGTGGGAAGGTTTAAATGATTAGCTACAAATTGTACACCAAGCACCTGTACTTAGTTTGAACAGTCATTCTGTGCTGACTGAGTCCCTTTAAAAGTACCAATTTCAGCCCACCAATTCGCCTGTGCACGAGCACTGACTGACTATATTGCAAGCCATTCAGTGGTTATTTATCTGGCTTGTTTACACAGGCTGACGAACTATGATTCTATCACTAATACAACAAAAATAGAAAAATATCCAACTTGCTGTCATCTAATGTCACTGCAATCCGAAGCATGAGGATTGTCTCTGATTGGATGCAATATAGTAAGATAATTAGATGATACAACTCAAGGAATGTGTAAGACTTCTTTATTTGTAAGTAATGTAGGGATTTTAGTCGATCAGGTGCGTCAGGAGGATAACAGTAGGCAAGTTCCATTCAAAAGTTCATGTGGGTTTATTAGCCCCATAAACCCAGAAGCGCCAACAAAAGATAAACAGTCTTTACATCAGGCAGACTAAACCTCAGTGTCTTTAATGGAGCTCTGCTCTCTCAGGCCTGTGGGCACACAGGCTGTGCAATGTCCAGCATGCAGGCTCTATCTGGAGCCACACACAGGAAGGCTTCTGCCTCTCTGCACGCAAACCACTCTGTAGTGTCCAGCCTGGACACATGGAAATCTGTCCACACTGACAGACTCCTAAACACTCACTCCCATGTGCCAAACACACCTCCATTATGTTGGCTGGAACCACACCACAAAAGAGGTATACATCACATGGGCTGGTCACGTGATCGTGACATCACTTCAGTTCATCAAACACCTGCAGGTCCTGCAGGGAAAAGGGGAACAGTGAGCACCCTCACCCAGAGGTGAGGTATGTGGCTAGCCATCTCTGCGACACATACCTCCCATTGATTACACAGCCATTAGCCTCCTTACTTACCTCCCCCTCATCCTAAAGCAGTTGGGCTTGGCACCTTCCATTACCCGACCAGAGACCCTTCTCAGTCGCCTTTGATAATACATCCATCTGTCAAAGTCGGGCCCTGTCACTGAACCTTTTTGAAACGAGGTATCATCTGATTCTGTCACCTCCTCTGATAAAGTTGCCCCTCTGTCAAACACCCCATGCCCTGTGGTCAGTACGATGTTGTGATTCCCTTGGCCCCATATCTTCTGTCTGGTCTGACTCTCTGTCACCAAGTCCACTACAGGGTCCTAGGGCCCTCAGCACTTAGATAACAGAGGAGTCACTACTTTTAACTCCCCTGTCCTTTACCCTCGTCTCTCCAGACCTCAGGTTGAAAGTGGCCGCCATCTTCTTTTGCATTTCCTGCATCTGTCTATTGATCTGCACCCTTTCAAGTCTTACCTGCCATACATCTCTTAGGTATGCCAGGTGATATTCCATGAGCATTTGCAGATTTTTAGGCTCTCCCTTGATCCAACCACGAAGAATGGGACCATCCCATCTTCAGCAGCTACCTGGGAAGCGGCACCAGCCGGGATCCTCACACTCGCCACCCTGGACTTATTCACAATTTCCTGCATCACTTTTCCAAGTCTTCCAATGACTTTCTTTACCTGATTTCTAGGTACTTGAACAATGTCTTCCACAAACCACGTCCGAGTTTGAGCTTTCCTTGCGTGCTCCAGATGTACAGTGGTTTCCTTATTCCTCGACAGGATCAACTGTTTTGTGCGAAGACAGTGTAGTGTTGTGAATGGACTTGAAATGAGTTCTGAGCAGAGGCTCCCTCTGGTGGTTACAAGCGGTACTGGACTGTCCAGTGAAGATTGTGAGGAGTGGGAATCAGGTGTTACTGACTGGTCTTATATAAGGGAGTTGCCTTCCCATCAGGGTTGCCGGTGATCAATTGTTCTGGTCTCACTCCATGATTCCTGTTTCCTTTGTAGCCTGCTGTGTCGTGTCTGCATCTCCTGCTAACAGATAAGACATTTTCTTCTTTTTGTTTTTGTGCTTATTTTTGCATTTTGTCCTGCACTTCTGTGGGGGCCTTCAGGGTCCCCTCCGGGGGCTGTTGCCCTCTCAGTTTAGTTCAGCCACTGATGTTTGTACTTTTGCTTTTTCCAGTTTCTTCAGTGGCTGCTGTTTTGATTTTGTTACACCAGAGAACTAATTTAGGTGGTAGAGGTCGTGTGATCTCAGGTGTTTTTGAAATTAGTAGAGTTGGTGCTTTGCAGGGTTTTTTTGGGATTGCAGTAAGTACCCTTCCTATCCTTTTCTATTTAGTTAGTTTGGGCCCCAACGTTTGCTCATACTATTTTCTGTCTGTGTCAGTATTTCTTCTTGTCTAACAGCCATTACATGTTTGGGGGCTTTCTATGTTCTTTGGGATCTGCTCCGGGGCAGATAGCTTTCCTATTTCTATCTTTAGGTGTAGTTAGTTTCTCAGGCTGTGACGAGGCGTCTAGGACCAACGTAGGAACGCTCCACGGCTGCCTCTAGTTGTGGTGGTTAGTCAGGGTACTGCAATCTCATAGATTCTAACTGCTCTGGTGTATTGCCTTTTTTACCTGCACTCCTCAGTTACCGAAACATAACAGTATCACCGGCCAAAAATTTAAAGTTGTATGGTACTCACAGAAGGGAAAAATATTGTGAAAGAAAAAACGGTTGTCAGAGTTGTCAGAGATATTTTTCTGTTTGTTACATTTTTTTTTTTTCCCTCTGTATCTCTGGGTGCTGGGGAGGATTTTTTTCTCTCAATGGAGTTTGCACAGTTGTCTGGCCGTGTGGATCAGCTTGCCACTGAGGTTCGGAGTATTGCTGCATATCTTGCTGGGTTGCCTGTTGTGGAACCTAGGATTCTCATGCCAGATTTGTTTTTGGGGGATCGAGCTAAGTTTCAGAATTTCAAAAATAATTGTAAATTGTTTTTTGCCTTAAAATCTAAGTCCTCAGGGAACGCAGCGCAGCAGGTTCAAATTGTCATCTCTCTCCTGCGCGGCGATCCTCAGGATTGGGCTTTTTCCCTGACACCTGGGATCCTGTTTTGAGTGATGTTGATGCATTTTTTCAGGCTTTGGGGTTATTGTACGATGAGCCTAATGTCACTGATCAAGCTGAAAAAGCCTTGTTGGCATTAAATCAGGGCTTGATGACGCTGAGTTATACTGTCAGAGATTCCGTAAGTGGGCAGTCCTGACCAAGTGGAATGACGAAGCTTTGGCGGCCCTTTTTCGGAAGGGTCTGTCAGATAATGTAAAGGATGTTATGGTGGGATTCCCTGTCCCCTCTGATCTCAATGATTCTATGTCATTAGCGATTCAAATTGACAGACGTTTGTGTGAGCGGAGAAGTATGCGTGGAATAGTGTTGCCTTGTGAACCTGCTTCTGAATCCATGCAGTGTGATAGAGTGGTGTCTGGGGCACAGCGTCATGAGTTTCGAAAGCGCAATGGGTTATGTTTCTACTGTGGTGATGCCTCTCATGCTATTTCGGTCTGCCCTAGGCGGGGAGGACGTTTTGCACGCTCAGTTGTCTTGGGTAGTGTTCAGACTAAGTTTTTATTAACTGTCACTCTGATATGCTCTCTGTCCTCATTTTCTGCTCAGGCTTTCGTTGATTCTGGAGCAGCTATTAACCTGATGGATTATGATTTTGCTAAACGTTGTGGGTTTCTCTTGATACCCCTACAGAAGTCTATTCCCCTACTGGGGATCGATTCTACCCCTTTGGCTGAGAATAAAACTCAGTTCTCTACTCAGGTGATAATGAGGGTTGAACCTGATCATCAGGAGTGCTGCAAATTTTTGGTTCTGTATAATCTGCATGATATTATCGTACTGGGTTTCCCTTGGTTGCAGTCTCATAATCCAGTTTTGGATTGGAAAACTGTGTCTGTAACCAGTTGGGGCTGCCAATGTGTTAATACCAACACTCCTGTTTTTTCTGCCATCTCCCAGGCTCAGGATGTTCCTGACTTTTTGATTGATTTTTCTGATGTGTTTAGCGAAAGTAAATCTGCATCCTTGCCTCCCCATAGGAGCTATGACTGCGCTATTGAATTAGTGCCTGGTAGTAAATTCCCTAAAGGTCGCCTTTTTAACTTGTCTGTACCTGAACATGACGCTATGCGGTCTTATATCAAGGAGTCATTGGAGAAGGGTCATATCAGACCATCCTCTTCACCCTTAGGTGCCGGTTTTTTCTTTGTGGCCAAAAAGGATGGTTCATTAAGGCCGTGTATTGATTATCGTCTTTTGAACAATATTACTGTGAAATATCAATATCCGTTACCCTTGATTTCTGACCTGTTTTCCAGGGTGAAAAATGCTACTTGGTTTACCAAGCTTGACCTCAGGGGGGCATATAACCTTATTCGCATTAAGCACGGGGATGAATGGAAGACGGCATTTAATACCCCTGAGGGGCATTTTGAGTACCTTGTGATGCCCTTTGGGCTCACTAATGCTCCTTCTGTCTTCCAGTCCTTCATGAATGACATTTTCAGGGATTTTGTGGATAAATTTCTGAAATGGACCCGGTCAAGGTTCAGGCCATCTGTGATTGGGTCCAACCTACTTCATTAAAGGCTCTTCAAAGATTTTTGGGTTTTGCCAATTTTTATCGTAAATTTATTGGTAATTTCTCGGTTATTGTTAAACCTTTAACTGATTTGACCAAAAAGGGTTCTGATGTGGTGAATTGGCCTCCTGAGGCAGTCTCTGCATTTCAGGAACTTAAGCAGAGATTCACTTCTGCTCCTGTTCTACGGCAGCCTGATGTTTCTCTACCATTTCAGGTGGAGGTTGATGCCTCTGAAATTGGGGCAGGTGCCGTTTTGTCCCAAAGAGATCCAGAGACCTCTAAAAGTAACCCTTGTGCCTTTTTCTCTCGAAAATTTTCTCCAACTGAACGTAATTATGACGTGGGTAATCGGGAGTTATTGGCCATGAAGTGGGCTTTTGAAGAGTGGAGACATTGGCTGGAGGGAGCCAAACATCAGGTGGTGGTCCTTACGGACCATAAGAATCTGGTTTATCTGGAATCTGCCAAGCGACTTAATCCTAGACAGGCCAGGTGGGCCTTGTTTTTCACACGTTTTAATTTTGTGGTTTCATTTCTTCCTGGCACTAAGAATGTTAAGGCGGATGCCCTCTCGAGGAGTTTCCTGGCGGACTCTCCTGAGTTATCTGATCCTTCTGTTATTTTGAAAGAGGGTATAGTTCTTTCCGCCATCTCGCCCAATTTGATACTGGCTCTGGAGGGGTGTCAGGAGGATAAGCCCGAGCGCTGCCCTGTTGGGAAATTGTTTGTCCCAGACCAGTGGAAAAAGAGTGTGATGTCTGAGATTCATTGTTCCGCGCTGGCCGGTCATCCCGGAATTTTTGGTACCAGAGACTTGGTTAGTCGGTCCTTTTGGTGGCCTACCTTGTCTCGTGATGTCAGGGAATTTGTGCAGTCCTGCGGGACTTGCTCTCGCTCCAAGCCTTGCTCTCGCTCTAGTGGTTTGTTGATGCCATTGCCTGTGCCCAAGAGACCATGGACCCATATCTCTATGGATTTCATTTCCGACCTCCCTGTTTCTCAGAGAATGACCGTCATCTGGGTGATTTGTGATAGATTTTCCAAGATGATACATCTTGTGCCATTACCTAAGTTGCCTTCCTCCTCTGAATTGGTGCCTTTGTTCCTTCAGCACGTGGTTCGTTTACACGGCATTCCTGAGAACATTGTGTCTGACAGAGGAGTCCAGTTTGTTTCAAGATTTTGGAGGACCTTTTGTTCTAAACTTGGTGTTCAATTGTCTTTCTCCTCGGCGTTTCATCCTCAGACCAATGGTCAAACTGAGAGAACAAACCAGACATTGGAGACTTATCTAAGATGCTTTGTGTCTGCTGATCAGGATGACTGGGTCTCTTTTTGCCTTTGGCTGAGTTTGCTCTTAATAATAGGGCTAGCTCTGCCACTTTGATGTCTCCATTTTTCTGTAATTCTGGGTTTCACCCTCGATTTTCTTCAGGACAGACGGAGGCTTCTGTCTGTCCAGGTGTTGACTCTGTTGTGGAGCGTATGCAACAGATTTGGGACCAGGTAGTGGAGAGGTTGTCCCTCTCTCAGGAGAGGGCCCAGCGGTTTGCTAACCGGCATAGGACTGATGGTCCTCGGTTTAAAGTGGGGGACTTGGTCTGGTTGTCCTCAAAAAATATTCCTATGAGAGTGGCATCTCCTAAATTTAAGCCTAGGTTCATTGGACCTTATAAGATCATGGAGATTCTTAATCCTGTTTCTTTTCGTTTGCTTCTTCCAGGGACATGTAAGATCCATAACGTGTTCCACAAGTCCTTGTTGAAGAGGTTTGTTGAGCCAGTGGTTCCTACTACTGTGCCTCCTGACCCTGTTTTGGTTGAGGGCAATCTGGAGTATGTGGTTGAGAAAATATTGAATTCTCGTTTTTCTAGACGGAAACTCCAGTATTTGGTTAAGTGGAGAGGTTATGGTCAGGAAGACAATTCTTGGGTGTTTGCTTCGGACATCCATGCTAGGAGACTAGTGTTGAGCGATACTTTCCGATATCCCTAAGTATCGGAATCGGAATGGTATCGCCGATACCATTAAGATATCGGCGATACCCGATACCGATACCGGAAGTCCCATGTAAGTCTATGGGAACAAAATATTTGGAACTAAAAAAACCCCATTCTTTCCTTGTAAACACTAAATATACACACATAGAATACATATATATATACATGTCATTGTGACATATATATATATATACATATATGTAAAGTTTATACACTTCTACATAGTAAAATATCCTCTGATTCAATTGCCGGGTAAAGCCGGCTTCAGTGAAAAGACAGAAGCACCCGACATGAAATGACACTTGGTGTACATAGGGTTAACCATGTCTTTTCATGTCCTTTGCTATCTGATTTGCACAAACAATTACATCAGTCTATGTTTGCAAAATTTCACACCTGTAGGGGTTAATTAAAGGTGTAAATTCGTTGTAAAAAAAACGGACTTTTTTGCTACGAATTTACACCTTTAATTAACCCCTACAGGAGTGAAATTTTGCACACATAGACTGATTTAATTGTTTGTGCAAATCAGATAGCAAAGGACATGGTTAACCCTATGTACACCAAATGTCATTTCATGTCGGGTTCTGCATTTTCACAAAAGCCGGCAATTGAATTAGCGGCTATTATACTATGTAGAAGTGTATGAACTATAAATATATATATATATATATATATATATATGTGTCACAAACTCAATGACATGTATATATATATATGAGGTGTAAAATTGCTGAAAAAAAATGCGTGGGCTCCCGCCCTATTTTCGCAACCAGACAGACAAAGCCAGTGAGTGGGGCAGATAATAATAGCCCAGAGAGGGACCATTATTTTTGGCCCCCCCCCGGCTACTAACATCTGCCCCCAGACACCCCAGAAAGGGCAAATCTCTAATTAGATTTGCCCTTTCTGGCACTTTGCCCGTCTATTCCCATTGCCCTGTAGCGGTGGCGAATGGGTTAATAATGGGTTAAAATGACCTTGCAATTGAAAGGTCACTTTAAGCCAGGTTAATAATTGAGAGCTGTCAATTAGACAACTATCAATTATTAATCCTATTGTATGAAAGAAAAATCAAACACACACACTTTAATAAAAAAGAAGTTTAATGAAATAATCACAGTTTTTGACCATATTTTATTTACCTGCTAAAACCATTTCCTGTAATAAAAATAAAATAATAAAGCAAAATTATTCTTACCAATCCGATGCACAGTCAGGTCCCACGGTGTAATCCTTCAGAAAGGGTTAATGTTTACTGCAGGGACCGCAGCTAATGCTGCAGCCTCACAGTAAACCCCCAAATGAATGAGTTCCTCTCCTGGCTGACAGGAGAGGAAGTGGAAAGCTTAATTGATTGCTTTCCACTTTCACTTCAGGTCAGCCAGGGACACCATCAGTGACGTCAGAGGGAACTGATTAACAAAAATAGGGGTTCCCTTCGAAAAAAAAATGGCATGGGGTCCCCCTATTTTTGTTAACCAGCCAGATGAAGCAGACCGCTGAGGCCTGGATTTTCAGGCTGTTAAGGAGCCAAGATCCATGGACCTTGCCAGCCTGATAATACCAGGCCACAGCAGTCTGCATATCTTGGCTGATTAACAAAAATAGGGGATCCCTCGAAAAAAATTAGCGTGGGGTCCCCCCTATTTTTGTTAACCAGCCAGATGAAGCAGACCGCTGAGGCCTGGTTTTTCAGGCTGGTAAGGATCCAATATCCATGGACCTTGCAAGCCTGATAATACCAGGCCACAGCAGTCTGCTTAGCTTGGCTGGTTAACAAAATAGGGAATCCCCTCGAAAAAAAACGGCGTGGGGATCCCCCTATTTTTGTTAACCAGCCAAGTAAAATGCAGACTGCTGCGGCCTGGTATTAAAAGACTGTCAAGGCCCATGGATTTTGGCCCTCAACAGCCTGATAATACCAGGCTACAGCAGCCCCACATTTGGCGCATCAAAAGATGTGCCAATTGTGGCACTTACCCGACTCTTCCCACTTGCCCTGTAGCGGTGGCAAGCGGGGTAATAAGGGGTTATTGTCACCGTTGATTGCACGGTGACAATAAGCCCGGTTAATAATGGAGAGGTGTCAATAAGACACCGATCCATTATTAATCCCAAAGTTATTAAATGTTTAAAAAAAAGACACAGCAAGAAAAAAGTCTTTTAATGAAATAAAAGAGACAACACAGTTTTCATTTTTTTTATTACTCTCTCATTCCTGCGACGCCATCGATCTCCTGTAAAAAAATAAAAAAAACAAACCAACAGTATACCACCTGTCCGACGCAGTCCATAGTAACGATTGTCCCACGACGATCCAGCTCTGCTACATCGGAATGACAGGCAGAGCCTGTCATCCCGGCGCAGCACAGCTGATTACCTGCTTCCCCGGCGGTGACGTCATCGGACTGCTTTACGGCCGCGATTACCCAGCAGTCACTGCAGTTATCGCGAGATACTGCATGTGACCGCCGGGGAGAAGAGGATGGCGGCCATTAAGCAGCCCGGGATGTGACCGCCGGAGATCTTCTGCCGGGTAAGTGCCGCTGACTCCTGACAGACCCGACCGACGGACACTGACAGTGACAGTGACAATTCCGATTCCGGTATCCGATATGACGAAAATATCGGAACTCGGGATCGGAATTCCGATACAGCCAATATCGGCCGATACCCGATATTTGCAGTATCGTATCGCTCAACACTATAGGAGACTCATCCGTGCGTATCATAGAACTCATCCTGACCGACCTGGTTGCTCAAGTGAGGGTTCGGTGACCCCTCCTCAAGGGGGGGGTACTGTTGTGAATGGACTTGAAATGAGTTCTGAGCAGAGGCTCCCTCTGGTGGTTACAAGCGGTACTGGACTGTCCAGTGAAGATTGTGAGGAGTGGGAATCAGGTGTTACTGACTGGTCTTATATAAGGGAGTCGCCTTCCCATCAGGGTTGCCGGTGATCAATTGTTGTGGTCTCACTCCATGATTCCTGTTTCCTTTGTAGCCTGCTGTGTCGTGTCTGCATCTCCTGCTTACAGATAAGACATTTTCTTCTTTTTGTTTTGTGCTTTATTTTTGCATTTTGTCCTGCACTTCTGTGGGGGCCTTCAGGGTCCCCTCCGGGGGCTGTTGCCCTCTCAGTTTAGTTCAGCCACTGATGTTTGTACTTTTGCTTTTTCCAGTTTCTTCAGTGGCTGCTGTTTTGATTTTGTTACACCAGAGAACTAATTTAGGTGGTAGAGGTTGTGTGATCTCAGGTGTTTTTGAAATTAGTAGAGTTGGTGCTTTGCAGGGTTTTTTGGGATTGCAGTAAGTACCCTTCCTATCCATTTCTATTTAGTTAGTTTGGGCCCCAACGTTTGCTCATACTATTTTCTGTCTGTGTCAGTATTTCTTCTTGTCTAACAGCCATTACATGTTTGGGGGCTTTCTATGTTCTTTGGGGATCTGCTCCGGGCAGATAGCTTTCCTATTTTTATCTTTAGGTGTAGTTAGTTTCTCAGGCTGTGATGAGGCGTCTAGGACCAACGTAGGAACGCTCCACGGCTGCCTCTAGTTGTGGTGGTTAGTCAGGGTACTGCAATCTCATAGATTCCAACTGCTCTGGTGTATTGCCTTTTTTACCTGCACTCCTCAGTTACCGAAACATAACAGTGTAGGTGCATATCACTCAGGATAGCAACCCGCTTCACTGTGACTTCCCTAGTCGACAGTATAACCAACTGCTGAGTCTCTGGTGCCCAGTTCACACTACACGCTTCCATTGCCTTTCTAAATGCCTCATGCACATCCTGACTGGCACAAGCTTCTCTCATGTCCTCGGGTACCTCTACCATACACTTGAAGAGCGGAGTCTCATCCTATTCAGGAATGGATGGCTCCTGCTTTGAGTTGGATAATTCCCTCAAGTCATCTGCCATCACCGGGTGATTGTCTAGTTCAGCTTTTAGCACAAGCTCTCCCTGTACTTCACACTCTTCAAGACCCCTAGCCAAGATGGGCATTTGCAGCTCCACCTCCTTACCACTCTGGCACTGCCGTTCTAAGTGTGCGACCATCATCTACTTCTCCTGTAGAAGCCCTCTTAATAATTCTCTGAGCACCTCTGTATCTTCCAATATGGCCTTGTTCACGTTTTGACACGTTGACAGGTGAACTCTGAGCTCTCAGACTTCCTTTTCCAACTCATCCACTCTGTGTTCAACCGCTTGTCTCAGGACCTTCTCTCGCTCGACATGGTCTCTTACTGTCTCTTTAAACATCTCCATTTCATGATCCTGTTTCCTTTTGGTTAGCATGTGTCGCACAATAAGTTCTTTAATTATATTTTCAGTTATAGATGGGGTAGCTTGCCCACCCACTTTCGGCCGCTCCAGAATTCTACCTGCTCCTTCATTATTACCATGATCCTAAATATTTTAGGCAATAACAGTTCAAGATACAAGTTTAAACATGATCTATAGTGGTGGGTGCCACATAGAAAAGAAGTGATTCAAAAGAGCTCAGTGACTTAAAAATGAAAATTTTTATTACAAATATTATTAAAAAACAACAATTTGAACATAGAGTAAAAGGGGAGTTTCCAATAATTAGGGTAGAGAAAACAGAGAGAAGTTAAAGGTAATTAATCTCTCTAAGTACAAATTATCTCAAGTGCAGATTGAACTCCTGGAGAGGGGTTTAACATTTTCACCCTCATGTCATTTAGATGCCTTCACGGCGGTAAAGGACCTGCACCTCTTCTCCAGGAAGCTCATCCTTAAAAAATTACACTATAAGAGTAGAGAAAGAACAAATTTGGATCACACATTCTCTACAAGGGAAGAAATTGAAACCCTAAGGAATCTAGAGGAACTCCTACATGAAAACACACCAACTGTGGTAAGTACTTTTCCCCATGAACTATTCAACAAAAGTCGTAAGTTTCCTTCCATCAGTATTTGTCCATCTGTTGAAGTATTTACGAAAATACTCACCTCAGAAATTGAAGCCCTCCCACCTATACCCTCTTGGACATCTAATCTTAGTAGGGAGGAGAAGAAGGTCCTTACCGAACTACAGAATTTGAAAGACATTGTATTTAAACCTGCGGACAAAGGGGGTAATCTCTTGGTCTGGTCTATCCAGCTGTATGAAAAGCAGGCTAATAAGTTGCTGAATACTCCTAATTGCTATCGCCAATTATCATTTAATCCCCTTCCTAAATTTCAGACGGATTTATTGACCATTGTTGACAAAGCTTTCCAGCTGGGCATCATTCCTAAAACCATGGTAGAAACCATCTGTAACCTACATCCTAAACTCTCTACCTTATACCTCATACCCAAACTCCACAAAAATCCCACAGATCCTCCAGGGAGACCGATTATATCCGGTAATGACAGTCTATGTGAATTGATTTCAAACTTCATTGATTTCTATTTGAAACCTATTGTGTCCACTCTTCCATCTTACATACAGGATACAACAGCAGCATTGCAGAGACTGGATCACCTCTATCTTGAGGACCATATGATCATGGTCACAGCAGATGTTGAGGCCCTGAATGCTTCCATAAGACACACTGACGGGTTGAAAGCAATAGCTTGGTATTTTAAGAACAGCAATTTGGAACCTACTATGATTGATTTAGTTCTCACCTTATGGGATTTTGTTCTCAATCATAATATTTTTACCTTCAAGAAAATGATTTATTTGCAGACTCAAGGCACGTCTATGGGGGCCTCTTGTGCCCCCTCATATGCCAATTTATTTTTAAGAGGGTGGGAAAGGGAGATTTTTCAGAGTGACACCATCACTGAAATACAGTGGATACAAGGGTGGATGAGGTATATCGATGATATCTGGTTTATATGGGAAGGGTCCATTGATAATCTTCACTCCTTAATGAGGAAACTTAATAACAACAACCTCAATATCACACTTACTTACCATTTTGGCAGGAACCTTGATTTTCTGGACCTTAAAATAAATCTATCCATGACAGGCCTGGTTGAAACCAACCTATATAGGAAACCCACTGCCACCAATTCTCTCCTACATGCCACATGATCTCATCCATCTGCGACCATCAAAGGCATACCGACAGGTCAATTTCTGAGATTGAAAAGAATTTGTTTTGAACAATCTACTTTTGAAAATCAGGCAGTAGATTTAACAAAAAGGTTCATGAGTCGAGGATATAGTAAACGCAGCATTAAATATGGATATAGAAGGGCTAGAAGAACACCTAGGGAACACTTATTATATCCCCTTCAAAAAATCCATAATCAAAAGGAAGATCAGATAAGATACATTTCCACTTTTAAAAACCAATGGGAAGATCTGAGGGATCTCTTTAAAAAACATTGGAAAATATTACTGACTGATCCTATCCTAAGAAACATCCCCCCCTTCTCCTTTGTTGGTCGCTAGAAGAAGCCCAAACTTAAAGGGCATACTGGTACGTAGTCATTATGATCCTCCCACTGACAACAACATAAAAAATGCACGAAATGGGTTCTTTGCCTGTGGACTCTGCAAAGCCTGTACCAATATGAAAAAGTCTGATTCTTTCAAAAGTCATGATGGCTCCAAGCACTTTAAAATTATAACACATCTGACGTGCACATCCCAAGGTGTGATATATCACGCCACATGCCCTTGTGACTTAATTTACATCGGTCTAACTGCGCGTGAATTTAAGATCAGAGTTTACGAACATATAAGGGATATAGAGAAATCTAAAACAATTGAGGATCCATCACTTAAAAACTCTGCCTGGCCATTTTAAAGTCCACCCTCAAGGCCTGAATTTTAAGGCCATTAATCAAATAAAGTTAGGAATACGAGGTGGAGACCTTGGCAAATCTCTGTTACGACTAGAGAGCAAATGGATATACCACCTTAATACAATTGCTCCATATGGCCTCAATGAAAGTTTCGGATTTAATTCATTTCTCTAAACCCATATTTTTGCTGACAGCATGATTATTGCCTTTAATCCCTAAATTTTTCTATTTCTGATTTGTTTTTAATAGGTGTTTTTTATTATTATTTGTCTGTTCGTCCTATCATGTTTTAACAGTCTGATATATTATTTGTATCGATTTTATATATTTATTTTTTCTCTTTGTATTTTCAGTCATGTATTTTCAGTCATGCATTCTTCTAGAAGGTGCTTGCCTCCGATAGGTGATGTGTGGGTGATGTGTGGTCCTTTCTGTCGGTGTTCTCAATGACGGTGTTCCTGCGTTTCCTGGGTCCTTGCGAGAGAGGGTGATGGATGCCTTTCACGAAATAAGAATGAGATCCAATATTTATTCATCACATTATAATGCTGTTATATATCCCCTATTTGCAGTATACTATTTGTGCACTTTGCCCTTTGCACTATCCCATGCAATGTTCCCATTTTGAATATCAATGCCCATTTAGGTATTTATATATCATCTTTTATATCTTTTATATATTTTGTATCCTTTATTTTAAAATTATATCAATCATATTTATGAATAAGATTGTTTAGATAACACTTACTACACGTTTCTTCCACTTCACAATAAGTAGCATTCTGTACTAGTGTTGAGCGATACGATACCGCAAGTATCGGGTATCGGCCGATATTAGCTGTATCGGCCTTTCGATACTTTGTTCCGATATTTTCCATATATCGTATACCGGAATCGGAAGTTCCCATAATTCTTTGAGAGGCAATGTGATTTTAGTCAGCCAATGAGGAATCCTAAGAAGTGTGGGCACATCCTGTACTGCTGCGGTCATGTTAACTAATGGCATGGCTGTGATTGGATGCTGAAATGATGTCAGAATGCACTATAAAAGGCGCCGCCGCCGCCGCCATTTTAGCGTCACTGTGCTGTGAATTCAGTTAGGGACAGAACGCTGCTGTACTGACTCTGAGGGACAGTTAGAGATTGCGATTTAGTGTAGTGTGCTTTAGGCAGGCTAGTTTACCAACCGCTGTGTAAAGCTTCCTTTTGCCTGCAGTGTTGTTTTAACAGCTCTGCAAGGTGTGTGTGAGTGCAGGTGACGCTGCAGTTTCCTCTGCATGCAACGCTGTCTGTAGGCATCTGCACGTGTCACTCACAGACTCTTTTCTTTTTCTTCAGTGTAATTCTTGCTGCTCCATGCAATTTAAATTTTAGTGTGACGCGCTTCCATCCGTATACAATACATTGGTTGCAAACACTATAGAAGTAGACAAAGGAGTAGCCTTTCACAGATTGTGAACAGTTGTGTTTCAGTGTTCACTTCAGTCTGTGTTTTTTATTTTTTGAGTGCACATCACGCTCCAGTTACTTGTTCAAGCACTGCTGCTTGTACTCTGCTGAGCGTGTCTCAGTGCCTCATCCTTTTCATTTCTCTCCAATTGGTTCTGCTCCATTCCATTTAAAATAAATATAATCTATTAGTGTGACGCGCTTCCATCCGTATCCAATACATTGGTTGCAAACACTATAGAAGTAGACAAAGGAGTAGCCTTTCACAGATTGTGAACAGTTGTGTTTCAGTGTTCACTTCAGTCTGTGTTTTTTATTTTTTGAGTGCACATCACGCTCCAGTTACTTGTTCAAGCACTGCTGCTTGTACTCTGCTGAGCGTGTCTCAGTGCCTCATCCTTTTCATTTCTCTCCAATTGGTTCTGCTCCATTCCATTTAAAATAAATATAATCTATTAGTGTGACGCGCTTCCATCCGTATCCAATACATTGGTTGCAAACACTATAGAAGTAGACAAAGGAGTAGCCTTTCACAGATTGTGAACAGTTGTGTTTCAGTGTTCACTTCAGTCTGTGTTTTTTATTTTTTGAGTGCACATCACGCTCCAGTTACTTGTTCAAGCACTGCTGCTTGTACTCTGCTGAGCGTGTCTCAGTGCCTCATCCTTTTCATTTCTCTCCAATTGGTTCTGCTCCATTCCATTTAAAATAAATATAATCTATTAGTGTGACGCGCTTCCATCCGTATCCAATACATTGGTTGCAAACACTATAGAAGTAGACAAAGGAGTAGCCTTTCACAGATTGTGAACAGTTGTGTTTCAGTGTTCACTTCAGTCTGTGTTTTTTATTTTTTGAGTGCACATCACGCTCCAGTTACTTGTTCAAGCACTGCTGCTTGTACTCTGCTGAGCGTGTCTCAGTGCCTCATCCTTTTCATTTCTCTCCAATTGGTTCTGCTCCATTCCATTTAAAATAAATATAATCTATTAGTGTGACGCGCTTCCATCCGTATCCAATACATTGGTTGCAAACACTATAGAAGTAGACAAAGGAGTAGCCTTTCACAGATTGTGAACAGTTGTGTTTCAGTGTTCACTTCAGTCTCTGCGTAATAACCACACTTAGGCCTTATAACTTTTCTGACTTTCTTTATCAATCTACCAAGATGAAGAAGGCAGGGAGTAAGGCACGTGGTCGTGGCGTGGAGTTTCAGCAGGGAGAGGACGTGGGGATTCTGTGGCTGCTGCCGCCCTCAGTGACACAGCATCCACCAGTTTTACCCATGAGCGTTCCTTTATGCGCACTTTGGTAGGAGCTCGGCGTGCCCCCCTGCTGCGGGAAGAACAAATTGAAGCCGTTGTTGGTTGGATGGCAGCCAATGCATCGACTTCAATTCCTTCCACCTCCTCTCAGGAACACAACACTGTTGAGCAACCATCTGTCTGTTCACCGCCTGTCAAATTGCCCAGGCAGTCAGAGAGTTCTGTACAGGAGCCAGCTGAGTCTCTGCTTCTGTTCTCAGAATCTGTTGGCTCGCAAACACGGGCACAGGCAAGCAGCATTCTGCAATTTGAAGAAGAGGGAGTATGCAGTGATGCGCAACAGCTGTGTCTCTCTCAATCTGAAGAGGCGGGTGAGCCAGTGCCGATGGACAGCACACCGCAGAACGCATCTTATGATGATGATGAGACTCAGTGCCAGGTTTTGTGGAGCATGGTGCTGCCCAGACCATCCAACAGCAGCAGGTGTTGGAAGAGGGTAGTGGAGATGATGAAGTCCGAGACCCAACATGGCGTGAGCAACAGGAAGGTGGTGGGAGCAGCTCTGAGGAAGAGATTGTCCCAACGGTACAAAGAGGAGGGAGAGGTAGGCTGCAGACTCGCTTGCCTGTAGCCTCCAGTTTGGCACCTGTTGGGAGCAGTTCTCTTAGAAATGTCAAAATTGGCGCTCCCATGACTTGCACTGCGTGGTCCTTTTTTGACAGACTTGTAGATGATATTTGCTATGTTCAATGCAAGCTGTGTAAGCAAAAAGTTAAAAGAGGTAAAAATATCAGTAACCTGAATACCACAAATATGTGGAAACATGTACGGACAAAGCACGTAGCTGAGTTACAAAGACACACTGGAGATGTAGGCCAACCTACAGCAGCACCTACATCTTCAGGTCGTGTTGGAGCCTCTACCTCCAGCTCACACACACCTGGTTCGGCTTCCTCACAGGATCTCCATGGAAGAACCTCGGTCACTGTTGTCCATAGACAAACTGTTATTCCACCCACAGCAGCAAGTTCACAGTCATCGTCACACTCCCAGACCACAAAACAGCCATCGGTACCACAGGCATGGGATAAAAGACGGCCATACTCGGCAAACCATCCACGAGCACAGGCTCTGAATGCTGGCATTGCAAAACTCCTGTCCCTTGAAATGCTGTCATTCAGGCTGGTGGAGACTGACAGTTTCAGGAACTTTATGGCATTGGCAGTCCCACAATATAATGTGCCAAGCCGATTTTATTTCAGCAGGCAAGCCGTCCCTGCTCTGCAAAAACATGTCGAGGGAAACATTAAACATGCGCTACTAAACGCCGTCAGTAGCAGGGTCCACCTGACCACCGATGCGTGGACCAGTACCCATGGCCAGGGACGATACCTTTCCCTCACTGCCCATTGGTCAATGTTGTGGAGCCGGGTACAGATCTTGCCAGTGGCGCTGTACGTGTTCTGCCAACTCCAAGGATTGCAGGAATCCAGTCTGTACACATTGATTCCTCCTCCTACTCCAGTTCCTCAGAATCATCGCTGCACGAGCCGTCACGGTATACCTCCACATGGACCCGTGAACGCTTACCTGTTGCGACCGATATGAGCACAGCCGTGGCCAAACGTCAACAGGCCGTCCTGAAATTAATTTCCATGGGGAATCGAAGCCACACAGCGCAGGAGCTCTGGGATGCCATCAAGCAGGAGAGCGACGTGTGGTTTTTGTCAGCTAATCTCCAGCCAGGCTTGGTAGTGTGTGACAATGGCCGAAATCTGGTGGCAGCTCTGGGCCTTGGCAACCTCACTCACATACCATGTCTGGCACATGTGCTCAACTTGGTCGTGCAGAGTTTTTTGAGGGACTATCCGGATCTTGATGCACTGCTGCACAAGGTCCGCCTAGAGTGCGCTCACTTGCGACGTTCCAGCATGGCCAGATCGCGCATTGCAGCTCTGCAAGTCAGATTTCGCCTTCCTGAACATCGCATCATATGTGACGTACCCACCAGGTGGAATTCCACGTTACATATGTTGGAGCGGTTGTGTGAGCAGCAGCCAGCAGTAATGGAGTATCAGCTGCAACAGGCGCAATCAACTCGCAATTTGCGCCGTTCACACTTCACCACTACTGAGTGGGCCTCTATGAAGGACATCTGCGACGTTTTGCGTGCGTTTGATGTCTCAACGCGGATGGCGAGTGCAGATGATGCACTAGTCAGCATGACTGTCCCCCTTATCTGCCTGCTTCAGAAATCACTGAAAGCACTAAAGGAAGAGGTTTTGGAAGAGGTGGAGGATGAGGAGTCACAAATTCAATTACCTTCAGGACAGTCAGCGCAACGTGGTTCCTCACAAAGGGCTGGGCAGGGCTCACTTTGTGAGGAGGATGAGGAGGAGGAGTCAATGGAGGAGGAAGAAATCCCTACAGAGGGAGGTACACAACGCTCTAGTCAGTATGTAGAGCGAGGGTGGGGTGATGCAGAGGAGGCAGAGATGACGCCTCTTCCAGAGGACAGCCTTTGTTGGCCAGTTGGGAGTCTGCAGCACATGGTTGATTTCATGCTTCAGTGCCTGAGAAACGACCGCCGCATCGCCCACATTCTCACCACGTCAGATTATTGGGTGTACACCCTCCTAGACCCTCGCTACCGGGACAACTTACAAACCCTCATCACACCGGTGAACGGGACCGTAAAATGCAGGAGTACCAAGACACACTGGTGCAATCCATACTGTTGTACATTCCAGCCGAGAGAGCTGCTGCTGCTGCTACTGCTTTACAAAGCAGCTCTGTGCGTCGAGGCAGTGTAGACACCTCTACAACAAGAGGGAGCACAAGCAGCGCCTCTGCACAGGGCAAGAGCTGTATGTTACAAATGTGGCGAAGTTTTGTGACAGCGCCAGCAAGGTCTACACCATCCGAGACGGCTCCAGTCACCAGGAAGAAACGTTTCCGTAAGATGGTGACAGACTACTTGGCTTTCCCTCTAAGTGTACTCCCAGATGCCTCTTCCCCTTTCAAATTTTGGGTCTCTAAGTTGGATACATGGCCAGAGCTTAGCCAGTATGCATTGGAGGTGCTGGCTTGCCCTGCTGCCAGTGTATTATCTGAGCGCGTCTTTAGTGCTGCAGGTGGTGTAGTAACAGACCGTCGCATGCGACTATCCTCAGAGAATGTAGACCGGCTTACTTTTCTGAAAATGAACAAGGCATGGATCTCACCTGAATTTGCCTGTCCGTTTTCAGATTAAATAACTGTTTGGCAACGTTTTCCATGTCTCCTGTTATGTTCATCTTTCTACCACCTGAACTCTACTCCCTGGGCTACAACACCGCCATTTGTTGCTCGTAAGTAATTGGCAGGGGTACTGACTCCTGGCCAGCCTGGTTACAGCACGACAGCTGTTTCCTGGCAGTGTGAACGTCAATTATCCTCCAATAAGTTGTGCTGTCGTGTTGCATTCGGGTTAGCCGACTCTATGGTGCCTGCAGTTTAGGTGATTCCTATGTGTGCTGTGGGATATGTAAATAAAGGCGGTTTCCATTGTGACAATAGGACAAGCACCCACTGTAGGACTGTGTGATTCGGTAACTGCGGACGGCTTGCGTCCTGTCAACTTACATTTTCATGGGTGCGTTCTGCTACCCGTCCGGGGTCCAGTACCGTCAACTGGTTCTCCCCAGTGCCTTTGGCCTAGGTGCCTCCATCTCCGATCCGAGTTCACCAACGTCTGCTGGTCCTTGGTAGTGCTTTGGAGCACAGGTACCTCCTGCTTAGTAACCGTGTCACAGTAACGTCAGCTGGTACTCGGTTGTGACATTGCCTCTTTTCCTTCTGCTACCCGTCCGGGTCCAGTACCGTCAACTGGTTCTCCCCAGTGCCTTTGGCCTAGGTGCCTCCATCTCCGTATCCGAGTTCCACCAACGTCTGCTGGTCCTTGGTAGTGCTTTGGAGCACAGGTACCTCCTGCTTAGTAACGTGTCACAGTAACGTCAGCTGGTACTCGGTTGTGACATTGCCTCTTTTCCTTCTGCTACCCGTCCAGGGTCCAGTACCGTCAACTGGTTCTCCCCAGTGCCTTTGGCCTAGGTGCCTCCATCTCCGTATCCGAGTTCCACCAACGTCTGCTGGTCCTTGGTAGTGCTTTGGAGCACAGGTACCTCCTGCTTAGTAACCGTGTCACAGTAACGTCAGCTGGTACTCGGTTGTGACATTGCCTCTTTTCCTTCTGCTACCCGTCCGGGGTCCAGTACCGTCAACTGGTTCTCCCAGTGCCTTTGGCCTAGTGCCTCCATCTCCGTATCACGAGTTCCAGCAACGTCTGCTGGTCCTTGGTAGTGCTTTGGAGCACAGGTACCTCCTGCTTAGTAACCGTGTCACAGTAACGTCAGCTGGTACTCGGTTGTGACATTGCCTCTTTTCCTTCTGCTACCCTCCGGGGTCCAGTACCGTCAATGGTTCTCCCAGTGCCTTTGGCCTAGGTGCCTCCATCTCCGTATACCGAGTTCCACCAACGTCTGCTGGTCCTTGGTAGTGCTTTGGAGCACAGGTACCTCCTGCTTAGATAACCGTGTCACAGTAACGTCAGCTGGTACTCGGTTGTGACATTGCCTCTTTTCCTTCTGCGTGCCTCCGGGTTCCCAGTCAGCTGGTCCTCGTATTCCATTGTCTCTTGCTCCATCTGATACCCGTCAGGGTTCCAGTAACGTCAGCTGGTTCTCTGAAATTAGACGACCTTAAAGACCACCCAGAAGAAGATGACACAACAAGGACGACGAGCATGAGCCAACCAGCCTGAACACCATCACAAAGAAAAATAAAAGATTACCCAGAGAAGATCACCAACAGGATCAAAGAAGGTTAAGACAAACTACAAGATACAGAACAAGAGACAGAAGAACAATAAGCAGAAGATCAAAAAGCAGAAGAACATGAAGTATAAGACCAAAATGAAGAGCAAAATATATGCTCTAAATTCTAAGCAGAAGAAGACTAAGCAGTGTATGGGGTGAGTCCGTTCCTCCTCGTGGTGCCCCTGGAAAATGCCTGCTGCTGCAGGCTAAACTGAACACGGACAAATACTGTTGTAATTTAAATCTTTTGTGACAGCAAGAACGGAAGATGAACAATTCATACTTTTACAGATTACAAGTACAGGAATCTCTGTCACAAATAAGAATATGATGAAGAAGATGAAGAGGAAGAAGATGAAGAATTTGAATATGAAGAAGATTAATTAGTTTAATAATAACAATATATAATGTAAACAAAACATGAATAGCAAGAAGTTTAACCCCTTAGTGACAGAGCCATTTTGCAGCTTAATGACGGGCCAATTTTTACAATTCTGACCACTGTCACTTTATGAGGTTATAACTCTGGAACGCTTTAAAGAATCCCGCTGATTCTGAGATTGTTTTTTCGTGACATATTGTACTTCACGTTAGTGGTAAAATTTCTTTGATATGACTTGTGTTTATTTATGAAAAAAACGGAAATATGGCGAAAATTTTGAAAATTTAACAATTTTCAAACTTTAAATTTTTATGCCCTTAAATCAGAGAGATATGTCACACAAATTTCTTAATAAATAACATTTCCCACATGTCTACTTTACATCAGCACAATTTTGGGACCAAAATTTTTTTTGTTACGAAGTTATAAGGGTTAAAAGTTGACCAGCGATTTCTCATTTTTACAACACCATTTTTATTTTAGGGACCACCTCACATTTGAAGTCACTTTGAGGGGTCTATATGATAGAAAATAGCCAAAAGTGACACCATTCTAAAAACTTCACCCCTCAAGGTGCTCAAAACCACATTCAAGAAGTTTATTAACCCTTTACGTGCTTCACAGGAACTGAAGCAATGTGGAAGGAAAAAATTAACATTTAACTTTTTTTGCAAAAACTTTAATTCGGAACCTATTTTTTTTATTTTCAACTGTTAAAAGAAAAAATGAACCACAAAATTTGTTGTGCAATTTCTCCTGATTAAGCCGATACCCCATATGTGGGGGTAAACCACTTTTTGGGCGCACGGCAGAGGTTGCAAGGGAAGGAGCGACATTTGACTTTTTCAACGCAGAATTGGCTGGACGCCATGTCGCGTTTGTAGAGGCCCTGATGTGTCTAAACAGTGGAAACCCATCACAAGTGACCCCATTTTGGAAACTAGACCCCTAAGGAACTTATCTAGATGTGTGGTGAGCACTTTGAACCTCCAAGTGCTTCACAGAAGTTTATAACATAGAACAGTGAAAATAAAAAAATCATATTTTTTCCACAAAAACAATCTTTTCACCCCAATTTTTATTTTCCCAAGGGTAACAAGACCCCAAAAGTTTTTGTGCAATTTGTCCTGAGCATTCTGATACCCCATATGTGGGGGTAAACCACTGTTTGGGTGCAAGGCAGAGCTTGGAAGGGAAGGAGCGCCGTTTGACTTTTTCAGCGCAGAATTGTCTGGACGTCATGTCGTGTTTGTAGAGGTCCTGATGTGTCTAAACAGTGGAAACCCCCCACAAGTGACCCATTTTGGAAATTAGACCCCCTAAGGAACTTATCTAGATGTGTGGTGAGCACTTTGAACCTCCAAGTGCTTCACAGAAGTTTATAACATAGAACCGTGAAAATAAAAAATCATATTTTTTCCACAAAAACGATCTGTTTACCCCAATTTTTATTTTCCCAAGGGTAACAAGACCCCAAAAGTTTTTGTGCAATTTGTCCTGAGCATGCCGATACCCCATATGTGGGGGTAAACCACTGTTTGGGCGCACGGCAGGGCTTGGAAGTGAAGGAGCGCCGTTTGACTGTTTCAAACCAAAATTGGCTGGAATTGAAATTGGACGCCATGTCGCGTTTGGAGAGCCCCTGATACGCCTAAACAGTCGAAACCCCCACAAATCACACCATTTTGGAAACTAGACCCCTTAAGGAACTTATCTAGATGTGTGGTGAGCACTTTGAACCCCAAGTGCTTCACAGAAATTAATAAACGTAGAGCCGTGAAAATAAAAAATATTTTTTTCCTCAAAAATGATTCTTTAGCCCGCTATTTTTTTTATTTTCCCAAGGGTAACAGGAGAAATTGGACCCAAAAAGTTGCTGTGCAATTTTTCCTGAGTACGCTGATACCCCATATGTGGGGTGAAACCACTGTTTGGGCGCATGGGAGTGCTTGGAAGGGAAGGAGCGCCATTTTGTAATGCAGACTTTGATGGAATGTTCTGCGGGCGTCATGTTGTGTTTGCAGAGCCCTTGATGTACCTAAACAGTAGAAACCCCCTGCAAGTGACACCATTTTGGAAACTAGACCCCCCAAGGAGCTTATCTAGATGTGTGGTGAGCACTTTGAACCCCCAAGTGCTTCACAGAAATTTATAAACGCAGAGCCGTGAAAATGAAAAATCATTTTTTTTCTCAAAAATGTTTTTTTTAGCCAGCTATTTTTTATTTTCCCAAGGGTAACAGGAGAAATTAGAATCCCAAAATTGGTGTGCAATTTGTCCTGAGTACGCTGATACCCCATATGTTGGGGTAAACCACTGTTTGGGCGCACGGCAGGGCTCGGAAGGGAGGGAGCGACATTTGACTATTTGAAAGCCACGTCGTGTTTGGAGACCCCCTGATGTGTCTAAACAGTGGAAACCCCCCACAAGTGACCCCATTTTGGACACTAGACACCTTAAGGAACTTATCTAGATGTGTGGTGAGCACTTTGAACCCCAAGTGTTTCACAGAAATTTATAAACGCAGAGCCGTGAAAATGAAAAATCATTTTTTTTCTCAAAAATGTTTTTTTTAGCCAGCTATTTTTTATTTTCCCAAGGGTAACAGGAGAAATTAGAACCCCAAAATTGGTGTGCAATTTGTCCTGAGTATGCTGATACCCCATATGTTGGGGTAAACCACTGTTTGGGCGCACGGCAGGGCTCGGAAGGGAGGGAGCGACATTTGACTTTTTGAAAGCCACGTCGTGTTTGGAGACCCCCTGATGTGTCTAAACAGTGGAAACCCCCACAAGTGACCCCATTTTGGAAGCTAGACCCCTTAAGGAACTTATCTAGATGTGTGGTGAGCACCTTGAACCCCAAGTGTTTCACAGAAATTTATAAATGCAGAGCTGTGAAAATAAAAAATCATTTTTTTCTCAAAAATGATTTTTTTAGCCAGCTATTTTTTATTTTCCCAAGGGTAACAGGAGAAATTAGAACCCCAAAATTGGTGTGCAATTTGTCCTGAGTACGCTGATACCCCATATGTTGGGGTAAACCACTGTTTGGGCGCACGGCAGGGCTCGGAAGGGAGGGAGCGCCATTTGACTTTTTGAACGCCACGTCGTGTTTGGAGACCCCCTGATGTGCCTAAATAGTGGAAATCCCTCAATTCTAGCTCCAACCCTAACCCCAACACACCCCTAACCCTAATCCCAACCCTAATCCTAACCTAAATCCCAACCCTAATTCCAACCCTAACCTTAATTGTAACCCTAACCCTAATTTTAACCCTAACCCTAATTGTAACCTTAACCCTAATTATAACCCTAATTATAACCCTAACCCTAAGGCTAGGTTCATTTTGCGTTTTACCAGCCCGTTCAACACATAGCGTTGACGGGCTGGTAACGGTATATCATAACACGATCGCGTTATGCTATACCCGCTAGCGCAAAGGAATCAGCAGATGATTCATCTGCGCTAGCGGTGACGGAGCCCAGACGCTGCAGCCCGCGTCCGAGGCTCCGTCACTGAATGATGGCACGTCGCAAACGCATACCGCTTTACGGCATGCGTCGCGATGCGCCCTCAAATGGGGGTGAATGGCAGCGTTAACGGACTGCGTTACACCGCGTTATACCGCGGTGTAACGCAGTCCGTCTAACGGACTGCCATAACGCAGTATGAACCCAGCTTAACCCTAACGCTAATTATAACCCTAACCCTAATGCTAACCCTAACCCTAATGCTAACCCTAACCCTAATTATAACCCTAACCCTAATTATAACCCTAACCCTAATTATAACCCTAACCCTAACAGAAAAATGAAAATAAATATAATTTCTATTTTTTATTATATGTCCCTAACTAAGGGGGTGATAAATGGGGGGGTTATGTACTGTTTTTTTTATTTTGATCACTGTGATAGTTTATCACAGTGATCAAAATGCACTTTCTGGAGAATGAATGAAATCATTTTTGAATCTGCCGCCAAGCAGATCGGCGGGCGCACTGCGCATGCGCCCGCCATTTTTTTTTTTGCAGGAAGAAGACGCCGGGATCCTGGGGCCTGCGGGAGGACGGAGGACACCGGTAAGTATACTGGGGGGCGATCGGGGGACCGGGGGACCCTCATTTTCTCCCCTCTGATGTGCGATCACATCAGAGGGGAGAGAAATCATTTTTTTTTTTTTTTTTTGCGATCGCATCTATGCTTGCATAGATGCGATCGCAACACCGGGATCAGTGAATACCGACCCGGATCATGTTCTCTGGGGTCTGGCTACCCCCGGTAGCCGAGACCCCAGAGAATATTTGCCCATCCCCCCCAGGACACAGTGGCACATAGCGGCGGGCGCACTGAGCATGCGCCCGCCATTTTCTTCATCGCGCCGGCCCCGGGGG
This sequence comes from Oophaga sylvatica, assembly GCA_033576555.1. Lineage (NCBI taxonomy): Eukaryota > Metazoa > Chordata > Amphibia > Anura > Dendrobatidae > Oophaga > Oophaga sylvatica. Next base: position 459,395,272 of record JARQOD010000004.1, on the reverse strand, counting down.
GACACCGGAGGGCCCTGGGGCCACATACAGGACATCGGGGGCCACATGGGGGTCCCGGGGACCCTTTTTCTCTGTCCTCTGATGTCCGATGACATCAGGGGACAAAGAAATTAAATGACACAACTTTTTTTTTTTTTTTGTTGCGGTCGCCGTTATAGGGTTAATAACGGCGATCGCAACATCGGTGTCGGTAAAAACCGACCCGATTCATGTTCTCTGGGGTCTTGGCTACCCCCGGTAGCCGAGACCCCAGAGAAAATGCGCCTCTGGGGGGCGCTATTCACTTTTTCCACAGCGCCGTTAATTAACGGCGCTGTGGTTTAAGTACCCTTAATGACCGCCGTTAAAAGGCATATCGGCGGTCGTTAAGGGGTTAAGAAGAAGATTAAGAAGGTGAAGATGAAGAATAATTTGATGAGAAAGATGATGCTGCTGAAGATTATGAAGGAGAAAGTGTGGCACTGGCAAAAGTTAAAAAGGTGAAGAGCATGGAAGTTGTGAAACATACATATTTGCCAAAATAGAAAAAAGGTTAACAACATTGTCAATTTGTTCGTCAATCTAAACGAATTTCCAAAAAAATATATATTAATGCTATTCCAATGCATTGGGCTAAACATGTATGCCTTTATTGTCTCCTCAACCTCCCCAATACATTCTACATTACTCTTTGTTGTTTTCCTTCATGTACAATTAACCAACAAGGCAAGAATGGTTTTTTTTAATGTCAATATTTGGTTCCCATAGACTTACATTGGACTTCCGGTATCGGTATCGGGTATCGCCGATATTTTAGTGATATCAGCGATACCATTCCGATCCGATATTTTTAGATATCGAGCAGTATCGCTCAACACTACTCTGTACATAATGGACTTTTAGTCCCTCACATAGCGAATATTTCCGCTCCAATTGATTCTTATCCATTTTTATCCATATGCTTTTCCTATAGAATATATTCATCCATTCCTCCTTTTGTCTGTTCTATTTGTGTCGGTCCTCACATACACCTGCATCATTTTCGTGGGAATTCCTCATTCATTCATCATCTCTCATTTTTTCCTCCTCCCCCTGTCCATCTTGCTTCTCTACTCCCTCCAATACATTCTGCGGCCTGTTCTTGCAGACACACCTCCCTGAGAACACGCACTTACAAAGTCCCTGGTTTAATGCGCACTCACAGGTCATGTAACTTTCCCCTCTGAGTTCCGGAAGTGCTCAAACATGTGACCACGGTGCGTTCCACCTGCAGTCCATTGAGTGCAATTCCTGAAGTCCCTTTAGACTGAGGGCATGTCACCCTGAGCGCACGCTGCTGTTAAACCGCTGGACATCGCCACCCTATCTGTGAGCAGCACCTTCTTTTTATATACTTTATTCACACCTACACAACATTCCCGCCCCGGAAGAAGCCACTAGGTGAAACAGTGCCCGTTGGGCGACAGGGGACTCACACACGCTGCTGGTCTTTTTGCCTACATTCGTGCGGACATCCTCATGTAAGTTGGGTTTACATGCCACATGATTCCCTATTAAGGCGCATTGATTCATATATGTCTACTCACATGAGATTCTTTAGCACGGTTCTTTAGGCGTCGCATGTTTTGCTTGTGATCCTATTGAAATTCATTATATGTCTTTTTCTCTGCCCTCAGTTAACCTGTAGTTACATTTTAACTATGACACTTCAACAAGGTTTATAAGGATGGTAGCTTCTTCATGCACATTGGTGCTCTCTATATGAAGGAGTAATCCTCTTGTTATAAAATTGATTTTTTTTGCCATTTTGGCTACAACAGCTATACGGCATAGTTCACATGTGTGCATTATTCTATGGCAGCTGGTGTGTTTTCTCTACCCTAATTTTTGGAAACTCCCCTTTTATTCTATGTTCAAATTGTTGTTTTTTAATAATATTTGTAATAAAAATTTTCATTTTTAAGTCACTAAGCTCTTTTGAATAACTTCTTTTCTATGTGGCACCCACCACTATAGATCATGTTTAAACCTGCTCCTTCATTAGCAGGTTCAGTTTTCTCTTGGGTCTCTGCTGGAAATTCTGAAGATTCAATGTCCTCGTTCCCAGACGCCACTTCCCATCCTCGGGGTGTCTGGAGGTCTTACCACCTACTGTCCTGGTGTTACATGCCTCAGTACAGTTGCCTTCCCCTTCCAGAATTTTGGCGCAGTTGTCATCTTCCCCCACCTCTGAGGTGAATGAACCACCAGTCTGCTCTCCATGACCTTTGTGGATTTTCCCTCCATCTGCGCTCTCTGCTGATGGAACTCTACCGACACAATGTGTCAGTTTCATTTTCAGCACATCAGTGGCTAACTCTGTGCTGAGGTTTGTCAGAGACAATGTGACCTTCTTATCTAGGACATTAAGTTTGTTTGCACCTGACCCTGCCTCTTCTTCCTCCCTCTTCTCAGAGGGTGTAGCCTGTCCTGCCTTTCTGGCCCCGGCAACGAGAAGAAGACTTGCGATTTTTACTCGAGTCCTCCTTACCGCACTCTCTTTTCCTTGCCTCACAATCTGAATCTACTCCCCTTGTCATCCTGGAGCAACAAGTCCCCACTTAAACAGGTATTGGATCCAATTCCTGGAACTCCCCTGTTTTCAACAGTCACACTGGTGGTCACCCCAACTAATTCCCAGAGTTGGTCAGACCCACACTTCCGTGCGGTCACCCCTAACTTTGGACTATCGACCTTAGGGGCTGCTACCTCCTCCTCTTTATGCATCACTGTTGTGAACGTGTTGGAGACGACTTCGAAGCTGAGGTTCCCTCTGTTGGTTGCTGAGGGTAATGAAACTATGTTGAACAGCTAAAGTCCACCACCTGCAATTGATGAATGGTTATCAGGTGGGACGGACTGGCCTGATATGTGAGCTGACCTCCCATGATCCTCGCCAGTGATCAATTGTTACTTCCTGGTCTTGGTTGGAATTCAGCTTGCTTTCTGCTGTCTCCTGCTTTCATTCAGATAAGTTACTTTCTGTTTTTTTTCTGTGGTTTGATTTTCTTTGTTTTTGCTGCCTTGCATTTTGAGTTCAGCCGGGTCCCCTTTGGGGGCTTGTGCTGGTCTCTGTTCTCCTTTTTTATTTGTTCATTTGCTCAGTTCTTGTGATTTTTTTGCTGCTGGGTAGCTGCATGTTCACACCAGAGATCTGATATAGGTGGTCGAGACCGTGTGGTCGCAGCATTTTTGGATTCAGAAGTGTTGGAGTTTTTCCTAGGGTTTTTCTGGGTTGCAGAAAGTATTCTCTCCTGTGCTGTCCTATCTACACAGTTTTGGGCCCCAGCGTTTGCTCATTCTATTTTCTGTCTGTGTTCGTGTTTTCATCTTGTCTAACCGCCATTATATGTTTGGGGGCTTCCTAGTCTTTTGGGGTTCTACTCCGGGGCAGTTAGCTTTCCTCTTTCCATCTTCAGGGTAGGTATTCTCTCCGACTGTGACGAGGCATCTAGGGCACCGTAGGAACGTCCCACGGCTGCTTCTAGTTGTGCGGTTAGTTTAGGGGTCTGCAACCTATTAGTTCCCAACCTCTTTGGTGTGCCTGCCTTTGCGGTTTTTTGCTCCTGCCTCCTCAACTACCAAAACATAACACATCACATCACCAGGAACCCCTACAGCCGCCTGTTGTGGTGAGTCTCCCTTAGGGTCATTCCAGCTCCCCTCTGAGCAATCAGACACTCCCCTTTCCTCCCACAATTTCCAAAAAAATTTAAAGTCCTGACCAATTACAATAGGGTACGGAAAGTCCAGGACTACAGGCACGTCATGGCTACAATGATCATGGGCATCTCAATGATTACCCTGGATGCCGGATAATCCCTAGTGACCCCATGGATGCTGTGGACATCCATCTTCCTTCCGGGGATCAAATAGACAGGGAGTGTGGTGCTCATCAGGGTCATCGAGCTCCTGAGTCCAGAAGTCCAGTTATGCTTTCTCCATTGACTTCTACAGAGCACCGCTGTGATGTCTTCTCAGATGCATAGTTGACAGAGGATACCAGACACGTGCTGTTCGAATACTGTTCCCAACACCACCCTTATTTGGTTCACAGCCCCTTTTGGGACTCCACCTCTTTTTGGGTCACCGCCCACTTTTGGGACTACACCACTTTTTGGGATTCCTCCCACTTTCAGGCAACCATCCCTCATTGGGGTGCACTCCATGGCCTCCCAATGGCCCTCTCAGGCCCCTCACCATCTGTGCAAGGCAGTCTATCTGCCCCAATAGTACCACATAGTGAGGCTCCACATCACTCTGCAAGGCTCTGCCCTGCTCCGCAAGACTTTGCATGGCTCTGCACAGCAAGGCTCTGCACTGCTCTGCACAGCTCCACAAGGCTCTGCACCTCTCTGCCCAGCTCTGCACCGCTCTGCACTGCTCCACAAGGCTCAGCTCTGCACGGCTCCCCACTACTCTGCACGTCTCTGCTCTGCAGTCTTCGTGGATCTGCCGAACCACAGCAAATCTTCATAACCCCGCCGAGTTACCGCCAGAAGCTTTTAATCTTCATGGCCCCATCGAGCCACCGCCCGGAGTTCGTAGACCCACCGATCCACAGCAAGCAGCCCTGGAGTTTGTAGACCCACCGATCCAAAGCGGCTGCAATCCTCCCAGGTACCTCTTGGACCAATGCCCGCAGTCTAGCACCAATTGTAGGGATCTTACTCACTCAGGTGCGTCAGGAGGATAAGAAGAGGCATGTTCCTTTCAGAAGTTCATGTGGGTTTATTAGCTCCATAAACCCAGAAGCACCAACAAAAGAAAAACAGTCTTTACATCAGGCAGACAAAACCTCAATGTCCATAATGGAGCTCTCCTCTCTCAGGCCGGTGGGCACACAGGCTGTGCAATGTCCAGCACGCAGGCTCTGTCTGGAGCCACACACACAGCACACAGGAAGGCTTCTCCCTCAAACCACTCTGTAGTGTCTAGCCTGGACACATGGAAATCTGTCCTCACTGACAGACTCGCAAACACTCACTCCCATGTGCCAAACACACCTCCATTATGTAGGCTGTAACCACACCCACATGAGAGGTACATATCACATGGGCTGGTCACATGATTGTGACATCACTGCTGGTCCTTCAGGGAAAAGGGGTACAGTGAGCACCCTCATCCAGAGGTGAGGTATGTGGGTAGCCATCTCTGTGACACATACTTCCCATTGATTATACGGCCATTAGCCTCCTTACAGTAAGTACAAATTGTGTGATAAGTAGTTAAAATTTCATAGCAACAGCTACAGGTTTCAGGTGCATAGCACCCTTGATTATCAGTTTGGTATTTTGCTGCTGGTGTTCTTATATAACATGTCGTTCTGGTTTGCAGATCAATAGTATAATTAACATCAATGAGAACTAGAAATGCTCAAATAGCTTGTATGGAATAGTTTTTTAAAGGCTTTTATGCAGAGTAACACATAGGTGTGCACATCATTCCATTATTAGTGCTAAGTTCACTTACATCTTCAACAATCAGGATGACACTAAAGGCTTATACATATGCCTTTAGTGTCATCCTGGTATATATGTATATACAAATGTGAAAAAGTTTTTGCCCCTTCCTGTTCTCCTGCTTGCGGTGCTGACTGATAGGTCCTCACTTCACCTATGTGATGTCGGCACTCACGCAGTGGGAAATTTTCCCATGGCGCTCACGCTGATGTCAGAAAGGTGAAGTCAGTTCATTGGCTGTGAACTCGCAGGACTTGTCAGATGGCACCGCAAGCAGTAGAACTTTCTCACGCTCGGGGTGCCGTCAGATAGGGAATAACAGTTCACAGGCAGACACTGAGCACACAGTGCTCAGTGTCTACTGGATGACAGGCTGCATGGCCGCATCATGCAACCATGCAGTCTGCCATCTAGATGTTGCAGAGCTAGACTCGTCGTGGGACTAATAGATTGAAAGCATCTCTGCAGAAAGGTGATGAATATTGTTTGTTTTTTTTACCTCTTTTGCAGATGATGAGAGCATCTGGGGAATGGGCAAAGTCGTAAATATGGTTTAATTAAGATTATTAAAGGATTCTGTGTCTTTCTTTCAGTTAAAGGACTTTTTTCTGGGTGTCTGTGTTTTCATACAATGTGACTATAGGGTTAGTAATGCAAGCGTCTTATTGACGCCTGTACATTACTAACCTCGGGGCTGGATGTCACTTGACAATACAAAGGTGACATCAATGCCCCAGCTTACCACCGCTACAGGGCAAGTGGGAAGAGCGAGGCTAAGTGCCAGAATTGGCGCATCTTAGAGATGCGCCTTTTCTAGGGTGGTTGAGAGCTGATGTTTTTAGCCTGTTGGGGGACCAGTATCCATGGCCCCTTCCTAGGCTATGTAATATCATCCCGCAGATGTCTGCATAGCCTTTACTGGTTATTAATTATACAGGGACCATACATCCTTTTTATAAGGTCCCCCATTTTAATAGCCAGTAAAGGCTAAGTATACAGCTGTGAGCTAATATTAATAGCCTGGGAAGCTCCATGGGTATTACCCCTTCCCAGGCTACAAACATTGGCCCTCAGCCATCGACTTTCCCTCTGCTGGTTACAAAAATTACACTGTCGATCACGCCATTTTTTTTCAGAAAAATAATCTTTTATTAATTAAATACATGTACAGTAAGCTGCATACATACTGTACTAATTGTATTTGTCACTGACATCTATATATCTACTTATTCTTTGTGTATTTACAGTATGTAATCCATCTCTTCTATCCTGAGGGCTCCTGCAGTGATTTTACAGTACACAGCAGAAGAATTGACGGCTTTTCTTCTATCTATGTAATATATACATATATATGTGTGTGTCACTTATATCTATTTATGCAGGAGTAGCATTTATGTACATTTAATCGAAGTACATGTTTCAAAGTACGAGGCAGTTAAACATGGATGAATCTAACACGCATCTCTATTCTCTTCATACAGGTATTTAATCCCTGCACCGAATCCTACATGCTATCAGCTACAGCTTTCATTTTATCCAGCAAACTTAATGGTATTTAATCTCTGCACCGAATCCTGCATGCTATAAGCTACAGCTTTCATTTTATCCAGCAAACTTAATGGTATTTAATCTCTGCACCGAATCCTGCATGCTATCAGCTACAGCTTTCATTTTATCCAGCAAACTTAATCATATTTAATCTCTGCACCAAATCCTGCATGCTATCAGCTACAGCTTTCATTTTGTCCAGCAAACTTAATGGTATTTAATCTCTGCACTTAAACCTGCATGATATCAGCTACAGCTTTCATTTTATCCAGCAAACTTAATGGTATTTAATCTCTGCACCAAATGCTGCATGCTCTCAGCCTCCTATATATTGAGACATAGTCTGGTTAAGCATGTATGCAGGGGTAGCATTTATGTACATTTAATCGAAGTACATGTATCAAAGTACGAGGCAGTTAAACATGACAGTTAGACAGGGAAGGAGACAGGTAAGACAAATTAAAAAATCTATTCCCTCTACATTTGGATCACATCACATATTCCCCATATGCATTTGTATAATTTCTATCCTGACTGCTGCATTCACTCACATCCACCGCACTTGCATTAACCCTTTACACTTCATCCATATTGCCCCTCTATCATTTCTTCTCCTATGTATAGCACTCACGCCCTTTTCTCATTGCTAAACAGCACAAATCCACTCAGTCCCACCATCCAACACACCAGACGCTCTCACAAATCACTTCACCATCTGCTCACTCTTTCTATCCTCCTTCTTTTAATCGCAGAAGATTTCGCTCCAAATACCGGCCCCCCATTTTATAGCAAGTCAAACCTTCCAACTGCTACACTCAGAAACCCCTCTAAGCTTATTAATATTCCCTGCATGCCTTCTGTCTCTTTCAATCGTGCCCTTTGGAATTCTCGCTCAGCGCTTCATCCATAACTTCTTCCTTTCAAATTCTCTTAACCTTCTGGTGCTTAATGAAACCTGGATCCAGCAGTCAGACACCACCGCTGCTGCTCTCTCATATGGTGGATTACACTTTTCTCATACCCCAAGATCAGACAACAGAGCAGGTGGAGGCGTTGGTCTGCTCTTATCACCCAAATGTACTTTCTTGGTTATCCCTCAAGTACCCTCACTTGTCTTCCCTTCTTTTGAGGTCCATGCTGTCAGACTCTACATCCCTTTCTCCATGTGAGTGGCGGTAGTATATCGTCCTTGTAAGGAAGGAACAGCCACCATCTTGGATAGGGTCCATACCAGCCTCCATTTTGTGTGTTCACAGAGTCACAGGCTGCTAACTGCTGTAATTCCCTATGGCCTCTGGGCATATTCGATACAATAGGGTTTGGTCTCCACTCTGAATGAAAAGATCTATTAGTATGCTGAGAAGATTCGACTCAAGACAGGATTTACTGCTCAATATGAATAGCCAGGCCTGTTAACATGCTAAGTAGGCCAGGCCCAAGCAATACTTCAAAGCTAGAGGCTTCAATTAGATTATACCTGCCAGCTAGACACTGAAAACACATCCATTGTATGTTTCCAGGCACGAAGGCTCCATTCTAGGATTATGAATTATGAGCACATCTTTGTAGGTACATTCTCATAAAAATATCTGTGTGACCCGGTGGACCTCGGGCATTTGACGGTGCAACTCCCGAGTCGGTGATGGCTCGGGGGTCTGAGATATAGAGATTGGCCCTCCAACGAGACCCAATCTGGCCAGGTTTGGTATCCATGCGACAGGCAAAACATACTGCATCTGCTAGTACCTCTAGTGTCCTGATCCGGTCGTCCTGGAGAAAGTTAACCCCTTTATTTGGTATTGGGAATAAATTCTGCAGGGGGCTAAGGGTGGAGATTATCATCCCACCCTCGGACACCGAGGGGAAGGACCTAGCAGGTTTAAGAACTGTGAGCTATGGGCAGACCAGATCCATTCTCACAGCAGCAAGACAATGAAGGACTAAGGACCAAAGGGACAGATCTGCCAAGGGAGCAGTGGTACACGTTTTGGGGGACTGTCCAGCAACTAAGACTTTCACTTGTGGATCGCAGAGCTCCCTGCCTCCACATGCCCCTACAACCCGGTAATGTTGACCTCTAGCTAATACCTCTAAGCCTTGTACCATTATTGTTGTATTTTACTCTGACTGCAAATCCATTGTAATTCTGTTGTATAGCTTACTGTATATTTCTGTAATTATCTAGTGCGCCCTTAAGGCAATTAAACCATAAAATTAATCTTGGGCTGATGCTTTTACTCTGATCACGAATCTTAGAATACCCAGTGGGTAACAGGACACCCTCCCCGGCAGCCATTTGCTCTAGGTGCAGTTCCCTTACTGACCTGAGAGACAAAAGGGGCGCTGGAGAGCTGTGCCTGTGGAGTTATGTCACATTGGTGACGTGGAAGGATGGAGGCTGTCCTTCACAGTCCTCCCGGCCCTTGTCATCAGTTCCTGGATCAATTTGCCACCTGACTTCAACATTTTCTTTCCTGTGACATCCCCATCCTCATCATGGGTGATTTCAACATCCCCACTGCTCTTCCCCTCTCCCCATCTGCTTCTCACCTTTTATCTCTAATCTCTTTCGGCCTCTTGCAGCATACTAACTCCCCCACGCACGAAGAAGGGAACTCCCTCGACTTTGTATTCTCCCGGCTTTGCTCAGTGGATGATTTCACAAACTCCCCTCTCCCGCTCTCTGACCACAAGCTTCTTTCATTCTCTATCAAGAACTGCCATCCCGCTCAGGTCACCCCGACTTTCCACACTTGGAGAAATATACAAGCCATTAACACCAAGAAACTTCTGAAGAACTTGCAGTCATCATTGGCCCCTATCTCCTCCCTCTCATGTCCAGATTCTGCACTGAAGCATTACAACGAAACTCTGCAAAGTGCCCTGGATGAAATTGCACCTCCTATACATAGAACGATACGACAGAGCCGACAACTGTGGCACACGCTGAAAACACGTTTCCTGCAGCGGTGCTCCAGGTGCGCCAAACGTTTATGGAGAAAATCTAATCTACCCGAAGATTTTATCCATTACAAGTTTATGCTTAAAACATACAACTCTGCCCTTCACCTCTCCAAACAAACCTACTTTAGCACCCTCATCACCTCACTATCCAATAACCCTAAACGTCTCTTTGACACTTTTCACTCCCTACTCAACCAAAAAGTGCAGGCCCCAACCACAGATCTCTGCACTGATGATGTGGCTAATTATTTCAAGGAAAAAATTGACCACATCCCACAGGAAATTATCTCCCAATCCCCTCATATCATGCACTGTCCTCCCTCCCCCACTGCATCTAGCTCACTGTCTGATTTTGATCCAGTCACAGAAGAAGTAATCAGGCTTTTTGCATCTTCTCACCCTACTACTTGCGCCAGTGACCCCATTCCATCACATCTCCTCCAGTCCCTTTCCCCTGCTGTCACCTCTCACCTAACAAAAATTTTTCAATCTCTCTCTCTCTTCTGGTATCTTTCCCTCCTCATTTAAACACATCCATTATACAATATGCAAAAGGGAGAAAGGACAGCACCTCCAAAAATCATACAATGATCTAATGCCTCTTGGCAAAAATATATATAACTGAACATGAGGTTCTTAGTTCCATTATACATCCATTACTTAGAAAACCGTCCCTCGACCAAAACTGTGCCACCAACTATAGACTGGTCTCTAACCTTTCCTTCATCTCTAAACTCCTGGAACGCCTGGTCTACACCCGTCTTATTCACTATCTCTCAGATAACTCTCTTCTCGACCATCTTCAATCTGGTTTCCGCTCTTTACACTCTACTGAAACTGCCCTCACTAAAGTCTCTAACGATCTACTAACTGCTAAATCTAGTGGTCACTACTCCATGCTAGTTCTCTTGGATCTCTCCACAGCATTCAACACTGTGGACCATCAGCTCCTCTTCAGTATGCTCCACTCCATAGGCCTCAAGGACACCGCTCTCTCCTGGTTCTCCTCCTATCTCTCTGACCGTTCCTTCACTGTATCTTTTGCTTGTTCCTCCTCCTCTCATCTTTCTCTTACTGTTGGGGTTCCTCAGGGATCAGTTCTAGGCCCCCTCCTCTTCTCCTTGTATACCGCCCCATTGGACAAACAATCAGTAGATTTGGTTTCCAGTACCATCTCTATGCTGATGACACCCAATTATACACTTCTCCCTATATCACACCTGACTTTTTAGAAAAGATCAGTGATTGTCTTACCGCTGTCTCCAACATCATGTCATCCCTCTATCTCTAACTGAACCTGTCAAAAACAGAACTCCTCATATTTCCTCTCTCTACTAACCTAGTGTACCTTCGCCTGACATCACTATCTCCGTGTGTGGTTCCACCATTACTCCCCAGCAACATGCCCGCTGTCTTGGGGTCATACTAGATTCCAAGCTTTCATTCACCCCCCCACATCCAATCACTTGCTCGCCCTTGTTATATGCACCTCAAAAAATCTCTAGAATTCGACCTTTTCTTACTTTCGACTCTGCAAAAACCCTTACTGTTTCTCTTATTCATTCTCGTTTGGACTATTGTAACTCTCTACTAATCGGTCTCCCTCTTTCCAAACTCTCCCCTCTCCAATTTGTCTTGAACGCTGCCTCCAGGATCATATTCTTCACCAATCGTTACACCGATGCCTCTGCCTTGTGACAATCATTTCACTGGATACCAATCCATTACAGAATCCAGTACAAACTTATTACCCTCACCCACAAAGCACTCTATGGCTCAGCACCACCCTACATCTCTTCCCTCATCTAAGTCTGCCACCCTACCCGTGCCCTCTGTTCTGCTAATGACCTAAGGTTAGCATCCTCAATAATCAGTACCTCCCACTCCCGTCTCCAAGACTTTTCACGTGCTGCGCCAATTCTTTGGAAGGCACTACCCAGGTTAATACGATTAATCCCCAATCCCCACAGTTTTAAGCGTGCCATAAAAACGCATTTGTTCAGACTGGCCTACCGCCTCAACGCATTAACCTAACTATCCCTCTTGGCCCATTCAAATTTTTTTTACCATAATCAGGTACCTCATATTATGTTCTCACCCGCTTTATGCATTTAATAGTCCTCTGTGTCTGTACTGTTACATACTTTGGCTGTTAACTGGTTCATGCAGAATTACATGAACACCCAATTCTTACACTATGGCTGGTCCGAACAATGAAAGCAATTGTTACCATTTACCTTTCGTGTCTCCCCTTTTTCCTCATAGATTATAAACTTGTAAGCAGGGCTCTTATTCCTCTTGGTATCTACTTTGATCTGTGTTTATTGTTATGCTGTAATGTCTATTGTCTGTACAAGTCCCCTCTATAATGTAAAGTGCTGCGGAATATGTTGGCGCTATAGAAATAAAATTATTATTATTATTATTATCATCTATGTATTCTATGTGTGTATAGCTATTCTATTCTAACCTGTCACTCTGTGATTTTAGTGTACATGGTACATGAATTGCCAGCTTTCATTCTCTCTTTTGTCGAATGTGTCCGACTTTTTCCTATTTTAAGAAAAATGCTTGTTTTACCGCTCACGAATCCGAATGTACCATATTCTTGCCGAATTTATGTTTGGCAGTCATTTTCCGAACATAATCACTCATCTCTAATCATAATTTTAATAAGACTAAGCCACATCCCTGACTAAGGGGAGGTATGTGTGTGTGGAACTATGATCTAATAAAATCAGATTTTGTTATTTTATTTGCCTATCATGTTAGACACAGTGTGCTGTGGTTCTCTACATTACTCTATGGAGTGCTTTCTTCCTCTAGGCTCTAGTACATTTCCGTGACAAAGGATTAGTTGATTTCTTTTGTTTATCCTTTTTATTTTATGTGACCATATGTACTGAATTGTTTTGTATCCTATTTTGTAACATGTTTGGCAGCACCACAAAGTCTTCCACTTGGTCCAGTCTCACCAGCCAACAGTCTGGATCACTTCATCCTCACCCAGATCCTCCTTCCTCCCTCCATGTTGAGTCCCAGGAGACTAGTAATCCCACACTAGGACACTCAGAGGAGCTCACTACATTATCATTTCTTGATTGTGGCCTCTCAACCTGCATGTTCCAAGAGCAACAGGAGTACATGCTGTTTAGTGATGCACAAAATTTAGAGCAGCCATGGCCACAAGAAGATGACAGTGATGAATAGTAAATTTTGTCTAAGGAGGAAAATGATGAGACACAGTTGCTGATAAGTCAGCTTGTTGTTGTGAAGCCACCAAGTCAGGAGAACCAGGGTGCGGCAGAGGAATCAGCAGTATCGAAACAGGCAGGAAGAGGTACTGGTGTGACCAGAGGGACAAGGTAGGCAACTTTTTCTCAGCGCACCAACATTTGAGAATTTTTAAGTCAAAGATTTAGGTGTTTCCCATTGTTGGCCGAAATCTGGTGGTGGCTATGAAGATTGGCAAGCTCACACATGTACCATGATTGGCACACATGCTCAACATGGTAGTTCAGTGATTTCATAAAATATACCCAAGTTTGCCAGAGCATCTGGTCTAATTACGCCACGTCAGCTCCCATTTCTGAATGTTGGCTACAGCTGCCCCTGCTCTGGCAGTGCTGCAGCAGTTCATGCAAGTGCCAGCTCATCCACTGGTATGTGACCTGCCCACACGCAGGAACACCACACTGTACATGCTGGTGAGGCTTTGTGAGCAACAAAGGTTAGTTGTTGAGTACCAACTCCAACATGCCCATCGGTATTCTAGTCAGTCTCCGCACATAACAACTGAAGAGTGGGCATGGATGTCTGACATTTGTGCAGTTCTCCAAGACTTTGAGGACTCCACAAAGATATTAAGCGGTGATGATGCAATAGCCAGTGCAACAGTCCTGCTTTTGTGTCTACTTTAACAGTTGCTGCTGACAATTAAAGTTGAAGCTCTGCATGTGTTACAGGTGGAGATGGAGGAAGACATGAGACAGTGAGATGCCACCTGCTCAGCCTCCTATCATATGCTCAATGTGGATTGGGTAACAATAAGGAGATGAAGGCTGAGTAGGAGGAACAGGAGCTGGTTGCCAGCACAACAAAGTCTAGTACTCATAAATGCTTTATTCGTCTCTCCTATGTGGATGGGATTCAATTAAATGGAATCTGTCACCCCAATATTGCCATATCAGATAAAGATATGGCTGAATAGTGTGTCCCATAACAAAGCTAACGGTAGGTATCATATATCCTGATACCCCCATTTTCATATCAAAATACCTTTGTAAACTTCGTTTTTTGCGGTGTCAATCACGGTGGTCAGGTCAGGAGAGCGGCGTTTTCTCTCTCTCTCCCCCCCGCTCCTTGGCATCAGTTGCGTATCACCGTCTGTAAATCCCACAGACGGCGTTTGGCTTCCTGCAATTGCGCAATTCAAATTCGGGCCGGTGCATGCAAAGGCATAGGTGACAGCATCAGAGCATCCAGGGCCGGATGACTGGGTATTTTTGACAAGGAGGCAAACATTTTTAAAGGCGGTCAAGCAATTCCTGGCCGAAAAAAAACAACATTCTTCCTTATTTCACTGCAACCTTCAAGTATTGAGTCCCTTTATGCCTGGAGATGTTGTGTTGCCCTACCGCTAACATCCTGTCTGAGCGGGTTTTTACAGCCCCTGGGGGTCATAACAAACAGGCCCTTTTGTCTGTCAGAGAACACTGACAGCTTCACTCTCATAAAAATTAACAAAGCCTGGTTTAGCCCACACTTTTCCACACCACCAGATGACAGCAGCACATACTGTAAAGTGTTTTAATGTTCAATATTTGAATGAGGCTCTCCAGTTTTTGCCTTCAAGGATGTATGGATGACTCTCCTTATATTGTTTTCCTAGCTTTGTACTTTGTGAAAATCCTTTATGAGTGTCGGAGTGCAGCAACTACACTTTAAACATATTTGAATGAGGCCTGAAAGTTGTTATCTTTCAGAGGTCTATGGATGACCCTTCTAATAATTTTTTCCTAGCTTTGCACTTTATTGAAAGACTTTATGAGTACATAAACTACACTTTCAAAATATTTACATTAAATACATTTTCCTGGATTCAATTAGTCATTGATGGAATTGAACATGGTTATTGTTACAATACAATGGTATTTAAAACTACAAAAGAGAGTAGAAAATTATTTCTGGATTAAATTACTCATCCATGTACTATTATGTGCTCTGGGTTACATTGCGGTTGTATATAACCCTCAAAAAAATTGTTCAATAATTTATCAGTATTATATTGCTCATCCATAGAGTATTACGTCATATTTGGTACATTTCGGTGGTATCTAAGCCTCAAAACCATTGTTCATAATCTTTATGCTGTGAAATTTCTCATCCATACAGTATTACATGTTCTTGGATACATTTTGGTGATACAGTGCTGCTCTCCAATATTGGCACACCTTCATTTTTCATAGATGGTAAATATCTTAAAAAATAAATGTATATGTACCAAAGTTATATCCTCAGGAATTTTTATAAGTGGTCC
>JARQOD010000004.1:459250628-459379641 GCA_033576555.1 Oophaga sylvatica | reverse complement strand
ATAGCAGCAGACAAGTTTTTGAAGCTGCTGGTGCCTCCAAATTCCCCGAACAACAAGATGCAGAGTCCTTTAGAGGTTTGCAGCTGTGCGTAAGCCATCCTGTCGACCTCCTCTATCCACTGCACACAAGCAGAAACGGCTCCAGTGGGCCAAACAATACATGAAGACTAACTTCAAAACTGTTTTGTTCACCGATGAGTGCCGTGCAACGCTCGATGGTCCAGATGGATGGAGTGGAGGATGGCTGGTTGATGGACACCCCATGCAAACACAGCTACGGCGCCAACAAGGAGGAGGTGGAGTAATGTTTTGGGCGGGAATCATGGGGAGAGAGATTGTCGGCCCCTTTAGGATCCCTGAAGGGGTAAAGATGAACTCCATAGTGTATGTTGATTTTCTCAAACAGCACTTCCTCCCATGGTTCAAGAAGAAGAACCGTGCATTCCACAGCAAGATCATTTTCAGCATGATAATGCACCGTCTCATGCTGCACATAACACATCTGCATCTTTGGCTGCTATGGGCATAAAAGGGGACAAACTTATGGTGGCCCCCATGCTCCCCTGACCTCAACCCCATTGAGAACCTCTGGAGCATCATCAAAAAGAGTGTCTATGATGGCGGGGGGCATTTCACATCTAAGCAACAGCTCTGGGAGGGTATTCTGTCCTCATGCAAAACAATTGAAGCAGAAACCATCCAAAACCTGATAAATTCAATGGACGAGAGAGTTCAGAAGCTCCTTTCGAACAAGGGGTCCTATATGCAAATGTAACATCACCTAGAAGAAAGTTTTGAGTTGAAAACTGTTTGATTTCAGTTTGTAATAACCTGCTAATTCTTATAATTTCAAAAATGACCATTTTTTTGTTCTTTATTAAAATGAAAAGGTTGAAAACTCTGTTGTGCATAATAATTTGGAACATGAATTTTAAGTGGAGTTTGAGTGTTTTATTTTTTAAAAAATATACTGTTATCATAGGCAGTTTGTACAAAAACCTTTCAATTGTACTCTAATAGTTATTTGACTGGAAAATTACAATGACTGCAATTCATATAGGTAATTTGGGAAAATCTGAGAAAATATTATTTGCATAATAATTTGGAACACAGTGTAATTGAGTATGTGGACAGGAGTCTTTTGTAAAGGTGACTATGTAAGACTCTCAAGTCTAAATATTTTTCTATGTAAGACAGCTGTCTTTAATGCAGGTAATGAGTTGATTAGGAGCGTCTAACTGGTCTGTAGGAGCCAGAATTGTTAATGGTTGGTAGGGGATCAAATACTTATTTCTCAATGCAAAATGCAAATAAATTTATATAATTTATACAATGAGATTTTCTGGATTCTATTTGTGATATTCTATCTCTCAATGTTAAAATTAACCTACCCTTAAAATTATAGACTGCTCATGTCTTTGTCAGTGGGCAAACTTACAAAATCAGCAAGAGATCAAATACTTATTTCCCCCACTGTATTATGAGGCTAAAAACTTTCATGAGAGGGCTTCTGTAAGCAGGGACAAATGTTGATCATAGTAGACATCCATTAAAAAGGACTGACTACTAGCTTCCTTGAATTCATGTGGTCTACATGAACATTTCTCTTAATATTACTTTTTCTGGGTTTGAAGAACATGTTCTAAAATGTATTAAGTTAAGTAACAAGGAGACAATGAATTTAATGATGCAGCAAATTATGCGCTAAATTGTGCAAATATCGCAGAGTAAATACTGTCACTGATGTCACTGATCTATCACTGTTGCCATTAAATAGGAGCAAAAGCAAAATGGAAAGCTTCATCCGCTCTGCAGGACCAGAGACAGCCTGAGAGTGTGGTCTACATTAGGGAAACCATATAAAAAAGAATATGGAATTAAAATGGCTAACAACCTATACATGAAATATAGCTGAACCAGGTATACACAAGGCATAGCAAAAAAATTTTTTACAATACTTTACTCTTTAATAATAGCCTATGCTGCAGTGTATAGACCAAAAAAAAATGGAATGCTACTTTAAATGTAATGTATATAGTACTGTACGCTTTCCATGAAAACCTAGAAATATAAATCTAGAAAGAATATGTGGGTCATTGAAATCACAAATGGCTCGACTCCCTGCATGTGGCTCCCCAGAGGTTTACTGTTTGAAGCACTAAGGCTAGGTTCACATTAGCATTCCTCAGAGCTGCGGAGGGCTGCGGACTTCCTCTGTGAAGCTCCACCCACTGCCGCACCTCCTCCGGTCAGCTCCGCCTTCATCTGCATGCGGCCTGCGTACCTTTCTTTAACATTAGGTACGCAGGCCATGCGGATGTATGCGGATGCCTGCGGATGCCTCTGCATGCATCGTTTTGACGATGCAGCGAATAAAACAATTCTAACACGGTGCGTTCGAAGCGGGTCGCCTCATCGTCAAAACGACGCACCCGCATACATCCGCACGGTCTGCATACCCAATGTTAAAGATAGGTACGCAGGCCGCATTCAGACATAGGCGGAGCTGACCGAAGGAGGTGCGGCAGTGGGCAGAGCTTCACGGAGGAAGTCCGCAGCCCTCCGCAGCTCTGAGGAACGCTAATGTTAACCTAGCCTAATGTGAATTACTGGCATATACGTCATATCGTTACTAGAACCTACAACCATAGTCAAAACCATAGGCGGTTTTAAAGGTTATTTTGTTACAAAAGACAACAAGATACCAAGCATATGAAGCACTAATGAAGAGGAAAGAAGATTGTTTGAAAGGTCCAGCGATAGTGTGGTAATCTTTATGGCACCTACGCAATGGACCCAAACTTTAAATAGTAGACATCAACTGCTCATACTGAGAAAGTCTGTAAGGAAATGATGTTGAAGATTTGAAGTCATAATATCGGCAAAATGAAGCAAACAGCTTTCAGTACTTTGAAATTCGGGGTGTTTTTTTTCTTTTAGATCCCTCTTTTTTTTATAAGGAGCAGGTTTCTGAGTCTGTCATTTTTCTCACTGTATCAATCTTATTAAACGCAGTAATTACATTTTCTTAGTGGAAGATAATAGTCTAAGAATAGATTCACATGCCAAAGAAGACATACACTGAAGCTCATGGAATGTCAGATAAGTAAGCAGCAGTGATGTCCAGCATGTTAATCGTGGATCCATGTGAATGTGAGAAAGAGAACATATTTTTCAGCTAATTGGCAAAGTAAAGAAGTTCTGTAAACAAAAATGATCTGTTCATAATTTTCTGATGGATGACACATGGACTTTTACATCTGCTTGGAAGGAACTACAGTGACTTTTGTAAATATCTCTCGTTGGTATCTCTCTGACACATGAGTAATAATTCGAAGTCACTAAAAACCTAGTTCCCTTAAATGATGCAAACTAATGAGCATAATATTTCGAAACGTCACATAAATAATAAAAGTTTTCAATTCTATTTCTCAAAAGTTCCAGCAAGGTTATATTATAAATTACATGTCAACAGTCTTTGAACATTTTCAGGGTTTCAATAATATACGTTTTTATCATTTTGGTTTGTAAATAAAATCTCCTACCACCTAATTAAAATATTTCCATATGGGTGAGACAACATGGTGCAGCTGGGACTATTGTGAGGTCATTGACCATTACAATGTGATACTGCCCCATTGGCAACAGCAGGGTGCTGATACTCCTAATTTTTCTCACCTGGGGAGCTGGATTCACAAAGCCTCGAGCCCTTATTGGCATATGGACCCCAGATGTTGGTGCAGCAGGCAGGAAGGCACGTGAGGAGCGAGGACTTGACACATTGGAGACCACATGAGGACTGATGTAGTCAGGACAGAATTAGCCAAGGGCAATATTCATAGTTAGGCCAAGGGTCCACAGATATATAGTGAATAGTATGAACAAAGTCCAATACAGTCTGTGAGGTAATGCAACTGGAGGATAATCCAGGAGATGGCAAACAACAGATACCCCCCAAGGCCAAAGATGTGCAGCAACTCAGAGGTCTTGTGGGGTAAGAGCACAGAATGCACAAAGGATGAAGCATACCAAACAAAGAACTAGCAGTCTTAATACTAAAACACAGGCATGTCTTGGTGGGCCTTAAATTGACTTAGGGAGATGATACTATTTAGCCATACTGGGCAACTTTGAGGTGGAGCACAACAGTGGTCAGCAGTCTCAGGAGAAGAAAGCAGAACCCAGGATACCCAGGACAGGTTTGTAACCCTTCTGCTTAGTTGCTGGACAGCTCACCCTCATTCAGCCTGGCTCAGTGGAATCACAGGTCCCAGCCACAACAGTATTAATTATACAAAAATATGGAGTCGAAAAATTCATTAATAATATTGTAATTTTATTCAAAATATCAAAAGACAGGTATACAAACAAATATAAATATAAATAGACAAGTTCAATAGAAAAGCTAAGATGATACAAGACTAGCTCATTCACTATTAAGTGTAAGAGGTGAGGGATTTTAGCCAAGAAAAATAAGAGTTAAGTGCCAGTGCCCAAACATAGAATCGATCTTTGCTAGATGCATCATATCTCTCCAACAGAACTATGACTATGATTTGGAGTATCTCAGTGGAGAAAAAACACATTGCTCCACTGTTTCAAGAAATCTCAAAGACATAAAGGGAGTGTGATCATTCATGGCTCGTACCCATATTCCCCACATAGACAAGCAGGTCACCAGACCAACACTTGTTTCGCTGTCTTTGGCAGGATAGCATTTGTGCCTCCCAGAGATAACATCTCCATATGCCCATAACATCTCCATTACCAGGTCCTCCTAAAGAGTGAAAATGACAGCTCCTTGCCATAGAATCACATATTGCTAGACCAAACCTGGGTGGAGATATGACACTTGGAGCTTACATTTAGCATAAATGCATTAAAGGTTATGTCAAAGAAAGCCAGATTTCATCCAGTGATTTCCCATAGACCAAATGATGGTCCTTTGTGTGTACATCTGAAAGGTAAATTAGATCGTAATTGCCATTATGGGGTGGTGTGTAAACTGTGATAAAACAAGCCTCATTGGTCATCTTTACTGTGCAGTTTACAACTCTATTCATACATTAAACTCGGTTCCATCACTGTGGAATATGTTAAGGCTGTATTAATATTTTGTGCCCTTGTAAGTGACATTAACATTATCACTGGATAGATATTTTATTCACAATAAATTTTAGAATAAGGAGTGAAGTTTATTTTTTTCAGAACATGTTGATCATGCATATTCCACTACTGATGGACAAAGGGCAGTGAGATGACAGTTGCATATTTTTATTTTATTGACTTTTATGTCAAGATTATTTTAGATTTTGACTTAAACTAGTTGTTGCCTGTGCACTGTCCAAAAAAATCTTGTGGAAATGAAGATGACTTTTTACCTTAACTCATCAATCAATGACCATGTGCTGCACAAAGATGTTTATTTATAGTGATTATGAATCTACCCATAAAATAATACATTATGCATGTTGTTTATGTTTGTTTAGTATAGGGACAACTCATTGTTAAAAGAAGGTCATTATCAGTAACACTTGTTGACACATTCACTATACACACACCAACGCAAATACCATATTATGGTGCTGAAAAGTAAAATGTTGGTTGTTGTGTTTGTCCCAAAATTTATTTCTAAAATTGCTGCTGTCTTTCAGCATTTGCTTTTATACTGGCTATTATAGTCTCTCCTGATTGACTGTGTTAAGTCATCTGCTGCAATGCATTATGAGAAAGCCTGCCCCAAAGTTATATGATTGGTCTGTCTCTTATGCAACCTTCTGCAGTGTGCAAAATAGAAGAGGGCATTTTAGGCGACTAGCAAATTGCAAATTGGATGAGTTCGGCGGATTCAGCTGATTCTTAAAAAATTGACATAATTTGATTTGCATCAAAATGATTCACTCATCTCTAATGATAAACTATTATACTTATTTTTCATTTCACTTGTCCTGGTGCTGCAGCTCTTCAGCTTCACCATATTGTGAAGCCTTCTTACTGCCAGAAAGTCACAGACAGATCACTGTAGATGAGAAGAGTGGAAGTCCGAAGACAAGAATAACAAAGACAACAACACCCCAAATGAACAGAACACCCAGATGGGAGCTGCAGGGGCAGAACAGATGAGGAGTGGGCTTAAAACAAGTTGGTATATAATGGTTTTTAAACTTTTCCCGGCTATATTAAAAATCCAGCAAAATGGTTGATGCCTAACCACTATTTTGATAGATTAATGCGAATTATTGCCTGAAAAATGTAGATGCTGAGGAATTCTAATTTTTTCAGGAAATTTGTAATTAATTTTATTTATTACAAATCAATTCTCTTATCTCTAGTCTCATGTTTATGATAAATCTTAACGAATTTGTCCTAGTCAGACCCTATTATAGTCATATGGATAGAGGTGATAGGTTGACAGACACACAGATAATAGATAGATAGATAGATAGATAGATAGATAGATAGATAGATAGATAGATAGATAGATAGATAGATAGATAGATAAATAGGCAATGATTATGCAAACAATTAATAATATTCAGTTCTCACAGTAAATCCACATCTGGCACTAGTTACTTATTGCTTGGACATTTTTTTTTACAAAGAGCTTATGTTACATTATGACACAGTATGAGGCCCTTTTTGTTATCAAAATGCTAATCCTTAGTCTTTTCATATGCTTGTTACCTTCCTAAAACGCTGCTTTAGCTGTTAATTTTTTTTGGTCAATGCTGAGCTGTACATAAAGTAAAGAGAAATTAATAATATCAACTTATAATATGGGAGTTAGAGGTTCCATTCCAAGGTCCTGATTTATCACTAATATACAGTATATTTGATCATAACTCTTTTATCTGCTGTCTCTCAAACACCAGATAGGAATTATGAGGATTACTTTGAGTAATTTGTATACTAACGATTTAAATGGAACAAAGATATTGAGCACTTATCATTTACTTTATTAGGTCTTTTGATAACTTAAAAGTTGAATTTTTTTAAAAGATTCTTTTAAAGATCTAAGGTGACCTTATCATAGTGACAGTGACTATGTCGCATAACAGTAGAGGCTAAAGTGTTTAAATAAAAGAGTTATTGGAACCAAGGATGGATTAAGAGTAGCCATGGCCCCAGAAAGTTTAGAAGATGCCCCCCAGATGTATTATGTGACATGATTTGGTAGATCATGTGATGGGTCACGTGATTAACACCCAGGTGCTCTCGTGCATATCTGTAGATGCAAAATGACAGCGGCAGTAGCACATTATGTGCTACGTACAAACATTTTTACCCTTATATGCAGCACTACACATAATGAACTAGGGGTGGAAATTCAGTTTCCTAAGGGGCATCATGAGAGAACATGACTGGAGAGCCAATACAACAGGCTGAAATTAATTCTGCTTTATATTATCATTAACATATTAATTATAATGATTATATTATATTCATATTAATTACATCACTTAGTATTGAGCAGAATTAAGCATGCCAATATCCCCTATATACAACATGAGTCCACACACAGCACCCCTATATACGTTATGAGCCCACACAGCCCCTCACATGCAGTATGAGCTCACACACAGCCCCTATATAGCCTATGAGCCCACATATGCCCCTATATACATTATGAGCATCTATATAGCCTCTCTATGTTCCGCATGAATCCTCACATAACTTACTGTTATGAATGATCCCTAAAACCTGCACTGGGATGAACAAACTATGGGGAGATGTTAAACTTGCACACCACAGGTTCCTATAAAGACTAGACAAATCCATAACATGACTCTGATTTGTCACTGAGTGACTGTGGAGGTAACCAACCTAAAATTATGCAATGTCACCCACACTCAACATCGACTGACCCAGGCTTACCTTAACTGCACCCTCAACTGCACAGAGAGTGCAACACAAAACAACAAGAACAGAACCTAGTGCACACAGACAGAGGGTGAGGCATAGGGGTAAGGACGAGTACACATGAAAGACAGAAGAAAAAGAAAGGAACCCAGAAATATGGTATATGTAGAAACCCCCAGGCATTAAATGTAACAAAATGGGAAGTGTACTGCAAAGGAGAACATGCAGACAAACTGCAGGAGAAGCAATAGAGAAAATGTTAGCAAGAAAATCCTTAACTGGGGAGCTGGGACTCCAAACATTCATCTAACTTAGAATATAGCCTGCAAAAACTGCATGTGCCAGGAGAGTATAAATAGCCCCTACCAAGATATGATAGGGCAAACCAAATGAGGAAGTGAAAACATCTGCACAGAAGCAAAACTGCAAAGCAAAAGGAAGAAACAGCATTATCATCATGTGGACAGAAAAAACACAGGCTGTGGTCCAACATAGAGCGAAACCGACCACTCAGCCAGAGGTCACCGAATCGAACCCCAGAGTCAAGCCATGACACTCACATTGCACACTGACTCCCAAGGCTTGGTAGTGGCTTGCCTGAAGTTTATAACAGGCAGATAAGACATGTGATGGCTAAAAGAAGAGGTCCTGTGCAGTGAGCAGGAGAGTGGTTGCAGAGGTGACCAGCATGTGAGTATGAGTTCATTTTGTTTTTACATCTTACGTATATTGTACCTCTGACCATTCTGAGCATTCAATTCATGAATAATTTTGTTATTAATCTAATTTCCCTGTGGACATGCATGCGAAGTTGGAAATTCATATTTTAAAAAATCCATTCATCACTGCTAGAGACTATTTGTATTATGCTGTAATCTGCTGATGATTCTACAACTTGCATCTACAGTCTCTCAAAGCTTTTGGTTAACCTATTATTTAGAGTTATTCCCATAATCCTAAATAATTTAGGCAATGACACTTCAAGATACTAGTTTCAGCATAATCTATAGTGATGGGTGCCACATAGATAAGAAGTGATTCAAAAAGAGCTTAGTGACTTAAAATGAAAATTTTTATTATTAATAATAATAAAAGAAGACAATTTAAACATAGAATAAAAGGGGAGTTTCCAAAAATTAGGGTAGAAGAAAGACACTAGCTGGCATAGAATAATACATACATGTGAGAAGTACCATATAGCTGTTATAGCCAAAATGGCTGTAAAACAACAATTTTATAGCAAAGAGATTATTACATCATATAAAGAGCACCAGTGTGCATAGAGATGCTGCCACCCTTATAGACATTGTTTAAGTGTCATGGCTTAGACATAATTCAAGTCAAGTGAGGGCAGAAAGAAAAGGACATGTAATAAATGGCAAATGGATCACAAGAAAAAATGCAAAGCCTAAAAAACAGTGCTAAAGATCTCATGCAAGTAGACATATACTGATCAGCGCATCTAGGTAGGGAATCATAAGGAATGTAAATCCAACTTACATGAAGATGAACGCACGAGTGTAGGTAGGTTGGAAAGCAGAGTGTGTGAGTCCCCTGTCGCCCAACAGGCACTGTTTCACCTAGTGGCTTTTTCTGAGGCGGGATTGCTATGTAGGTGTGGCTAAAGTATATAGAGAAGGTGCTGCTCTCGGATAGTGCGGCGATGTCCTGCAGTTTCACAGCAGCGCGCACCCAGGGTTACACGCCCCCAGTCTAAAGGGAGTTCCGGAACTGCGCTCAATGGTGGAACGCACCGCGGTCACATGTATGAGCACTTCCGGAAGTCAAAGGGGAGAATTACGTGCCCTGCTCGTGTGCATTGAACCAAGGACTTTGTAAATGTGTATTCTCGGGGACGGATCGCAATACAAATTAGAGAGAGGAGGCAAGCAAGGTGGGGATGGGGGAAGGGCTGAATAAGGAATGATAAATGGATAAAAGATTTCCCCAAAAATGGGCATAATTTATATAAGGGAGGACATTGTAAAAAATTGCTGATGGAACGGGCAAGGGGAGGGATGGATGTGTTATATAAAGGACCTATAGACAAACATCAAATAAAGCGGAAATGCCCGCTATTTAGTGGCTAAAAATCTATTATATACGAAGTGCTACTTTGTGTAAAGTGACCGAGGAAAACAAGGATATAGAAACAAGATATGATTAAAAAAGGGGGATAAGAACGTGTAATGAGTGCGTTGTTAACAATCGTGTGTACACCATATATATAATATGTATAATATTAAAAACTGGAATATAAAATATTTAAAAGATGATCTATGAATACCTAAATGTGCACGATTAATATTCAGAATGGAAACATTGCATGGGATAGTGCAAAGTGCGGAGTGCACAAATAATATATTACATTCCTTAGGGGGGAGGGAAAAAAAAGGGAATTGTGATAATGACATTGTTATATGATGAATAGATATTATATCTCCTTCATTATGTTCTTGATAGGCTCCCATCAACCCTCTCTTATAAGGACCCAGGAGACGAAGGACCATCGTCATGGGAGACATCGAAAGAAAGGACCACACACCACCCATCGGAGGTAAGCACCTTTAAGAAGAATTCATAAATGAAAATACATTCAAAAAATAATAAAAATAAATATCTAAATTGGATATTGAAAAATCAGACTGTTAAAACATGATAAGACGAACAAACAAATAATGATAAAAAACACCTATTAAAAACAACTCAGGAATAGACAAATTTAGGGATTTGAGGCAATAAACATGCTATAAGCAAAATGTGGGATTAGAGAAATGAATTAAATCCAAAACTTTCATTAAGGCCATATGGAGCATTGTGTTGAGGCTGTATATCCATTTACTCTCCAATCATAAAGGGCCCGTCTCACATAGCGATCTCGCTACCGAGATCGCTGCTGAGTCACTAGTTTTGTGACGCAGCAGCGATCTCACCAGCGATATCGCTGTGTGTGACATTCAGCGACGATCAGCGCCCCTGCTGGGTATCGCTGATCGTCGCTGAAATGTCAGGACATTTTTTTGATCGCTGGTTTCCCGCTGACAGGCACGCATCGCTGCGTGTGACAGGCGGGAGACCAGCGATCCGCTGGTAACCAAGGTACACAGCGGGTTTCCAGGCGCGGGGCTGTGCCTAGAAACCCGCTGTGTACCTTGGATACCAGCGCCCTGATGCAGGGGAGCTGGTATCCAAGGTACACAGCGGGTTTCCAGGCACCGCGCAGCGCTTGGAAACCCGATGTGTACCTTGGTTACCAGCGCCCTGCATCAGGGCGCTGGTATCCAATGTACACTGCGGGTAACTAAGCGATGTTACCCAGCAGTGTCGCTGTCCCAGATCGCTGCCTGAGCTGCCTGTTTGACAGCTCAGCAGCGATCATGTAGCGATACACCAGCGATCCTGACAAGTGCATATCGTTGTCGGGATCGCTGGTGTATCGCTATGTGAGACCCAGCCTTAACAGGGATTTGCCAAGGTCACCACCTCGTATTCCTAAATTTATTTGATCAATGGCCTTAAAATTCAGGCCTTGAGGGTTGGAGTTGTGGTGGATTTAAAATGGCCAGGCAATGTTTTTAGGAGTGATGGATCCTTAATTGTTTTAGAATTCTCTATGTCCCGTATATGTTCAGGAACTCTGATGTTAAACTCACGCGTGGTTAATTGAATATAAATTAAATCACAAGGGCATGTGGCGTGATATATCACACCTTGGGATGTGCACGTCAGATGTTTTAATATTTTAAAATGCTTGGAGCCATCATAGTTTTTGAAAGAATTGGACTTTTTCATATTGGTATAGGCTTTACAGAGGCCATAGGGAAAGAACCCATTTCATGCATTTTTTATGGTGTTGTCAGTGGGGGGATCATAATGACTGCGTACTAGTATGTCCCTCAAATTTGGGCTCTTTCTAGCGACCAACAGAGGAGAAGAAGGGAGGATATTCCTTAGGATAGGATCAGTCAGTAATATTTTCCAGTGTTCTTTCAAAAGATCCCTTAGGTCTTCCCATTGATTATTAAAAGTGGAAATATATCTTATCCGATCTTCCTTTTGATTGTGGATTTTTTTAGGGGAATGCAATAAGTGTTCTCTAGGTGTGCTTCTTTTGGTTAAGTCCACTGCCTGATCTTCAAAGGCGGATTTTTCAGAACAAATTCTTTTCAACCTCAGAAATTGGCCTGTCGGTATGCCGTTTATGGTCGCTGATGGATGAGATGATGTGGCATGTAAGAGCGAATTGGTGGCAGTGGGTTTTCTATATAGGTTAGTTTCATAGAATCACAGATATCTGCCCACTAATTTATATTTACTCCTAAGGGCTTTATACCATAAGACTAACAATTTCACTTTAGCGGTGATCTAAAATCAATAGACCCCACAAAATGGTATAAAATTTACAAAATATTCTTTATTTATTTTAAATTACACATGAAAAATACATGAAAAATACATAAAAAAGGCACAAGAACACAATTAAAAGAGGGACCTAAGTCCATAGGAAAATGCTCATGTTATTGTTTCATACTGGCCTTTTAGCCATTGATCGTATATCCCTTTTTTAGGGTGATTGTTTGGTACACCTTGGGTTAATAGCTGTGTTCTTTGGGATACTATTGTGGAGTCATGTGTTTACAGTTTATGGGATTGCATGAATAGTTGCACATAAGGGTATTATTATTCCTGAGAGCATTTTAGTAATTAGATTGAGTATATCTTTATACATCAGCGATGCATCCCAGTTACTGAACATGAATTCATGTTATGTTATTAAATAAATATATGATCGGCTGTTTTGATAGTAGAACAATTATATACATTTTCATTGCTGCTGTTGAGCATTTTCCTATGGACTTAGGTCCCTCTTTTAATTGTGTTCTTGTGCCTTTTTTATGTATTTTTCATGTTTTTTTCATGTGTAATTTAAAATAAATAAAGAATATTTTGTAAATTTTATACCATTTTGTGGGGTCTATTGATTTTAGATCACCGCTAAAGTGAAATAGGTTAGTTTCAACCAGGCCAGTCGTGGATACATTTATTCTGAGGTCCAAAAAATCAAGGTTTCTGCCAAAATGGTAAGTCAGTGTGATGTTGAGGTTGTTGTTATTAAGTTTCCTCATTAAGGAGTGGAGAATATTGATGGACCCTTCCCATATAAACCAAATATTGTCGATATATCTCATCCTTTCTCCCTTTCCCATGCACCCAGATATAAATTGGCATATGAAGGGGCACAAGATGCCCCCATAGCCGTGCCTTGAGTTTGCAAATAAATATTTTTCTTGAAGGTGAAAATATTATGATTAAGAACAAAATCCAATAAGGTAAGGACTAGATCGATCATAGTGGATTCCAAATTGCTGTTCTTAAGATACCAGGCTACTGCTTTCAACCCGTCAGTATGTCTTATGAAGGTATACAGGGCCTCAACATCTGCCATGACACTTAAACAATGTCTATAAGGGTGGCAACATCTCTATGCACACTGGTGCTCTTTATGTGATGTAATAATCTCTTTGCTATAAAATTGTTGTTGTACAGCCACTTTGGCTATAACATCTATATGGTGCTTCTCACATCTATGTATTATTCTATGGCAGCTAGTGTCTTTCCTCTACCCTAATTTTTGGAAACTCCCCTTTTGCTCTATGTTTAAATTGTCTTCTTTTATTAATATTAATAATAAAAATTGTCATTTTAAGTCACTAAGCTCTTTTTGATTCACTTCTTATCTATGTGGCACCCACCACTATAGATTATGCTGAAACTATTATTTAGAGTGTGTGTTATGCTATGACGGTCTTCAGTAAGGAAGGGGGGCATCAAACTGTCCCTGGAACTGGAACCCTAACTATCCCTGTCCCAGGTGTACTCTTAAAAGGTAGAGAGGCCCGAGTCTCCGGCCTTATTATGCTCCTATTAATTTCCTAAGCTGTGCCCTCGCCCTTCCCCAGGAGGTCTGGGAAAGATATGTTAGTGTAAATGGATAGCAAAATGCAACTTACATACATAAACACTCACCAGGGGTACAGCTGATTAAAAGGAAGGATAGGTAGGTACAAACCAAATGGGAATAGGATAATGGAGAAAGCATACACCCAAAAACAGCAGACAACAATCTACAGTAGCAACTATGAACTCCAACTTTAGCACACCAACCCCAGCACGCCAGGAAGCAAAACTTTCACAGGATGAGAAGGTCTGGCCAGGTTTTAGAGAAAGAGAAAATGAGCATGTCAGGAGCAGCTGTGAGATGGAACTGCATGTTTCTCACCAGAATGCAAAGAATCATTAAGCTCTTCAGCTTCAAAGGAATGAAGTCCATTTAACATGAGGAACAAAACACACAGTCTAAATGGAAGACCTACGAATCACAGTACGAAAAGATCACCTAACCCCAGATCTCTCAGGAGGACGTGACACACTCGTGACAGTGTGTTCACATTATGCTATAATCTGCTGTGAATTCTACAACCTACATCTAAGTTCTGCATCAGACCTGCTGTTTTCTTCCTCAGCTGCCCTCCGAGTTCTATTCCTTCCCGTATATCCTGCCTTGCTTGTTTTTCTGTCATCCATCAAAACCTGTTGTCTGGATCCATATTATTCCCTATGCTTTCTAGCTAGCTAAGTCAGCGGCTTGGGTTCTTTTGTCAGCCCCTTGTGGCTTTGAGACTCCACCTTACCAGGTGAGCCCTTTCAATCACTCACAGATAGGAGGATTATAATATGTAATAATCTGTAATAAACGTATAAAGTTGAAAATCATTCCTGTCTCTCAATGATATTCCCAGCTATTAGGACAATTTTGACTTTCCGGGAAGATGTGACAATGTCTAGAATTCATTACTGTCCCAAAAAATGTCATACTAGTACAAATATAAATTTCATACAACTGACATTTTTACTTGTTTACAGTAATAAGTAGCTCAAAACAACGTGTCTGCAAATTGAGATTCTGATTTGGCTTTCATCCTATGTACAGTTGGTATGGAAAGTATTCAGACCTCCTTTAATTTTTTCACTCTTTGTTTCATTGCAGCCATTTGGTAATTTCAAAAAAAGTTTATTCAGCTAATAAAAGGACCAGCGCCTGTGTGTGCGCGCAGTGTAACTAATAAGAGTCCTCTAGTGTTGATACTGGTGCTGATTCTGAACCATCATACTAATAGTCCTTCTAAAGGTTAATCTTGTGCTTTGCTGTTTGTATAAGAGACATTCTGTATGTAACCTAGTGAGGGAGAGATGCAGGAACATGGAGAGTGACAGAATACAGTCTCTAAGCATAGCTGCTAGGCATCGGGCGACAGCTGGATCCGAACTTGGATCTGATGAGTCTGTGGTCTCCCATCCAAGTCCAGCCAGGGCAGATGCTGCTCAGCTTTGCCGTCGGTCTCAACGCCTAGCCAGTACAAGAGAAGTACAAGCTGTTGCAAGGGTCATTGTTCCTAGTAGCTTTAAGCAGAGGTTGCAGAAAGGAACAGAGCTGCCACAGTCTAAGTCCAGGATTCCCTGCACTGAGCATGCCGTGACGTGGCGAACCATGATTGGTGATTTGGTATCAGCTGATCCAGTGACCTGCACCGCCTGATTGGTCACGGTTGACATCATCAGTGATGCGATGGCTGGGGGCAGGGCTTAGCCCTTATATAACTTGGCTGCAGGTGCGGTGGTGCGGTCAGATCATACTAAATAGGTAGTGCTCATGTGTGGACGTACCAGAATCTGGGCTCCACCTGCTCTCTAGCTTTGCTCTCCGGGACCTGCCGATGCCAGAGTTCGCTCAGCTAATTAGCACAGGTCGTTCAGACAGATTTGCTTATGCCAGGCAGGTATTCAATGTAGCGCAGTCTAGCTCCGACTAGAGGGTAGCTATACACCCTGAGCAGACTGCGGGGCGCGTAACCTGGGCATCGCCTGCCAGCTGAACAGAGAGTTGCTCAGTCCGGTCGCACACCGTCTGGCAGCACGTACGCCTGGCATGAGTCACATGCACTTCCTAATCGGCTGGCAAGTGGCTTCTGTGCAGTTAACAGGGCTACATCTACGCCAGCTTACAGAACATCTCCCGTGAAGTTAACGGAGATAGTGCAAATCCAATATCTTGCTTAGTGTGAAGTAAACCAGGCAAGACCTTTATATTTCTGTTGTCAGTTTTCACTGTTGTGTTTCGGTAGCTGAGGAGAACAGGAACAACAGCAGGGCAGCAGAACACCTGAGATGTTGGTAACTGATGGGTTGCAGATTCCTAAACTAACGACACAACTAGAGGTAGCCGTGGAGCGTTCCTACGTTGATCCTAGACGCCTCGTCACAGCCTGAGAGATAACTACACCTAAAGGCAGAAAGATGAAAGCTATCTGCCCCGGAGCAGATCCCCAAAGAATGGCAGTTAGACAAGATAAAAACACAAACATAGGCAGAAAATAGACTGAGCAAATGTTGGGGCCACAAGCTGACTAAATAGGATAGGAAAGGAGAGATTACTTTCTGCAACCCAGAAAACCCTACAAAAATCCAAAAATTCTGATTACAAAAATACTGAGATCACACGATCTCGCCACCCGCTAAATCAGATCTCAGTGTGAACAAAACCAAGCTGCAGCCGCTGAAAAAACAGGAAAAAGCAAATGAGCAAATAACAGTGACTGCAGAAATACTGTGAGGAGCTCAGGCCCCAGGAGGGGACCTGGCTGACCTCCACAAAAGTGCAGAAAACAATACAAAAAGCAAGCACAAAAAGAAAAGCAAAAAATATCTTATCTGAAAGCTGGAGATGCAGGCAAGACTCCAGCAAACTTCCAAATGAACCAGGAACCACAATTGAGACAAGAACAATTGATCACCGGCAACCATCATGGGAGGGAACCTCCCTTGTATCAGAAAAGTCCGTGATCCCTGATTGCCACTCCTCGCTGAAAGGTTCAGTACTGTCTGTAACCACCAGAGGGAGCCTCTGCTCAGAAACCATCTTTAGCACATTCATAACATTTCACCCTCATACCCGAGGGGTGTTATGCCGCAGCATCTCTAGCTGCCCTGCGGACCCCGGGTTCGGTTGCAATCCATTATTTTAATAAAGTTGTTGCAACCGTCCCTTAACTGTATCTGACCACCAGGGTCTAGCCGAACATGGCTGACAATCAGCAGCTACAGCGCTACGTTCAACAACTAGAGGCCAGACTTTGGTCTCTGGAGTAGGCCGCTCCGGTTGCTGATCTAACTGCCGTAGCTACTCAGGCAGCCGCACAAGCAGCAAGTCTAGTAAATAATGCTGTGATAGCTGCTAGAATTTCATTACCCCGTTTTGACCTCCCGGAAAAATTTTCTGGAGACAGCAGATCCTGCAGAGGGTTTATTAATCTATGCTCCATTCAGTTAGAGATGATGGAGGCACGGTTCCCCTCCGAAAGGGCTAAAGTGGGCTTTGTCATATCATTACTTTACCGAAAATCCTTGGAGTGGGCTACTCCTCTGTGGGAACGGAATGATCCGGTAGTGGCTAATGCGGGTCTCTTTCTTAGAACCCTAAAAAGTGTGTTCCTCGGTCCTCAGGTTACACATGATACTGCTCTTAAGCTTCTTACATTAGTACAGGGTTCGACCACGGCCAGTCACTATGCCGTCCAGTTCAGAACATTAGCGGCAGAACTGGATTGGTCTGAACCGTCGCTAAACCCGGTGTTCTGGAAGGGTCTGGCTGGGCATATAAAAGATGCTCTAGCCGCCAGGGAGATTCCAACCTCTCTGGAAGAGTTAATGACTCTTGCCAACCGAATAGACTTACGTCATGCTGAAAGCAAGTTGGAGCTGGAGGTCTCTAAACCTCGGTTCCAGCGGGCGCCTTCGTTTTCTAGACCTATTTCCGAGCTCGCGGTTCCTGACACGGAACCTGAGCCTATGGATATATCCCTGATTAGGAAATCATCCCCTCGTTCCCGTCCTACACATCGCTTGGAATACCCCAATAATAAGGGTTCCAAGCGGGCGGAGGAACGAGAGTGTCTAACCACCATTGGAGGAGGTGTGTTAGATTCTGGGATCTCTACCTCCAAATAAATATTTGAGGTGACGTTGCTCTTCGAAGCAACTGCGGTTTCTGCCAAGGCGTGGGTGGACTATGGGCCAAATGGTAATTTTTTGTCGTTAACCTTTGCCCAGAGACATGCCATTCCTATGGAGTTACTGCCCAAACCAATGAACATTAAGGTCGTCAAAGGTTCGCTGTTAGACACGCAAATCACCCACCAGTCGATTCCCCTCACCATGTCATTTCCTCAGGGTTACCGGGAGGATATCTCTTTTCTCATTATTCCCGGTGGATCGGATGAGGTGCTATTGGGCCTTCCATGGCTCTGTTGTCACAATCCACACATTAACTGGAACACGGGGAGATTAATTTCGGGGGTGAGAATGGTGTTTCTCAGTGTATGATTGCCTCAACCCGGAGGGCAGTCTCAGAGCCGCCTATTGACTTGATCGCTTGTCCTGAGCATTCCAGAAAGGCTGCTGAGACTTTGCCTTTTCACCAACCATATGACCGTCCAATTGATTTGGTCCCCGGCTCAGAGCCTCTTCAAGGTATGGTTTATTCCCAGCCTGTGGATACGATGGAGGACGGTGATGAGCTCAAAATTGTCATGCCTTCTGGGGATATGCGGACGGTGGCACCAATGACCTTAGACCAGGTCCCTCCCGGGAAGTTGTTCGTTCCTCCTAAATTACAAAATAAGGTGCTCTCTTGGGCACATGCCCCTAAAAGCGGAGATAATTTTGGAGTCAAACGTACCACTAAGTTTCTCCAACGGTCGAATTAGTGGCCTCGGTTGCCTCAGGACATTAAAAAATATGTCCAATCTTGTACCTCTTGTGCGAGAGAGAAATTGTCCCATCAGAGGCAGTCGGTTGACAATTATCTCTGTCCGGGTCCCGTATTATCCCCGGGCGACAAGGTCTGTCTCACGACTCGCAATATTAGAGGACGCGGGGAATCTGCTAAGTTAGCCTCCTGTTTTATGGGTCCTTTCAAAATTTTAGACCATATTCATGCCCCCCGGCTCATTGAAAAGAGTGAGCATCAGGTGGGGGGGGAATGTTAGGCATCAAGCGATGGCTGGATCCGAAGAGTCTGTGGTCTCCCATTCAAGTTCAGCCAGGGCAGATGCTGCTCAGCTTCGCAGTCAGTCCCAACACCTAGCCAGTACAAGAGAAGTACAAACTGTTGCAAGGGTCTTTGTTCCTAGTAGCTTTAAGCAGAGGTTGCAGAAAGGAACAGAGCTGCCACAGTCTAAGTCCAGGATTCTCTGCACTGAGCATGCCCGTGACGTGGCGAACCATGATTGGTGATTTGGTATCAGCTGATCCGGTGACCTGGCACCGCCTGATTGGTCACGGGTGACGTCATCAGTGATGCGATTACCGAGATGGCTGGGGGCAGGGCTTAGCCCTTAAATAGCTTGGCTGCAGGCGCGGCAGTGCGATCAGATCATACTAAATAGGTAGTGCTCATGTGTGGACGTTCCAGAATCTGGGCTCCACCTGCTCTCTATCTTTGCTCTCCGGGACCTGCCGATGCCAGAGTTCGCACGGCTAATTAGCACAGGTCCTTCAGGCATGTTCGCTTATGCCAGGAAGGTAGCCAATGTGGCGCAGTCTAGCTCCGACTAGAGGGTAGCTATACACCCTGAGCAGACTGCGGGGCGTGTAACCTGGGCATCTCCTGCCAGCTGAACAGAGAGTTGCTCAGTCCAGTCGCACACCGGCTGGCAGCACATACACCTGGCATGAGTTGCATGCACTTCCTAATCAGCTGGCAAGTGGCTTCTGTGCAGTTAACAGGGCTACGTCTACGCCAGCCTACAGCACATTTCCCGTGAAGTTAATGGAGATAGTGCAGATCCAATATCTTGCTGAGTGTGAAGTAACACAGGCAAGACCTTTATTTTTCTGTTGTCAGTTTTCACCCTCATACCCGAGGGTTGTTCGGCCGCAGCATCTCTAGCTGCACTGCAGACCCCGGGTTCGGTTGCAATCCATTATTTTAATAAAGTTGTTGCAACCGTCCCCTTAACAAGGGCTTTGTAGTCCGTTGCTGAATGTATATCTGCTGCATGTAACTACATTCTTTTTTTGGGGGTGAAATAATTTACAATATTGTCATCCATAGAGTATTGAGTGCTTTGTGTTACATTTTGGTGGTATATAACACTCTAAAAAAAGGTTAAAAAAAAATTTCTGGATTTTATTAGTCATCCATAGAGAGTTATGTGCTTTGTGTTACATTTCGATGTTATATAACACCCCTAAAAAGCGTTAAAAAGTATGTATTTAATTAGTCATCCATATAGTATTACATGCTTTGTGTTACATTTTTGGTGGTATATAACATTAAAAAAAGCATTGAAAAATGTTTCTGCATGCATTTAGTCATCCATAGAGTATTACATGCTTTCTGTTACATTTTGGTGGTAAATAACACTCCCCAAAAAAGTTCTAACTTTTTACTGCATTCAATTAGTAATTCATACAGTTTAATTTTCTTAGTGTTACATTACGGTGGTATCTAAAACTCCAAAAACATTTTAAACATTTTTTTTCTGGATTCAATTAGTCATTCATACAGTTTAATGTGCTTTGTTTACATTTATGGTGGTTTAAACATTTTTAAATCTGCTTGGCCTTGTACAGTTCTCAAAGCATTTTTGTTACAAAAATTGACTATTGGCAGCCATACGTTTTAATGTGCTTCTTTGATTTTTAATGTTTTTTGTTAGTCCTTAAAGTGGAATAAAAGTGTGACACCATTGACTCAGCAGCGATCAGGGATTCAGAGATGCTTCCCCATGCTGTTCTTCTTCCATTCAGCACTTTTTCCATCCATTTCAACATTAACACTGCCCCTTAGACCTTCTTGTAAGGTCTGCCAGAAAAATGCTCGGCTTTGCCATTGACTCCCATTATATTCGTTACTCGAAATGAGCATCCGAGCATTAGAAATTACTTGGTTCGAGTAACAAGCATCAGAGCATTTTAGTGCTCGCTCATCCCTAATTGGTACTCAATTGCTTTCCTTACAGTATATCTATGTTTTTCAAATTTTCTGAATTATACTATATATTCTGTATATCTATATACTTCATAAACTCTGATTTCTGAAATTTGTGTACTTCACCTGTACCATTGTCTGACATATGTATTTGAGATGCCAAATGCAAATCTTTCAGATTTTCACCTTAAACAAAAAAAAGCCTCCAGATCTTAGAGTATTACAGCGTCAACGCCATAGTCCCCTTGGTTCTACTCAGCTAAACCTATATCACCATAAAACCTAATTGTGGCATAAGCGTAGCAAAGAAGAACTGCAAGGATTCAAATGTCGTGTACTCTAAAATATGACTAATGGAAAAAGGTCCTTACAATGATAAAATACACATCTTATAGAAAATGTGATAATAGCATTTTTAGGGTTCAAGTGTTGTTTCTTTAAGAATGTAAGAATCTGATGATACAATAAGGCATTTCAAAAAGGAAGGGAATAAGATCTCTCTTAGGAATAATTCGGGAAAAAATCTAATTGTTTTGTTTTGTCATGGTCAGTAGTAAAGGTTATTAGATGTCATCTAGTGCTGTCCGGTAAAGCACATGTAAATAATAGACATGTATAACGATCAAGATATTTATATATAAAGCCTTCTAAATTTGTTCTCA
This sequence comes from Oophaga sylvatica, assembly GCA_033576555.1. Lineage (NCBI taxonomy): Eukaryota > Metazoa > Chordata > Amphibia > Anura > Dendrobatidae > Oophaga > Oophaga sylvatica. Next base: position 459,358,068 of record JARQOD010000004.1, on the reverse strand, counting down.
GGGGTTATAAAAATGGTAATAATTTTATTGGCACTCCTCTAGAATTGTGCTGAGACAAATGGAAACTTGGAGATAAGGATCCTCTGAGGTGAGAACATGCAGCTGTTGGGAATTGCAAGGGAATATGACCAATAAAGGAAGTCACTATTTTTCCAGCCCTGAAGTGAGTTATAGGCCGAGACTGGTGTTGTATATTTATGTAAGGCTACAGCAGGGAGTGCAATGGAGAGTATATTGCTGAAAGAGCATCATTCGCATTCTGCCCCAAACAAAAGCTGGAAATGAAGTAATATCCTGGCCTAAGGAGTACTCATGACAGAATAATAACATTTCAAAGGAGGGGGTCTTTTGTAGGGCCATGTGTCGATTCACAATGTGGAAATTAACATGTGTTGCTCTTTCAGACTTTCAAAAACAGAAACAACTATTGAAAAGTCTGTTGGATTTGTTCTCCGCTCCACATCAAGCACTCCAGGGATGTCAGGTCATTTATTGTTCACAGAGAGCGCGGCTAAGCTTAGTGAGAAGTTTCATGCTTAGGAAACTTTGTTTTGCTTTTGTTGCCTTTTACGTTATTGCTTGTCTTCACGTGCGCCGTGGTTACATTTGTTAAAACTTAAACAATGACTGCAGTAATACAGAACATAATGATTTGGTTCATTTCTTCAAAATTATTTTTGAAGGCAATGCACAATGCAAAACATCTGGAGTCTGTCCAGTTTATGGATTTTTTTCTTTTTTTTTAAAAAAAGGGTAATCCCATTTTCACCGGCTATATATAAATGTGTGAAAAGAGTAAGAAGAACAGAGTTCTCATAACAGACCCTCATTTTTCCAATTCTGTGCGACTGATGCTTCCAAAGGGAAATGTATGCCATAAATGTGAAAGATAAGAATACTAATTTAAAATGGTATACAATTTATATTAGCTACAGATGTCACAGGTAGGGTTGAGCATTCCGATACCGAAACCCGGTTCCGATACCTGAAATCCAATGTAAGTCTATGGGAACAAAATATCGGAATTTTTTTACTTCCGATATTTTGTTCCCATAGACTTACATTGGATTTCAGGTATCGGAACCGGGTTTCGGTATCGGAATGCTCAACCCTAGTCACAGGCCATAAATACTCCAGATGAAGTCTGCAGCCAATCACTCACCTCAGCCGTCTTGGGTCGTATACGACTGAGGGCAGTTTTCGGTCGCAGATGTCACATCAGGTATATATAAGCTGTGACATCTAGAGTCAACCTAAAAAGTATACTGACACAGAACAGCGAGAACGCAGGCCGGGATCAGAGGGTGAATAAGCATTCTTTCCTTGTTTTAGTACTAGAAACGTGTGTGCAGTATTTTACATCTCTGACAACCCTTTTAATGCAGCCATCACGTCTTATAACAAATTCATACAAATCCTGAGGAAACTCATTAACTTTTTTGGGCTTTGACAGGTTATATATATAGTTACATAGGTTGAGCTTGATGGACCTTTTTTCAACCTTTCTCCATCAATTATACAATAGTTGTCTCTACTATCGAATCTGCCAAAATCTAAATTTAACAGTCTCAAATTTGGCCATGAAATTTGTTTTGCATAAAGGTTATCTGATGCAAACAGAAAGCTCTTTATTATGCTCTGGGTCTCTGTAGAACCCAGAGCATAGTAAATACTGGGTGAGAAAGAAAAGAAGAAAATTCAGGAGTCAACTCTTTGCTCACCTGACCCCCTGCTGCAGCTCCACCTGCTGGCCTCTCCGTATCTGGTCCTCCATATGTCCTCTTTGACTTTTCTGTCATCTTCACCCGGCTTCAAGTATACTACAATGTCACTATGGTTAGGGGCTTGCTAGGCCTTGAGTGTTGTGCATCATGATGTCCGGGCATGTGTTGTGACAGAACAACATGTCTCATGATATCTGAGGCCTATTCAGCACCAAAAGTGTGAAGATTGATGATGATGATGGCAGGGCAAAGAGGACGTGTGGAGCATCAAACAAGGGACTGCAGTAGTTGGACAGGTGAGCTGTGAGGTATTCTTTTTATACGTCCCACGGATGATTTCAGATGAAAGGAATCACTAACAATTTGGATTCTGGAAAATCTAAATTGTTTGTTAAGATCAAGATGAATAAAAATAATAATAATAATAACAAATTTAGTAATGTAATGTATGTTCTAGTAGACATTATGAAAATTCTTAAATGGAATACTGTCACCAAGGTTTTGATACCTCATAAGAGACCAGCATAATGTAGGGGCAGAGTCCCTGATTCCAGCGATGTGTTACTTACTGGGCTGCTTGCTGTTACTGTTTTAAAATCACTGTTTTATCTGCTGCAGATTTAGCAGTTCTCTGAATGCTGAGCTCTGCATAACCCCATCCATACTACTGATTGGCAGATTTCTGCCTATGCACAGTGCACACAGAAAGCTGCCAATCAGTAGTGAGAACGGGGTTATACGGAGCTCATGAATATGAAGAGGACTGTATGGCCATAGGTTTATGAGTCCTTTAATGATAATCTCCTTGCTGAGAAAACAGAACATTTGTCAAAACTACACTAAGCCACCAAGTAAGTGACATATTGCTGGAATCAGCGTCTCTGCATTATGCTGCTCTCAGGTTAGTGTAGTGACAGATTCACTTTAAAAAGGAGCTTGGCTCTCTCTATGGGAGAAACTTTCTTATGATTGCATTACAGGGATTCCAAATGATTTAAAAGGGGTTGTTTCATCAAAAATAAACCTATTTAAATTAAAGCCCACCAATCAGCTGATCAGAGATGTGATGGCTGCTCGGGTTTACTGTACATATATATAGCCACTAGGTGAAATATATCAGGATTGATCCTCTCTGGCTAATAAAGAGGACTACTGGAGAGTAGATGTCACTAGACTAAATCAATAGGACTCGTGAAGAAAACCCGATAATAGGTTGGAGTAATGACTCTAGCACAGCTGCCACGACTCTCGAAGTCACTAGGACGTACAGATAGGGGAAGGGGTGAAAGGTTTGTTCCAGCACAAAAACAAAAATCCCAAGGATGTAGCTTGTGCGAATATAGGACTAGGATTGTAGAGTTTCTTTCACTGAAGTTTATGGACTAAAAAGCCCCAACAATGCAATACGGAGAACCTGCTGCAGTGGAAGGAGAACAAAACCATCCTGCAGCACTTGACTATTTCATGTAAACTATGCAGCTGTTCCCAGAGACATTTTTTGCTGTACTCACCGTACACTTAGTTATATAATCATGTATATAGTGCATCGTATATATTCAGCCCTTAATATAATATCAAAAAGTGGCTTCACAATCATCACAATACATTTTTTGTCATCATAGAATTGATTAAAATATTTTCTATTTCGCCAACATACTGTATTGTTAATCACAGCGCTGGATGGATTCCATCCCTCCATTTAAACACTGTTATTAACCTCTCACCTATACATTTTCCTTCTGCGCCATGCTCCCCACACAATGTTTAGGTAAATTAGACTAAAGCCTTTTTTTTAGAGCAGACACAGGTATTGGTTTGAACTTTCAATTGTAATTTATTCATGAAGCCGAGAGGTTGAGGCTGGCAGTGCTATGCATCATTCTGTCAAAAGGACTTTTCCTCATCCACAAAACAGCTACTGTACCGCAGAGAAAACAAATCATTTGCCGCACAGACCAGAACATAGAGCCAGGGAAAGTCTTGACATTTCAGTTTTCTATAAATATATATTTTACACTTATACTGCTAAAAATAATTATAAAGCAACAGTCTTTGTATATAGGGTTTCTTAAAAATTGATATTTTTAACTCTATTTCTTGCATAAGACACCCATTCATTTTATGTGATTAGGCATGTAACAAAAAAAATGATATTTAAAGAAAAAAATGGTTGTACCTAGTAAAGTCTTTACCTTACGGGAGGTCCCATAAACACTACCCTAGATACTTTGGGGTGTTGCACTCATGCACCATGCTTATTGGGGGCACATCGAGTCCCTGCATTCCAGTAATGCAGAGAGCTGACATATGGTATATGTGTGTAACCCCATATAACATATGTATATGTATCTGGGAGCGCTTCTTTTAGGGGAAAATACTTTCCTTATGTGGCTTGAGATTTTTGTCCTTTTGGATGGTATGAAATTAGAAGGATAAAGAGGAGTCGTAAAGTATCATAAACTTGTAAAGATGTAGTATTATGGGCGGCGCCATGCAATGTCATGTTTCCATAGTTTGATACTTAGGTACTGGCAAACCCTTGAGCTATTGTTAAAAGTCCATTTATGGATTTGATAATAATGGAAACAATACTTGATTTTTTTTCTGATACATTTTTTAAATATTTTTTGACATCCCACATTATTAAAATGACTGTGTAGCCAGAAGCTCCAACCCAATATATAAGCCAATACATGGGCTAATTATTCGCTTTTTGTTTCCATCAATGTTTTCTTTAGATTGTTTTTGAACTCAGATCGATCAGGTTTGAGCTGTGACCTGTGACTACAGTTTAGCTCCAGTTCCTACATGAAGTCTAAAGTAGTCTGAGACACACCTCCTAGGTGAGCATTGGCTCAGGCTGCTCCTATCGCTCTCCTCCTGGAGTTCTGCCTCTTCTGATTGGCTGCTCTGTATAAACACATTTTTTGTGTTTTTTTGTAGAGCGGAGTTCCATATACATCATAGCTAGGATGATTTTAAAGTACAGACCAATAAATCAGCAGTGAGAAAAAAATGATTATTGGGTAATGTATCCTGAGACAAATTAAGCTATGAAAAACAGGACTTGAAGGATGGCCTTAACATGTTTTGAGCCTATGTCACCAGAAAAGGTGTGGCATGTTCAATCAGATGGCATAAGTATGGGGTATATACAGTCATTGCCAAAAGTTTTGAGAATGACACAAATATTATATTTTCACATGATCTGCTGCCCTCTGGTTTTTATATGTGTTTGACAGATTGTTTTTATCACAGACAAGAAATATAATAATTGCAAACAATATGAATAACAAAAGCTTATATGACAGTTAGAATGAGTTTAATGCAGCAAGTCAATATTTGCAGTGTTGACCCTTCTTCTTCAGGACCTTTGCAATTCTCCCTGGCATGCTCTCAATCAACTTCTGGACCAAATCCTGACTGATAGCAGTCCATTCTTGCACAATCAATGCTCTCATTTTGTCAGAATTTTTAGGTTTTTGTTTGTCCACCCGTCTCTTGATGATTGAACACAAGTTCTCAATGGGATTAAGATCTGGGGAGTTTCCAGGCCATGGACCCAAAATCTCTATGTTTTGTTCCCTGAGCCATTTAGTTATCACCTTTGCTTTATGGCAAGGTGCTACATCATGCTGGAAAAGGCATTGTTGATCGCCAAACTGCTCTTGGAGGGTTGGGAGAAGTTGCTCTTGGAGGACATTCTGGTACCATTCTTTATTTATGGCTGTGTTTTTAGGCAAGACTGTGAGAGAGCCGATTCCCTTGGCTGAGAAACAACCCCACACATGAATGGTTTCAGGATGCTTAACAGTTGGCATGAGACAAGACTGGTGGTATCGCTCACCTTGTCTTCTCCGAATGAGGCGTTTTCCTGATGTCCCAAACAATCGAAAAGGGGATTCATCAGAGAAAATAACTTTACCCCAGTCCTCAGCAGTCCATTGCCTGTACCTTTTGCAGAATATCAGTCTGTCCATGATGTTTTTTTCTGGAGAGAAGTGGCTTCTTTGCTGCCCTCCTTGAGACCAGGCCTTGCTCCAAGAGTCTCCGCCTCACAGTGCGTGCAGATGCACTCACACCTGCCTGCTGCCATTCCAGAGCAAGCTCTGCACTGCTGGTAGCCTGATCCCGCAGCTGAAACACTTTTAAGAGACAGTTCTGGCGCTTGCTGGTCTTTCTTGGGCGCCCTGGAGCCTTTTTGGCAACAATGGAACCTCTCTCCTTGAAGTTCTTGATGATGGGATATATTGTTGACTGAGGTGCAATCTTTCTAGCTGCGATACTCTTCCCTGTTAGGCCATTTTTGTGCATTGCAATGATGACTGCACGTGTTTCTTTAGAGATAACCATGGTTAACAGAAGAGAAACAATGATGCCAAGCACCAGCCTCCTTTTAAAGTGTCAAGTGGTGTCATTCTTACTTAATCATGACAGATTGATCTCCAGCCATGTCCTCATCAACACCCACACCTGTGTTAATGGAGCAATCACTGAAAAAAGGTTAGCTTGTCCTTTTAAGGCAGGGCTGCAATGATGTTGAAATGTGTTTGGGGGATAAAGTTCATTTTCTAGCCAAATATTGACTTTGCAAGTAATTGCTGTTAAGCTGATCACTCTTTATAACATTCTGGAGTATATGCAAATTGCCATTAGAAAAAGTGAAGCAGTAGACTTTGTAAAAATTAATATTTGTGTCATTCTCAAAACTTTTGACCATGACTCTATACCCTAGAAGTAATGGTAACATTATGTCATGTGAATTCTAACTGATCCAGTATGGGAAGGCTGTATACAGCTCCCTACTCAGTGAGTCATAAAGTCTGTAGGAGTACGAATTTCCATGGTGGTAGGACTGTGCTGTTGGTGTAGAATGCTCCAATGGACATAGATCTATGAACTAAATAACTATGCGTTTCAACATTGAACCAGTGCCATAGGCTTGTCAAGTGTGAGTGCGTTGTCATATTGACTCCATGCTACTATGCATAGACCCTTACTTTCTAATTTTTGGTTTTCTGTGATATTCCCAGAGCAGAAATATTGCAGACGTTTTCATAAAAATAAATCTTATTGGCCTCAAAAGTGAATCAAGATTGAATTTTAAAGGCAGTTTGTCAGCCCAAACTGACAATATAAACTAAGCACAAAGCTTTGTAACAGTCATAGCATCAAAGGTAAGTTGCACCTTTAGTGTTCCATTCTCTGCCACCATTCTGTAGAAATTGATGTATAATCAAAAATGCTAATTAGTGTGCTCGGATCACCATTACATAGACCAGGAGGTTCAGCGCCCATTACATTTCCAAGCCCCCACCTCCCTTACAGATTGCAAACATAGGTTTACCTAGACCAAGCACTGCCTTCAAAGACAGCTTTGGAAAGTCAGTGCTGTCAATCATCAGTGAGAGAGGTGGGGTAATGCAAAGCTAGTGACTGGAACGGTGCGCTGAGCACTAAAGGTGTGGTTTTTATAGGGGCAATATTCCCCACAAGGCTATGTGCTTACTTTATACTGACAGTTTAGGCTGACAGAATCCCTTTAAATATTCACAGTCCACCAATGAAATGAAATTGCCTTTTATAGCCTAGCTTGAAGTCCTGTCATCTAGGGGTAAGCACATTTATCGAAAGGGTATAATATAGTATACTGAAATACTTGACTCAGCTCTTCATGAAAGAAATATAACAATTGGCAGTGAATGCATAACATTATATGGCACTTTGCTTTTCTTCAAAGTCTAAAGGATTAATAGGTCATCTAAAACACACTAAGGTTGTGGTCACACTATCAGTATTGGGTCAGTATTTTACATCAGTATTTGTAAGTCAAAATCAAGAGTGGATGAAAAATGCCGAAGTGTTAATGTGTTTCTATTATACTTTTCCTCTGATTGTTTCGCTCCTGATTTCTGCTTACAAATACTGAGGTAAAAAACTGACCAAATACTGAAAATGTGAAAGAGGCCTAAGGCAGATTTATCAAGCTAAGTGCACCCAATTCTGGAGCAATTTGTTCTGAAAAACTGTCTTGCAAAGCTTTATAAATTATGTGTTTTTGAGACTTTTTACAACTTGTCTGAATAGGGGGTGTGACCTTGCTAGAAAGGGTGTGACTTTTTGGGCAAAGAGTCTGGCTTAATATGAAACACAATGCATTAAAAAGTATGGCTAAATCCTGGCTCTTATTTCTGGTACAAAATAATTAATTACCGTATATACTCATGTATAAGCTGAGTTTTTCAGCACATTTTTTTTGTGCTGAAAACGCCCCCTTCGACTCATACACAAGTCATTGTCCCAGAAAGACAGTGGGGGAGGGGGAGCGGAAGAGCAGTGGGTCACCGAGGCAGGAGCCAGCAGCTGCAGCTGTATCTATGCCCGCTGCTAAAGAGAAATGAATATTCATTGTGCAGCGGTCAGCTTCCCGCACACATCCTACTTACCTTCCCTGCACGCCCTAGCTGCATCTCGTTTGTTCCAGTATCAGCAGCTCTTCTGACTGAGTGATCACGTGGCCCCGCTCATTAAGGTGGACTGAATATTCATTACCTTAATGAGCGGGGCAACGTGATCGCTCAGCCAGAAGAGCTGCTGACGCCGAACGAAATGCAGCAAGGGCGCGCAAGGAAGGTTAGTAGGATGTGTTTTTTAAAGAAACATGCATACAAGAGTAGGGGATAAGGAGGAATGCATACAAGGGTAAAGGATAAGGAGCCTTGCATACAAGGACAGGTACAAGGGGAGCCATGCATACAAGGACATTGACGGGAGAGCCATGCATACAAGGATGGGATCGGGAATGATGCATACCAGTATAGGGATGAAGGGACAATGCGAACCAGGCTTACACTCGAGTCAATAAGTTTTCCCAATTTTTTCATGGCAAAATTAGGTACCTCGACTTATACTCGGGTTGACTTGTACTCGAGTATGTAAGGTAATAGGTGGTTGAAGCTTAGGCTAGATCGTCTTAAAATTAGACAGAATTATTAAACACATTTTTAGGGGCCTACGAAACGCACCTAATAGATATTAAGGAGAGGTGCGTTCGCAGCCCGGGGTCCACCGTGCAGGCAGAGCCTGCTGCTAGTAAGATGACGTAAATGAGCGAACTCTGTTATCCCGCAGAGTCGCAGATGTAAATGCCGTAGCACTATATGGCGATATAAGCGGACTCTGTTAATTCACATAGCCGCTGAAACAAAGACTGTGTCCTGTTGGACTCACAGGGAACACAGATGACTGCTAAGCGGATTGCAGTCTGTGGTCAAGCAATCAGAACCCAAGCAATAATCTCCTCAGCGGAGTAGCCGGTATTATAATGGCGTTTTCAGCCAAGCCCTGAACACGTGCATACAATCTCCTCATCGGAGGTGCCAGTATTCTAGGGGCTTATTTCAGCCAGACCTAACCACACGCATACATGACCACACTGGCGCAAGCACGTAACAGATTTGATGCTAGCGCACGGCCGTGCTTTAAGGACAGCCTTTTGTAGCAGCCAGAGAAAAAGACCTTCCAGGGAGGACCAATGGGAAGCTGCTTCAGAACATCAACAGCCACAGGACCTTCCTGAAGGAACAATAGGAATGGCAGCTGTATCTGAGCATGTGACCCCTGAGATCTTGCCCTGGGCATGCTCAGATGAAGCAACAAAGTACTTAGTCCCAAAACTGCCTGCTCCAACACTGGTTGCAGCAGCAAGTCTCTGCACAGTACTGGGCTGGGCAAGACGCTGGGACCGACGTCTCTGCTGAGCAGGAACCACTGCGGCCGGAGACGGATGGGAGACCGCAGCAGGAACAGCTCGAGATTCCCCCTGTGCAGGAGTGGGAACTAGAACCCTAACACACATATGGATAAATTTGGCACATTTAAAGACTGTCTAGTATAAAGGTGCAGTTAGGAGTCACAATGTGTTATGCACGATTATCAAGATAGAACATTCCTAGGGCTCGTTTCAGGATAATCATTCAGTCTAAACAGGTTTGCAGATCAGCCGATGAACTAAAAAAAAAACACTTGTTCGATGGGTGAAATTATGTTTTTGTTTGTACAAAAGATCAGCGCTCTCGAGAACACATCATTTTTTTTAAATAGAACTGGAGCTGTTGAGAGCAATGACAGCATATATGCACAGAACAAATTATTACTGATCATTCAGTGCATATCTGGAAGCAAAGTCAAACAGGTTGCCAGTCGGTGATCATTTAATGCAGTGTTAGTGCATCTTTAGTTTGCAGTTTCTAAAAATTTAACAATTTTGATGAACATCCACCAATAAATTATTAGAAGTGCAGGTTATTAAAAACTGCAGAGCAGGTTAAGGTGGAACTATCGGTCAAAAGTTTGTAAGATGCTATCGATTAACTGGAGCTCAGAAAACAGAAACCAACTTAGTCTAAAACTCCAACCTCACCATGATGGCAAGAAGACAAATATTGAGTCATTGATGCCTGATGCTTTTCTTAAGTACATTTCTTTTTAAAGAGAACTTGTAATGTCTCCAAGAGTTCTTAAGCTGTAGATATGGGATAATTCTGTAGATTAGTAACTTTAGAATGCTGTCTGTCTGTCATCTGCACCTATACTAGAAGAAAATTAAGGTACTGCCACACTACACAATCCCGCTAGCGATCTGTTAGCGTCGCATACTAATGAGATCGCTAGCGGGATTGTTTGTATATCGCTGAGTGTGGCTTAACTTAGCGATATCGTTAAGGACGCTATCGCGGTTAGCGATCTCCTTAACGATTTTAGCGGTACAAAAGTACCGCTAAATCGCTAAGAAAAGGTGCCACACTCAGCGATAATACTTACCCAGCGGGAGCGCCGACGATGAAATAGGGTCCGGAGCGATTCCAGCAACGAGCGAGATCACAGCAGGAAGTTCGTCGCTGGCAGCTGCCGCACACTACAACATCGCTAACGGGATCGCTAAATAGTGACGTTTTTTAGCGATCCCGTTAGCGATGTTGTTTAGTGTGGCATACCCTTAAGATATAATCCTCCTGGGAGCCGCCAGCTTTCAGTCACGGTACAGCAACTGTAAGCACACCCCAGCACTTTGATTGACAGCCCACTCTGCAGCACATCTGTGCAGAGTGAGTGGCCAATCAAAGTGCTGGAGCATGCTTACAGTCACCACTCACAATGCTGTGAATGATGACTGCAGTCTCTTAGTCTATGACTGAAAGTTAGTAGCTTCAGGGAGGAGTAAAGATCATTTCCTCCCAGTAGCAGCACTTTCAGTAAAACAACTGGACAGTACTATAACTTGCAGATTCACCATATCTTCAGGTTAATCATGTTTGAGAACATAATCGGTTCCATATGTCCCAAGCAAATCATGCTCATTTTGCATTTTGTGTAATTTATGCAAACTTTATTTTATTATTTCTGCATTAATGTGCCTTTGTGAAAATTAACTAAATGCAACCCAAATATCCAAAAAGAGGACTTTCAAAGTTTACCTCCCCATATGCACCCTGAAGTGCAATATGAAAGATATCAGGGCAGCCCTGCAGCTGGTGAGACCCCCTTTATGGGTAATTCATAAATTTTGCATGTTTGCTATTTGTTTTATGATATAAAGCTTGCAATATGTTTTTTCTCATTAATTTAGTCTAGATGTTTGTCTATATCTTATGAAATGACATTCACTTGTTTCCATCATTTAATGTATGTATAATAAAAGTACAAGGCGACTGTTACTCCTGGTACGTTGCCACTTTAAAGACATTAGTAACTTTTTATAGTAGTTGGTAACATCAGAATTACTCATTGTCGTGTTCACAGACTCTGTTTTAAAGTTTGGCTTCCAATAGGAAGATTTTTTTCACTGTTGAATGGTGGAGAAGCCATATTCCTGACCTTTATTCACTTTGATTAATAGGTTGCTCGGTTTTGCCTTTTTCCCCCCTGCGTTCAAAAATTACCATCTTTCATAAACGTGGAGGAAACAGGAAAAAATGAGGCTGGCATTAGCCCTTTTAGTCGTCAGGAAATTATAAAATGCGCACTTGCGGAGTAAGCAATTTTCACAATCTGCTGGCACATCCATCTTTTTAATGAGCCTTGTTTATAATGTGATGCTACGTTTCCCGACACCTAACCTATTTACATCTTTGCCCCCCCTTTAATTAAGAGAAGAACCAGTTAAAAGAAAGTAAGAAGAAATATTAAAATGATCTGATTAATTCAGCTAGCGGGAGGTTATGGGGTTCCAAGGTTATTATAACCTATAAAGGCAGTATGTGAAAAGCTCCGTTCATTTATAAGTGTATTAGGTGGAGCAAATTAGTGAGGCTGTACAGCTATGACAAAGGACTTCTCTGTATTCTATCGTACCCCCTACCGGAAGGGCGAAATGGCTTTAAGTTAGGCCCCATATTAGGCAAATGAGCTCTGATAAATCTTAGCTGTGCATCTAATGAGAATTCGGAGGGTTTTGCTGTGCTAATTTGAAAAGATTATCATGGATTGCTTACATGTGCACCTAATGTTGGTCGTTGGTACCTCAGCCTGATTTCTTAGCTTGGGACATTCAAAGGGTTAAAGACAAACTTCATCATCCAGAAACACAAAAAGGAAAGAGAGGCATAATCTACATATCATTAAAGACACAATGACACTTAGGCAGGAAAAAAAGAGAGAGCATAAATGTTATGATGAGTGTAAGGCAGAAGGAGAATCCGGCTCAGATGTAGAGGAGCTAAACTTGTCTTTAATGTGATTGCTTAAATATTATGTCGTCTCTCTCCCACTCTCCTGTGGAAGATGATAAACATATTATGAAATCACAGTGACTTGTGAAAAATAGTAAAGTCAAATTGATGATTTATCAAAAAAAATAATAATAAAAAAACACAAAAAAGTATAATAATAAATATGTATGTTATATATGTATATGTGTAAATACATAATAATCTTATATTGACATTGGCCATCCTTGATCACATTCCAAGCCAGCGGCTAATCATCTTTCTCCAACTGAAGTGAAATTGATTCTTCAGTAAATTATCACTTTACAACTCTTCCTGGAGGTCCAAATAATCCACCAATCACCATGTTAACAAACAGACAGAAGTGGTTTTCAATAGCTTAAACACCAGCTTAACACTAGGTGTGGCAATTAAGTTATTGATTTTAGGCAAATGGATTGTTAATTATTCAACAGGTTGCCTTTCTTGTCTTAATTAACTCACAGCTCATTTAAATCAATGAGGACAGTCTCCAGGGAACAGCTGTGCTACACTTCTTTTTTTTTCTAGCTACAGAAGACTTTGTGAGAAGTTGCTAGAACTTACAAGAAACCCTTTGTGGTTTTAGAGGTCTAAAGGGTATGCCACACTAAACAACATCGCTAACGGGATCGCTAAAAAACGTCACTATTTAGCGATCCCGTTAGCGATGTTGTTGTGTGCGGCATCTACCAGCGACGAGGCCCCTGCTGTGATCTCGTTCATTACAGCGATCGTTCCGGACCCTATTTTCGTCGCTGGCGCCCCGCTGGTAAGTATGTAATCGCTGAGTGTGGCACCTTTTTTAGCGATTTAGCGGTACTTTTGTACCGCTAAAGTCGTTAAGGAGATCGCTAACCGCGATAGAGTCCTAACGACATCGCTAAAATAGGTAGCTACTAGCGATATAGAAACAATCCCGCTAGCGATCTCATTAGTATGCGACGCTAACGAGATCGCTAGCGGGATTGTGTAGTGTGGCAGTACCTTTAGTAAGAGCCGCTCAATTGTGGATGCCCCTACTAGCAACAAAGTTCTTTTTTTAGCCATGCATTCTGACTGCCCATCTCCTTTCTTGTTTTAAAATCAGAAAAGTTTTGTAGAATACATAAATAGCTCTCCTGTAATAGTACTAATATATGCAAGGGCTTCATATTTTTCAAGGGTTACATATTTTGGTATTCATTTATCCTTGTTGCTTATATAGCACTAACACATTCTGTTGCGTTGTACAGATATTGTCTTCATTTACCATCAGCTCACATTCTCAAATCAATTCTATCTCAAAAAGGCAAACAATAGCTACAATAATTAACCCAAAAAAAAGGAAGGCTAAATATGAATATACTCATCCATATATTGAACAAAAACCCAAAAGAATCATGGACTAGGAGTCATAATGAAAAGTTATAAACTTTATTTAAACAAGGATAAAAATAGATAAAACCAATAAGGTCAAGTATGAGTCAGAATAACCAATACAAGGGAGAAAACAACATCCAAATCTTAATCAGTAAGTCAAATACGATAATGATATAAGCAAATTTGTACAACAATATAGACAGTCCATACAGTCAAAATAGATCTCAAATTTCTATATACATATAGGCACAAGCATCTGTGTAGCACCACTGGAGATTTATTAAAGATAATAAATATTAATCAAATATATATACACACAGACACAGAATGGTCAGTATAGAAAAATAGATGTATAAATCGCTAGTGCATAAGACATCAAAGAGATCTCAAACAGGAGGAAAAAATGTGTCTCAATAATGATAATCAAAAGGATCCGAAATAAGTATCCAGTGCATAAAGCATCTGATCAGTTAGTAGTATATATATAAGAAAATGATAATCAAGAGGATCCGAGATAAATATCCAGTGCATGAAACATCTGATCAATTAATAGTATATATACATATACATAGAAAGTGCATGTGCATATGCAAATAAATCAGAGAGACAGGAAAAAGTTATCAATATAGAGGCAAAACTGCCTTCCTGCTGTAATAACCAAATACACTGTCACAGATAATGCAAATGCATAAACCGAGATCAACAGGACAGAAAGCTGTATATATTCAATATGGAGGTGAAATTACCTTCCTACTTAAGTGAACAGCTATACTGTCACTGGTAGTGCATATGTATAAGCATCAGTAAATAAGGTAGCTAAAGGTAGTAAGTATAGAGGTAAAACTACCTTCCTACTGCACTGAAGCAAATGCTGTCAGCACAGGGTGAAACTACCTCCCTGCTATGCAGAGCAGGAGTACTATAAATAATAATGCATATACAAAGGCATAAATAAACAGGACAGAAAGGACATCCAGACTTACTGATGAAGAGCTGGGAGACCCCAACGCGCGTTTCGCTATGTAGCTTTCCCCGAGGAAGCTACATAGCGAAACGCGCGTTGGGGTCTCCCAGCTCTTCATCAGTAAGTCTGGATGTCCTTTCTGTCCTGTTTATTTATGCCTTTGTATATGCATTATTATTTATAGTACTCCTGCTCTGCATAGCAGGGAGGTAGTTTCACCCTGTGCTGACAGCATTTGCTTCAGTGCAGTAGGAAGGTAGTTTTACCTCTATACTTACTACCTTTAGCTACCTTATTTACTGATGCTTATACATATGCACTACCAGTGACAGTATAGCTGTTCACTTAAGTAGGAAGGTAATTTCACCTCCATATTGAATATATACAGCTTTCTGTCCTGTTGATCTCGGTTTATGCATTTGCATTATCTGTGACAGTGTATTTGGTTATTACAGCAGGAAGGCAGTTTTGCCTCTATATTGATAACTTTTTCCTGTCTCTCTGATTTATTTGCATATGCACATGCACTTTCTATGTATATGTATATATACTATTAATTGATCAGATGTTTCATGCACTGGATATTTATCTCGGATCCTCTTGATTATCATTTTCTTATATATATACTACTAACTGATCAGATGCTTTATGCACTGGATACTTATTTCGGATCCTTTTGATTATCATTATTGAGACACATTTTTTCCTCCTGTTTGAGATCTCTTTGATGTCTTATGCACTAGCGATTTATACATCTATTTTTCTATACTGACCATTCTGTGTCTGTGTGTATATATATTTGATTAATATTTATTATCTTTAATAAATCTCCAGTGGTGCTACACAGATGCTTGTGCCTATATGTATATAGAAATTTGAGATCTATTTTGACTGTATGGACTGTCTATATTGTTGTACAAATTTGCTTATATCATTATCGTATTTGACTTACTGATTAAGATTTGGATGTTGTTTTCTCCCTTGTATTGGTTATTCTGACTCATACTTGACCTTATTGGTTTTATCTATTTTTATCCTTGTTTAAATAAAGTTTATAACTTTTCATTATGACTCCTAGTCCATGATTCTTTTGGGTTTTTTTTTTTTTTTTTTTAATAGCTACAATAAGTTGTCCAAGATTTTGTTTAAGCAGGGAATATATTAAAATAAGGAAATACCACTGTTGCAGTATCTATTTTGTGCCCTCTTTAAAAAAAAAAAAAATTTAAAGGGAATCTGTGACCCTAAATTGGCGGGATATTTAAATGATGGCAGTCAGGTCAGATGGGCGGTGTTTTGGGTACTTGCCTTAACATGTTGTTCGCCGCTGTCTCCATTATTTCTGGGAATTGTAGTCGTTGCCCTCCATATAACGCGCCTGCGCATTGCAATCTGCGGGCAAAGCATACTGCGCGTGCGCAATTCAAGATTGCAATGTGCAGGCGCGTTATATGGAGGGCAATGACTACAATTCCGAGAAATAATGGAGACAGCGGCGAACAACATGTTAAGGCAAGTACCTATAACACCGCCCATCTGACCTGACTGCCATCATTTAAATATCCCACCAATTTAGGGTGACAGATTCCCTTTAAAGGGGTTGTCCACTACTAGGACAACTCCTTCATAAACTAAATATTTGGCTCTGATAAAATAAATAAACCTATACTCACTTTCTGTGCCGGCGTCATTCCAGCAGTGTTGGCATTCACAGTCCATGGGCTGTGATTCAGGAAATGACAAGTGATCCCCTGTGCCCAATCAGCGCTGGCGTCACTATCTCCGCCTTCGGACAAACTGAACATAAAGAGGAAGTCTGGGCAGCGGCTGGGCCTGGTCTTCCTGTTCAAGTTCAGTTTGTCGAAACCTCTATGATAACTACGACATTTCCTTTATCACAACACATGGCTTCTTTTACATGTGTTCCATTGCATTTAAAGGGGTTCCCGAGGCGTGGGAAAAAAGTCTGCAGTCACTCTATATGACTGCTGAATCATGACAGCATTTGGTGCTCATGATCTCATGATTCCCTGGTATTCCCCATGCTAGTTGGGGATTTGCATACTACCGAATGCATGCCGACTGCTCTTATCCCTCCTCTATTTAAGAAAAAAGAAGCAAACAGAAGTGCGCTGCATGTCCCAATTATTAAAGTTGATTTTTATTGATACCAAATATAAATATGAACTGCTAAACTAGAAAGCACTGCGGGATATGTTGGCACTATATAAATAAAGATAATTATTATTATTATAAAGACTTACACAGCAAGAAATTTAAAAACACTTAAAAACAATCAATAGTGTATACATTAGTATTAATCACAGGACCAACCTATTACCCCAAGACAAGATGACAAGCATGGAGAATATATACCAAAAACACACATTAAAACATAGGTCTACAAAAAATATGTTTCAGGTTCCAATATTTTTTTAATGGATTTAGTGTATTTTGAGGGACCAGAAGTCAAAAATCACATTACTTTTGCCGAATTGATTATAGTTTAGTTTTCCATGAAAATATTGCGACTTCTGTCTGATAACAACTGCAATCGCTTTTGGTCTTTTGGCTCTTTATCATTGTCTTAGGTAACGAGATATCACATATAATTATTTTTTAGTTCAATTTGAAGGCATGCAATGCTATAAAATCGACTTTTTGAAGCCAGAATTTTACTCTTATTAATTAACTATTAAATATCTCAGAAACTAGAGCCAACCTAACAAAATCAAAGTCATGTTCTCTTTATGAGCACCATAAACTTCACCTAAAACCTTTCAGACATTGTTGGCACCAAAATCACTGTATACCAGTTGTTGATCACTACCAAAGATCAGACAGAAGTAGACAGATACTAGTAAACTAATTTATCAAAGAAGAGTATCAATGCACAATATTAAAATATTAATAAATTGAATATGTGAAAGATAAAGGCAGCATATAGCATAGATATGGCACTAAGCATTATAGAAGAATGGCAGATAAAAATATAAACCAACAAAACCTAAAAAATGGGTGGAAAACGGTGTGTATTGTGGAGCCTACTGAAACAGACTAAGGGACCTTTTTAAACACTTGGGAAGCCTTTGCAGGTGTTTTTGTTAATTATTCTAATTTACTGAGATAATGACTTTTGAGGTTTCATTAGCTATAAGCCATAATCATCAACATTACCAGAAATAAACACTTGTAATAGATCACTCTGTTTGTAATGACTCTATATAATATGAGTTTCACTTTTTGTATTGAAAAACTGAAATAAATTAACTTTTTGATGATATTCTAATTTTGTGAGAAGCACCTGTAGATCTGAAGTCTTTCCGTTCAAAGGAGCCGATTGTTAGTGGTGTGGAAAATTAGATAAATGCGAAACGGCGATCCAAAAATAATGATGATCCAGTGAACCAGAATAAAAGTGTAAAATTTATTTATATTTGTAAAATTAAATAAATAGATCATCATATTAGAAACACTCAGGATACAGATTCAAGTTTCATCTTTCGTCTTCTTCTAGTGCGCCGAGATCTCTTGATGCTGCTGGATTTTTATGATATACAGTATCTATGCCATTTTATAAGTAGAAATGCAACTTGCACTGTCATTCTGGTTCATCATAACATCACAATTGTAGATTTTGCATTTGTCTTATATTCCAGCGCACAAATAAGTATTTATAGGCTCCTGCAGAAGTGAAGAATCCAGTTCTATACGTGACTGACTTCATTTTTAAGTGTTGTGCTGCATCGGCTGGGAATTGAACCCATGTCTTCCGCTTGTCAGGCAAGAATTCTACCACTAAACCATCAATGCTTGTAAATGTATGATTTCATGGTAAAGAAAAATCTGCATATTAACAACTGCAGGAACACATACTTCTGAGAAGTTCCACATTTGGGCATAACATTTTATATAGTCAGTGCCATTTTGAAAACTGTGTGACTCACCTGAACCTTATTGCCTCTTTTGGATTTACTGACATTGGCTCTGTTTACTCAGATCTTTTAATTTTCTTTCTTCCCTCATTATTCTAATTTCCCTTTTAGGTAATCACGCAAAGTACTGTATGCCCGAGCGCTAAACAATCCCCTTAATAAATGAATCAAATATTATTTATAGATAAATAAATATATATAATTATTTAAGAATCATATTTCATTAGTCATTTGTATTAACTCTGTTTTGCTTTCAGCTTCAGTTATACAATATATAGTATTTATGCTGCCTTCATGAAGTGGTTAAAAAAAGGTTAAAGCAGTTCAACATTACCCAATCAAAGATGTAATAATATATTCTATTTTTTGAAGGGACATTCTGTGGGAGGTGGGGTTAATATTACTTTAGATTTGTTTATTAATTATTTATTTCTTTATTTGACGTAATCAACGAAAAGAAAATAAATGACAGAATAAAACAAAAAAATCTTGTTATTTTACTATCTTATTTTTTAAATCAAACTGAAAGCAAGGAATCAATATATTAGAAGTGTCATTATTATCACCGTAATTCTTATAATAATTATTTATTAAATCTATCAATTTAAACATCCGTTTATTGCTTTAATTTATTCTTGTAATTTATAGCAGTTCTGTTTGGAATATAGAAAGTTTTCTCACGTTATCTGAAATACCTGTGTTTTTCTTAGAAAAGAAAAATATATGAGAGTACCAGAACGTGTTTGCTTCTAAATCCAGAACTGTTTGCAATCAGTGTAGCTACAAGAATTTGTGGCAGAAAGTCTACAAAAATAAACACCAATTCCCTCCGAGGACAAAGCATGGAAAACAAAATCATTATCCATTTAACTTTTTTTTTCTGCACTTCTTTTGGACAGTTAATTTTATTGTTAGTTTGCCAACAGAATAACATTAAGTGTTTGGAAAAGTAAAGTAAATATCATATTAAAGCACAAGTGGCGTATGCCAAAATTTCATTATGAACCATGTTAATCTGTAAACAATGTGATTTAAAAATGTCTTCATACAAATAAAAATAATCAAAGTATAGGTCAATGCTATGTATTCTCATTGTAAGAGAAATACTAAATTAAACATAAGTGATAGAACAGACAAAAGTCTACTAAACATTGCTTTTAGCGCAATGAATATGTTAGGGCTCATGTATACAGCTTCATCTATATGGCAGTGCTATCTGAATCGAATGTGTACTGTATGGCAATATGAATGCCTTTTTCACTATGGAGGTAATTTTGCCAAGACTGGCATTTCATACATTAGTTTTAACAATTGCCAAAAAGTTAAACACCTATATTGACAATACTAATAATCATGCATAAAGAGAAACTTGGAAATAAGGCACATATCCACTGCTGGTTAATCAAATTTTATTGAACAATGTGCAAAAAAATATTTAAATACCCAGAATAAAAATTAGCAAAAACAAGTAGGGAGAAACATGATAAATAACAGCACTCCTTGAGAAAACTGTGTGAAACGTACGTCGGAGTGGGGGCTCTCCCTATTTGGTATGTCTCATTGTTATGGTGTATTTCTTGTTATTCCTAGTTCACTTGGTAATCATAGGCATCTTTATTCATGGATTTTTGTATACATATATTTATAAGTAGTTTGATTCCATTCCATTATTATTACTTGCATAATTACATAGTTGCACTATAGATATTTATAGTTTTTTTTACATAACAATATAGGGGTTCGCTTTTGCCCCTTGTCTGTCTTTGACCCTTACATTATTTATCATGTGACTCCTTACTTGTTTTTACTCATTTTATTCTGTGTATTTGAATATTTTTTATACGTTGTTCATTAAAATTTGTTTGATTAATCTGCAGTGGATATATCTATTGTTTCTAGGTTTCTCTCCTCAACAGCCAATAAGTTTAAAAAGTGCCACATTTTTTAAGAGGCACTTCTTGAGCAATTGTTATGCCAGAAAATGAAATCTACTCCAACTACTGGAGATGCTTAAATGGATTTGCCAAAATTTCTTGCAAAAATTATAGTAAATTTGCAGAGCTGTGTTTTGTTGTGCTCCACTGATACGCTCCATTCATTAGGAACAATACTTTTAGGAAAGAATACTTTCGTAACTTAGTGTCTGATAGTGAATGACTCAATTAAAAGTAAATTTTCCAGAAAAAAATGCATGTTTGGGTAGTAAATCCGAGGCTTATCAAGGAACTTTTTGGCTCAATGTCTTTATTGGTGCATATCACTGTTCTGTAAAACTTGTACAGAACAATGACTCATCAATATCCATGTGGAAAAAAGAATGGCCATACATCTTAGATAGCTTAGATGATTGTGAATGTGTCCTAAAGAGGGAGGACACATGTCTTTGCCAAATACTTCTGTTATAATTCAAAATGCCTGATCCTTTTTTCTCCCGATTTCTGCTGGTGGGAAAAAATGGCACACCTTTATAACAATGGATAGTTAGTATATGGACACATAGTAGTGCTAGTAGTGAGAAGTGTTGTAAAACATTAGATGGTCAATGCATGGACACCTGGTAGTGAAAGGGCTTGTAATTCATTTTTAGTATTTAAACTATTTGCATCAAACATTTTGAAATATTTTTAATTATTGAGAAGCTAAACTATGTGCAATGTCAATAGTTGCCCAGCTGAGAGATTACTAAACAAAAGTGATCTTCATAAGATAGCCTACCCCTGACTTTTGTGTCAAATAAACCCAAAGTAGTTAATGAAATATTTAGATCTATTTTTCAACTCAAAAAATGTCATCGTGTACATGACTGGTGATAGGCGATTTCTGATAACACTATTCTACATATTTTAAAAAGTTTTCAGGTTCAGTTATGAAATGAGCCATTTCTCAACAATTTTAACTTCTGAAATTGAATCTGATAATGAAAGAGTTTTGCGTTTACTACTATGTAAACAATAATTAACGCTAAAACTTTCAGTACTTTGAAATCTTATTATTTTTGCAAATATAAAGTTGCAGAATATGTTATGACAATTTTCTGATATTTACTTAGAGTTAAGTTAATAACATCTAAAACATGTGTAAACACAATTGTAAATTATAAAGTTACCAAAATTTCCCTACAAAATTTGGTCCTCATTCAGTGACTACTCTTTTTAGCTTTTCTCTTGTGCTCCTGCATCAGATCATCTCTTACAATTATCCAACAGTAATCTGCAAGCATTGATGGAATATTTTCCCTGATCTCTTTTCTCCATATCCACAATATCTTGGAGAAATCTCTCACAGTGCTCGTTGCTCACTGTTCCGCAGTTTAGTGTAAAAAAGTCTGGATGCGAATATAAGAAATTAATCTTTAAGTACATGTTCCAACCAAGATCCCGTTTTGAAGAGATTTTCCTCCAAACTTTTCATAGTTATTTGCTCTTGAACTTCCAAAAAAAAATAGTTACCACTAATGCGAAAGCTACCTATGAAGCCTTTTGCTTGCCCTGCAACAAATGGAGAAACTCCTCATCTTGACAAAGCTTGTGAATCTGAGGTCCAATAAAGACTCTTTCCTTTACCTTTGCTTCACTCAACCTTGGAAATATATAAATGAGATGGTTGAATGCTTGTACATTTTTATTTATTGCCTTCACATAGTTCTTCATTATGTCCAACTTGTTATGCAATTGTGGTAAGAAAATCTTATGTGGGTCAACAAGTGCTTGATGCAGGACAGTTTTACTCCGTGGCTGAAGTGAATGTCAAAGAGACCAGTCTCTATTATTGTAATGATATTATCTTGCACGACTATCCCACTCACACAGAAAGCAGCAGTACTGTGTGTATCCACACTGGAGACCAAGTAAGAGGGCAACAACCTCTAAGTCACCACAGAGGGGCCACAAATGTTGGTCATAGTTCCGGCACCTTAATAGCTGTTTCATGCTGTCATAGGTTTCCTTCATGTGAACTGCATAACCAGCTGAAATTGCGCTAGTAAGACAAAAGGTAAACCACTAAAAAGAGGCTAGAGAGATGGGTATACCTTCAGTGTTGAATGTAGGGTGCCAAAATAGCCTTGGTAGAATAGCTGGCACTGAGAAAACAATTGCAAAATAATACCAAAATAATAATGAATAGAAATATAATATACTGGCAAATAAAGTAACTGATGAAGAAATAACACTACACGTAATAGCCAATTGGTACCCACATTAATATACATTAAATATTCATTGTTAAAATGAGGGTAGAAAATGATAACCCATGCTTATGCTGCCTTATAACCGGTTCAGGGCAGTAATAGGTTAAAAATGCAAGTCACCACTTACTTGGTTGCACTGGGTGGTGAGATGGAGCAATGATAGTGATGATTATCTCTCTCAGCATGTAGGTGCAGCACACACTGCACAGGCACAAAGGGTCAAATGGTGGACACTCAGTGATGTGTTACCCAGAATAATGGTGATAAGGGTGGACACTAATTACCAGAAACCTGTGAGCCTTATCACTTTTACAATAGTCTCAGGAGAGCCGATACTGGACACTTGAAGAAGCACGGGCGTCTCACATGCTCCGGCCGGAAGCGATGTTGAGAACGCACTGTGCAGGGATCGCAGTATCGGCTCTATATATATATATATATTGTAACGGGTCTGGTAGGTGGAACCACTGACGGAAACGGGTCTGGTTGGTGGAACCACTAAGCTTTATTATACAAGACAATTTACTTGCAAGAGAGCGGGTGGCATCCGGGAATAGGACAGGGAATCACGGCAATTAGCCAGGCAGTCTCTGGACAGGCAGGTTGTCACAGCAAGTGACCAAGGAAGTCTCTGGACAGGCAGGTTGTCACGGCAAGTGACCTGGGCAGTCTCTGGACAGGCAGGTTTGTCACGGCAAGTGACCTGGGCAGTCTCTGGACAGGCAGGTTGTCACGGCAAGTGACCAGGGCAGTCTCTGGACAGGCAGGTTGTCACGGCAAGTGACCAGGGCAGACTCTGGGCAGGCAGGTTTGTCACGGCAGGTGACCAGGGCAGTCTCTGGGCAGGCAGGTTGTCACGGCAAGTGACCAGGGCAGTCTCTGAACAGGCAGGTTGTCATGGCAAGTGACCAGGGCAGTCTCTGGGCAGGCAGGTTTGTCACGGCAAGTGACCAGGGTAGTCTCTGGGCAGGCAGGTTGTCACGGCAAGTGACCAGGGCAGTCTCTGGACAGGCAGGTTTGTCACGGTAAGTGACCAAGGCAGTCTCTAGACAAACAGGCATATACGACCTGAGCTGGTGGAGCCTCCTGGTAGGCTGCAGTCGGATGGCAGATGATCGCTCCCAGGTGAGCAGGCAAGAGTCTCTGGAATAGCCGGGGATCTCTGCTGATGATGTCCGAACCTCTAGATAGAGCTGCAGTCGGATGGCAGATGATCGCTCCCAGGTGAGCAGGCAAGAGTCTCTGCAATAGCCGGGGATCTCCGCAGATGATGTCCGAACCTCTGGATAGAGCTGCAGTCGGATGGCAGATGATCGCTCCCAGGTGAGCAGGCAACAGCCGAGGATCTCTGCTGAAGATGTCCGAACCTCTGGATAGAGCTGCAGTCAGATGGCCGACAGGCAAACAGACAGGTAACAGGCAGGCAACTGGAAACAGGAGCTGATGGCTGAAGCAGAGTTAGACTGCACAGAAACAACATTGCTCGGGCACCTCCATTAAGGAGGAAGCCCTTAATATAGGGTGGAGTCCACCAGCATTGGCTGGAGACTGATTTGGAAAATGCGCGCGGCTCCTTTAAGAGCGGGGGAGGGTGCGGGCGCGCGCCCTAAGGCCAGCAGCAGGGAAGGAGCGCGCGGGACCAGCAGGGCGGAAGGAGGACGCCGAGGATGCCAAAGGCGCAGAGGAGGCTGGGAGCACTGAGGACGCTGAGCGCAGGTGAGGAGAGCGACGTCCCTGTCTGGCAGCAGGCAGGGACGCGGGCGCTACAGTACCCCCCCCTCTAGGCCCCCCCCTTTTTAGGCCAGAAAAAAATTTAGCTAGGATGAGAGGGGCATGGATGTTCTCCCGAGGTTCCCAGGTTCTCTCCTCAGGACCAAACCCCTTCCAATCCACCAAAAAATAAGTCTTTTTTCCTACCATTTTTGTGGCCAGAATGTTCTCTACCTCAAATTCATCATCAGCAGACACTGGAGCAGGAGGTGTACCTGTAGACTTAAAAAAAGAGTTAAGAACCACAGGTTTGAGGAGAGATACATGAAAAGAATTAGGAATTCGCAAATTGACCGGGAGTTTCAATTTATAGGACACCGGGTTGATCTGACTGATGATCTCAAAAGGACCGATGAACCGAGGACCTAACTTGTAGGACGGAATTTTGAGTCGAACATATTTGGACGAAAGCCAGACTTTGTCCCCAGGACGGAATTGAGGAGGATCCAGACGTTTTTTGTCAGCATGTCTTTTCATGCGCTCGGATGACTGAATGAGTGCGGACCGGGTACTCTCCCAGATGGAGAATTCTCTAACCAGAGATTCCGCAGCTGGATTGTCCACAGAGATGGCAACAGGGACAGGGATCCGAGGGTGTTGACCGAAGACTACAAAAAACGGAGACTTGGTGGAAGATTCGCTCTCATGATTATTGTAGGAGAATTCGGCCCAAGGCAAGAGCTCCACCCAGTCAGAATGGTGGGCATTAACGAAGTGTCGAAGATAACTGGTCAAATTCTGATTTATTCGTTCTACTTGTCCATTGGACTGTGGGTGGTAAGCGGAGGAAAAATGCAGGGTGACGTCTAGCAACTTACAAGTGGCTCTCCAGAAACGTGAGGTGAACTGAAACCCACGATCCGACACAATGTGACGAGGCAGACCATGAAGACGGAAGATGTGGCGGATAAAGTCTTTAGCCAACTCGGGTGCAGACGGAAGACCTGGCAGAGGAATGAAGTGAGCCATCTTGGAAAAGCGGTCAGTGACCACCCAAATGACTGTACAACCAGCAGAGACGGGAAGATCAGTAATGAAGTCCATGGCTATATGCTGCCAGGGGCAGCGGGTACAGGAAGCGGAAGAAGACGGCCGGTAGGCAGGTGTCTCGGAACTTTGTTGCGGGCACAGGAAACACAGGCAGAAACAAAGTCTATTACGTCTTTGTGCAGGGTAGGCCACCAATAATGCCGGGTAATGAGTTGGAGGGTCTTTTTTTGACCAGCGTGGCCAGCGAGTTTAGATGAATGACCCCAATGTAGGATTCTCTTCCGATCAGTTTCTGATACGAACGTCTTACCAGGAGGGAGACGATTTAAACTCACGGGAGCCACCTGCATCACTCTGGCGGGATCGATGATATGCTTAGGTTCCTCCTCGAGATCCGACACCGGGAAAGACCGAGACAAGGCATCCGCCTTGATGTTTTTGTCAGCTGGGCGAAAATGCAAAAGAAAATCGAAGCGGGCAAAAAACAAGGACCACCGGGCTTGGCGAGGGTTAAGTCTCTGGGCATGCTGGAGGTATGCCAGATTCTTGTGGTCCGTGTAAATGATTACCGGATGAAGAGCCCCTTCGAGTAGGTAACGCCACTTCTCCAATGCCAACTTGATGGCCAATAACTCTCGGTCTCCTATGGAGTAGTTGCGCTCGGAGGAGGAGAAGAGTTTGGAGAAGAAACCGCAGGATACCATCCTCCCGGATGAAGCTTTTTGGGTAAGTACCGCTCCGGCTCCAGCAGAGGAAGCGTCCACCTCCAGGAAGAACTGCTTGTTGCCATCCGGGCGATGCAGCACTGGAGCGGAAGAGAAGGCCTGTTTTAGAGAAAGGAAGGCCTCCTCTGCTTCGGGCGTCCACTGTTTGGGATTAGCATCCTTGCGGGTGAGCGCGGAGATTGGCACAGTCCTGGAAGAGAAGTGCGGTATGAAGAGACGGTAATACTTGGCAAATCCCAGGAACCGCTGAATGGCCTTCAACCCCTCTGGTCGGGGCCACTTCTCGATGGCAGACAATTTCTCCGGATCCATTCGTAGGCCTGTCTGAGAAATGATGTAGCCCAGAAACGGAAGTGATGTCTGCTCAAAGAGGCACTTCTCATATTTGGCGAAGAGGTGATTCTGCCTGAGCCTGAGCAGAACCTGACGAACATCCCTCCGGTGAGACTGAAGATCCGGAGAGAAGACCAAGATGTCGTCAAGGTACACCACAACGCAGGAGTAGAGGAGGTCCCAGAAGATGTCATTGACCAACTCCTGAAAGACTGCTGGAGCATTACAGAGACCAAAGGGCATCACCAAGTACTCGTAGTGGCCGTCCCGGGTGTTGAATGCCGTCTTCCATTCATCTACTCGACGGATACGAACCAGGTTGTATGCTCCACGAAGATCTAGTTTGGTGAAGACTCTAGCCCCTCTAAGACGATCAAACAATTCTGGAATGAGCAGAAGAGGGTACTTATTCTTCACCGTGATCAAATTTAGGCCTCTGTAGTCAATACAGGGACGGAGAGATCCATCCTTCTTTTTTACGAAGAAGAAACCTGCTCCCGCTGGGGAGGTAGATTTCCGGATGAATCCTTTTGCTAAGTTCTCCTCGATATATTCGGACATCGACTTGGTCTCAGCAGCGGACAACGGGTAAATACGCCCACGGGGAGGCGTGGTACCGGGTAGCAGGTCGATCGGGCAATCATATGGTCTATGCAGGGGTAATGTCTCTGCTTCCTTTTTATTGAAGACATCAGCAAATGACCAATATGGAATTGGGAGTCCTGGTAGATTAGCAGGAGTAGGAGAAGGACAGACGGGATGAACAGGCACCAGACACGTTTTATGACAGTCCTGTCCCCAGCGAAGAATCTCTCCATTCTGCCAGTCAAGCACAGGTGCATGCTTTTGGAGCCAAGGCAGACCTAGTAAGAAAGCATGAGAGAGTCCAGGCAGAACATGAAATGAGATGCTCTCAGAATGCAACATTCCCACCTGCAGGGTTATGGCTTCGGTGATAAGTCGGATGGGACGAGGTAGGAGACCCCCATCCACAGCAGCAACAGATACTGGTTCAACAAGAGGTTTGGTGGGAATGCGATACTTCTCTACTAGAGCCTGTGACACGAGATTCCCAGCTGCTCCAGAATCAAGTTGGGCCATCTCGAAGTAAAGGTTCTTACCGAGAAGAATTGAGACCGAGAGCAGCAGAGATGAAGAGGATTTATTTTTGTCTAGATTGACCTCTCCGAGCGAACCTAGACACAGGCGTTTCCCGACTTCTCCGGACAGGTTCGGATCCAGTGCTCCTTACTGCCGCAGTAGAAGCAACTTTTCTCGGCACGGCGTGAGTCCTGACGGGCTTTGACCATCTTGGTCTGGTCGACCTGCATAGGCTCAGCAGTGTGCACCTGGGGAGAAACGGAAGGGGTTAAATGAGGAAACTTTTTTTCACGGGTGACCTCTTTGGCTCGTTCCTGGAACCGTAGATCAATCCGATTGGCAAGATTTATTAAATCATCAAGCGAGGTTGGAATGTCCCGACCGGCAAGTTCGTCTTTAATACGGCCGGACAGACCCTCCCAGAAGACCGAAATTAGAGCTTCATTGTCCCAAGCCAGTTCTGAGGCTAGAGTACGGAACCGTATGACATATTGACCAACGGTGAGACTTCCCTGACGGAGACGCAACAGAGATGATGCAGAGGAGGTCTTCCGTCCAGGTTCGTCGAATACCCTCCGGAAGGCCGAGAGAAAAGCAGGCAGGTCTGACACCAGAGGATCTTCTCTCTCCCAGAGAGGATTAAGCCAGGCCAGAGCCTCTCCGGTGAGATGGGACATGATGAAGGCAATTTTGGCCCGGTCAGAATTAAACTGGTGTGCCAGGAGTTCGAAATGCAGGGTGCACTGGTTAATGAAACCCCGAGCCATAACAGGGTCGCCTCCATACCTAGGAGGAGCTGAAAGTCGGGGACCGGGAATGGAAACCACGGAATTGGGAGTCAGCGGGACTGCCGGATTATGAGTCATAGCTCCAGCGGTGGTTGCTGGTGATGGATTCAGAGTGTCCAAGCGGGAATTGACGTTCCGCAGGTGACCCAGGATAGCCTCCTGTTGAGACCTCTGGCGAGACAGCTCATGACACAGTTCCGGAAGTGAAGGGGTTTGGGTGCCACCGGGTTCCATGGCCCGAGCAAACTGTAACGGGTCTGGTAGGTGGAACCACTGACGGAAACGGGTCTGGTTGGTGGAACCACTAAGCTTTATTATACAAGACAATTTACTTGCAAGAGAGCGGGTGGCATCCGGGAATAGGACAGGGAATCACGGCAATTAGCCAGGCAGTCTCTGGACAGGCAGGTTGTCACAGCAAGTGACCAAGGAAGTCTCTGGACAGGCAGGTTGTCACGGCAAGTGACCTGGGCAGTCTCTGGACAGGCAGGTTTGTCACGGCAAGTGACCTGGGCAGTCTCTGGACAGGCAGGTTGTCACGGCAAGTGACCAGGGCAGTCTCTGGACAGGCAGGTTGTCACGGCAAGTGACCAGGGCAGACTCTGGGCAGGCAGGTTTGTCACGGCAGGTGACCAGGGCAGTCTCTGGGCAGGCAGGTTGTCACGGCAAGTGACCAGGGCAGTCTCTGAACAGGCAGGTTGTCATGGCAAGTGACCAGGGCAGTCTCTGGGCAGGCAGGTTTGTCACGGCAAGTGACCAGGGTAGTCTCTGGGCAGGCAGGTTGTCACGGCAAGTGACCAGGGCAGTCTCTGGACAGGCAGGTTTGTCACGGTAAGTGACCAAGGCAGTCTCTAGACAAACAGGCATATACGACCTGAGCTGGTTGAGCCTCCTGGTAGGCTGCAGTCGGATGGCAGATGATCGCTCCCAGGTGAGCAGGCAAGAGTCTCTGGAATAGCCGGGGATCTCTGCTGATGATGTCCGAACCTCTAGATAGAGCTGCAGTCGGATGGCAGATGATCGCTCCCAGGTGAGCAGGCAAGAGTCTCTGCAATAGCCGGGGATCTCCGCAGATGATGTCCGAACCTCTGGATAGAGCTGCAGTCGGATGGCAGATGATCGCTCCCAGGTGAGCAGGCAACAGCCGGGGATCTCTGCTGAAGATGTCCGAACCTCTGGATAGAGCTGCAGTCAGATGGCCGACAGGCAAACAGACAGGTAACAGGCAGGCAACTGGAAACAGGAGCTGATGGCTGAAGCAGAGTTAGACTGCACAGAAACAACATTGCTCGGGCACCTCCATTAAGGAGGAAGCCCTTAATATAGGGTGGAGTCCACCAGCATTGGCTGGAGACTGATTTGGAAAATGCGCGCGGCTCCTTTAAGAGCGGGGGAGGGTGCGGGCACGCGCCCTAAGGCCAGCAGCAGGGAAGGAGCGCGCGGGACCAGCAGGGCGGAAGGAGGACGCCGAGGATGCCAAAGGCGCAGAGGAGGCTGGGAGCACTGAGGACGCTGAGCGCAGGTGAGGAGAGCGACGTCCCTGTCTGGCAGCAGGCAGGGACGCGGGCGCTACATATATATATATATATATATATATATATATATATAGACCATGACAAATATCACATCCTAAGTGACACAATTTTCTTGCCTTACAAAAATTGTACATTATTTTTGGTCATGTATGAAATGGGTCTAAAAATGATAAAATAGGTAAATTAACATCCATACCAAAGTGGCCTAACAATGAAATATAATATCTCCGCAGACCATGCCCCGATGTCATATTCAGAGCTTGCTTTCAATCATGCAAATGTTTTTTTCTTTTTCAATATGCTAATGCAATCTGATTGATTTCTGTTGTAAAAGTTAATTACAATGTGTTTGTGAGTCCCTAAAGATGATGCATTTTATGTTTATAACCAGGATTATTAAAATGTCCTGTCTCCATTACAGAACTCCTATCTCCAACACTAGAACTAATTGCAGTCCTAAATCACTGCAACCTCTGTGTTAAACATAACACAAGGGCAACATTGCATAATTTTAATTAATTTTAACTTGACCAGAGCAAATTCATTTTGCTTTTCCAGAAGGATAACTCATTTGTCTCCTCGTCACTTTCAGGTGATCATGGAGTTGTGCTACTTATGTGCTATGTTCTAGTATTATCTGTCAATCATGTCATTATACTGACTGTACAGTGTCATTACCATTATATTTATTGTTGTTAATGCAGCTAAATGCAATTGTACAGCATGTGTTTTCTTTTAAAGGGTGGAGAAAATGGATATGTTTATGGTTGCTTATGTAGTGTCAAAGTTTTTTGTAGCGCTGTACATAGTAGTCTGTTCCCATTCACTTCAGTCCCTGTCCCCAAATGTGCTCACTATCTAATTTCCCCACATATTGCCCACATACCAGGGCTAGTTTCAGTGGAAGTCAAATTATTTAGCTTTATGTTATGGATTGTAGGAAGAAACAAAAGTACCTGAAAGACTAGCACAGAAATATGGGAGAACATACTCTACGCACGTGTTGTCCTTGGCTGACTACATTGATGGCAACTGTGTTAAACTCTGAGCCACTTTGGTAATTTGGTTTTATATTTTTTTCTACATTTTTGTATTCTAATAATTAAAATATAGGCAAAGCACCAATATTGTACAATAGTACACATACGGAAGGAAATTCACTTACATATACTCTGGCATGATATTAATGTGGTAACTAACAGTAACACTGAATAAATTAAAGGGAATCTGTCACCCTAAATTGGCGGGATATTTAAATGATGGCAGTCAGATCAGATGGGCGGTGTTTTGGGTACTTGCCTTAACATGTTGTTCGCCGCTGTCTCCATTATTTCTGGGAATTGTAAGTCGTTGCCCTCCATATAACGCGCCTGCCATTGCAATCTGTGGGCAAAGCATACTGCGCGTGCGCAATTCAAGATTGCAATGCGCAGGCGCGTTATATGGAGGGCAACGACTACAATTCCCAGAAATAATGGAGACAGCGGCGAACAACATGTTAAGGCAAGTACCCAAAACACCGCCCATCTGACCTGACTGCCATCATTTAAATATCCCGCCAATTTAGGGTGACAGATTCCCTTTACAGATGAAATATTTGCTTAGAAATTACATTTATTCACTTTTAATTAAAGAAATTAGGGTTTACCTGAATCTGATTTTTTTGCAATTGTATAATCCAGCAAAATGGCAGCCAGCTGGTCAGCAATTTTCTGGCTTCCAAAGGGTCAGAAAGGGGTTAAAAAATTAAGAAAAAATGACTATTTGTCTTGCCCTCACCTAAATACTTTGGACCCTTTATCGGCACCTTATTCACTGGGCCATTTTTGTCATCTTCCAGCGCCTAACATCTATCACTGTATCCTGTGCTGACTAGGCCTTCATGATGTCACGCACTATAACATAATAACATCGCAGCCTAGTCAGAGTATGAGGACCTGAAGATACAGGGTGCTGAAAGGTAGACAAAAAACTGGTAACTCTATCATGTAAGGGCTGGGTGAGCATAATTAAAAGAAAAAATTCACATGTTATAAATATGTCAAAATAAATTTGATTTGCATTGAATAAAGTCACATTTCCTAGTCTAATGTGCAAACTGCTAATTTGTAGATTTGCTCATCACTAAAATAAATGATTAATTGGATAACTGCGGCACTTCTGGGGGATTGGTGCTCAAGTAGGATCCTATCCCCGTTAATCGTAAAATATATAAACTTCGCACTCTTTTGTGATTCAAGAAGGATGAATTTTATTTTGTGACAGCAATCCAAAAAGCATGATATGTATTGGTCTATAAAATCGACTTTCATCAGTCAACAGATTGCTGCTGGAACACTGTGTAGGCTAGCGCTGAAAGGACAGTGCGATATCCAGAGAGCGGTGTAACCCCACCCCCACCACTTATTGTTAGCTTTCTGCCTATGCACAGTGCACACAGAAAGCTGCCTATCAGTGGCGTGATAATAGATATACAGGGCTCAGCATCCAGAGAACTGGTAGATCTGCAGCAGATAAAACATGATGTTATAAAAACTGTAGCAAGCAACCCGGTAAGTGGTACATCACTGAAATCAGGTTCTCTGCCCTACATCATGTCGTGCTCTCGTTCTAACATTATGTATCCTGTAGACTTGCAGATGCTTTCTATGGTTACACTCTAAAAGGAAAAAGCATGGCTAAGATTTAAAAAATGTTGTTTTTTTACTACTCCACCTTGTGGCTGAAGTACAGTGTTACAAAGTGGCATTTTATTGAAGCTCTACATTTTGTAATATTTTAATAATTACATTTTTAAATCTAATTTACTTTTAATCTAATTTCATATTTTTTTATATTTACAATGTCTTTATTTTTTTAAGATAATCACTATAGTTATGCGCTAGTTTACTTTCCTGTACTTATTTCCTTTGAACCCAGCTAAAAGTAGTTGGAAAAGGTTGATTTCAGCGTCTGACCTGTGTAATGTTATCAGTGGCGCTTTCCTCTGTCCATGAAGTGTAACCGCACTTACAGCTTTCATAGACGTTCTTCAATTGTGAACATGTCCAGTCCAGAGGAGGGGCTTTTTATCAATTCACTTTATTTTTACTCAAAGCTGCAGTTTCTCATCGGAAAATGTGTTTCGTTACTATCTGAAAAATGTATCTGGAAGGAAAAAAAGGGAAGAGCTTCAGACCACTTAACTCAGTCTGGTATAAAGAGTCTTCATGCCTTTGGAATTCTCCTGGAATTTGCTCAGTGTAGGACGGACTTGTGCTCTTATTAGCTTTTAGATATATTAGATGCTGAGAAATAAATGAAAGAGACATTTCTTTATTTCTCCCTATCTCACAGACTTGTCCTTCTGGTTCTTGTCACTACATTGTAAACAGAATATGTTTTTTTTCCCAGAAACTGCTTTTGACCACACCATGCAATATGGAAAAGGGAGGGAGACTGTATTGTAACACAAAATAATGTATTGTTCGTGGCGCACCAGTAATGTGAGAAAATTATAACCTCTTCATGTAAGTTTTGTCTCCTTTTTTATTTCTTAAACTTTACTTAATGGCTTTTTATCAAAAACAGGACTTGTTAGTTCCACAGCACATTTTCTATGGACTGTACATTAATATTTTAATGCTTGTCTTCAGTGTGCGTCCGCAGTATCCCCACGGTATATCTATACATCTAACCTATGTTGTATAAAGGGAGGCTTTAAAATACTTGTCAGTAGAGATGAGCGAATTTGTTTGGATTCGTTCTGAATACGATCAGCATCGAGTATTGTATTTGCAATATTCATCGAACACATCCGAACATCATTAGAGTCAATGGGAGTAGAAATTACCGAATATGTTCGGAACCGATCATAAGACAAACATTCGGCACAAATAGTGTTCGAATATGGCTTGAATATGTCAAAATCAGATTCGGGCACAAAATCAAAACAAATTCACTCATCTCTATTTGTCAATAGATTAAAAAGTGCAGTGCATAGTCTCATGTATTATAAATCATATAAACCCTATTTTATCCCCTTTTCACTTTCAATTTTTCTTATTATTTTTTTTCCCAAAATAACACAATTAAATGTACCTTTAGGCCACGTTCACAGGTTCAGTATTTGGTCAGTGTTTTACATCAGTATTTGTAAGTAAAACTCAGCAGTGGGTGATAATACAGAAGTGGTGACGTGTTTCTTTTATACTTTCCTCTCATTGTTCCTCTCCTGGTTTTGGCTTACAGATACTAATGTCTTCGGTTGTGTGCCTACGATGAGTTTTTGGTGAGTTTTTCATGCATGTATTTTCGCTGTGTCAAAAACCGAGCATCTTACAGTTCCAGCAGAGTGGATGGGATTTATAGAGATCTCAGGCCCACTGTGTCTCTTTTTAACTCAGCATAAACTGACCTGCAGTTCATCTTTGAAATCTGCAACATGTAAATTTCTCCTGCTGGTACGCTGAGTTTTATGTGCAGATCTTTTCCCATAGACTAGAATTAAATGCAGAAAATCCACAGGGAAAAAAACACACATGCATTTTTAGTGCTTTTCCACTGCAGAAACACATAAAAATGCATGTAGTCCACACCTGACTATATCAATAAAGTTTTGGCAAAGCCAAATAACAGGAAACATAAAAATCTAAGCCGCTCTATATAAAACATGACATACCAGAGACAGCAAGACGCAGTGTCAAAAACAGAATGGAAAAGCATGTAAAAATCGCACTCAAAATGCACTAAAAAAACAAAATCAGAATAATTTGCTGAATAATTGCAGACATCAAAAACTCATCAAAAGCTCATTGTGGGAACGTAGCCTTGAAGTATGGAAAAACACATAAAAAAATCTTTATTTAATGGAATTAAAAAAACAGCAATTCTGCCATTGTTTTAAGTTTTCATTTTTTTCAGAGTTTTCTCTGTGCATGCTGACTTTATTTTATGGATCAGTATGATTACAGGGATACCAAATTTTTACACTTTTTAAATTTTTCTTACTACATTTAAAAATTCAACACGTATGGGGGTTGGAGTCTGTCCTCAGTTCATCTGACAAACAGCTCAAGTATATGCCCACCATTAGAATCATTACTATATCCAAATTAATAATTTAAATATGTGGGAATAACATAAAACATTTCTTTTTATTTTTATAAAAGTTTCCAAAGCTGTTCTATAAATATATGAAAAATATGAAAAAATATATATTGGCAAATATAAAGACAGAAGGGTGGTCAAATGTCCCACAATTATGCTCTATAGGGGATACATGATGCTTTGTACAACTAGTAAACTGTGATCTGTAGACAAGGATACTGTATATGCATTTGTCCAAAAATCATTTTTAGCGTACTGGATAAAAATCACAGTTTCAATGGATACGTTATATAACAGAACATGGCGTAAAATCCTTTTCATGTGGTTAACTAGAACCTTGAAAAGGTTAATCAGACATTCGCTGGTACAGGACAGCAGCAAGTATAGCTCAATTCTGCTGGACCTGCTGTTTTGCAAGGTCTCATAATTCACGTTTCGCAGTATAAAGTCAGCGTCAGACCACAAGAGGTAGCTGCTTCAAGTTTAAAGAATATTTTATATGCAGATAATTCATTGCCTCTTTTGAAGATGATCTGCCTTTAAATGTTTCTCCTTACTGGAGGTCCCCCCATTCAATCTACTGGTTCCAGCAAACTCATAAAACAAACATAAAACCTGGGATTAATTACTGTTCTGGATATTTAAACTCTTTTCTACAAGCTTTGAACTTTTATTTTACAGCTGTCCCTTTCACTTGTGTTTCCTATATAGAATACTTGACTGTGGGATATTTAATGCATACTGTATAGAAACAGTTTATATTACAAATCTAAATGTCATAATTTATACAGAAATTAATGGATAATGCTATCATTAATAGAAATATTGATTGATTGTAATAGTGCACGCATAAAAGTATCGCTAAATGTCGCTCATAATGACATTTATATTTACAAAGTCCCAACGGTCATCCATTATTACTGCCGTTATAAAAAATATCCATCAGATGATTTTCAGGCTGTTAAATATAATTTGGCCCTAAAGGAATCCTTCCATTAGAGACAACTAGAGAAGAACAATTATTTTTTAGTAGAACTCCTTGAATTTTATAAAAAATTCTGATTCCCTTGAATCAAAATTTTTTGCAACTTGCCTCTCAGGAATTCAGCAAATTGGCAGATAGTCAGCCACCTTTTATCTGGAATGTAGACGGCTGGCGAAAGGTTAAAAAAAGCCTCAATTCTCACCTGTTCCACAACCTGCCATCCAATCCTCCACACCTCTCCATGTATCTTTCCTTCATCACATATATCCTCTGCAGCTGTTTTACTCTGCACTCGGAATTATGCTAATGAGTAGGACTCTGACATCATGGTGTGCATCCCCCGAGGTCTAGACTACGTAGGTCTCAAGTAACACATGTCATCATTTCAGGTAACACTAAAATTTTAGCTTATACTATGGTAAGCACGGCACCGAATAGGGATCGAGCTTCTGACTGAAGAGCCCATATAGACTCTTTAGCTAGAAGGAACTGTGGGCTGTGCTTCCCTCCTCCTGTCACTCCCCCCTCCACAAGTGATGCCATATAACGGACTCCACTGACCAACGGGGAAAAGAGGAAGTGGAGTCCGGCCACACCCTCAGGGGTTAAATGCCCGTGTATGGGCCGGATTCTTCCTCTTTCTCCTGCGTCTGACCAGTGGAAGTTTTGTCCTAGTGTCCTGCAGCGATGTCTGAGCCCCTGATCGAGGCCCTGCTACAGAGAGCAGCACAGGAAGGTGAGCCATGGTTACGGTCAGTAATGTCCTCCCTTAATGCTCACCTTGCTGTACCCTCTCTAGCATCGCTGCAGGCCTCCCCTATGTCCCCAGTATTCGGGTCCCCCTATATCACCCAGTATCTCGGCCTCCCCATGTCCCCCATATTCAGGTCCCCCCTATACCCCGGCGTCCCGGCCTCCCCTATGTCCCCCGGTTTGCTGGCCCCCTCGCCCAGGCCCCTGTACTCCGAAGTCGTCTCCAGCCGCCCCCTCAGCCCAGCTGTCGCCTGTCCCGGTCCCCCCCTCCTCCTCCCCACCAGGCAGCCCACGGCTCACCGTCTGCCATCGGTCCTGGCACTCTGCTGGTCCCTCCGGCGGTCTCCGATGCCCCGGCCTTCGCCTTGGGGGCCGCACTGGCATCCACGATCGCTCCTGCAGCGGCGCCGGCCCCCGACGCTCTGGCCTCGGTGGCTGAACGAGTGAACACAGGCGCAGCGGCGCCGTTAGGCAGGCGATCGGCGCGGTCCACCCACCCCCCAGAGCGTCTTCACATGGGGGGATCGCCACTGCCCTGCCGCTGGGGGCGCGCCATTGGCCCCATCGCCCGCTCTCCTGCCGCCATCCCCCGGGGTCATCTGGCAGGCCTGCAGCGTCGGGCAGGCCTGCAGGCCTCCTCCACTGCTCTCGGCATCCGGGCTCCGCCCACTTCCAGTCAGGGGGCGGGCACTTCCAGCGCTGCACCCAGCGCTGGTCTCATGGAGCTCAGCCTCACCTGCACATGCAGGCAGGTCAGCTGGAGCAAAAAAGCAAAAAAAGGCCCCAATCAGCCTGTCAGCTCCTATGCTGCAGGGAGGCACCCGTCGGCAAGAGCCCGTCTCCTCCCACCTGGGCCGCAGCTTTTTCCTGGCAGGCGCAGCGGTGCCGCCTGCTCGGGATATCGCACGGCCCAGGTAAATATGGTTTCTGCGACTGCGGAGCGCGCTGTCCGGTCCAACCCGACCGCTCAGCACGCTCCGCAGTAAATGAGTAATACGTCACAATCACGTAATCACATAAACGCCACTACACCCCCCGTGACCCAAGAATACAGCTACAGCGAACGCACAGTTACTCCCACCCCCCACCTACTAACATCCCCCGCGCCATCGCGGCCATATAATATTCTGTCACCTCCGCCACACAATACCGCCACGGAGCTATCACATAGCCAGCTCCAGAACCCCATTCCCCGGTCACTGGATCCTAGCGCCCCTAACGCAGTCCTGTAGCCACGTTCGCAGTAATCATGCACGTCGTAGACCCTCACCCTCTTCCTCAGAAGATTCCCACAGACATTTTCGCTGTCCCCCTGGTTGTTGCTGTTCTCATTTCAGGGACAGACAAAGACGCAGTACCTACAGGGATTACCGCAGATCACGGTCCTCCAGATGGCGCTCACCGTCAACTTCGGGATGGTCCGATATGTCTGAGGGTCACGACAGACGGTCATATGGATCCAGCGCAAGACGGCGCTCACGTTCCGCGATGCGGTCTTCCCGACGGAGGGAATCCGCTACAGCCCACAGGGCACCTGGCCAGAATGACATCCTCGACGGCGCGGAAATCCCACCTACAGAGTTTGTCACTCGGCCCCAGGCGCATGACAACCAAGGGTTGTCACGCACCCGTGGAGGCAAAGCCTCATCTCCCAATAACACCTTTATTAGCAGCCAACAAGCCAGCACATCCACCGCTGACGGAGAGTCTCCATCAGCCGAGCCGTCAGCGCCCAGGACGCCCCGCCTGCGACTGACAGTGGTGAGTTATGCACGATAAACGAACCTAACGTTGCACAACACACCACTGGAGACAGAGATCTGGCATCTGCCGTCAGGGCGCTAATTCACAAACAGGATCACCCTACTGGGTCATCCGTCACCAGAACAACACCTAAAGCTAATTCAGCGAGCCTATACAAGGACGCGTTTTACTGTGGTATCAGCCCTCTAGGTGCACACATAGACCTAGAGACAAAAGAAAAATTCTGGAACAATGATTACATTGATATATGGTCACTTCTGTCGCCAGACCAGCAGTCAGTAGACAAAGAAAGGAGAGTTGGCGAACGGCTGAGAGGAAAAATAGCGTATACTATGAATAACTGGATTCAGGCCTTCGCTGTCCTCGGCTGTATCATGGGTCAAAAACACCCCGAGCGCTGCGCGGAGCTCTTCATTTATCTAGACTTAATATATAACTCTTACAAGGCTCATAGCGGCGTCGCTTGGAGACGATACGACGAAGAGTTCCGCATGAGGTCTAGCCCTCCAACCGGACTTAGGATGGGGCGTTAAAGCCACCGAGGTCTGGCTATGGCTAATGATGGAGCAAAAACATTCTCCCTTTTCAGCAACGGCCACTAGCCTGTCAACTGCCACAGGCCCAAACTCAGTGGTCGTGCGTAGACCAGGGGCCTGCATGCTATATAATGAAGGAAGCTGCCATTCCAGGCATCATGCAGATTTAGGCATGATTGCTCAGCCTGCGGAGGTGGACACCCTGCATCCAGGTGTACCCGCCTCCCAAACGGAACAGCTACGAGGCAAAACACCAGTGAGCGTAGCCGCAATGGGCCCATGGCTAAGCCTTTATCCAAATAAAGACGCGACCAGCAATTGCGCGACGGGTTTCAAAACTGGTTTTTCATTCCATTCAAATCAAATCAAATACCAACTTCGGCAAATAATCTAAAATCCGCGCGCGAGTACCCCGAAATTTTGAAGCACAAAATCAAAAAAGAATTAGAGCTAGGCCGAGTAGCGGGCCCTTTCACATCAATTCCCTTCAAAAATCTCAGAATCTCACCACTAGGCATCGTCCCCAAAAAAGAAACCGGTAAATTTCGGCTAATCCACCACCTTTCCTACCCGAAGGGTGGCTCGGTTAACGACGCGATTACCCCCGAAGACTTTTCCATAACATATGCGTCTTTTGACAGAGCAGTCGAACTGGTACGCACTGCGGGGCCTGGTGCGCTCCTAGCGAAATCCGACATAGAGTCGGCGTTTTGCCTTCTGCCGGTGCACCCTGAATGCTTTCATTTGTTGGGCTTCAGGGTGGACCAGCTTCTTTATTTTGACATGTGCTTACCAATGGGCTGCTCTATCTCATGCCACTATTTCGAACTTTTCAGCACCTTCTTAGACTGGGTAGTACGGCACGAAACGGGCAGCAATTCAACCACCCACTACCTAGACGATTTTTTGTTTGTCGGGCCAATTAACTCAAAACTCTGTAACTTTCTCCTCCAGAAGTTTAAATTTATAGCGCGGCTCTTCGGGGTACCACTGTCACCCGAAAAAACCATCGGCCCATGCAACCTGCTCCCTTTCCTCGGCATTGAAATAGATACCAACGAAATGGTTTTTCGTCTACCGCCGGACAAATTACAAAAAACGCGGCAAACGGTCGAAATTTTCATCGAAGTTAAAAAAGTCACCCTTGAGCAGATGCAGTCGTTGCTAGGTCTGCTCAATTTCGCGTGCCGTGTTATGCCGTGGGCAGAGCGTTTTCACACCGTCTATCATTGTCAACTAAAGGCATTACCGAGCCGGGACACAGAATTAGACTCAACCGCTCCTTGAAAAAGCAGATCTGTTAGTCTGGAAATCGTTCCTAGATTCTTACAACGGT
Organism: Oophaga sylvatica; assembly: GCA_033576555.1. Classification (NCBI taxonomy): domain Eukaryota; kingdom Metazoa; phylum Chordata; class Amphibia; order Anura; family Dendrobatidae; genus Oophaga; species Oophaga sylvatica. The sequence goes on along the minus strand of JARQOD010000004.1, from coordinate 459,317,445 downwards.
CACACTTGTGTTGTGGCGCAGGAAACGCCGAGCAAAACAATAGGTCTAGAGGTTGGTAGTGACGCAAATAACGGTTTTGTGGCAATCTACAAGGATGAGTGGTGTAAATGCAGTTGGCCTGTTCTATGGTCCACATGCAGCTGGGGCCGCAACACGGCGCTGTGGGAGATCTTCGCGATAGTAGCATCCATCGAGCTCTGGGGTACCCAACTAAAAAACACTAACATCAGATTTCTAACCAGATACCCGGGAACTGCAATAAGTTTAAACAGCATGTCTTCTTCCTCCCTGCCTGTTCTCGCGCTGCTGCGCCGCCTAGCGTTACTATGCCTTAGACACAACATCTGGTGCCATGCCAGAGTTACGTCTATCTCAGAAGATGTGATTGTTAACTCTCTGTTGTCTTCCGATTGGCAGGCCTTCAAATCATTCCGCCCAAAAGCTCAACCACTGGGCCTACAATGTCCTCACTCCCTCTGGGACACTGTGGCCAATCACTGATGCCCTTGATCCAAGTCTCAGTGACACCGGCTACCTGGCAGGTCTACGGTAAGGCATGGTAGGAATGGCGCTCTTTAATCTAAGGAAGACTGGTCGATACATGTAATCGGGCTAGATGCGAGTTCTGATAGAACTCCTGAATCTGCTCAGGAATAGAGGAGCATCGGGTACCGCAGCCCAGCAACACCTAGCAGGAATAGCTTTTTTCTTCCAGCTTCTAGGACGACGTTACTAAATACTTCCTCGTCAGGCAAGCCGTGAAAACCGTGAAAGGCTGGAAGAGGCTCCAACCTAGTCAGGAATGTCGTCACCCCGTGTCTCTAAGCCTGTTGCGTGATATCATCATAATCTCGACGTCAGCGTGCAAGTCACAGTACGAGGCGGCTCTAGTATCGACAGCGTTTGCAATCGCATTTTTCGGGGCTCTGCGCGTCGGCGAACTAGTGCCGCGGTCAAAAACAGCATCGGTGGGCGGGTTGATCTTCGAGGACGTCGTCATATGTAGCGATGCTTTACGCATTAGGGTACGAAAATCCAAGTGCGATCCAACCGGTAGAGGCGCGTGGGTCTTACTCAAGGCTTTAGATGGCCTAACATGCCCTTTAAAAATAGTAAGACGCTTCGTGGGTATAAGACACGACAGTAGATTCTTCCTCTCACACACCGACGGGTCCCCGCTTACCAAATATCAGTTTGACTCGATTTTAAAACACTGCATAGAGGCTGTCAGCGCTAACCCAAAACAATACGGGATGCATTCCTTCAGAATAGGGGCGGCCACCGAAGCTGCTAGGGCCGGCGTATCGGAAGCTGAAGTCCAGAGATTAGGCCGTTGGAAATCCGCATGCTTCGCAAGATATCTAAGACCAGATCTGCTCTAACACCTCTCGTTTCTTTCAGGCGACCACAAACCCACAGTTTGGGTACTAGGGCACTCTTATGTTTACTGGGCGTACAAAAGGGCAAGCCTACGCCCAGGCGGAAAAAATGTTGGTTTCCCCGGACTGGAGGTCATCTGGAGAGGTGTCAGAGGGCTGCGATGGCAGCAAATATTCCCCGAAATGGCCAACATCGTGAAAACGGCCAAAGGGCCTCTGGTATTGGTGTTGCACGCCGGCGGAAATGATTTAGTCACAAGAAAAGGTGCCGACCTATACTCAAAGATGTCGACTGATATACGGCACTTTACTTGCTTATGCCCAGATACGGTGGTGGGGTGGTCTGACATAATACCACGCGCCGTCTGGCGGGAGCAAAGGATCCAAAAGCCATTGATAAATCAAGGAAGAAAATAAACAAAAGGATGGCAAAACTCGTCAAGGAAAACTACGGCATTGTGGTTAACCACCACGATCTGCAAAAGGACAATGTAAATCTGCTGAGACCGGACGGCGTGCATCTGAATGATATCGGGCTCGATATATTTCTAACCAATTTACAGGATGGGGTTGAACAGGACTTAATGTTGTTGTGTGGGGGTCGGAGCCCTGTGTAGGTATACACATGATGATCCGTGGCGGTAGTATGAGGGGGGGCAACGGTTCGTAACCTCTCATCTGCCTGCCCGCCCACCGGCGTCCCCGGGGGGTTCTCAGCAGAGAATCCGTTGCGGATCATATTTGCCCCTCCCCCTTGTAAATTACGCCCACCGGCAGCGCCGGGGGTCCTCGGCAGAGAGGCGGTTGCGGATTGTATTTGCCCCTCTCTGCTTATAATTTAATAAACTGTGACTGACCTGTTTCAACCCTTCCAGGCCTGCTGTTGTTTGTGATTATGGGGATTGGCGGGAGGCGGGGAAGCACTGCTATACGCCACAAGGGTCTCTTCAGTCTGGTAAGCATGGCACCTAATAGGGATCGAGCTTCTGACTGAAGAGCCCATATAGACTCTTTAGCTAGAAGGAACTGTGGGCTGTGCTTCCCTCCTCCCGTCACTCCCCCCTCCACAGATGATGCCATATAACGGACTCCACTGACCAACGGGGAAAGAGGAAGTGGAGTCCGGACGCACCCTCAGGGGTTAAATGCCCGTGTATGGGCCGGATTCTTCCTCTTTCTCCCTCGTCTGACCAGTGGAAGTTTTGTCCCACCCTCCCTCCCTTTTTATATTAGAAGATTTTGCTGTGCAGCTATTGTACATAATTAAAAAAAAAAAAAATGATTAGTTGTTTATATATATATATATATAATTATATATATATATGTACAATTTATTATACCTGTCATTACTTACAAAGTTTTTGTCATATTCATTGTCACAGCGGTAGTATGGGGGGGGCAACGGTTCGTAACCTCTCATCTGCCTGCCCGCCCACCGGCGTCGCCGGGGGTTCTCAGTAGAGAGTCCATTGCAGATCGTATTTGCCCTCCCCCTTGTAAATTACGCCCACCGGCAGCGCCGGGGGTCCTCGGCAGAGAGGCAGTTGCGGATTGTATTTGTGTTAGAACCCTCTTGTTAGGTTTTGTTTCAGTTTGCTGGTCACATGACCTTTTTTCCCTATTTAGTCTGGCTCCGCCCTTCTGGCTTTGCTGGACTTCATTGTATTACCTACTCTTAAGCTAGCCGGGTGCTTAGGTGCCTTACTCAGTCAGTTTTGCTTGATCTTAGGATCTCTAAGTAATTTGTTTTCTGTTTTATTTTTCCCTGCTACAATTTCTGTTAGGAGGTGTCCACCTTTTCTCCCAGTCCCTAGATCTTGTAGGGATTCCTCCCTCGCAACTATAGGTCTTCGTTCAGACTAGCTGAGGACTTTAGCGGGTCTGGTCGCAGGATCAGGTTCCCCGTTACATCGTAGGGATCCAGCTTAGTTCTATTGTAGGGACAGAATTCCCATCTTTCCTTAGTGCTTGTAGCAGATCATAACAATTTGCCCCTCTCTGCTTAAAATTTAATAAACTGTGACCGACCTGTTTCAACCCATCCAGGCCTGCTGTTGTTTGTGATTATGGGGATTGGCGGGAGGCGGGGAAGCACCGCTATACGCCACAAGGGTCTCTTCAGTCTTAATGATACCTCATTTTATCAAAAGCTTTCACTATAAGATTTCCACTTTGTGCAACCTTGAAATTCATTGTTATTTCTACATTTTGCAAATTGGGGCATATTTATCAAGCTAAATGCACTATAACTTTAGTGTAATTTGCACCAAAATAACTGTCTTTCATGACTTTCCCTTTTTTTATTTTGTGTTTTAAATACAGGTCCTTCTCAAAAAATTTGCATATAGTGCTAAATTTCATTATTTTCCATAATGGAATGATTACAATTAAACTTTCATATATTTTAGATTCATTACACACCAACTGAAATTTGTCAGGTCTTTTATTGTTTTAATACTGATGATTTTGGCATACAACTCCTGATAACCCAAAAAACCTGTCTCAAAAAATTAGCATATCAAGAAAAGGTTCTCTAAACGACCTATTACCCTAATCTTCTGAATCAACTAATTAACTCTAAACACATGCAAAAGATTCCTGAGGCTTTTAAAAACTCCCTGCCTGCTTCATTACTCAAAACCCCCATCATGGGTAAGACTAGCGACCTGACTGATGTCAAGAAGGCCATCATTGACACCCTCAAGCAAGAGGGTAAGACCCAGAAAGAAATTTCTCAACAAATAGGCTGTTCCCAGAGTGCTGCATCAAGGCACCTCAATGGGAAGTCTGTTGGAAGGAAACAATGTGGCAGAAAACATTGTACAACGAGAAGAGGTGACCGGACCCTGAGGAAGATTGTGGAGAAGGACCGATTCCAGACCTTGGGGGACCTAAGGAAGCAGTGGACTGAGTCTGGTGTAGAAACATCCAGAGCCACCGTGCACAGGCGTGTGCAGGAAATGGGCTACAGGTGCCGCATTCCCCAGGTAAAGCCACTTTTGAACCATAAACAGCGGCAGAAGCGCCTGACCTGGGCTACAGAGAAGCAGCACTGGACTGTTGCTAAGTGGTCCCAAGTACTTTTTTCTGATGAAAGCAAATTTTGCATGTCATTTGGAAATCAAGGTGCCAGAGTCTGGAGGAAGACTGGGAGAAGGAAATGCCAAAATGCCTGAAGTCCAGTGTCAAGTACCCACAGTCAGTGATGGTGTGGGGTGCCATGTTAGCTGCTGGTGTTGGTCCACTGTGTTTCATCAAGGGCAGGGTCAATGCAGCTAGCTATCAGGAGATTTTGGAGCACTTCATGCTTCCATCGGCTGAAATGCTTTATGGAGATGAAGATTTCATTTTTCAGCACGACCTGGCACCTGCTCACAGTGCCAAAACCACTGGTAAATGGTTTACTGACCATGGTATTACTGTGCTCAAATGGCCTGCCAACTCTCCTGACCTGAACCCCATAGAGAATCTGTGGGATATTGTGAAGAGAAAGTTGAGAGACGCAAGACCCAACACTCTGGATGAGCTTAAGGCCGCTATCGAAGCATCCTGGGCCTCCATAACACCTCAGCAGTGTCACAGGCTGATTGCCTCCATGCCACGCCGCATTGAAGCAGTCATTTCTGCAAAAGGATTCCCGACCAAGTATTGAGTGCATAACTGAACTTTATTATTTGATGGTTTTTTTGTTTGTTTTTAAAAAACACTTTTATTTTATTGGATGGTTGAAATATGTTAATTTTTTGAGACAGGTTTTTTGGGTTATCAGGAGTTGTATGCCAAAATCATCAGTATTAAAACAATAAAAGACCTGACAAATTTCAGTTGGTGTGTAATGAATCTAAAATATATGAAAGTTTAATTGTAATCATTACATTATGGAAAATAATGAAATTTAGCACTATATGCTAATTTTTTGAGAAGGACCTGTACTTTCGGTACCTTGCCCAACAATGTGCATGATGTTGCTGAATATAGACATGGCTTCTTGTAAACCTGTGGCTTACCAGGTGACTAAGGCTACGTGCATACATTGAGTATTTGGTTACTTTTTTGTGTCGCTATTTGTAAGCCAAAACAAGAGGGGGAACAATAAGAGGAAACACGTGCACAATTTCTGCATTTTCTACCCACTCCTGGTTTTGGCTTACCAATACTGAAGTAAAAAAAGTTACCAAATACTTGTAACACCACTTTAAGCTGCCTCCATGGGCAGGGTGTCTGGTAGTTCTCACTTCAATATGGTGCAGTACCTCCACCCGAATCTTGCTGGAGCTGTAGTGGGATTCAGGAGGGTCTTCATCTTCTGCCAAACTCACTCTCAAGAGATAAGGTTGAAACAATTAACAGGTTTATTTACAGAGGAATAAATTATGTTAAATTCAGAGGGCATAATAAGGAACAGCAAAAAATATAATATCACAGATACAGATTCAAAATGTGCTTTGCAGTACGTCTGAATGTGAACGATGACACATCCCCTTTAAATTATAGCAGCACAGTCCTAACTTAAAACATGTAACCCAATAATGGCTGCAGCAATGCCAGTAGCACAGTCCAATGATGGGGCCCAGTTGCTGCGGATGTTGGCACACATGTAGAAGCCATTGGCGCACCTAATTCAATAGGAACAAAATCCCCTTAGCAACAGTTCTCTTATTAATTCCTCAACAGTGGAACCACAAGTCCTAGCAATAGCTATTTACTCCTTGATATAGCAGGTTTTGGGTCACGGTCACAGAGAGAACTACCTTGTGGTAGCAGGGACTCATTAGACACAAGAGATGAATTGAAGACTCATTCCTTTAGATAATCTAGGCGGTGTTGGACATCTCCTGGTAACCTGGCTGGTCTGCAGATGCATTTCTGCTGCAGGATTATCTTCTCCTCTCACACACTGAGGAGATAAGACTCCCACATGTCTGACATGGAGGATTACATATATCTCTTCCACTCTTAGGGTACCGTCACACTCAGCGACGCAACAGCGATCCCGACAACGATACGACCTGGCAGGGATCGTTGCTGCGTCGCTTTGTGGTTGCTGGTAAGATGCAAAACAGACAGATCTTCCCAATGGAGCAGCAACGATCGGTGACCCATAGCGACCTGTGTAACGATGTGTCTCTTATGTGTCTCAGTGCTGAGTCGCTAGCGAGATCGTTGGTAAAATGTGTCAAACACACCGATGCATGCTACCCAACGGGATCTCAACGACCAAAGAAAGGTCCAGGCATTTCCAACACGACCAGCGATCTCACAGCAGGGGCCTGATCGCTGGTACGTGTCAAACTTAGCAAGATCACTGCTGAGGTCGCTGTTGCGTCACAAAACTTGTGACTCAGCAGCGATCTCGCTAGCGATCTCGCTTAGTGTGACGGGGGCTTTACTAGCGCCATCATTTTCCTCCAATCTGCTCAGCCAATCAGACCCTTCCTCTGCTGCTCCTCCTGCCCTACGATGCAGAGAAGAGCAATGTGTTTGGGAAGTTGTAGTCCAGACAGTACAGCAAGAGAATCAATATCTGCTGCTGTGAATGTCTGTGTAATCCCAGCAGCAGTCTCTGTACAAATAGATCTCACTGCAGCTTTTCCATACTCAACATGTGAACGTGGCCTAACGGTGTCTAAAAATACATCAAAATCTTGGTGCTAATTTCTTGCATAAAGTAAGCCAAATGATACGTGGTGTAAACCTAGACTTGACAGACTTAATATTAGATTTGTCAAGCAGCATGAACCAATTTGATAAATCTGGCACATTTGAAGGCCTCATTCACATATGTGAATAAATGGTACCGATATCATAAGTGTTTTGGATCAGTGTTGGGTCCGTGTGCCCGTTTTTACCATCAGTGTGTCATCAGTGTTTTTCATGGTTGGATAAATGAAGTAAATAAATTTTAAAGCTTCTCCTACACATTGCAATATTAAATTATGACAGCTCACGGATGGTACACAGATGCTATCCTTGTTTTGTGAGCGTTTTACACGCATCCAAAGACTTGTATTAGCCCTTTTCATTATTGATATAGAAAAAAAATTGGACGTTTCTCCATAAGTTTTAAATGGACACATGGTCCTTGAAAAAACACAGACATATGAATAGCATCTTAGATTATATTGGGTACGTGGACTATCCGTGAAATAAATCGATACAACAAATACTTGCACCATGGACAACTGAATCTATGTCTGTGTAGTCTAAATTTTCACTTTGTAAGAATTAGGCTTGGGCTTCTGTACACTGTCCACATGTGGAAAACTGTTAACAGTGACATGTGGCAAGGGCTGGACTGAGACTAAAAAGCAGCCCTGGAAAACAAAATTTACCAGCCCACATACAATAAGTGTCCTCAACTAGAGATGAGCGAACCTTTCAAGGTTCGATTAGCCAGAAGATTAGTCATGTTCAACGAACATAACAGTCTCATACAGTACTATTAGTAGAAAAATGTAAGGAAAGTAACACAGGTAGTTGACTGATCAATTGACCCATAGTAGAACCTTTTATAATGGCACAGAAGCAATCAGCCATGGCTCATGCATGTGGTGTAAGGGTATCAGGTCCTGGGCCAGCATTTAGAGCTTTGAATTTAAGTTTAAATTAAGACGTGGTGGCTAAGGGAGTGGTGCAAGCCTTCTTATCTGGGAGCCCTGATACCTCATGCAACACCTTTCTTTTTCTTTACAGCCACACTCAGATGTCACAAACATCAGTTTCCTACAGTTCTATTGGTATAAAAATGTAAGGAAAGTAACACAGTAAGTTAACTGAAAGTGAGTGCAGGACTGCCTGTCTGAGAGCCCTACTTACACAGGCAATGCAACAGATGGAGACCCAACTTTGAGTCTCCACATTTAAAAAAATAATTGGCACACATCACTAAAGTGGCATAAATTTCCACAGAGTAGAAACAGTATAATAGGCCTCTGACACACCTTCTACTACAGGCAACCCATCAGATGGAAACCCAACTTGGAGTCTCCACACTTCAAAAAATTGTTTGTAGCATCAGCAGCAGTAGTAGCAGCAGGCACAGAAAACACCACAAAGATGGCACAGACTGCAATAAAATGAGATCAATGCATGGCTTGTTCATTTTGATGAAAGCTGGGCGGTCTACAGTTTCAGTGGACAGCTGAATGCGCCTATCTGTAAGGACACATCTAGCAGCGCTGAAGACATGTTCTGAGAGAACTCTGGCTACTGGGCATGACAAAACCTCCAAGGCATGACATATGAGCTCAGGCCACTCTTCAATCTTTGAGGAACAAAATGCAAAAGGATTCAAACCCCTCCAATTGCATTTATATTGAGCTCAAGATACTCCTACACCATCTTCTCCAGTCGTTCACAACGTTTCAGACTTGTTCTCTGTTCTGCTAGTGCACGGGCTGGTCTAAAAAATGTGTTAAACGACTCACAGAAATTGCTTATGCCACTTACACTGCTGCAGCTGCTAATGTTTTTTGGATGACTCCTTGACGTTCCCAGGGTTGGACATCTAGAACTGGGATGCACACTGCATGCCTCACTACTGTCTTAGGGAAAACCACTCTTAAGATTGTCTACAAGCGTGTTTCGATACTAAAGCAAGCATGCATCCCTTTACAGGTGGGAAGCATTTGGCTAAATTTACTCTTGCACCATGGATTTAACAGAGTGGCAACCCAATAGGCAGCACTAGTTCTAACCCAAAGAATGCAGTCATTGTGTTGAAAATAGTGCAGCAAGAAGATGGGGTAACACTCAAGGTCGCATCCTTCGCACCCTCTTGCTCACCACGGGCAACAGAGAGCGGCTTATTATCCTCTTCATCTCCTGACTGTTGCGTGTCAATCACCTCATCACCCTCCATTTGTTCCTCAGCTCCTGCATCTTGACTAAAAGTTTGTCTGATACCATGAGCCACACTCCTTGTGCGACGACAGTCCAGAAATTTGAGATATTGTTATCCCTTCCGCATCCTCCTATACTTCTATCTCTTCCTCTGGGACCATCACCTCCTCATGCAGACTATTCAAAGTGTGCTCCAGCATGTAGATGACCGGAAAAGAGATGCTTATGATGTCATTGTCAGCACTAACCATCTTAGTAGTCATTTCAAAACTATGAAGCTATAAAGAAGGGTACGTGGTCATTCACCTGTGCCCACTCCGCAAGTGTGATTTGCACCTCGTCCGGACTGTGTTGGCCCAGGCTATGCAAAATGACATACTTCACCAGGGCTCGTCTCTGCTGCCACAGCTGATGCAACATGTGAAGAGTGAAATTCCTCCTTGTAAGAACATCGCTAATCAAACGATTAACCGGTAGGCCGAAAGACCTCTGTAACGATGCAAGTCGGTGACCTGTGGGGTGCGATCATCAGATTTATATCAAATCATATGTCCTGGGTGAAGGCAGCTACAGAGATGGAACAACAGTAAGAAAAAATGAAGAGCTGATCAAGCACCTGATCCTGAGTAAACAGCAGCGACACCAACTGCATCAAGAGCAGAAGCAGCACAAAGAGCAACTGTTCCATGAGCAGCACCATGTACAGCAGGAGACAAATAAACTCCTTTTGCAACAGATTCATCAACAGCAAAAGCAGATGAAATTCCTGGTAGAAGATGTCCGCACAAGAGAAACCGCCCTCCCCCACATCACAGTGATGACTTGTATGCCCAGAAAGCGGTAAGATGAGCCATGCAAAAGATGACCCCAGGGGATGATATAGAGGCATTTTTTACTCTTTTCAAACAGGTTGCAGAATGAGAGTGGCTGCCCCTGGAGGAATGGGCATAGGTGCTGGCCCCCTATCTATCTGGCAAACCCCAGAAAGCCTATTTTGACAAGTTAAAAATGGAGATATTGGCATGATAAGGGGTCATTATGTCTGTCAGAGCCCAAAGGGTCTATCACTGGGCATATTATAGTGACAAACCTCCTTCTCACAGATGTTTGACTTGTTGCATTTGGTCCAGAAATGATTGCCGCCAGAGTCCTCCACTCCAGCGCAGATGGTTGAGCAGGTAGTCATGGACAGATTTATTCACTCCCTCCCCAGGCCGGTGCAGACCTGGCTTGCCCAGGGAGATCCCAGGAATGACGATGACCTTGTGGACCTCAGAGAAAGGTACCAGGTGGTCGAGAGGTCCCTAAGGAAGCTGGGGGTAGAGAGTCTCCATACTGGGGTACTCAATGGGAGCCTGAGTCCCAAAAGAGTAGTAGTAGGGTCACCACTGGAGGAAGACTGAAATCCCAAAGAGTTGCTGAGGGTTTGCCAAAGGCTGCTAGAAAAGACCTGATCTGCTTTAGATGCCACAGGACTGGACACAGTCACCCATTGTCCTATGTCCTCTGAATAGATGGACTGCAGCCTAGGATGGCACTCTTCATACTATGCCTATCCAACCTGCAGTGTGGAATATCAGCCCAGAGAGGGGCCGCAGTCATGTCCCGTGACCATAAACAGAGTACTGGTGTCAGGACTCAGGCAGTTTGGTGAACATGAAAGAGCCATGCTTCCCCACCAGTAGATTCCAGGGAAAAATGTGGGCATCCGCTGTATCCATGGGGACACAAAGGGCTATCTTATTGCCAGAGTGTTGAAAAAAACGAGTCCCATGAGTTTGGGGTAGTCAGAGACTTGCTACACCTTGTGATAATTGGGCGGGACTTAAGCCTGTTCTGAGACTTGTGGGGAAAGGCAGGGGTGCCAAATGACTTAGATAGGAGCCAGCTCAACCCTACTGAATCCCCATCGCAGTTGGAAGTGGAGGAGTTCCCCTTGTGTGTCCTAGCTGGTGATGAGAACAAAACTGTGACCAGTGAGGACGAAGTTTCTTGTGAAAATTTTGGGACTGCTCAAATTCGAGATCTTATCCTAAAAGGGGCTTTTGAAAATGCGTCTGTGATTGATGGGGTTGCTCAAGAGCCGGGGCTGACACCAGGTACCCACACTTTGCAGTCAATGGCGAATTGTTGTATCAAGTGACCACACTGAGGGGAGGTGAGATAGTGGAGCAGCTATTGGTTCCAGGACCCTACTGGTGGAGGGTTTTAGACATGGCCCATTCGCATGTTTTGGGGGGACATCTGAGGATAGAGAAAACACAGAAGAGAATAATGCAGAGGTTCTACTGGTCGGGATGTTATCGGGGGATCCTGAATTATTGGTGGTCCTGCCCCTACCAGATAGCCGCTTCCTCTTCTCACTTCCAACGTGCCCTATTCCCATTACCTGTAATAGAGATCCCATTTGAGAGAATTGCCATGGACCTACTAGTTCCTTTAGTTAAGTCTTTATGAGTGCACCATTATTTCGTAGTGGTCATGGTCTTTGCGACCCAGTACCCTGAAGCAGTACCACTAAGGAACTCTCCTGCCAAGAGTGTAGCCAAGGAAGTTTTCCATATTTTTGCAAGGACGGGCCAGCCAAAGGAGATTTTGACAGACCAGGGAACCTCCTTCGTGAGAAAGGTAATGAAAGAGCTGTTCAGGGTCCTCCAGATTGTACAGCTGCGAACTTCAGTTTACCATCCAGAGACCGGTGGTCTAGTAGAGAGCTTCAATAAAACCTTAAAAGCCATGCTCTAAAAAGGTCATTAAGAAGAATGATCGAGACTGAGACTATCTGCTTCCGTTTCTGCTCTTTACCGTCAGAGACATTCCCCAAGCCCCTACTGGCTTCTCACCTTTCGAGCTCCTGTATGGTTGACATCCGCGAGGGCTAGTGGACATCGCCAAGGAAACCTGGGAAGCTGAGGTCATGCCACACCAGAGCATCATAGAGCATGTCACTCACCTGCAGGAGAGGATGGTGAAAGTAATGCCTATCATGAAGGAGCATCTTCTCAAGGCACAGGAGGCACAGGCAAGGGTGTATAATTGATCAGCGAGGCTGAGACAGTTCCAGCCTGGGGATCGCATGCCAATGCTTATCCCCATGGTGGAGAGCAAATTCATATCCAAGTGGCAAGGCCCATATGAGGTGGTGGAAAAACCGAGCAAGGTGAATTACAAGGTACACTAACTAGGTTGAAGAAAGCCGTACCAAGTCTATCATGTGAACTTGCTCAAGCCCTGGTGAGACCGGGAATTGCTGGAAATCCCTTGCCTGGTAGCCACAGTGGACGATGTCACCATTGCAGAGTCTCCAATGCCGGCCCAGAAGCAACAGTGTTGGGAGCTGTTGCAGTGGAACCGTGACCCGTTCTCGGAGTTACCAGGGCATACAGAGGTAGTAGACCGTGACATCTTCACAGAACCGCATGTATTGGTTGACCTCAAGCCCTATAGAATTCTGGAAGCACGTTGAGAGCTGATATCAATTGAGGTGAAGAGGATGGTAGACCTCGGAGTGATAGAGGAGTCGAAAAGTGGTTGGTCTAATCCCATCATCCTCGTACCAAAGCCCAACGGTGAGTGGCGATTGTGTATCGACTGCCGCAGGCTGAATGAAGTCTCAAGTTTTGATGCATACCCGATGCCTTGTGTGGATGAACTCATTGAGAAACTTGGACCCGCGAAGTACAATGCAACCCTGACCTGACGAAGGACTATCGGTAAATTCCCATGTCCCCGACTGCCAAGGAGTAGATAGCCTTCTCGACTCCTGATGAGTGTATTCAATACAGCAGAATGCTCTTCAGACTGCAAGGGGCCTCGGCAACCTTCCAGAGGGCTATGGCTCAGATCCTAGCTCAGCATAAGTATGCTGCAGCATACCTTGATGACATTGTGGTCTTCAGCCCTGACTGGGCTAGTCATCTGCCAAAGGTACAGGCGGTTCTGGATGCTTTAAGAAATGCGTGGTTAACCCCTTAGTGAAAGAGCCAATTTGCAACTTAATGACCAAGCCAATTTTTACAATACTGACCACAGTCATTTTATGAGGTTATAACTCTGGAACACTTTAATGGATCCCGCTGATTCTAAGAATGCTTTTTCGTGACATATTGTACTTCATGATAGTGGTAAAATTTCTTCGATATGACTTGTGTTTATTTATGAAAAAAATGGAAATGTGGCAAAAAATTTTAACATTTTGCAATTTTAAAAATTTTAATTTTTAGGCCCTTAAATCAGAGAGATATGTCACACAAAATACTTAATAAATAACATTTCCCACATATCTACTTTACATCAGCACAATTTTGGAAACAAAATTTTTTTTGTTAGGAAGTTATAAGGGTTTAAAGTTGACCAGCGATTTCTCATTTTTACAACATAATTTACAAAACCATTGTTTTAGGGACCACATCACATTTAAAGTCACTTTGAGGGGTGTACATGACAGAAAATACCCAAAAAAGACACCATTCTAAAAACTGCACCCCTCAAGGTACTCAAAACCACTTTCAAGAAGTTTATTAACCCTTTATGTGCTTCACAGGAACTGAAGCAATGTGGAAGGAAAAAATGAACATTTAACTTTTTTCACAAATGTTTTACTTCAGAACCACAAATATTTTACTTCAGGTTTAAGGTTATAGAGTTGGGGGGTGCTATAACCTCAAACCTCAGTGCTGTTAAAAAGCGGCGCTGTGGTTTAAGTACCCTTAACTGCCAGCATTAAAAGGCATATCGGCGGTCATTAAGGGGTTAACCATAATTCCGAAAAAATGTGCCATAGGGAAGGAAGAGGCCAAATACCTAGGCTATGTCATCAGGAGGGGTGAAATCAAACCACAAATAAACAAGATAGAGGAGATTCAGAGGTGGCTGCATCTGCTTTCAAAGAAGTAAGTGAGAGCGCTTCTTGGAATTGTGGGATATTACCGGCGATTCATCCCAAGTTTTGCTATAATCGCCGCACCATTGACGGATCTTCTGAAAGGCACCAAATCGACGATAATCGGGATGATTTAATTATAATTAAATGGACTGCTGACACAGAGATGGCTTTTCAGGAGCTGAAGCGGGCTCTGTATAAACATCTGGTTCTGGTCGCACCAGACTCCAGCAAAGAGTTTGTGGTCCAGATTAGAGTTGAGCATTCCGATACCGCAAGTATCGGGTATCGGCCGATATTCGCTGTATTCGGAATTCCGATACTTAGTTCCGATATTTTTCATATATCGTATACCGGAATCGGAAGTTCCCATAATTCTTTGAGAGGCAATGTGATTTTAGTCAGCCAATGAGGAATCCTAAGAAGTGTGGGCACATCCTGTACTGCTGCGGTCATGTTAACTAATGGCATGGCTGTGATTGGATGCTGAAATGATGTCAGAATGCACTATAAAAGGCGCCGCCACCATTTTAGCGTCACTGTGCTGTGAATTCAGTAAGGACAGAACGCTGCTCTGCTGACTCTGAGGGACAGTTAGAGATTGCGATTTTGTGTACTGTGTTCTAGGCAGGCTAGTTTACCAACCGTTGTGTAAAGCTTCCTTTTGCCAGTGTTGTTTTAACAGCTCTGTGCAAGGTGTGTGTGTGAGAGTGCAGGTGACGCTGCAGTTTGCTCTGCATCCAACGCTGTTTGTAGGCATCTGCACGTGTCACTCAAAGACTCTTTTTTTTTTCTTTAGTGTAATTCTTGCTGCTCCATTCAATTGAAATTATAGTGTGACGCGTTTCCATCCATATCCAATACATTGGTTGCAAACACTATAGAATTACAGAAAGGAGCCTTTCAGAGATAGTGAACAGTTGTGTTCAGTGTTCACTCTAGTCTGTGAGGTTTTTTTTTTTTGAGTGCAGATCACGCTCCAGTTAGTTCTTCAACCACTGCTGGTTGTAGTCTGCTGAACGTGTGTCACTGCCTCATCCTTGTCATTTTTCTCAAATTGGTGCTGCTCCATACCATTTCAAATAACTCAAATCTATTAGTGTGACGCGCTTCCATCCGTATCCAATACATTGGTTGCAAACACTATAGAATTACAGAAAGGAGCCTTTCAGAGATAGTGAACAGTTGTGTTCAGTGTTCACTCTAGTCTGTGAGGTTTTTTTTTTTTGAGTGCAGATCACGCTCCAGTTAGTTCTTCAACCACTGCTGGTTGTAGTCTGCTGAACGTGTGTCACTGCCTCATCCTTGTCATTTTTCTCTAATTGGTGCTGCTCCATACCATTTCAAATAACTCAAATCTATTAGTGTGACGCGCTTCCATCCGTATCCAATACATTGGTTGCAAACACTGTTGTGAATGGGCTTGAGATGAGTTCTGAGCAGAGGCTCCCTCTGGTGGTTACAAGCGGTACTGGTCTGTCCAGTGAAGATTGTGAGGATTGGGAATCAGGTGTTACTGACTGGTCTTATATAAGGGAGTCACCTTCCCATCAGGGTTGCCGGTGATCAATTGTTCTGGTCTCCATCCTTGATTCCTGTTTCCATTGTAGCCTGCTGTGTCGTGTCTGCATCTCCTGCTAACAGATAAGACATTTTCTTCTTTTTGTTTTTGTACTTGATTTTTGCATTTTGTCCTGCACTTCTGTGGGGGCCTTCAGGGTCCCCTCCGGGGGCTTTTGCCCTCTCAGTTTAGTTCAGCCACTGATGTTTGTACTTTTGCTTTTTCGAAGTTTTTTCAGTGGCTGCTGTTTTGATTTTGTTACACCAGAGAACTAATTTAGGTGGTAGAGGTCGTGTGATCTCAGGTGTTTTTGAAATTAGTAGAGTTGGTGCTTTTCAGGGTTTTCTGGGATTGCAGTAAGTACCCTTCCTATCCTTTTCTATTTAGATAGTTTTGGCCCCAACGTTTGCTCATACTATTTTCTGTCTGTGTCAGTATTTCTTCTTGTCTAACCGCCATTACATGTTTGGGGGGCTTTCTATTATCTTTGGGGTTCTGCTCCGGGGCAGATAGCTTTCCTATATCTATCTTTAGGTGTAGTTAGTTTCTCAGGCTGTGACGAGGCGTCTAGGACCAACGTAGGAACGCTCCACGGCTGCCTCTAGTTGTTGTGGTTAGTCAGGGTACTGCAATCTCATAGATTCCAACTGCTCTGGTGTATTGCCTTTTTTGCCTGCGCTCCTCAGCTACCTAAACATAACAGTATCACCGGCCCAAAATTTAAAATTGTATGGTACTCACAGAAGGGAAAAAATTTGTGAATGAAAAAACGGTTGTCAGAGTTGTCAGAGATATTTTTCTGTTTGTTGCATTTTTTTTTTTTCCCTCTGTATCTCTGGGTGCTGGGGAGGATTTTTTCTCTCAATGGAGTTTGCACAGTTGTCTGGCCGTGTGGATCAGCTTGCCACTGAGGTTCAGAGTATTGCTGCATATCTTGCTGGGTTGCCTGTTGTGGAACCTAGGATTCCCATGCCAGATTTGTTTTTGGGGGATCGAGCTAAGTTTCAGAATTTCAAAAATAATTGTAAATTGTTTTTTGCCTTAAAATCTAAGTCCTCAGGGAACGCAGCGCAGCAGGTTCAAATTGTCATCTCTCTCCTGCGCGGCGATCCTCAGGATTGGGCTTTTTCCCTGACACCTGGGGATCCTGTTTTGAGTGATGTTGATGCATTTTTTCAGGCTTTGGGGTTATTGTACGATGAGCCTAATGTCACTGATCAAGCTGAAAAAGCCTTGTTGGCATTAAATCAGGGGCTTGATGACGCTGAGTTATACTGTCAGAGATTCCGTAGGTGGGCAGTCCTGACCAAGTGGAATGACGACGCTTTGGCGGCCCTTTTTCAGAAGGGTCTGTCAGATAATGTAAAGGATGTTATGGTGGGATTCCCTGTCCCCTCTGGTCTCAATGATTCTATGTCATTAGCGATTCAAATTGACAGACGTTTGCGTGAGCGGAGAAGTATGCGTGGAATAGTGTTGCCTTGTGAACCTGCTTCTGAAGCCATGCAGTGTGATAGAGTGGTGTCTGGGGCACAGCGTCATGAGTTTCGAAAGCGCAATGGGTTATGTTTCTACTGTGGTGATGCCTCTCATGCTATTTCAGTCTGCCCTAAGCGGGGAAGACGTTTTGCACGCTCAGTTGTCTTGGGTAGTGTTCAGACTAAGTTTTTATTAACTGTCACTCTGATATGCTCTCTGTCCTCATTTTCTGCTCAGGCTTTCGTTGATTCTGGAGCAGCTATTAACCTGATGGATTATGATTTTGCTAAACGTTGTGGGTTTCCCTTGATACCCCTACAGAAGTCTATTCCCCTACTGGGGATCGATTCTACCCCTTTGGCTGAGAATAAACCTCAGTTCTCTACTCAGGTGATAATGAGGGTTGAACCTGATCATCAAGAGTGCTGCAAATTTTTGGTTCTGTATAATCTGCATGATATTATCGTACTGGGTTTCCCTTGGTTACAGTCTCATAATCCTGTTTTGGATTGGAAATCTGTGTCTGTAACCAGTTGGGGCTGCCAATGTGTTAATACCAACACTCCTGTTTTTTCTGCCTCCCCCCAGGCTCAGGATGTTCCTGACTTTTTGATTGATTTTTCTGATGTATTTAGCGAAAGTAAATCTGCATCCTTTCCTCCCCATAGGAGCTATGACTGCGCTATTGAATTAGTGCCTGGTAGTAAATTCCCTAAAGGTCGCCTTTTTAACTTGTCTGTACCTGAACATGACGCTATGCGGTCTTATATCAAGGAGTCATTGGAGAAGGGTCATATCAGACCATCCTCTTCACCCTTAGGTGCCAGTTTTTTCTTTGTGGCCAAAAAGGATGGTTCATTAAGGCCGTGTATTGATTATCGTCTTTTGAACATATTACTGTGAAATATCAATACCCGTTACCCTTGATTTCTGACCTGTTTTCCAGGGTGAAAAACGCTACTTGGTTTACCAAGCTTGACCTCAGGGGGGCATATAACCTTATTCGCATTAAGCACGGGGATGAATGGAAGACGGCATTCAATACCCCGTAGGGGCATTTTGAGTACCTTGTCATGCCCTTTGGGCTCACTAATGCTCCTTCTGTCTTCCAGTCCTTCATGAATGACATTTTCAGGGATTTTGTGGATAAATTTCTGATTGTTTATTTGGATGATATCTTGATTTTTTCTAATGACTGGGACTCTCATGTGAAACATGTTCGAACTGTATTCCAGATTTTGAGAGAGAATGCTCTGTATGTGAAGGGATCAAAGTGTCTTTTTGGCGTACAGAGGATCTCATTTCTGGGATTCATTTTGTCCCCATCTGTTATTGAAATGGACCCGGTCAAGGTTCAGGCCATCTGTGATTGGGTCCAACCTACTTCATTAAAGGCTCTTCAAAGATTTTTGGGTTTTGCCAATTTTTATCGTAAATTTATTGGTAATTTCTCGGTTATTGTTAAACCATTAACTGATTTGACCAAAAAGGGTTCTGATGTGGTGAATTGGCCTCCTGAGGCAGTCTCTGCATTTCAGGAACTTAAGCAGAGATTCACTTCTGCTCCTGTTCTACGGCAGCCTGATGTTTCTCTGTCATTTCAGGTGGAGGTTGATGCCTCTGAAATTGGGGCAGGTGCCGTTTTGTCCCAAAAAGATCCAGAGACCTCTAAAAGTAACCCTTGTGCCTTTTTCTCTGAAAATTTTCTCCTACTGAACGTAATTATGACGTGGGTAATCGGGAGTTATTGGCCATGAAGTGGGCTTTTGAAGAGTGGAGACATTGGCTGGAGGGAGCCAAACATCAGGTGGTGGTCCTTACTGACCATAAGAATCTGGTTTATCTGGAATCTGCCAAGCGACTCAATCCTAGACAGGCCAGGTGGGCCTTGTTTTTCACACGTTTTAATTTTGTGGTTTCCTTTCTTCCTGGCACTAAGAATGTTAAGGCGGATGCCCTCTCGAGGAGCTTCCTTGCGGACTCTCCTGAGTTATCTGATCCTTCTGTTATTTTGAAAGAGGGTGTAGTTCTTTCCGCCATCTCACCTAATTTGAGACTTGCTCTGGAGGGGTGTCAGGAGGATAGGCCCGAGCGCTGCCCTGTTGGAAAATTGTTTGTCCCGGACCAGTGAAAAAGAGTGTGATGTCTGAGATTCATTGTTCCGCGTTGGCTGGGCATCCCGGAATTTTTGGTACCAGAGACTTGGTTAGTCGGTCCTTTTGGTGGCCTACCTTGTCTCGTGATGTCAGGGAATTTGTGCAGTCCTGCGGGACTTGCTCTCGCTCCAAGCCTTGCTCTCGCTCTAGTGGTTTGTTGATGCCATTGCCTGTGCCCAAAGAGACCATGGACCCATATCTCTATGGATTTAATTTCCGACCTTCCTGTTTCTCAGAGAATGACCGCCATCTGGGTGATTTGTGATAGGTTTTCCAAGATGATACATCTTGTGCCATTACCTAAGTTGCCTTCCTCCTCTGAATTGGTGCCGTTGTTCCTTCAGCACGTGGTTCGTTTACACGGCATTCCTGAGAACATTGTGTCTGACAGAGGAGTCCAGTTTGTTTCCAGATTTTGGAGGACTTTTTGTTCTAAACTGGGTGTTCAATTGTCTTTCTCCTCGGCATTTCATCCTCAGACCAATGGTCAACTGAGAGAACAAACCAGACATTGGAGACTTATCTAAGATGCTTTGTGTCTGCTGATCAGGATGAATGGGTCTCTTTTTTGCCTTTGGCTGAGTTTGCTCTTAATAATAGGGCTAGCTCTGCCACTTTGATGTCTCAGTTTTTCTGTAATTCTGGGTTTCACCCTCGATTTTCTTCAGGACAGACGGATGCTTCTGTCTGTCCAGGTGTTGACTCTGTTGTGGAGCGTATGCAACAGATTTGGGACCAGGTAGTGGAGAGGTTGTCCCTCTCTCAGGAGAGGCCCAGCGGTTTGCTAACCGGCATAGGACTGATGGTCCTCGGTTTAAAGTAGGGGACTTGGTCTGGTTGTCCTCAAAAAATATTCCTATGAGAGTAGCATCTCCTAAATTTAAGCCTAGGTTTATTGGACCTTATAAGATCATGGAGATTCTTAATCCTGTTTCTTTTCGTTTGCTTCCTCCAGGGACATTTAAGATCCATAACGTGTTCCACAAGTCCTTGTTGAAGAGGTTTGTTGAGCCAGTGGTTCCTGCTGCTGTGCCTCCTGACCCTGTTTTGGTTGAGGGCAATCTGGAGTATGTGGTTGAGAAAATATTAGATTCTCGTTTTTCTAGACGGAAACTCCAGTATTTGGTCAAGTGGAGAGGTTATGGTCAGGAAGACAATTCTTGGGTGTTTGCTTCGGACATCCATGCTAGGAGACTCATCCGTGCGTACCATAGAACTCATCCTGACCGACCTGGTTGCTCAAATGAGGGTTCGGTGACCCCTCCTCAAGGGGGGTACTGTTGTGAATGGGCTTGAGATGAGTTCTGAGCAGAGGCTCCCTCTGGTGGTTACAAGCGGTACTGGTCTGTCCAGTGAAGATTGTGAAGATTGTGAGGATTGGGAATCAGGTGTTACTGACTGGTCTTATATAAGGGAGTCACCTTCCCATCAGGATTGCCGGTGATCAATTGTTCTGGTCTCCATCCTTGATTCCTGTTTCCCTTGTAGCCTGCTGTGTCGTGTCTGCATCTCCTGCTAACAGATAAGACATTTTCTTCTTTTTGTTTTTGTGCTTGATTTTTGCATTTTGTCCTGCACTTCTGTGGGGGCCTTCAGGGTCCCCTCCGGGGGCTTTTGCCCTCTCAGTTTAGTTCAGCCACTGATGTTTGTACTTTTGCTTTTTCCAAGTTTTTTCAGTGGCTGCTGTTTTGATTTTGTTACACCAGAGAACTAATTTAGGTGGTAGAGGTCGTGTGATCTCAGGTGTTTTTGAAATTAGTAGAGTTGGTGCTTTTCAGGGTTTTCTGGGATTGCAGTAAGTACCCTTCCTATCCTTTTCTATTTAGTTAGTTTGGGCCCCAACGTTTGCTCATACTATTTTCTGTCTGTGTCAGTATTTCTTCTTGTCTAACCGCCATTACATGTTTGGGGGCTTTCTATTATCTTTGGGGTTCTGCTCCGGGGCAGATAGCTTTCCTATATCTATCTTTAGATGTAGTTAGTTTCTCAGGCTGTGACGAGGCGTCTAGGACCAACGTAGGAACGCTCCACGGCTGCCTCTAGTTGTTGTGGTTAGTCAGGGTACTGCAATCTCATAGATTCCAACTGCTCTGATTTATTGCCTTTTTTGCCTGCACTCCTCAGCTACCTAAACATAACAAAACACTATAGAATTACAGAAAGGAGCCTTTCAGAGATAGTGAACAGTTGTGTTCAGTGTTCACTCTAGTCTGTGAGGTTTTTTTTTTTTGAGTGCAGATCACGCTCCAGTAAAGTTCTTCAACCACTGCTGGTTGTAGTCTGCTGAACGTGTGTCACTGCCTCATCCTTGTCATTTTTCTCTAATTGGTGCTGCTCCATACCATTTCAAATAACTCAAATCTATTAGTGTGACGCGCTTCCATCCGTATCCAATACATTGGTTGCAAACACTATAGAATTACAGAAAGGAGCCTTTCAGAGATAGTGAACAGTTGTGTGCAGTGTTCACTGCAGTCTCTGCGTAATAACCACACTTAGTCCTTATAACTTTTCTGACTTTCTTTATCAATCTACCAAGATGAAGAAGGCAGGGAGTAAGGCACGTGGTCGTGGCCGTGGAGTTTCAGCAGGGAGAGGACGTGGGGATTCTGTGGCTGCTGCCGCCCCCAGTGACGCAGCATCCACCAGTTTTCCCCGTGAGCGTTCCTTTATGTGCAGTTTTGTAGGAGCTCGGCGTACCCCCCTGCTGCGGGAAGAACAAATTGAAGCCGTTGTTGGTTGGATGGCAGCCAATGCATCGACTTCAATTGCTTCCACCTCCTCTCAGGACCACAACACTGTTGATCAACCATCTGTCTGTTCACCGCCTGTCAAATTGCCCAGGCAGTCAGAGAGTTCTGAACTGGAGCCAGCTGAGTCTCTGCTTCTGTTCTCAGAATCTGTTGGCTTGCAAACAGGGGCCCAGCCAAGCAGCATTCTGGAATTTGAAGAAGAGGGAGTATGCAGTGATGCGCAACAGCTGTGTCTCTCTGAATCTGAAGAGGCGGGTGAGCCAGTGCCGATGGTCAGCACACCGCAGAACACATCTGATGATGATGAGACTCAGTTGCCAGTTTCTGTTGAGCATGGTGCTGTCCAGACCACCCAACAGCAGCAGGTGTTGGAAGAGGGTAGTGGAGATGATGAGGTCCAAGACCCAACATGGCGTGAGGAACAGGAAGGTGGTGGGAGCAGCTCTGAGGAAGAGATTGGCCCAAGCTACAAACAGGAGGGAGAGGTAGGCTGCAGACTCGGTTGCCTGTAGCCTCCAGTTTGGCACCTGTTGGAGCAGTTCTCTTCCAAAAGTCAAAACGGGCGCTCCCAGGACTTGCACTGCGTGGTTCTTTTTTGACACACTTGCAGATGATATTTGCTATGTCAAATGCAAGCTGTGTAAGCAAAAAGTAAAAAGAGGTAAAAGTGTCAGTAACCTCAATACCACTAATATGTGGAAACATGTGCGGACAAAGCACGTAGTTGAGTTACAAAGACACACTGGAGATGTAGGCCAACCTACAGCAGCACCTACATCTTCAGGTCGTGTTGGAGCCTCTTCCTCCAGCTCACACACAGCTGGTTCGGCTTCCTCACACGATCGCCATGGAAGAACCTCGGTCACTGTTGTCCAGAGACAAAATGTTATTCCACCCACAGCTGCAAGTTCCCTGTCATCCTCACACTCCCAGGCCACAAAACAGCCATCGGTAGCACAGGCATGGGATAAAAGACGGCCATACTCGGCAAACCATCCACGAGCACAGGCTCTGAATGCTGGCATTGCAAAACTCCTGTCCCTTGAAATGCTGTCATTCAGGCTGGTGGAGACTGACAGTTTCCGGAACTTAATGGCATTGGCAGTCCCACAATACAATGTGCCAAGCCGATTTTATTTCAGCAGGCAAGCCGTCCCTGCTCTGCAAAAGCATGTTGAGGGAAAAATTAAACATGCGCTACTAAACGCCGTCAGTAGCAAGGTCCACCTGACCACTGATGCGTGGACCAGTACCCATGGCCAGGGACGATACCTTTCCCTCACTGCCCATTGGGTCAATGTTGTGGAGCCGGGTACAGATGTTGCGAGTGGCGCTGTACGTGTTCTGCCAACTCCAAGGATTGCTGGAATCCAGTCTGTACACATTGACTCCTCCTCCTACTCCAGTTCCTCAGAATCATCGCTGCAGGAGCCGTCACGGTCTACCTCCACATGGACCCGTGAACGCTTACCTGTTGCGACCGATATGAGCACAGCCGTGGCCAAACGTCAACAGGCCGTCCTGAAATTAATTTCCATGGGGAATCGAAGCCACACAGCGCAGGAGGTCTGGAATGCCATCAAGCAGGAGAGCAACGTGTGGTTTGTGCCAGCGAATCTCCAGCCAGGCTTGGTAGTGTGTGACAATGGCCGAAATCTGGTGGCAGCTCTGGCCCTTGGCAACCTCACTCACATACCATGTCTGGCACATGTGCTCAACTTGGTCGTGCAGAGTTTTTTGAGGGACTATCCGGATCTTGATGCACTGCTGCACAAGGTCCGCCTAGAGTGCGCTCACTTGCGACGTTCCAGCATGGCCAGATCGCGATTGCAGCTCTGCAACGCAGATTGCGCCTTCCTGAACATCGCATCATATGTGACGTACCCACCAGGTGGAATTCCACGTTACATATGTTGGAGCGGTTGTGTGAGCAGCAGACAGCAGTAATGGAGTATCAGCTGCAACAGGCGCAATCAACACGCAATTTGCGCCGTCCACACTTCACCACTACTGAGTGGGCCTCTATGAAGGACATCTGCCACGTTTTGCGTGCGTTTGATGAGTCAACGCGGATGGCGGGTGCAGATGATGCACTAGTCAGCCTGACTGTCCCCCTTATCTGCCTGCTTCAAAAAACACTGCAAGCACTAAGGGATGAGGTTTTGGAAGAGGTGGAGGATGAGGAGACACAAATTCCATCACCTTTTGGCAGTCAGCGCAACGTGGTTCCTCCCAAAGGGCTTTGCAGGGCTCACTTTGTGAGGAGTATGAGGAGGAGTCAATGGAGGAGGAAGAAATCGCTACAGAGGGAGGTACACAACGCTCTAGTCAGTATGTAGAGCGAGGGTGGGGTGATGCAGAGCAGGTACAGATGACGCCTCTTACAGAGGACAGCGTTTCTTGGCCAGTTGGGAGTCTGCAGCACATGGTTGATTTCATGCTGCAGTGCCTGAGAAACGACCGTCGCATCGCCCACATTCTCACCACGTCTGATTATTGGGTGTACACCCTCCTAGACCCTCGCTACTGGGACAACTTACAAAGCCTCATCACACCGTTGAACCGGGAGCGTAAAATGCAGGAGTACAAAGACACACTGGTGCAATCCATGATGTTCTCCATTCCAGCCGAGAACGCTGCTGCTACTGCTTTACAAAGCAGCTCTGTGCGTGGAGGCAATGGAGACAGCTCTGCAACAAGAGGGAGCACAAGCAGCGCCTCTACACAGGGGGGCAAGACCAGTATGTTCCAAATGTGGTGAAGTTTTGTGTCAGCGCCACCAATGTCTACACCATCCGAGATGCCTCCAGTCACCAGGAGGCAACGTTTCCGTAAGATGGTGACAGACTACTTGTCTTGCCCTCTCAGTGTACTCCTAGATGGCTCTTCCCCTTTCAAGTTTTGGGTCTCTAAGCTGGATACATGGCCAGAGCTTAGCCAGTATGCATTGGAGGTGCTGGCTTGCCCTGCTGCCAGTGTATTATCGGAGCGCGTCTTTAGTGCTGCAGGTGGTGTACTAACAGACCGTCGCATGCGACTATCCTCCGATAATGTAGACCGGCTTACTTTTCTGAAAATGAACAAGGCATGGATCTCGCCAGAATTTGCCTGTCCGTTTTCCGATTAAATAACTGGTTGGCAACGTTATCAATTTCTCCTGTTATGTTCATCTATCTACCACCTGAACTCTACTCCCTGGGATACAACACTGCCAGTCTGAGGGGAATGATCAGTTAACAACCAAAATGTTATCCCCAACAGATAGTAGCGCAACGACTCCAGTGCCCACTTGATCGACAGGCACTCTCTCTCTCTACAATGCTGTATCTGGTTTCAGCTGGAGTTAGCTTTCGACCCTGGAAAGTAATGAGATGCTTCTCCCCGTTAACCTCCTGAGACAAAACGGCCCCCACACCTACCTCTGACGCATCAGTCTGGACAATGAATTCTCTTTTGAAGTCGGGTGTGATCAAAAATGGTGACACACACACAGTGCCCCTTTTAGTTTTACAAACGCTTCATCAAGCTGATCATTCCATCGCACCATTACTAAATTCCTGCCTTTTAGGCAGTCATTTAACGGCGCCGACAGTGTTGCAAAATTGTGAATAAACCGCCGGTAGTATCACACCAACCCCAAAAACCCTTTCACTTGTTTAGTGGTGAGGGGACGGGGCCAGTTTTGGATTGCCTCCACTTTGTTTATTTGGCCTTTGATAACTCCTCTCACAATCACATACCCCAGGTAGCGATCTTCCTCCAACCCTATGGAACACTTCTTTGGGTTGGCAGTTAGCTCTGCTTGTCTCAGCGAATCTATCACCGCCTGTACCTTGGCTAAGTGACTTTCCCAGTCTGTACTGTACACCACAATATCGTCCAGATTGGCCGCGGCATATCGACAATGAGGACGAAGAACAACGTCCATTAACCTCTGGAATGTCGCTGGAGCGCCATGCAACCCGAAGGGTAGGACTATATACTGGAACAGTCCCTCGGGTGTTAAAAAAGCCGTTTTCTCTCTCGCTGCTTTTGTTAGTGGCACCTGCCAATACCCTTTTGTGAGGTCAATGAGTGAAAAATAACGTGCCTGCCCAAACCGCTCTATTAACTCATCGACCCAGGGCATGGGGTAGGCGTCAAAGTTAGAAATTTCATTCAGTTTTCTGAAGTCATTACAGAACCTTAGTGTCCCATCTGGCTTTGGTATTAGGACTATTGGGCTGGCCCACTCACTCTGGGACTCTTCAATGACCCCTAACTGCAGCATCTTCTTGACCTCTTCCAAGATGGCTTGTCGCCGGGCCTCAGGCACCCGATATGGCTTTAATCGTACTTTGCCCTGCGGCTCAGTGACAATGTCATGTTGTATTAGGGAGGTATGACCAGGAAGTTAAAAAAAAACATCTGTATTTCGGCTAACAACTCTCTGACTTCCTGAACTTGTCTGTGCGACAAGTGTCTGATTTTTTGACGCGGAGAGGACTTCTCTTGCTTCTCCTGAGGCAAGGAAGCCATCTGTACTGGAAATGCAGGCCGTGGACAATCCTGACCAAGCGGGTCTCTGTCTTTCCATGGTTTGAGCAGATTCACATGGTATACGTGTTCTGGCTTTCTCCGCCCTGGTTGGTGTATTTTATAGTTTACTGGTCCCACCTTCTCTATAATGTCGTAGGGTCCCTGCCACCTTGAAAGGAACTTACTATCCACTGTAGGCACAAGTACCAACACCCGATCCTCAGGGTTAAAGGACCTTACCCGTGCCTCCCGGTTATAGACCTGCCTCTGTGACCTTTGTGCTGATTCCATATGTTCTCGGACTAATGGTAGGACTGTCTCCATTCTCTCTTGCATTTTGGCCACATGTTCTATCACACTTTTGTGGGGAGTTGTATGGTTTTCCCAGGCCTCTTTAGCTATATCGAGTAAGCCACGGGGATGTCTGCCATATAATAGTTCAAAGGGCGAGAAGCCCGTATGTTGTGAATGGGTTTGAGATGAGTTCTGAGCAGAGGCTTCCTCTGGTGGTTACAAGCGGTGCTGGTCTGTCCAGTGAAGATTGTGAGGACTGGGACTCAGGTGTTACTGACTGGTCTTATATAAGGGAGTCACCTTCCCATCAGGGTTGCCGGTGATCAATTGTTATGGTCTGAATCCTTGATTCCAGTTTCCCTTGTAGCCTGCTGTGTCGTGTCTGCATCTCCTGCTAACAGATAAGACATTTCTTCTTTTTGTGTTTGTGCTATATTTTTGCATTTTGTCCTGCACTTCTGTGGGGGCCTTCAGGGTCCCCTCCGGGGGCTTTTGCCCTCTCAGTTTAGTTCAGCCACTTATGTATGTACTTTTGCTTTTTCCAGTTTTTTCAGTGGCTGCTGTTTTGATTTTGTTACACCAGAGAACTAATTTAGGTGGTAGAGGTCGTGTGATCTCAGGTGTTTTTGAAATTAGTGGTGTTGGTGCTTTTCAGGGTTTTCTGGGATTGCAGTAAGTATCCTTCCTATCCTTTTCTATTTAGTTAGTTTGGGCCCCAGCGTTTGCTCATACTATTTTCGTTCTGTGTCAGTATTTCATCTTGTCTAACCGCCATTACATGTTTGGGGACTTTCTATTGTCTTTGGGGTTCTGCTCCGGGGCAGATAGCTTTCCTATTTCTATCTTTAGGTGTAGTTAGTTTCTCAGGCTGTGTCGAGGCGTCTAGGACCAACGTAGGAATGCTCCACGGCTGCCTCTAGTTGTGGTGGTTAGTCAGGGTACTGCAATCTCATAGTTTCCAACTGCTCTGGTGTATTGCCTTTTTTACCTGCACTCCTCAGCTACCAAATCATAACAGTATCACCGGCCTAAACTGAAAATTGTGTGGTACTCACAGAAGGGAAAAATATTGTGAAAGAAAAAAAAAAAAAAAGGTTGTCAGAGTTGTCAGAGATATTTTTCTGTTTGTTGCATTTTTTTTTTTTTCCCTCTGTATCTCTGGGTGCTGGGGAGGATCTTTTCTCTCAATGGAGTTTGCACAGTTGTCTGGCCGTGTGGATCAGCTTGCCACTGAGGTTCGGAGTATTGCTACCTATCTTGTTAGGTTGCCTGTTGTGGAACCTAGGATTCCCATGCCAGATTTGTTTTTAGGGGATCGAGCTAAGTTTCAGAATTTCAAAAATAATTGTAAATTGTTTTTTGCCTTAAAATCTAAGTCCTCAGGGAACGCAGCGCAGCAGGTTCAAATTATCATCTCTCTCCTGCGCGGTGATCCTCAGGATTGGGCTTTTTCCCTGACACCTGGGGATCCTGTTTTGAGTGATGTTGATGCATTTTTTCAGGCTTTGGGGTTATTGTACGATGAGCCTAATGTCACTGATCAAGCTGAAAAAGCCTTGTTGGCATTAAATCAGGGGCTTGATGACGCTGAGTTATACTGTCAGAGATTCCGTAGGTGGGCAGTCCTGACCAAATGGAATGACGACGCTTTGGCAGCCCTTTTCCGGAAGGGTCTGTCAGATAATGTAAAGGATGTTATGGTGGGATTCCGTCCCCTCTGTTCTCAATGATTCTATGTCATTAGCGATTCAAATTGACAGACGTTTGCGTGAGCGGAGAAGTATGCGTGGAATAGTGTTGCCTTGTGAACCAGCTTCTGAACCCATGCAGTGTGATAGAGTGGTGTCTGGGGCACAGCGTCATGAGTTTCGAAAGCGCAATGGGTTATGTTTCTACTGTGGTGATGCCTCTCATGCTATTTCAGTCTGCCCTAAGCGGGGAAGACGTTTTGCACGCTCAGTTGTCTTGGGTAGTGTTCAGACTAAGTTTTTATTAACTGTCACTCTGATATGCTCTCTGTCCTCATTTTCTGCTCAGGCTTTCGTTGATTCTGGAGCAGCTATTAACCTGATGGATTATGATTTTGCTAAACGTTGTGGGTTTCCCTTGATACTCCTACAGAAGTCTATTCCCCAACTGGGGATCAATTCTACCCCTTTGGCTGAGAATAAACCCCAGTTTTCTACTCAGGTGATAATGAGGGTTGAACCTGATCACCAGGAGTGCTGCAAATTTTTGGTTCTGTATAATCTGCATGACATTATCGTCTGGGTTTCCCTTGGTTACAGTCTCATAATCCTGTTTTGGATTGGAAATCTGTGTCTGTAACCAGTTGGGGCTGCCAATGTGTTAATACCAACACTCCTGTTTTTTCTGACTCCCCCCAGGCTCAGGATGTTCCTGACTTTTTGATTGATTTTTCTGATGTGTTTAGCGAAAGTAAATCTGCATCCTTTCCTCCCCATAGGAGCTATGACTGCGCTATTGAATTAGTGCCGGTTAGTAAATTCCCTAAGGGTCGCCTTTTTAACTTATCTGTACCTGAACATGACGCTATGCGGTCTTATATCAAGGAATCATTGGAGAAGGGTCATATCAGACCATCCTCTTCACCCTTAGGTGCCGGTTTTTTCTTTGTGGCCAAAAAGGATGGTTCATTGAGGCCGTGTATTGATTATCGTCTCTTGAACAATATTACTGTGAAATATCAATACCCGTTACCCTTGATTTCTGACCTGTTTTCCAGGGTGAAAAACGCTACTTGGTTTACAAAGCTTGACCTCAGGGGGGCGTATAACCTTATTCGCATTAAGCACGGGGATGAATGGAAGACGGCATTCAATACCCTGAAGGGCATTTTGAGTACCTGGTGATGCCCTTTGGGCTCACTAATGCTCCTTCCGTCTTCCAGTCCTTCATGAATGACATTTTCAGGGATTTTGTGGACAAATTTCTGATTGTTTATTTGGATGATATCTTGATTTTTTCTAATGACTGGGACTCTCATGTGAAACATGTTCGAACTGTATTCCAGATTTTGAGAGAGAATGCTCTGTATGTGAAGGGATCAAAGTGTCTTTTTGGCGTACAGAGGATCTCATTTCTGGGATTCATTTTGTCCCCATCTGTTATTGAAATGGACCCGGTCAAGGTTCAGGCCATCTGTGATTGGGTCCAACCTACTTCATTAAAGGCTCTTCAGAGATTTTTGGGTTTTGCCAATTTTTATCGTAAATTTATTGGTAATTTCTCGGTTATTGTTAAACCATTAACTGATTTGACCAGAAAGGGTTCTGATGTGGTGAATTGGCCTCCTGAGGCAGTCTCTGCATTTCAGGAACTTAAGCAGAGATTCACTTCTGCTCCTGTTCTACGGCAGCCTGATGTTTCTCTGCCATTTCAGGTGGAGGTTGATGCCTCTGAAATTGGGGCAGGTGCCGTTTTGTCCCAAAAAGATCCAGAGACCTCTAAAAGTAACCCTTGTGCCTTTTTCTCTCGAAAATTTTCTCCTACTGAACGTAATTATGACGTGGGTAATCGGGAGTTATTGGCCATGAAGTGGGCTTTTGAAGAGTGGAGACATTGGCTGGAGGGAGCCAAACATCAGGTGGTGGTCCTTACGGACCATAAGAATCTGGTCTATCTGGAATCTGCCAAGCGACTCAATCCTAGACAGGCCAGGTGGGCCTTGTTTTTCACACGTTTTAATTTTGTGGTTTCCTTTCTTCCTGGCACTAAGAATGTTAAGGCGGATGCCCTCTCGAGGAGCTTCCTTGCGGACTCTCCTGAGTTGTCTGATCCTTCTGTTATTTTGAAAGAGGGTGTAGTTCTTTCCGCCATCTCGCCCAATTTGAGACTTGCTCTGGAGGGGTGTCAGGAGGATAGGCCCGAGCGCTGCCCTGTTGGAAAATTGTTTGTCCCGGATCAGTGGAAAAAGAGTGTGATGTCTGAGATTCATTGTTCCGCATTGGCTGGGCATCCCGGAATTTTTGGTACCAGAGACTTGGTTAGTCGGTCCTTTTGGTGGCCTACCTTGTCTCGTGATGTCAGGGAATTTGTGCAGTCCTGTGGGACTTGCTCTCGCTCCAAGCCTTGCTCTCGCTCTAGTGGTTTGTTGATGCCATTGCCTGTGCCCAAGAGACCATGGACCCATATCTCTATGGATTTCATTTCCGACCTTCCTGTTTCTCAGAGAATGACCACCATCTGGGTAATTTGTGATAGGTTTTCAAATGATACATCTTGTGCCATTACCTAAGTTGCCTTCCTCCTCTGAATTGGTGCCGTTGTTCCTTCAGCACGTGGTTCGTTTACACGGCATTCCTGAGAACATTGTGTCTGACAGAGGAGTCCAGTTTGTTTCCAGATTTTGGAGGACTTTTTGTTCTAAACTGGGTGTTCAATTGTCTTTCTCCTCGGCATTTCATCCTCAGACCAATGGTCAAACTGAGAGAACAAACCAGACATTGGAGACTTATCTAAGATGCTTTGTGTCTGCTGATCAGGATGACTGGGTCTCTTTTTTGCCTTTGGCTGAGTTTGCTCTTAATAATAGGGCTAGCTCTGCCACTTTGATGTCTCCGTTTTTCTGTAATTCTGGGTTTCACCCTCGATTTTCTTCAGGACAGACGGAGGCTTCTGTCTGTCCAGGTGTTGACTCTGTTGTGGAGCGTATGCAACAGATTTGGGACCAGGTAGTGGAGAGGTTGTCCCTCTCTCAGGAGAAGGCCCAGCGGTTTGCTAACCGGCATAGGACTGATGGTCCTCGGTTTAAAGTGGGGGACTTGGTCTGGTTGTCCTCAAAGAATATTCCTATGAGAGTGGCATCTCCTAAATATAAGCCTAGGTTCATTGGACCTTATAAGATCATGGAGATTATTAATCCTGTTTCTTTTCGTTTGCTTCTTCCAGGGACATTTAAGATCCATAACGTGTTCCACAAGTCCTTGTTGAAGAGGTTTGTTGAGCCAGTGGTTCCTGCTGCTGTGCCTCCTGACCCTGTTTTGGTTGAGGGCAATCTGGAGTATGTGGTTGAGAAAATATTAGATTCTCGTTTTTCTAGACGGAAACTCCAGTATTTGGTTAAATGGAGAGGTTATGGTCAGGAAGTCATTTCTTGGGTGTTTGCTTCGGACATCCATGCTAGGAGACTTATCCGTGCGTATCATAGAACTCATCCTGACCGACCTGATTGCTCAAATGAGGGTTCGGTGACCCCTCCTCAAGGGGGGGTACTGTTGTGAATGGGTTTGGGATGAGTTCTGAGCAGAGGCTTCCTCTGGTGGTTACAAGCGGTGCTGGTCTGTCCAGTGAAGATTGTGAGGACTGGGAATCAGGTGTTACTGACTGGTCTTATATAAGGGAGTCACCTTCCCATCAGGGTTGCCGGTGATCAATTGTTCTGGTCTGAATCCTTGATTCCAGTTTCCCTTGTAGCCTGCTGTGTCGTGTCTGCATCTCCTGCTAACAGATAAGACATTTTCTTCTTTTTGTGTTTGTGCTATATTTTTGCATTTTGTCCTGCACTTCTGTGGGGGCCTTCAGGGTCCCCTCCGGGGGCTTTTGCCCTCTCAGTTTAGTTCAGCCACTTATGTATGTACTTTTGCTTTTTCCAGTTTTTTCAGTGGCTGCTGTTTTGATTTTGTTACACCAGAGAACTAATTTAGGTGGTAGAGGTCGTGTGATCTCAGGTGTTTTTGAAATTAGTGGTGTTGGTGCTTTTCAGGGTTTTCTGGGATTGCAGTAAGTATCCTTCCTATCCTTTTCTATTTAGTTAGTTTGGGCCCCAGCGTTTGCTCATACTATTTTCGTTCTGTGTCAGTATTTCATCTTGTCTAACCGCCATTACATGTTTGGGGGCTTTCTATTGTCTTTGGGGTTCTGCTCCGGGGCAGATAGCTTTCCTATTTCTATCTTTAGGTGTAGTTAGTTTCTCAGGCTGTGACGAGGCGTCTAGGACCAACGTAGGAACGCTCCACGGCTGCCTCTAGTTGTGGTGGTTAGTCAGGGTACTGCAATCTCATAGATTCCAACTGCTCTGGTGTATTGCCTTTTTTACCTGCACTCCTCAGCTACCAAATCATAACACCCGTAGATGCCTGGGGCACCTCCCGCACTGCAAACATCAGGTATGGCAACAAGAGATCCCAGTCCTTAGCATCTTTAGAGCCTTTTTTTTTCAACATATTGTTCAGGGTTTTATTGAAACCTTTCTACTAAACCGTCTGTTTGGGGATGATAGACCGATGTGCGCAACTGTTTAACACGTGGCAGAGTTCCTTCATGATTTTTGACATAAAGGGGGTCCCCTGATCTGTTAAGATTTCTTGAGGGATTCCCACCCGAGAGAACATACCCATGAGTTATTTTGCAATCAGTTTTGACGAGGTGTGTCGCAGGGGAATAGCCTCAGGATACCTGGTAGCGTAATCTAGAACTACGAGGATGTGTTGATGACCCCTTGCTGATTTATTAACCGTCCACACCAGATCCATTGGCTATTCTCTCAAACGGTACCTCTATAATTTGTAATGGCACCAAGGGACTCTGAAAATGAGGCTGCGGACTGGTTACCTAGCACACGAGACAAGAGTAACAATACCGTTTAACTTATTCATAGACCCATAGCCAGTAAAACCGTTGTAGAATTCTGTCTAGGGTTTTCTTTGGTCCCAAAGGTCCCCCTAGTACATGCGCATGCGCTAAGTCCATTACCAACCTCCGATATGACTGCGGTACCAGCAATTGCTCGACAATTTCCCCATGTATTTTTTAAACCCCATACAGCAAATCTTGGTTCAGCTCAAATCGGGTAAATACTTTAGCTGTCCTGGGGTGTTGGGGTTCCCCATTGACAACCAGTACATTTTCCCTGGCTCGAGTCAACGTAGGGACCCGTATTTGCGCCGCCGTACCAAAATTGTCACCTGCCACATTTAAGTATGACAATTCTGGTCCCGGTGGCAAAACTTCCATCTCCCCACCTAACACTTCTATAGGATAGGGGTTTTCCTCCTCCACCGAAGGCTAAGGTACTCCTACCGCCAGTACATCTTCCTCTGGGCCACCAGGTTCATGCCCGATTTCTGGAGAATGCAACCTGTTTGCCACTGGTGCCGACGACTGTTCTGTGGGAGGGGTAATTACAGGCCAAAGCACATAAAATAACGGAAAATCTCTCCCCATTATTAATGCTAATTAACCACCACCCCCACCTCGTGTCACCTCCTCCCCGCTGGCGTGTTTATCATCACCAGGGTGGTAGGATAATGTTTGAAGTCACCATGTATACACAACACACCCATTTTCCCAGCAGTATACTCGCTGATTTTGACGTGGCTGGCTCGTATTAGGGTCACTCACGAGACTCCCTGAGTCCACTAGAGCCACAGCAGGGTTACCCTCCACCTGCACTTTACACAAATGGTTCATATTGGGTCCCTCTGCTTTGACCACTGCACACATGTGTTCTGCATAGTGAGACTGATAGTAGCCAAAGTTGTTGTCCATGGGCTCTGTCAGGTGGGGGCAAACAGCTCTCACATGTCCTGGTTGTTGGCACTGCCAACAGATTATGGGGCCCATTTCGCTATCTGCTCGCCGAGCTGTGGGTGAAGGTTTGTGGAATTTACTTGGTACCTTCCGGGTAGTCTCTCCCTGTATCTCCTTGGTAGCCCCATATCTTTCAATGAGGTCTACCATTTGGAGACCATCAGTAGAGGCTGCCTGTCCAAGCCATGTTTGAAGGGTGTGTGGCAAATTTCTCAAGAATTTATCAGTCACTATACGATCCAGCATAGCGCGGGTTGACAACACCTCCGGCTGCAACCACTTTTCTATCAGGTGTATCAAGTCATAATGCTGTGACCGAGCTGGCTCGGAAGGGGAAAAGTTCCACTGGTGTACACGCTGTGCCCGGACCAAAACATTTACCCAAGACGTGCAAGTATCTCACCCTTGACACTCTCATAGTCTTCCTGTTGCTCGGGGGGTAGGTCCCTAGAGGCTTTGCGGGTCCTGAATTTAAAAAACGGAGCCACGATCTCGGCCCACTGGTACCGGGGCATTCTCTCCCTTTTAGCCACGCCTTCCAACATCTCCAGGTACACCTCGACGTCATCTGATTGCTCCATCTTTCGGATCGCTGTACGCACCGCTTTCCGGACATCCTGCCATCCCCGGGCAGCTCCTGCTGTCTGCGGCGCTGTGATGTGCTGCATCACTAGACTATTGGTTTCCTGTTGCTGTTGATTAAATATCTGCTGCTGCTCCATAGCCTGCTGCTGTATAGCCTGCTGCTGCTCCATAGCCTGCTTCTGTATAGCCTGCTGCTGCTCCATAGCCTGCTGCTGTATAGCCTGCTGCTGCTGCATAGCCTGCTGTTGCTGCCACATGGCCTCCTCCAGCATTTTTACTGTGTTCTCCATCTTGGGACAGTTATCCACCGGGTTTTGCGTCACTTTCTTTACCTAGGACATTTACTGTCATGCAGGAAAAAACAGCCTGACCTCACTGAGTTGCCCGCATTGAAGCCACCAATTGTAGGGATCTGCTCTGGTAGGCAGGGCTGGGCCGCAGTAATGAGGCAAACACACCGCCTTTTACTTCAAATTTCAGTGGTTTTAATCATGAGTTCAAGAAAAAGTCCAGATAACAAAATAAAAACAGAACACAAATCACCACAGTTTGGAGAACCACTGGTGCCAGACTCACCCTTGCTTGGGACGGGCTTAACTAAGCGGCTGCAGGTCAGCAGAGACCGCCAGGTCCCATTCCGGGTGGTCTGGTACTCGCTTCCTGGTGCACACTGGCACACAGTAACAAAACAATCTTCCAGGCTGACTCCAGCCAAAATCCTTCCTTCCACACACCAACTACAACAGATCCTTGTTTTATAGGCCTACTCCACACCCTCAGGTGAGGTACACATCAGATGACCAGATCACGTGACTATGACCTTATCACAGGTCCTTGTGATCATGGAAAATCCGGAGCAAACTTCAGTCTGCTAGAAGAAATATATCTCACATCCAGCAAGATCCCCTTTGGTGTACCACAGCGGCAAGAAGTCTCCTGTTCCCTACACATGCACAGAAAAACCCATGTCGAACATGCTCCAAATAGGGAAGAGCCGTCACCCTGATTGTTATGCTTAAAACAGGAAAGATTTAAGTTTTCAAGGGCTAAAATGAAAATTTTTATAAGAAATATGGACAAATATTAATTTGTCATCACAGCGCATATCTGCACATGGCTAGTAGAAATGGTAACAAAAAATAAAACATAGTGTTTACTTTTTTAAATTAATGCATAAAAATACATTTCATAATTATCAATTAATGCTTCTTAAGGAACGTTATCTGTACCTGTAAGATAATGCAGTCAATGGATGTACGAATCATAAACATCATCATCATCATCATCCTCACGAGTTTTATTAATGACAGACATAATAAAATACACAGAGTGAGGACAACTGTAACTTCACACACCATATATGAAATGGCCATCATGTAAACCTGGTAATAATGCGCAATAATAAATAATTACACCAAGAAAGTGCATCATGCATACAAACAATAGGTAGTTAGACCTGCAAGTGCTGTTGAAACAACCACAACAGATTTAAATTAATAATGATATATAGCTATCACAGTGCATAGTTACTCATGGACAATGTCGATCTAATACTGTAACTCAATAAAGGCAGCGTCACCCATCATGCTTGTTTGTCTTGTAGATTGTTGAAGAGGGTTTTTTTTTTTTTGAAAGTTCCTTTTTATTTAGATTTTCAAAAAAAAAAAGGTGCTATGTACGGCTTCCACCGGCGGAGGTACCTCAGAATCTTTGTGCGCTTCTCCGGCGCACGCAAGCCTTTGACATTCCAGGAGATGATCTTCATGTTGAATGGGCGGCAGAAAAATTAAGAGTGTGCTGGAGGAGACGGTGTACCCTCTTATGGCCGTCGTTGGCACCAACCTGCGAGGAAAGGAGGAAGCAGCACCACAATATCAAATACCTAATCAAGATATATTGACAATTCCAGGATTAATTATTGGAGAGAGGTCCCTTGCTACCCTTTTCTAGTAACTCTTGTTTACCAATAAACCGCTGTAAGCGGTCGTAGTCTCTCCACCACTACCTGTGTTTATGTGACTTCCTTTTTTCTAACCTGTGAGGAGATTACCCCCATCCTCCCAGGCTATTCAGTGTACCCCCCCATGTGTCCAAAGCATGAAACCCCAATAGCCTGCTTCACTTATTGTCCCTCCATATGTAATGTTTAACTCATTTGTCCCACGTTTATCAAGACCCCCACTCTCATGAGAGATCTTCATCATCTAATATCAATTAACTAATTTAACCATCTAAAATTGCAGCAAAACTATCATGCTTTAGCATAGGTATGAAGGAACTCCAATAGAAACGGCTCAAACAGCAAATATATCTCATATATCATTTAACGTGGAGAGAATCTCTTTTATCTTTCCTGATCTCCTTCATGAACTGCCATCTTGTCGTCGTCTGCGTGGGGAAAACCTGGAACTGCGTCGCTGTACTTCCCTATCACTTTGTTGATTTCGTTCCAAGGCTGCTTCGGCTTGTTCTGGTGTGTCATTAATGACATATGTCCCGTCAGATCTTTGGAACCGCTAACGCGCTGGGAACAGTAGTTGAAAGCGAACATCTCGCTCAAACAACGTTGTGCAAATTAAATTGAACGCCCTCCTCTTCTTGGACACCGATACTGAGAAGTCATCAAAGAGCAGAATCTCATAGCCATGGAGTAGCACTGGGCGCCTCGTTTCTCTGAATGGCCGTAACAATGAAACTTTGTCGTTATAATGTAACAGCTTAATTATTACTTGCCGTGGTCTGTACATCGTTGGTTTCGATGCCCCCCTCGCCTGTTGTTGTTTTGCGGTGGTCCCACACGATGTGCACGTTACACACGACAGTAGTAGTTAAGTCACAATATTTTCGGTAGATCATTCTCACAGATGGATTGTAAGTCTGCTGATTTAAACGATTCAGGCAGTCCGACGAGACGTAAATTGCTTTGTCTCGAGCGATTTTCCAAGTCCTCTGTTTTGTCTATCAAATTTTGTAACTTCTGCTGAAGGTTCTGTTCTCTGTCTTGGCCAAGTTGCTTCTCCTGTTGTAGCAGCGCCACATCCTGTTGCAGTTTGGTAATTGCAATGGTATTTAGGTGTACAGACTTTTGTATGGAAGACAATGACGATTGCAATGCCGACTCCAGCAGCTTCTGAATGTCTGGTAAGAGAAGGGCTTTGACTAGTGTTGAGCGATACTGCTCGATATCTAAAAATATCGTATCGGAATGGTATCGCCGATATCACTAAATATCGTCGATATCCGATTCCGATACCGGAAGTCCCATGTAAGTCTATGGGAACAAAATATCGCAAGAAAAAAAACCCTTTCTTTCGTTGTAAACACAAAATATACACACATAGAATACATTATATATATATATACATGTCATTGTGACATATATATATATACATATATTTATAGTTTATACACTTCTACATAGTAAAATAGACTCTGATTCAATTGCCGGGTAAAGCCGTGACATACCCCATAGAAGTCGACGGGCTCGGTGCCGAGTACCCCCAAAACCTCTGGCTCTGTGCGACTCAACTTGGGCGTCACGAACAGGATTCTGTAGCTCGCTATAAGCGAGTCCTGTGTGCCTGAATTGAACTGGTTTTGTGCTTGAGAATTGCTAAAATCATCAGAGAATGTATTTGCCATTTTTCCGCCATATCTGCGTCACGACGAGGCACTGGTGAAGAAGAAGGGCGTGCTCTTCGTGGGTGTACACTCACTCAGTGGCGCGAAAACGATGGCCGACCACTCTAAATGGTACTGCAATGTAAGATCGTGCCCCACAGCTCTTCAGTTCCGCCTCCTCATCCTCCTCAGTGTGCGGAAACTAACACAAAGGTCCCGCCTCACTACAAAAGAGGGGCCCTCTCCAGATGCTAATGACACATGTGACTTGGCAGAGATGGCTAATGGACACGAGCAGAAGTGTGAAGGGATGGAGCAGTCAGAGCTCTCCCCCCACGGAAGCGACCCGATCGCCACGGAACCACCGTTGGGCACCCGGCCTGGAAACCCTCCTACGCTGCAAGAAGCGGAGGATACCCTAAGAGGCCTGGCCCGGCACCGGGAGGAGGTCGCCAGGATGGAAGCCAGCTGGCGTGCCCTAAAACTAAACTTGGAGCGGCGCCAATCCCTCTTACCTGAAGTGTCTGTACCGGAAGGTGAGGCACCCGTTCTAGTAGAGGAGTCCGTGCGGGCATCCCAGCCCTTGCATTGTGATCCGGTTGACGTTGTCGAAGTGGAGGCACCCGTTCCTGCAAAAAACTCTGCACCGGCAGCACCCCAGATCCCGCTGTCTGCCCCCGTCGCTGAGACAGAAGAAGCGACACCCGTCCTCATGGAGGAGGCCGCGCAGGCACCAGAGGTCTACCTGTCTGTACCGGAGCCCCGACTGTCATCTGTTCCAGAGCCGGCTGCTTCCTCTGCAGGTGAGCGCCGCCAAGACTGTCGGGCGCCAGGAGAGCTGCCGCAAACCGGACATCGTAAGCTGCAGTTTGATGGTGGAGACATGGAGATGCTGGTGGAGGAGAATTACAACCGGCGTCAGGAGGAAGAGTGGAGACGTTGGGAGCGGGAAGCAGAGCGACAAAGGGAGCAGCGAGAATCCCAAAAGCTTCGGCAACGTAACCTGGAGAAGGACTGGGCAGATAAGGACCGGATGAGAAAAGATAAAGGAACTCTGTGGGAGCCGCGGCGTAAGGGTGCAGTACGGAGCTTTAAATTGAAAGGTGGTTGGGGCTTCATCCAGGAGCCTGGACTTTATTTAGAAGTGTTTGTGACCCGGCGGGACGTGGAGACTCACCTCCCAGGACACCCGGGGAGGGACCTGTTGCCAGGAGACTTGGTGACTTACACCCGACACTGGGGTTACAATGGATGGTACGCCCTAAATGTTACCAGGTGCGACCCCTACTCCCCAGAGTGTCAGGAACCTGTGAGACCCTCGGAGCCTTCAGCCTCCCACATCCAGGCCTCTGCACAAGTGCCCACTCCACGCCGTAAATCTCCCCAGCCTCCCTCAGTGGTCTCCTCAGCAGCCCCAGCTGCATGATAACTATAGCTGGCCCATACCCGGCGCCTGTTAGGCCCCCTGGGGTTCGTTCAGTCCGGGACATAGGGCTCCAGACCCGGAGGGAGATGAAAGAGGTGGCCACACAGACACAGATAGCGGGTCACGACTTGACTGTACAGGCCACACGACGTCATCAGGTCCTGGTGGTCCTTGGTGTCTCGGATGTTTGGCAAGCATCAGAAGAGTACCAGGTGGTACCTGGAACACCCCTGCCAAAGAATTATAAATAACCCGGACAGGGTCCCTGTATGTAAATAGTTAAATTGTTGATGTACCCGGACGGGTGAATGTTCATAAAAAAATTTTTAATTTAATAAAAAACACAACACAGTTTTCATTACTTTTATTACAGTCTCATCCTGCGACGCCATCGATCTCCTGTAAAAAAATGAAAAAAAAAAAACAGCAGTATACCACCTGTCCGACGCAGTCCATAGTAACGAGTGTCCCACGACGATCCAGCTCTGCTACATCAGAATGACAGGCAGAGCCTGTCATCCCGGCGCAGCACAGCTGATTACCTGCTTCCCCGGCGGTGACGTCATCGGACTGGTTTACGGCCGGGATTACCCTGCAGTCACTGCAGTTATCGCGAAAAACTGCATGTGACCGCCAGGGAGAAGATAATGGCGGCCATCAAGCAGTCCAGGACGTGACCGCCGGAGATCTTCTGCCAGGTAAGTGCCGCTGACTCCTGACAGACCCGACCGACGGACACTCACAGTGACAGTGACAAATCCGATTCCGGTATCCGATATGACGAAAATATCGGTACTCGGAATCGAAAGCCCGATACAGCTAATATCGGCCGATACCCGATATTTGCAGTATCGTATCGCTCAACACTAGCTTTGACCTCTCTTCAGCCATTTTCTGCGAATCAAATTCCTGAGGAACTCTCAGGTCACATGGTGCTTCTGATAATAGCTCTTGCTGCATGTCTATGGCAGCGCTCAGCATCGCGCCTCTTTCCTCTTTGTCTCCTCCATGCGCCATCTTGTCCTTCTGCTTCAGTTGGATAGGTAAACCGTTCGGGGTCTGTTGTGAACTCCGTAGCAAGTAGCGCTCCATAAATTATGTCCCCACGAATGTAAAAGGTGTCAGTGTTCCCGGGGGTGGTTTTACTGCTCTCCTATGGGCCCGATATGCTTGGATACCTGGGAGGAATTCAGGAACATCTCCAAACTCCCTCCTCACATGTCAGCGCAGGAAACAGAAGAGGGAACATGCTTGTTTTGCTGCTCATAGGTGGAGTTTTATACAGTAAATGATTACTGCTGTCGTATTTTTGGCGTCCCTAGGGCAGAATAAGGCTGCGTAACGTCACATTTTAGAGAGAGTCATATAATAGACACACGCTACCCTACCCGTGACACAAGGAAGGTAGTGTTGCCGGATAAAGCCTTGCGCAACCAGACATGCCCCTGGAAAATGACTGCTGCTGCAGGCTAAACTCAACACGGACAAATACTGTTGTAATTTAAAACTTTTGTGACAGCAAGAACGCAAGGATTAAAAATTCATACTTTTACAGATTACAAGTACAGGAATCTCTGTCCAAAATAAGAATATGATGAAGAAGATGAAGATGAAGTAGAATATGAAGAATAATAGTTGAATAAGAACAATATGAGTAATGTTAACAAAAAGATGAATAGCAAGAAGTTTAAGAAGAAGATAAAGAAGGTGAAGATAAAGAATAATTTGATGAAAAAGATGATGCTGCTGAAGATCATGAAGGAGAAAGTGTGTCAAAAGTTAAAAAGGTGAAGAGCATGGAAGTTGTGAAACATACATATTTGCCAAAATAGAAAAAACGTTAACAACATTGTCAATTTCTTCGTCAATCCGAACATCTTTAAAAAAAAAATATTAATGCTATTCCATTTGATTGGGTTAAACATCTATGCCTTTAATGTCTCCTCAACCTCCCCAATACATTCTACATTACTCTTTGTTGTTTTCCTTCATGTACAATTAACCAACAAGGCAAGAATGGGCTTTTTTTAATTCCGATATTTTGTTCCCATAGACTTACATTGGATTTCCGGTATCGGTATCGGGTATCGCCGATATTTTTGGGGTATCGGCGATACCATTCCGATTCCGATACTTTTGGATATCGGAAAGTATCGCTCAACTCTAGTCCAGATAGATGCATCAGAAGTCGGCTTGGGAACTGTGCTGTCTCAGTAAGTAAATGGAGAAGAACATTCCATCCTGCATCTGAGCTGGAAGCTCTTGTCATGCGAGAAAAACTATGCAGTTATGGAGAAAGAGTGTCTAGCCATAAAATGTGCCGTGGATACGCTAAAGTATTACTGGGTAAGAAGTTCAAACTTGTGTCAGACCATGCCACTCTGAGATGGTTAAGTGAAAAGAAGGGTAAGAATGCCCAGGTAACTAGGTGGTTTTTAGTCCTCAGGATTTCATGTTCCACATAGAACATAGACCCTGCAAGTTACACAGGAATGCAGATGCCTTCTCCCGTATTCCCTATTTGATGTCTGAAGGTGCTAAAGCCCCTCCCTGGCTTTGGGTAGAGGAGGGAATATGTGACAGGGACACTGGTGCCGTATGTGAGAGAAGATATGTGTCGCAGAGGTTGTTATCCTGTGTGATGTGAAACCCATAAGTTGCTTTCCAGCATAATATGTGCTGAGAGTAAATCAGTCGTTTCCAGGGTCTGGGTTTCGATTAGTAGGTAAGAGATGGGCGGGACACCTACTCACCATATCTCCACCTCAACGATGTGGTTGGAGGGAGTTAAATGTTCAGCAAGTGTTTTTTTTCTTTCTGTGCTGCTTTGGAGGAAGGAAGCCTCCTGGCTGAATCTCCAGAGAGAGCTCCCATGCGTGTTTATCCCTGAAGGCAGGAGCCATGCCTGGAAAGATTTTGTACAGACTTTTTACTTTCATTTGTACGAGAAAGGCTGTTTTTGTTACTATTATCGGCTTTATGGTTTATGAAGTAATAAACCACCTAGAGACTTTAACCTAAAGTGTTTATAGTGTTTCTGTGTCTACCTTGGGGAGCAGCTAAGTGAGCCGACCTTCCACTATATATATATATATATATACATATATATATATATATATATATATATGTATATTATATATATATATATACAGTTTATATATACACTGCTCAAAAAAATAACACAACACAAT
Source organism: Oophaga sylvatica (assembly GCA_033576555.1). NCBI lineage: Eukaryota > Metazoa > Chordata > Amphibia > Anura > Dendrobatidae > Oophaga > Oophaga sylvatica. Next base: position 459,274,207 of record JARQOD010000004.1, on the reverse strand, counting down.
GTAACTCCAAGTCACTCACACTTCTGTGAAATCTACCTCTCCAGTAACAAAGCAACACCAATTATGAATCAAATTCTGTTGTTGTGCAACTGGAACAGACAACAGGTACAAATTATCAGCAATTAGCAAGATACCCTATAAAGGAGTGGTTCTGCAAGTGGTGACCACAGACCATTTCTCTATTCTCAACTTTTTTGGCTGTTTTGGTCACTTTTGCATTTTATCATTGCTCTCACCCCTAGAAATAATGTATAGTAGCATGAGGTGGTGTCTACAACCAACAGAAGTTGCTCAGGTAGTGCAGCTCATCCAGGATGGCACATCAATGCAAGCTGTGGCAACAACGGTAGCTGTTTCTGTCAGCACAGTGTCCAGAGTATGGAGCAGATACCAGGAGAGAGGCCAGTATACCAGGAGACGTGGAAGGGGCTGTAGGAGGGCAACAGCCCAGAACCAGGACCGCTACCTACTCCTTTGTGCAAGGAAGAACAGGAGGAGCAGTGCCAGAGCTCTGCAAAATGACCTCCACCAGGCCACTAACATCCATGTGTCTGCTCAAACTGTCAGAAACAGACTCCATGATGGTGGTATGAGCGCCCGACATCTACAAGTGGGCGTTGTGCTTACAGCCCAACACCGCGCAGGGCAATTGGCATTTGTCAGAGAATACCAAGATTGTCAGATTTGTCATTGGCACATGTGACAAATGTGACAGAGTCTGGATATGCTGTGGACAACTTTCTGCTGCCTGCAACATCCTCCAGCATGACAGGTTTGGCATTGGGTCAGTAATAGTGTGGGGAAGCATTTCTTTGGAAGGCCGCACAGCCCTCCATGTGGTAGCCAATTGTACCTGAATGCCATTAGGTACTGGGGTGAGATTCTCAAACCTGTAGTGAGACCATTTGCAGGTGTAGTGGGACTTCGGTTCCTTCTGATGCATCACAGTGCTAGGCCTCATGTGGCTGAAGTGTGTCAGCAGTTCCTGCGTAATGAAAGCAATGATGCTATGGACTGGCTTGCCTGTTCCCCAGACCTGAATCCAATCGAGAATATCTGGGACATCATGTCTTCTTCCATCCACCAACGCAAAATTGAACCACAGACTGTCCACGAGTTGACTGATGCATTAATCCAGGTCTGGGAAAAGATCCCTCAGAAGAACATCCCCGCCTCATCAGGAGAATTGCCCAGGCGTTATAGCGAGGTCATACACGTCCGTGGAGGCCACACGCACTGCTGACCATCATTTCCTTGTCTTGAGGCATTTCCACTGATGTTGGATCAGCCTGTAATTTGATTTTCCACTTTGATTTTGAGTATCATTCCAAATCCAGACCTTCATGGGATATTAATTTTTATTTACATTAGCCATTTTTATGTTTTATTGTTCCCACCACATTCCACTATGTAATGAATAAAGATTTGCAACTGGAATATTTAATTCAGTGATACCTAGGATGTGGGATTTTAGTGTTCCCTTGTTTTTGAGCAGTGTACAGTCATGGCCAAAAGTTTTGAGAATGACACAAATATTATATTTTCACATGATCTGCTGCCCTCTGGTTTTTATGTGTGTGTTTGACAGATGTTTTTATCACAGACAGAAATATAATTGCAAACATATGAGTAACAAAAGCTTATATTGACAGTTAGAATGAGTTAATGCAGCAAGTCAATATTTGCAGTGTTGACCCTTCTTCTTCAGGACCTCTGCAATTCTCCCTGGCATGCTCTCAATCAACTTCTGTACTAAATCCTGACTGATAGCAGTCCATTCTTGCAAATCAATGCTTTCATTTTGTCAGAATTTTTAGGTTTTTGTTTGTCCACCCGTCTCTTGATGATTGACCACAAGTTCTCAATGGGATTAAGATCTGGGGAGTTTCCAGGCCATGGACCCAAAATCTCTATGTTTTGTTCCCTGAGCCATTTAGTTATCACCTTTGCTTTATGGCAAGGTGCTCCATCATGCTGGAAAAGGCATTGTTGATCGCCAAACTGCTCTTGGAGGGTTGGGAGAAGTTGCTCTTGGAGGACATTCTGGTACCATTCTTTATTCATGGCTGTGTTTTTAGGCAAGACTGTGAGAGAGCCGATTCCCTTGGCTGAGAAGCAACCCCACACATGAATGGTTTCAGGATGCTTAACAGTTGGCATGAGACAAGACTGGTGGTAGCGCTCACCTTGTCTTCTCCGAATGAGGCGTTTTCCTGATGTCCCAAATAATCGAAAAGGGGATTCATCAGAGAAAATAACTTTACCCCAGTCCTCAGCAGTCCACTGCCTGTACCTTTTGCAGAATATCAGTCTATCCATGATGTTTTTTCTGGAGAGAAGTGGCTACTTTGCTGCCCTCCTTGAGACCAGGCCTTGCTCCAAGAGTCTCCGCCTCACAGTGCGTGCAGATGCACTCACACCTGCCTGCTGCCATTCCTGAGCAAGCTCTGCACTGCTGGTAGCCCGATCCCGCAGCTGAAACACTTTTAAGAGACGGTCCTGGCGCTTGCTGGTCTTTCTTGGGCGCCCTGGAGCCTTTTTGGCAACAATGGAACCTCTCTCCTTGAAGTTCTTGATGATGCGATAGATTGTTGACTGAGGTGCAATCTTTCTAGCTGCCATACTCTTCCCTGTTAGGCCATTTTTGTGCATTGCAATGATGACTGCACATGTTTCTTTAGAGATAACCATGGTTAACAGAAGAGAAACAATGATGTCAAGCACCAGCCTCCTTTTAAAGTGTCCAGTGGTGTCATTCTTACTTAATCATGACAGATTGATCTCCAGCCATGTCCTCATCAACACCCACACCTGTGTTAATTGTGTTAATGGAGCAATCACTGAAAAGAGGTTAGCTGGTCCTTTTAAGGCAGGGCTGCAATGATGTTGAAATGTGTTTTGGGGGATAAAGTTCATTTTCTAGCCAAATATTGACTTTGCAAGTAATTGCTGTTAAGCTGATCACTCTTTATAACATTCTGGAGTATATGCAAATTGTCATTAGAAAAAGTGAAGCAGTAGACTTTGTAAAAATTAATATTTGTGTCATTCTCAAAACTTTTGGCCATGACTGTATATATATACACATATATATACAGTATATTTATATATTCCTGCTTCAGCAGGAATATACTGCTTGAAGCAGAATATACCACACAAGACAAGACCCAAGTTGCAGACTATGCAAAGAAACCTCAGAAACGGTCCAACACATAGTGGCAGGATGCAAAATGCAAGCAGGAACAGCATATACTGAATGCTACAACCAAGGAGCTGGAATTGTATACAGGAACATCTGCACAGCATATGGACTAAGTCCTCCTAAGTCCAGGTGGGAAACCCCAGAGAAAGTGGTGGCGAATGAAAGGGCTAAAATCCTGTGGGACTTCAAGATCCAGATGGATAAGCTGGTGTTGGCTAACCAATCAGACATTGTCATAGTAGACAAGGATCAGAAGACTGCAATGATAATAGATGTGGCAGTGCCAAGTGACAGCAACATCAGAAAGAAGGAATATGAGAAGCTGGAGAAATACCAGGGCCTCAAAGGAGAACTGGAGAAGATGTGGAAAGTGAAGGCAACAGTGATTCCAGTGGTGATAGGAGCACTTGAAGCAGTGACCCCTAAGTTGGAAGAATGGCTACAACAAATCCCAGGAGCAACATCTGAGCTCCCTGTCCAGAAAAGCGCAATGCTGGGAACAGCTAAGATCCTGCGCAGATTCCTCAAACTCACAGGCTTTGATAGAGGACCCGAGAATGAGAAAGGACAACTAAGACCACACCCAGTGGGGGGTGAGTAGGAAGTTTTTTATATATATATATATTATGTAGTAAACGGATTTGAGCACAGTATAACTTTGCCACACTGGGAGCAGGTTGTTCAATTCTAGCAAAAGATATGTGTTCTGTTATCTACGCTGCTGTGCATACATTTTATCATAAGATCTGGCACAGCTGTCACCATGTCTGGACTGGTTGTCCTGTTCTGTCTACTTATGTGTTTTGTAACGGTACCAAGGTGCCATCCGAGTCCTCAGAATGAGTGTTTCCAATAATGCTTTGGGGAAAACGTTGCTTTTTATTCTGTGCTGCTGTCTTTTGATGCAAGTTCCCGTCCCCCTTTCCCGCTCGCGGCCAAATCATCAGCTCAGCTGATAAAGATATCTTCCTCATCCATAGATGTGTTGGTATTTTCTTGACAAATTGCATCTTTTGCATGGAACAAGATGATAGGTAGAACTAAGCTGACAGGGAAGTGGGAATTAGGAGCAGTCGGAACACACTAATGAGATGGAATGACATGAGATGAATAAATGTTTTTCTAACATAACAAAGTGTGGACAGAAATAAAATCGGCTGAAAGCTTTTTCATGTAAATTTCACACTGTAAAGTTGATAATCCCTCTGAGTAGTCATTCAAGGAATTAATTAAATCGTCCTTACTATTAAAGGAATTCCTGAGTTCTTACTGTCTGAATATTTTTAAACAGTGGATAGAAAATTGATTAAAGCCGTGCAGCTCTTCCTGCATATTAAATGCTATGCTTCTTTTGTAAGATCCTTTTTTGGGGGTCAATAGCTATTGTGGACCCTACCATGGCTGGGTAGATAGTTATTTGCCGTTTAGTGACAAATTAATTTGCTCCTTGTGATATATAAAGTTCTATCAGCAGGTTTTGCTATGTAATCTGAAAGCACCATGAGCTATGGATAGAGATCCCAGTGATGTGTCACTCAGTTTAATGGGTGCAGCAGTAAGGATATAATCATAGTTTTCTCTGCTACAGAGCTCAATTGTTGATCTGTGTATAATCCCAACCACACAACACTAATTAACAGCTTTTTGTATACATTGAGAGCCGCTGTGTCAGAGAGACGCTAATCAGTGCAGGGAGCCTGGTTGAACTAGTAGGCATGAGGTCAGTTGTCCTGTAGTGATAATTTTGTGCTGAAAAAAACACTGATTGCAATGAAATAGCCAAACACAGTCCAATAAATGGCATATCACTGTAATCAAGGTCTCTGCTCTAACATTATGCTTCTCTCAAATTACATAGCAAAAGCCTGTTGACAGATTCCCTTTAAGGTCTCATTCATATGTCAGTGATCTTTCATGTACGCAAAAAAAGGAAAGAAATTCATCATTTTTTTGATCGCTTAACAACCACCGATACACCTTTTAACGGCTGCAGTTAAGATTACTTATTCCTCAGCAGCACTTTTTAACGGCGCTGAGAAATAAAGTTATAGCACCCCAAGCGTCAGAAAATCTCCAGGATCCGGCTACCCAGGTCGACTTTTACCGTTCCCAGTGACCGCAAAAAAAGTCTTATTTCCCATTTATTTCTCTCTCCTCTGATATGATCTAGTGTTGGGGTTAGAGCTAGGGTTAAGGTCAGGGTTCAAGCTAGGGTTGAGGCAAGGTTGGGTGTAGCGTTAGAGTTGGGGTAAGAGATAGGGTTAGGGTTTGGGATAGGGTTGGGGCTAGGGTTAGAGTTGTGTTGGGTTACGGTTGGGGTTGCGGTTGTGGTGTTGGGGTTAGGGTTTTGTTGAGGTTACGGTTGGGGTGTTGAAGTTGGGGTTAGAGTTGTGGTTAGGGTTGTGATTAGGGTCACGTGTAGGGCTGTTAGGGTTGGAGTTAGTATTGGGGGGGTTTCCACTGTTTTGGTACATCAGTGGGTCTCTAAACGTGACATGGCGCACGCAATTGAGTTCAGCCATTTTTGAATTCAAAAAGTCAAACAGTGCTCCCTCCCTTCTGAGCCCTGCCATGCGCCCAAACAGTGGCTTTCCCCCACATATGGGGTATAGGTGTACTCAGGAGAAATTGCACAACAAAGTTTGTAGTCCATTTTATTTTGTTACTCTTGTGAAAATAAAAAAGTTTGAGCCCAAAGTAATATTTTTGTGAAAAAGAAAATTTGTTTTTTCCTTCCACATTGGTTTAGTTCATGTGAAGCACTTGAAGTGTTAAAAAACTTATTGAATGTGGTTTTGAGCACATTTAGGGGTTCAGTTTTTAGAATGTTGTTATTTTTGGGTATCTTCTGTTATATTAACTGCCTAAAACTCACTTGAAATGTGAGGTGGTCCCTAAAAAATGGTTTTGTTAATTTTGTTGGAAACATGAGAAATTGCTTGTCAACTTTTAACCCTTATAACGTCCTAACAAAAAAAATGTTTCCAAAATTGTGCTGATGTAAAGTAGACATGTGGGAAATGTTATTTCTTAACTATTTTGTGTGATGTGACTCTGATTTAAGTAAAAAAAATAAAAATGTTGAAAATTGAAATTTTTTTTGCCAAATGTCTGTTTTGTTTCATTAATAAACGCAAGTCTTATTGAAGAAATTTTACAACTATCACGAAATACAATATGTAATGAAAAAACGTTCTCAGAATCAGTGGGATCCGTTGAAGCGTTCCAGAGCTATAACCTCATAAAGTGACAGTGGTCAGAATTGTAAAAATTGGATTGGTCATTAACTCCAAAATTGGCTCTGTCACTAATGGGCTAATCCAATTTTCATCAGTATTTGCACAGTGTCAGTTTTCACCATCAGTTTCTATCAGTGTTTTTCTCGAAAGAAAAAATATATAAATTGCCAAGTTTCTCTGATTTATTGCAGTTCCAACCAAGGACAGCATGCTGATTTCACAATGATGTCATCCATGTGTTGTACATCTTTTTCTTGAACTCATAGACTTACATTGGTGATTTTCATCTGTGAGTCTGATCAAAAATGGACAAGTCTCTGGGATTTTTTTCTGGAAAGTCATACAAACATGTGAATAGCTTTGAAGACAATAATAGGCACATGTTCTACCCGTGGATGTCTATATGATACCTAAAACTTAAATGTTTGACCCAATAATTAAATTTTGTATTTTTTTATTACGTTCCATTATTTATATTACTGATTTATCTAGTAGGACATAGAAGGAATTCCACATAACAGTATTGTATGTTTGCAAAACGTTTTTTGTGTTTTCTCGCCATAAAATCCCCTTAAAAAATATTCAAATCCACTAGCAACTACGGTAACTTTTGTTTCATTTGAACAGGAAAATGCACCTAGTGTGCACATGTCACATTTTCTAATGCTTGGCAAAGAAAGCTTAATGTCAATTAAATGCAGCCAAATTGTGATTAAAAAGCATGTCAAAAATGTGTGTTTTTGGCACAATTTTTAATGCAATTTTGCTGTATTTATTGACTCGATGCTTTCTCTACTATTCATTAAAAAACAATATTTTTCTTGTCATTTAGATTCATTTTGGCAATGTTTATAGCTGAGAAATGCACAAAAAACATACAATATGGCTACACCAAATGTTACAAATAAATTTGTATTAAGAACCACACTGAAAAAAAATGTCAAAAACAGCCATGGGGCTACTTGTATTAAGTGGTTTTCTGCCAATGTCTGAATATGACCAGGGTCACATGGCCGTCGATTCTTTCAAGCGAGAGAGTCGAGGCCTATTATGCGGAAAGTCTCGGATCAAAGTCTGTCTTCGTTTGATCCGAGTGTCAGTGCACTATGCTCCAATCCTCTCACGTGAAAGAATTGCAACAGAGATACGGACAAGACGGAGAAAGTAATTCCTCCATCTTCTCTATTACCTGTGTAATTGCACTGCACAAAGAAGACATCAGAGTGCAGGTCGATGTTCACAAGCACACATAGACTTCAATGGGTGCATGTGAGCTGAATCTCACAGTCACTCGCAATATGTTGGTATTGTTTTGTCGTGCAGCATTGACAAAATAAAAAATAAATGCAGTACTCCACTACCCCATAGAATAATACTTGTCGGATTGCTATCCAATAAAACATTAGATATCATTCAGCCGTGATCTTGGCTCATGTGAGTGAGTCCTAAGACTGACTATATCAACATCCCTGTTGCAGATGTAGCTTACCTGAGCATCAAAGTTTCTGGCTATTATCCTGACTCCGTAACTAGGCTGCAAGTGTTGGGCTCTAGAAACAGTGTTTCTATGGATGTTTGTATTGAACCAGTTCCAGCTACAGGGACAGAGACAGGACAAACTACTAAAAGAGGCAAACCTGATTGCATAGAAACACACAACAAATACAATGACAATACAATACTGTATGATTCCCAAGTTGTGGGACATGACAAGTACGCTTGTTTTTGTTGTTTTGACCAGTATTTTTTGATCACCGCTTTTCCGGGCCAGTATTTGTGTACCTGTACTGATGAACCTGCCTTACTTGATCTTCACTTAAATGACCACACTCTACCTCATGGTTCTATATACCATTTAGGAGTCACCAGCTTGGAATAACAGCTAAGATTTATCCATGCGAGGAGTTTAAAATCACATTAGCACGAGACTCGCCTGCTGTAGACTTTCTTCAGCAAAATCTGCATTTGCTATATCTGCATCACATTTTGCCAATTCTATTGCATACTCCATGTAGAAAAACTGCAGATCTGCATTGATTTCATCTTTTGCAAAAGTGATATTCGCCAAGAAAATCTGCAGTCTAAATTTAGAACGTTTTCTGTGCAGTCCAATACTTTTTTGCATGATGCAAACTTTTTCTATCTATAAATGATTTTATTGTGAAATTGTTTTTGTGCAGCATAAATTGATATGATATGGGTGTTAAATCTGCAGCACTGCTCAATTACAATGCTGGCACTATATTAAGCTCATGTTCTGGAGAAGATGCTGAATGCCATAAAATCCACTTCCATTTTAGCCTTTTTCCGAATCTGATAGCAACACAGTGAGTTCACATTGTGCCTTTCTAGGAACCAATACCATGAATTGACCCACCAAAACGCCTTCACCTTCTCAGGGAAAGAGTGAATTAACAGAAAAGTAAAAAAACAGGAAATAAAACATATTTAGAGACCATTTATTTCAATTAGCTAAATTAGTCTAATTACGAAAAAAACAATTGATTTATAAATAGGATTGTATATTCCTACAGCCATCTAAAGTCAAATTTTACCATTTTCTACTAGTATTTTGCATAGCAATATCTTCAAATTAAGTAAAATTTCATGACTAAAAGTAAGAGAGTTTAACGTATAAGCGGGCTCACGCGGTGAGGTGGATCCTCGAAGCCCAAGGACCTGGTAGGCATATAGGCAAAGGGCATCAGTGCAGCAGCCAGATGAAGCATGTGAAAGACGGACGCATAGAATGCAAACTAAAAGTTTAGTTAACCATAGGCTGTTAGGTAGCTTTACTGGAAACCATAGACAGAAAGGTAGCAACTGTTATTGGAAACCGCAGACAAGTAACTCAGGGACTGGAAACCACAAACTAGCAGGAGACATCCTGATTAGTGATGAGCGAACGTGCTCTCCACTACTCGTTACTCGCCCGAGTATCACGGTACTCAGTGTACTCGGCTAGCACCAAGCATTTCCGGGATTACTCGGCGGGAACTCGGGTTTCCACCCAGCTTTTTTGGCGGTCTTTAGAGACCCAATCACGATGCAGGGATTGTCTACCAGGCAATAAAATGCCACAGCCATCTTTGTTGTGTTCATGCAGTGATTGGCTCCATGCACGGTATCATCAGGGGTATAAGAGACCAGATGCTGCCCTGCTCGGTGCATTCAGCTCCGGATTTAGATAGTGTAGGGAGAGCTGCTGCCGAGATAGGGTCAGATTTGGGGATTTCTTAGTCACTGTGGGGTCTACTATCCTAAAGTACTCAAATCCAGCTAAACCAACAGTCCTTCTAAGGAATAATTCGGAGTATGTAGGTTCCAGTGTTAGGTAGGCAGGGGATTGTACGTCGCTCTATACATATCAGTGCAAAGCCTGCAAGCACTGTATGTGTGTATATACATATCATTGCATACATCAAGAGGGTCCATTCCCTTCCTGTCTGTTGGTGCTACTGCTGCTACCTATAGGATATATTGACAGTATATACCTAGCCTCAGGTCTAATTGGCTTGGAAATTTTTTTGGCCAGGTTAAGAGAGCTTATTTTATTGCAAAGCAATCAAGAACCCTTTTTTCCTCCATTTGCTTTTTGACAGTGCACAATACAGCCAGATCCTTTTCCTAGCTCAGCGTGAAAATCCTGCAAATTTTAAAGGTGTTCCAAAAATCACTTTTGAGTGCGCAGAGAAATATTTAATTTTTATGTGGTACGATAGAGTAGATTTTTTTTTTGAGTGTCTTACAAAATTTCTTCGCACCATTTTGCTGTACCCCCAAAAAAATACATACAGGCCACATATTTTACAGTGCGGTATATCTGTGACATGCCTCATCCATCCGTCTGCTAAGAATTTTGGTCATTTTAGCCTTAAATTCCATTTTTTTTGCTATCTGTCACGTAGTTATATACAGCACTATTTAGCCTAAAAAAGCAAAAAATACAGGCCACAGATTTGTCAGTGGAGTATCTCTCTAACAGGCCTCATTTATCTGTGCCTAAAATGTGGCCAATTTAGGCCTACATATTCTAGTGTTTTTGCAGTCTGCTACAATACTTATTGACACAAATCTGACATGCCAAAAAATATTTTTAACTACAGTCCTGATAGGTAAAAGTGTGGTTTTCCTGCACACATATCACATACAAGTTGGCTCCCAAATAAGCCATTTGTAGTGAACGTGTATAATATTCTAGTCCTCTTACATTGGACAAGGCACGTGGCAAGGGAGACGGAAGTGGACAGGATGGCGATGGTGCCTGCCGAGGCCGAAGCCGTGGCCAAGCTGAAATTGGGCCACCAAAAACATCCACATCTTCTCACTGGACCTTTGTGTCCGAAGTCCTAGGGGACCGCAGCAAGACTGCACTATTGAAGCCCGAGCAGTGTGAAAAGGTTGTTGGTTGGATAGTGGATAATAGTTCCAGTTACTTATCCACCACCACCAGTACCCTCTCTTCCACACGGTCAAGTCAGAGTTGCTGTGAATCTGGACCGCATATTCCTCACCCTGATCCTCCTTCCTCCCACCATGCTGAGTGTCCTGAGACAACTGATCCCACACTCGGACACGCCGAAGAGCTGCTCAGTTTTCCATTTGGAGATTCGTGCCACTCACCTAGTCCACTTGAAGTGGGGCAAGATGATATTCCATGTAGTGATGCACAAATATTTGAGCAGCCATGGTCACAAGAGGTGGACGATGATGAGACACAATTGCTGGAAAGTTAGGAGGAGTACCAGGGTGCGAGTAGAAGATGAAGTAGGATGTATAGTACAAACCAACCTGACAGGGACATGAAGAGCAAGGACGCACACACAGGGGAGTAGGTGTAGCAACACTCAGACAGGAAGAAGCAGTGTGGTGCTGCAGACAGAAGGCATACATCTGCTCCCATACACCAACATGCGAAGTTTCGTCCAACTGTAGTCTTGCAGAGTCTGGTTTTTTTTAAGACTGCTGATAACCCACACAAGCATTGCAAACCTGTCACGCAGCATCAGCAGGTAGCAAACTACCATCTACCTCCACCAGCAGATCAGCACATGGCGCAAAGCAACCGACTTTGTGGCCAACCTCTCTCGAAGGACCTTGTCTGCGGTGACCCCATGCTTTTCCATCCCTGTCCATGGTGCATGCGAAGGTGCCTCCGCCCTGTACTGCCATTGCCAGAGTCAATAGAACCATCATCAAGCACGTCCATGTCCTTGTCCCAGCACAGCATTCAGTTGTCCATACCTCGGTCATTTGAACGTAAACGGAAATACGCATCCAACGCCCCACAGGCCACAGTACGCAATTCTCATATTTCTCGTCTGCTTTCCCTCGAAATGTTGCCTTTTAGGTTCGTGGAGACAGAAGCTTTCTGCAACCTGATTGTGGCGGCCGTCCCAAGGTAGTCGGTCGCCAGCTTCCATTATTTGTCCCATTGTGCTGTCCCGGCATTACACAAGTATGTGTCCCACAACATTACCCTCAACAATGCAGTTACCGGGAAAGTACACCTAACCACGGACACGTGGACAAGTGCTTGGGGCCGGGGATGGTACATCTCGATGATGGCACACTGGGTTAACATAGTGGAAGCTGGGACCCAGTCAGACCTTAGGATGTAACATGTCCTCTCGACGCCAAGGATTGCGGACCCTACGTCAATCAGGGTTGCCCCCACTTTGTACAGCTCCTGCACCTCCTTCTCCTCTTCAGACTCCATCTCCAAAATGAGCACATTAGTCACAAGCTGGAAGAATTGCAGCACTGCCAAAGCCAAGTGGCAACAGACTGTGCTTAAGCTATTTTGCTTAGGTGACAAACCGCACAATGCTGAAGAGTTGTTGATAGCTCTGAAAGAGCAGGCAGATGTGTGGTTGACACCGCTGATTCTCCAGCCAAGCATGGTTGTGTGTGACAATGGCAGGAACCTGGTGGCGGCTCAGAGGCGAGGTAACATTACACACGTACCATGCCTGGCCCATGTGCTTAACCTCGTTGTTCAACGTTTTCTAAAAAGCTACACAGAGCTGCCAATCTCCTGGTGAAAGTACGCAGCCTGTGTGCCCATTTTAGAAAGTCAGCTACAGCTTCAGCCGCCCTTGCCGTGCTTCAGCAGCAATTGCAGATTCCGGTTCACCGACTGGTGTGTGATGTCCCCACATGTTGGATATCTACAATGCATATGTTGGAAAGGATTTGTTAGCAGAAGCGGGCAGTTGTTGAATACCAGCATCAGCAAGGCTGACGTTTTTCAGGTTTGACTCCAGACATAAGATCTCAGGAGTGGACATGGATGTCAGACATATGTAACATCCTCCAAAACTTTGAGGAATCCACCAAAATGGTGAGTGGCGATGACGCCATAATTAGCGTCACTGTCCCGCTCATCTGCATTCTAAAAGCTCTTTACTCACAATGAAAGAGGGTGCATTGCAGGTGGAGCACAAGAACATGGATCAAGGAACCATACAGGGTGATTACACACAGCCCATCCTCATGTCATCCCAGCGTGGATTGGTTAACAATGAGGAAGAGGAGGAGGAAAAACAGGAGCTACTTTCATGCGCTATAGACGGTACTATAAGCACAACTGTCATACCGTCTGTTCAGCATGGATGGCCTGAGGACAGGGAGGAAGAGAAGGAGGAGGACACCTTGGTCAGTCATCCTGTTGGTGAGGACACGGAAGGCTTGCCTGTTACCAGTCTGGCACACATGGCTGACTTTATGTTGCGATGCCTTTCCCGTGACCCTCGTATTGTGAAAATATTGGGTAACAGTCATTATTGGGTAGTGACACTTTTAAGCCCACGCTACGAGGAGAACTTTCAATCTCTTGTTCAAGAGGCAGACATGTGTACTAAAATGGTGCATTACCAGAAGGTCATTGTTGCAGAATTAATAAAAAAATTCCCATCTCAAAACGCTGGCAGCAGAGATAACAGTTCGTTGGCCAACCAAAGAGGACAGGCGAGAGAGACACAACTCCAATCCAGCAGAGACAGAGGAACACTGGCAAAGTTCTGGGACAGGTTTCCCAGACCACCCCATTGCCCTGGCCCTGAGGTGTGGGGTAATCTCATTAGTAATGCAATGTTTTATAAGATGCTGAGGGAGTACCTTGCTGACCGTACCAACATCCTCCGTGATTCCTCAGTGCCATTTAATTATTGGGTATCCAAGCTGGACACGTGGCATGAACTGGCTCTCCACGCCTTGGAGGTCCTGGCCTTCCCTGCCGCTAGCGTTTTGTCAGAGCAGGTTTTTAGTGCCGCTGGTGGAATATTAAACAGATAGGAGGAACATTTTTTTTGGGGGGGTTAATTATTTTGTCTTAGATAAAACTCATTAACCTGGAAAGGATGTTCCTTAACATATTTCCCAGCAAAATCCATTTTGGTTTCGTTTTTGAAGGATTTTTGGTGCGCCTGTAAAAAGTGCGTGACACTCTGACAACATTGTTTAGAGCTGTGATCTAGGAGTCGCAAATGCTTCCAGGGGCAGTTGCCATGATGTTCCCATGTCATTTGAGCAGTGTTTCCATCATTTTCAGACGTTTTTAGACCTTAAAAGGACCCCCGAGGGGGATCGAGGAAAAAATGCTCTGGTCTCCCATAGACTTACATTAGGCTCATTGTTCTGTCTGAGTACCCGAGTATTCCAATTTGCTCGACCCGAGCAATGAGCATCCGAGCATTTTAGTGCTCGCCCATCACTGGAACTGTGCACAGCAAATTAAGATAGGTACTACAAGTCTTAGAATAATAACATGACCCAAGTGTGTTTTCTAGGGAGAATTTATATAGGCCATGAAAATGCAACACATGGATCATGCTGGGCTACTTGCAAAGCTCTACGTGGAGCACCAGAAAGTCAAATGTACATGGCCATGTGCATAACAGTGTGGTATGTAAAGCATCCTTTAAATCATCACGAGTGATGAGCGAGTATGCTCATTTATCGGGTTTTCTTGAGCATGCTCGGGTGTTCTCCGAGTATTTGGAAGTGCTCGGAGATTTAGCCTATGTCACCGCAGCTGCATGATTTGCGACTGCTAGACAGCCTGAATACATGTGGGGATTCCCTAACAAACAGGGAATCCCCACATGTATTCATGCTGTCTAGTAGCCACAAATCATGCAGCTGCAGCGACACAAACTAAATCTCCGAGCACTTCCAAATACTCGGAGACCACCCAAGCATGCTCGGGAAAAATCGAGCAACAAGCATACTCGCTCATCACTGGAGAGTCTCCTTTAAGAAAGTTTGAATTTTCAGGTCATTGTCCTCAGAAATAGTTATCGATTGGCATTATGACATGAAATTCATGTTGAATCCAGACACAAGCTGGAGTTGTGGGTTTAAAATGAAGTCAGTGTTTGGAGTAGAGGACCAAAGTTAAACTGGAGAGGTGAACATTACTGCTTAGACACCAGTGAGAGACCTCTCATACAGCCAAATCAGATATCTTGCTTTGCACTGAGAAGGGATAAACACTCTGAAACACGTGTCTTCAAATAGAGTATCTGGTTTGGCTTTTATTCTGTCATGTGGCAAGGCTCGTTAAAGGGTCGCTATTGACTTTTAGGATTGCTACTTCGAGTAGGTGGCACTAGACTAAAAGTCATCTCCCTCTCTGAAGAGTCAAATTGCATGTTCAGTTTTTGCCATCAGTTTCATCAATTATTTAAATATATTTTCAAATAAACAAATTGCAAAGATTCTCTTATACATGACAATGTTAATCACAGTCAGCACTCAGACTGCACACTCACAGCAATATGTGCCGTTTATGTTTTTCATGGACCCATAAATCTGGATGGGTAATTTCAATCCTTGACACAAATCCAAAAAGAACATGCCTTAGTGATTTTTTGCAGAAACACAACAGCTTCAAAGATTATATGAGTACATGTTCTATCTGTGAGAACCACTGAACATGTACATGAAAAACGATCAACTGAGCAAAGCCTAAGACTACGTTCATGTGGCAGTATTTTGGGCATTAGTTCACGTCAGTATTTGTAAGCCAAAACCAGGAGAGGAACAATCAAAGAAAAAAGTATAATAGAAACAGGTCCACTCCTCACTTTGGCTTAGAAATACTGATGTGAAATCCTAACCAAAATACTGCCATGTGAACTTAGACTTAGAGATCAGGTCTTTGCCATTTCATATAAACCAGTTTGCCATCGCTGAACATCTGTAGTAAAGACAACATGGTGCCCAATTGAGTGAAATGTGATGGAGAAGGCAGAGGTACAAAAATGTATAATTTGCATTGTTGCCTTAGAGTGCTAGGGTCTTGGCTTTTAATCTGACCAAAGGTAACAAATGCATTAAAGGGGGGTGATCCAGTGCCAGGTGCATAATCACAAGTATGTGTTTTGCATACACAAGGTCACGTGCCTATGATGCATATGGCCTCACCCTATGCAAGTGTATTGAGTGAGGCCAGAAATGTCTAGTTGGAATATTGCCGGAAATATAAAAATCACATACTTGTGGTCAAATGACCACCCGCTCCCGGCACCGAAGAATGCTTAAAGCGTGCAGTACACATGCTGTAAGAATTTACAAGTCTCCAGTCACATAAAGTGACTGCAGACTTGTTCCCTAAGGTAAGACAACCCCTTAAGGGTTGTTTTGTCCAGGTTCCCTATGTTACAATAAAATTGTCTATAATTTGTCAGGGATGGTGAAATTTGATTGTGTATCGCTGCAAAATATGCTAAACACATGTGGGAATAAATGGAATGTACTATAGTATTTCAATGACTAAAATAAAATGATCTGAACTCATAATTTTATCACAAGTGATCTTCAGAAAAGAGGCCATGATGCACAGTGAATTTCTTTCCTTTGATGCAAGAAAATTACTTTGTTAGTTTCAGTACCTAGATCCGCTATGCTTGGTTAGCTAATTAAATGTCAGGTAAAGCCTACAGGACATCCTTACACACCCAAGCTTCCTAATACCTCATTGAGAAGAACTCAGAACGCCTATATTTTACTGCCAAAAACTTCCGTAAGGTGAAGAGTTGCACAATTAGTGCTAGGGTTTCTATTCATTCATGTAAATAAAAAAAAGGCAAAAAACAGGATAGAAAAAAGAAATAAAATGAATAACCTTTCAAAGTGACTATTCATCAATTAAAGAAATCTGCTTCTTTGCAGGTTTGTAAAAACAGACTTGTTAGAATGCAGAAGACAAAAATGAAGCGGGTCCACCTCGCAAATCAACGACCACAAAATTAATCTCACCATGTATATTATAAAATACTTCGCTGACATTTGCTATTTCTGTCAGCCCTAATAAAGAGATTTTTACCTATGTTTGCTTATTCAAAGCTTCCAACACTCAACCAATTTTGGAAATTATTTCTGATTTATGGGTCTTGTTTTCAGACAGGTGTCTTTTGCCTTGTCAATTATATCTCAAAGTAAATGCTAAGTGTATGCTGACTGCAAAAATGAATAAGGAAACCTTTTCTTACACAACAGAAGAAATGTAAAGAAGTCACTGGAATTTTACTCCACAATTTTTCACCATACTAATAAACAAATATTGCATAAAAGAATTAACATTAAGTACGGATAGGAAAATTACTACATGTATAGTTCTTTGGATCCTTAATGTGATGTCTTACATTTAAATCCTTGCTATAAAATGTTAATTTTTCCCAAAGGTTATAGCATGAGTTATTCTTCTGCTATAAGTTAGAAAGAACTGTATATATGATCCTTAATATATTGTACAGTGTATTAACCATCAAATACATGGTAAAATTAAAGTGATTGATATAAATAATTTGTAATAGTATCTGAAGCATTTCTTACAATACTTTAAAATTACGAAAAGAAATATAAAATACTTACTTTTTTTGTCCAGACATCTAATATTGATGACCTATGCTTAGGACAAGAATTGAAAGAATCTTCCGGAATTCGATATGGACATATTTGCTCAATTTATATGGAAAATTTGATTTGTATTGAAAAAATGTGATGCAAAAAGAATGGCCATGAAGTGGTTAAAAAATGTTTTAGCCACCTGTCATTGGCCCTCTCAGTTCGTATCTTGCATGTCCTGGCCTAAATTCAACAAACCTATCATCTTCCATCTTGTTTCCAGGTCTTCCATTTACTAGGCCCCATGCCATCACATGGAGTACTGAAAGTTGGTGCATACTGGTCATTTGCTTATGTAAACAGCTTTTTCTTCAACTCTACCCACAAATCTTCAATTGGGTTGAGGTCTGGGGACCGTGGGGGTCATTTCAGCATCTCTACTTCATTGTCATTGAACTATTTCTTCTCGCGTCGTCGCTGCATCTCCGTTCCGGTGCCGCCAGCTCTTCCTGTGCTCAGCGGTCACGTGGTACCACTCATTAAGGTAATGACTATGCATGTGTCTCCACTCCACTAGTCGTGGAGCGCATATTCATTACCTTAATGAGCGGTACCACGTGACCGCTCAGCACAGGAAGAGTTGCAGGCTCCGGGATAACAGAGATGCAGCGACGGCACGAGGAGGGTGAGTAGGATGGGGGAGTTGTGAGCCATGCATACAACGATGGAAGGGGGGTGAGCCATGCGGGACCAGGGGAGCCATGCGGGACTGGGGAAGCCATGCGGGACCGGGGGAGCCATGCGGGACCGGGGAGCCATGCATACAACAGGGGGAGCCACACATAGTAGGACAGCACAGTGGGAGCCACACATAGCAGGACAGGACGGAGGAGCCACATATACCAGGACAGTCATAAGGGGACATTACATAACCGGCTTACACTCGAGTCAATAAGCTTACCCAGTTTTCCTTAGCAAAATTAGGTGCCACGGCTTATACTCGGGTCGACTTATACTCGAGTATATACGGTGTGTGTGTATATATACTGTATATATATATATATATATATATATGAAAAACTGGGTCTGAACTGAAAAAGTAAGTTGATGTGTATGCAAAATGTAAATGCATATCAAACACATGACCATTAAACAGAGAAAGCAAAAAACAAGAAACAAATATCCTAAAATAAAACAAAATAAAAAATATATTGCAAAACATGCATGAAGTTGTAATAATAATAATAAGGGTATTTGGTACACATAATTTTGATCAAAAGAATGTACAAGCCATCCCGCCACGTCAAGGCAACCCTTTGTGGGACAGTCCTACTCTAATATTAAAAACCTTTCCACTTGTCAAGTGACATAAATGTGAACAAGGCAGAGGGACTGAACCCACCAGTTGAAGCATAGGCCAGACAGGATGGATTTTTCAGCTCAAAAGCAGGGCGGTCACACCCTTATATGCACAAGATGCACTAAGAACTAAATGAAAAACTGGGTCTGAACTGAAAAAGTAAGTTGATGTGTATGCAAAATGTAAATGCATATCAAACACATGACCATTAAACAGAGAAAACAAAAAACAAGAAACAAATATCCTAAAATAAAACAAAATAAAAAATATATTTCAAAACATGCATGAAGTTGTAATAATAATAATAAGGGTATTTGGTAAACATAATTTTGATCAAAAGAATGTACAAGCCATCCCGCCACGTCAAGGCAACCCTTTGTGGGACAGTCCTACTCTAATATTAAAAACCTTTCCACTTGTCAAGTGACGTAAATGTGAACAAGGCAGAGGGACTGAACCCACCAGTTGAAGCATAGGCCAGACAGGATGGATTTTTCAGCTCAAAAGCAGGGCGGTCACACCCTTATATGCACAAGATGCACTAAGAACTAAATGAAAAACTGGGTCTGAACTGAAAAAGTAAGTTGATGTGTATGCAAAATGTAAATGCATATCAAACACATGACCATTAAACAGAGAAAACAAAAAACAAGAAACAAATATCCTAAAATAAAACAAAATAAAAAATATATTGCAAAACATGCATGAAGTTGTAATAATAATAATAAGGGTATGTAGCCTTCCGGGGGTTTAGCTCTAGGATCGCTGTCTGGGTAGACAGAATGGCACGGAAACAGTTCATTCAGACAGCAGTTTGGTGAAAACTGGCCGCAACCAGTTTTATTAAAGTCCACAGCACACAGATAAAAACAAAGCATAAACAAAAGACCTGGGCTTGTCTAGCCTCTAATTACACTTAGATAGATGGCCCTCTCTATCCGGGACCCAGACTCTACCAGTCTGTGCCCAAAACAACACATATCACATATGTTACCAGTATGGAGTTTCACAGACACTCCTCCTTGTGTCTGAAGGCACCTTTGAGAGAGATCCACTCCTATTCAGCCGCTATTCACACGGACCCGCACCGAGACCACTCCTGTGTCCGGGGTCCTTCCTGCACCCAGACTGAGATAGCTCACACTCCTCTGGAGACTGCTTCCTTGTGCCAGGACACCTCCCTGTGTCCGGGCTAAAGACAGCTCCCACACTCTTGGAGACACCTTCTGTGCCTGGACCCCTTGTCCAGACTGAATGAGCTCTCAGATTGTGTTTGCAGACACCTACTTCTGGTCTCCTAATTAAGACCTGAGTAGTTTCAGGCTTGTGCTGCAAGTGTGTGCTGAATGTGAGGTGTAGTGACCTTTCTCTACCACTAGGTTTACAAAGCCACACATTTCCCTTATACCTAGGTGAAATGTACACCCCATTCATCACATATTCACTCACTGTCTCACAATTCCCCTCCCTCTTCTCCAGACCGGAGGGCTGGTCAACAATCCAACAGAGACAGTGAACTCTGGACCAGTCATGGCCCTCATCAGCTTCATCCTCACCACTGTCATAGCCAACATCAGTTTTCTCTTCATCTGAAGCATCCGCACTACCCTGTACCCTCCCAGGCCTATACTCTCTGCGGGCCTCGGGTATCCTACACGGTTTCATCTTGACCTTAGGGCCGGGCTCAGATTCAATATAGTGCCTGGCCAAAGTAGTACGACCAGACACATCAGAACACTTCTGCTGACTCTTCCTCAGAAACTCATGTACCTCCTGTCCCTGGTGCACTGACCATGTGTCACCAACTATCACAGAAGGTATAGGGGGTTTTTCACTTTTCTCCAGTTCCCCACTTTCAGGCTCTTCTGGCAAGACATGCCCAGAAGCCTCACCGTCAGTCCTAGACTCTACCTCTTCAGCCACGTTCTGCATCCCATCTGGGCTCCAGTGTGTCTGCAGTGGCAACGGAGTGACACATCGCTTTTCCCATTTGTTGGGACGTGGCTCCGATGTAGCCTCCCTGAAAGTGCGCTTGAGCTCACCAATGCCAGCTACTGATCCGGACCGTAACCCGTCCACGCCGCTGTCTTCGGCAGAAACAGATTCCTGGACAGAGTCAGTCCCCATATCTTCAGTCTTGCTCCTCACAGCTTCACTTGAAACCTCAGCTTCTGATGAGGCATCTGGCTTGGTGACCACCACTTCCATGGCTTTTTCCACCTCTGCAGCATCACCTTCAGAGTCCTTGGCATGATGCAGATCCACACCACACACTGACAACTTCTCATCTTCAACAGCATCCACTTGTGCTGTGTTCAGTTTCAGAGTCCTGCCTTTAAAGCTCAGCTCTCCTCCTTTCATCTTAGTCTTCGCCAGGGAACCGGCCAACTGTAAAACATCTTCAGATGCCATCTTCTGTCTGGCTGTAAGGTCAGCATCAGCTTTCTTCTCAGGACTCTCAACCTCCTCTGCTACCATGCCTTCCTCATTTGCACTGGTTGCTTTATGGTCATCAGATAATTCACTATCTGATCCCTTTTTCTCAGCCACATCTGGCTCACTGTCAGGGCTATACACTTCATTTTCATTCACATCCTGCTCACTGTCAGGGTTATACAATTCATTTTCATTCATATCCTGCTCACTGTCAGGGTTATACAATTCATTTTCATTCACATCCCGCTCACTTTCAGGGCTATACAATTCATTTTCATTCACATCCTGATCTGGAACCTTAGTTAACATGTCATCCACAACATTAACTGCACCATCTGGTCCCTCAAGTATGTGACTATGTGACAACCCCAGCACTATACTTCTATATAGTTCAGGTACTAGGAGCTGACTCACGACCTCTCCCTGGACTTCAGTGTCCCTATACAATAGGCTATTGTCCACGGCAGCATGAGGAAACCTCTCCTCAGAGCCAGGCTCCTGGGAAACCTCATTTAGAACATTTATATTTTCGTGGGCCGTTTTAAGAGAGGGTTCTCGCCACTGCTCACTCTCAAAACCGTCACAGGACACAGGTAAGTAAGGGACACTCGGTTCCCGGGAACCACCATCCTCGTCTCCCAACATCACCTGCAAAGGAATTTCATCACTATCACAGTCATCATTATTATCAACATCATTATCATGACTATGATCAGTATTATCATCACTATCATGATCATCATCATCATTATCATCATCAGCATCATCATGGTCATCATCATTATCATGATCATCATCATCATTATCATGGTCATCATCATTATCACATAAGTTTAACGGCCCACTAGCATTGTGTTCCGCCCCTCGGGACTGCGCACCCTCAATAGGAGCTTCATCACACTGTCCATCAGAAACATTTTTCCCCCAGAGATCCTTAGACCGGGGAAAGTCATTACCCAATATAACGGGTTGCACCAGGGTCTTCACTACCCCCACTTCACATGAAACCTCCCCGAGTTTGGGGACCAAGTCCACGGCAGTCTCTGGGTAGACTTTGGTGTCTCCATGGATGCACACCATACTCAGGTGCTTATCAGGGATGAAGTCCCTATCAATCAGGCTGTCACATACGGAAGTCACTGGACTCTCTGAGTCCAAGAGGGCCTGTGCTGGGCAGTCATTTACAACCACCGGGGACCCCTGTGGTCCAGTCTCTTCGGCTGAGGTGGACACACACACAGGCTCTGCGCAGGGAGAGAGGGATCTGCCAACATCACAACACATAGGCTCCCTCTCTATTGGACAGTTGGCTGCAATTTCACGCCAGCTCCAACACTGTCCATCACACTCTCCCACCCACATGTCCCCTCGGGCCTGAATCCGCTTATCAGCATACCCCATGTCCCCAACAGCTGGAACGCTCTTACCGGGAGAGTTCAGCGTCCGGAACTCTGAAGTGACGTCCGCTCAGACGGCTGGTCACGGAGGCAGTCTTTGGGGCCAAAGTACCTTTCTCTCTGTACCTCAGGAGGAAGTGCTCGGGTGTAGCGGTCCACTGTCACCTTTTTGACCCTTTGGGCAGTGTTGCTGACGGCAGACTCCCAACTGTATCTCCAGTCATGGACTCTCCTGGCACGGGCTGCAACCGTAACACCCAGCCGGGTAAGAATCGCCGCTTTCAACTTGGCATAGTCTTCGCTGTCCTGCTTGCTCAGGTCAGCCCAGACTTTTTGGGGTTCCCCAATCAGATAGGGTACGACCGCCATGGCCCATTCAGATAGTGGCAGATTCTCCTTCTCTGCCAGTCTCTCAAACCTAGTAAGATATACCTCCACATCATCACGAGGTGTCATTTTTCTCAAGGACCGTCTTACCGCCTTCTTTATAGCGGACAACACCGGTGCCTTCACAACATTACTTCGGGACGCGGCACCGAAATCCTTTTTTGGTGCTGTCATCTGCTCAACAAATAACCGGTTATTCTCCTGCTGCTGCAGGAATTGCTGCTGGCCTGCTGCATGCGCTGCTGGTGCTGCAGGCGCTGCTGCTCCTTGCTCTGCTGCATGCTTCGCTGGGCCTGCACCAGGTACTCAATGAGCTCCTCCATACTGCCGGACTCATCTGTCTCAATCACAGCAGTCTTATGTTGCACATTAACTTGCGCCATTTGTTCAAACAGCGCCTTCATGCTGTCGTCCATGCTGTCAGACTTCTCTGTCTTCACAACTGTAGTCTTCACTCAAGACATACACACTACACAGCTTTTTTTCCACAGAAAAATTCAGCCTTGCTGTGCAAATACTTTTTTTTTTTCCCTTTGCAAAGTCTATTAGGGCTACTGTCTCTTTAAGACTGCTCCACAAACTTTTCTTTTGCTGCTGCACATTCCACAGTCATTTTCACAACAAGTTCAGCTTTGCTGTGCATACATTTTCTCTCTGCAGACCCTATCAGGGCCACTGTCTCTCCAAGACTGCTCCAAACAGACGTT
>JARQOD010000004.1:459217102-459250528 GCA_033576555.1 Oophaga sylvatica | reverse complement strand
GCCCGACTTTTGGGGGGGTTTTCCCAAAAAAATTTTTGCGACATTAAGCCCAAAGGGTTTTGTCCTCCAGAGAAAACCCAACCCAACCTAAGGTTGCCCCCCCCGGGGACTTTTCACGGGGGGGGAAAATTTTTTTTTACTTTGGGGGGCAAAAAAATTTGAAATTTCGGCTGCGGCCTCGGTCATCTGGGGGGAAAGGGAGAGGGGGGGGAAATTTGGGTTTTCCTCTTAAAAGGGGCCCTCAACCTGGGGTTCTCTATTCCCCGGCTCCCCAGATCTCCAGTCAGTGGATTTTTTTTTTTACCCCTGGGGGGGGTATATGAGATCCGGATGGTTTTCCCCCTGGGGAAACAAAGTTACAAAAATACAAAAAGGGAAATGTCCAGCGGAGGAATATTCTTCTGGTTGTAGGGGGAACAGATACTCATGGAATGACCCACTTTACCCCCCGTTTGAAAGGGGGTTTGTCTAAAAAATTAAAAGTTTTTTGGGGCTCAAAATGTTTTCCCCTCCATCATGGAGGTGCATGGCCCTCGCTATTCGCATTGATAACGACTTCGGGGAAGACCGAGGTAACTCCCCCCCCATGAGACTCCCCTCTACTAAATCCTTTACTGAGGTTCCCTGGTTGTTCGAAAAACCCCTGCAGTTGGGGGGACTCATTTTGTAGGAGGGAACGGCGGGGGCCCCCAAGATAGAAGGGGGTTTTTTTTTGCGGGGGGGGGGGGACATTTTGTTGGGGGGGGTTTTCCATCCCGGGGGTCTTGAAACCCCAAAGGGGTTAACCTGGGATCTGTTTTCGTCCCCCCAAAAAACCCCCCAGTTTTAACGTGCCCCGCGGGGGTGGTGATTGGGGACTAGAACTAAGGGGGGTTTTGGGTTTTTCCCTTTTAGTGGGGGGGGGGCTAATCTTTTTTGGGCGCTCGGTTTTTTCCCGGGGGATGGGATGCAAATGGGTTTGGCCAAACCCGGGGCCCCCACTCTCTATTGATTCTAACCTCTTTTGGGGGAAAGGGAGCTTGTTCAAGCTGTTAAAAAAATAATATTCAGGAGGGGCAATACTAAAGAGCAATTTCTTTTATGGTTTTGGGGGAAACCCCCCCCCCTTTGTGTTGGGATTTTTGGTTGGGGGAAAAAAACCCGTTTTGATTGGCAATCCCGAAAGATTTTTTCCCGGGGGTGAATTTTTTTAAAAATAACTGCAGAGCACGGGAAACGGTCGGTTGTACCCCCGGGGGTTTTCCCCCTTTTTTTTGGGGGACTTTTTGGGGGGATGTTCTCAGAAGGGGGGGGTAAAAATTTTTTCCCCCCATCGCGCAAAATGATGGTCAAAAAAGTTTTTCTGATGCCTTATCTTTACTTTCCCAGGGGGGGGGGGAGGGGGGGTCGGTTTTCCCATTCCCAGGAGGGGGGTTTTTGTGTCAGCGTTTGCTCTCTTGAGGGGGGGTTTTGGGGGGGGTCAGGGGGACCCCCCTGTGGGCTTCCGGGGACTGGGAAATTCCAGATCGAAAAACTAAAAGGGTTTCGGAGAAAACCCTTACAAAGGATGGCTGATAGGGGGAGATTTTGGCGAGTCTGAAGGTGAATGATCGGTTTTTGGGGTTTTTCCCCGGAAAATTTAAAAATTAAAGTTCCCCCTTGGGGGTTTTGGGCCCCCAATTTTATTTGGGCCCACGGATCGCCCCTAATTAATCCTTGGCTTTTTTTCGGGGGCCCCCCCAAGTTTTAAAATTCATAATGTGTTTTCAAATCTTTTCAAAAAAAATGTGGCCCCCGTCATACGTCCCCTCTAAAATCCTTCAGTGGTGGTAAAAAAATAACGGGGAAAGGACCTTTCCAAAAACTCCCCCGGGGCAGACCGGCATGAGGGGCCGGAGGGGCCCCCCGTAAAGGGGGGGGGACTGTCGGGGGACGCCACGAAGATGTCGCGTTGCACCCTTTTTTTTCTCACAGCTGAGTTCCTTTTTTTTTGGGTTTTTTTGGGGATTTTGGGGGTTAAATTTTTTCCCCGCTCTTTCAAAAGGTGGTGCACCTCCCCGGGGGGTTTTGTTGTTTTAATTATTTTTTCCCTTTTTTTCTGCCAGTCTGGGTGTTAGAAAGCCGGGGGGAAAACTTTTATGTCTTCAAAAGGGGGTGGTTTTTTGAGATTTTTTAAAAAAAGCTAAGGTTCATTAGTTTTTTTTTATCTTATACTTATATTTTTTATTTGGCCCTTTGGTTTTCCTATGTGTGTGAGGTTGTATGAAAAATTTTTTTTACTTTATTCCTTCTCTTTCTTGTTGTCTTTTTTCTTCCCGGGCCCTTTTTTTTTCCCCCTTTTGTGGTTTCAGGCCCTTCTTAGGAAAAATAATTTTGGGGGGGTTTAAATAAAAGGGGGGTTTTTCGCGGGGGGCCCTGGACCTCTGTCCCTTTAACATCCCCCCGGTTGGGGGTTAGTTGGGACCCCATTCAGGGTCTTTTTAACCCCCCCCCCCTTGGGGGGAAAAGCGTATAACTTTTTCCCCGTTTTGCCCCGGGGGACATTCTATCGGGTAATCCTTTTTATAAATATTTGCCTGTTTTTTTTTTTCCCCTTTTTGTTTAAATTTTCCCAAACATCTTATATATACTGCTATACAGCGTGACATAGGTACCGGATGAGATCTTCGCCCCCCCTGGGGCCCATATGCGGGGGTTTTTTGGGCCCCCCGGTTCTTCCAAATTGCAGGACAATCCCGACCCATTGCTGGAATGGGGCCCAGCGTTTCTGCAAAAAAAAGGGGAATGAAGTATGGCCCGGGCCCCCCTTTTTATTCCCCAGCCCCAAAACCCCTTTAAACCATGGGTAAATGTCCCCCCTTTCCCCCCAAAGGGCACGTTGCACCCCGACTGCCCGGGGAGGGGGGTGCTTTGCCCAAGGTTGGGAAAGATCCTTGGAGTTTTTGCCCCCCTCAAGAGCTGCACGGGGATTTTGGGGGGGTCAAAACAGGCACGGGGGGGTCTTTAGGACGGGGGGCACCCCACAAAAATGAGCTCATTTTGCCCTTTTTTTTAAGGACTTTTCATTCCCCCCAAAATTTTTTGTGAGACTCCAAATCCAGGACTCCTTGGTAAAAAATTTTTTTTTTCCAGATTTTTTGTGGTTTTTTTGTCAGCACTTTAACTTTTACAGAACAAAGTTTTTCAAATAAAAATTTTTTTTCATTAGATCTGGTATGTTATTGGGTTTTTCCCCTTTTTTTTTTTGAGCATGTACATTGTGTGCCATTCCTTGGGCCTTGTTCAAAGTTTTTTTTTGCACGCTTCTTTTAGACAAGTAAAAGCCGCCTTAAGCTGCTTACAAAAAGCGGATTTGTTTTGTTTTCACTGAAATTTTTTTGCGGGGGTTTTTTGCTGTTTTTTTGGGGTGCATTTTTTAATACTTTTTGAAAAGTTTTTTTTCTTCTTGTGCTAAAAAGGGTTTAGTGAAAAAAAAAAAATCTGAATCCTTTCTCGGTTTTTGGGCCCCCAAAAAAAGCAGAAAATTTTGATATCTTTTTTTTTTGCATTTTTTTTCAGCATTTTTGCACCACCCATTGTTTAAAAGGGGGAAAAAAAAAAACCCAAAAAAAAAAATGAAAAAAAGAAGTAAAGGGCTTTTTTTGCAAAAACCAAAGTATTTGACAAAACAAATGGGAAAAAAAAAAAGGTGTGTACAGAGATTTCTGAAATCTTATTTCTTGTGGTGTGTGAAAGTTTTTAAAAATTTGTTTTAAAAACGCTGAAAAAACGCAAAGTGTAACATCCCCCTTTCTTTTTTTTTTTTCCCCCTTTGGGGAGTGCCCCCCAAAAACCTCAGAAAAAAATTTTTGAAAATAATGAAAAAGGGGTATCCAAAATAATTGAAGATTTTTAGTGGATTTGGAGTCAATTTGTTCCCAAACCCCACTAAAAAACTGTGAACCTAGCCTTAGGAAGCCCCCATTTTCTGCAAAGCGCTTTGGGTGTTGGTGTTTGGCCTGTTTGTAAAAAAAAAATAAAATAAAAAAAGGGGCCTATTCTACAGTAAAAGTTTGTCAGCACTACACTTCTTGAAACATAAATGCTTCATGCCTTTGTGCCCCTTACGGGAAAAGTGAAAAAATTTCCCCCCTGTAACATAAAAGGCATTAAAAAGGTCATTTCAGCACAAAAAGGGGTGACTTAAAATTTATTTAGATCCCTAACCCCCAAAAATTTCTTTTCCCCCAGGAATCATAACTGTGTTTCCTATATAAAGGTCAACACCAAATTAAAAAAAAAAAAAAAATTTTTTCCCCCAAAAAAAAAAGAGGCCAAAATTTTTAAAAAAAATTGGGTTTTTTTTTTTTAAATTTTTGGTTCAATTGAAAAGTAACCCCCCCTTTTTTGGGTTTTTCTAAAAGGCCCCCCCCCCCCAAACCCTTTTTTTAAAAATTTTTTGACAAAAATTTCCACTTACCCCTTCTTTTTAGTTTTTTTCCCAGGGTTTTGAAATCAAAAAGAGTGGGCCGGGAAAAATTTAATTTTAAAAAAACCTCCCCCAAAAATTTTTTTTAATTCCCAAAAGATTTAAAAAATCCAAAAAAAATGTTTTTTAAGGTTTTCCAAAAAATTTTTATTTTTTTTCCTGTTTTTAAAAGGGGTTTTTTTAAAAATTTTTTTAAATTTTTTAAATTGACCCCCATTTTAAAAAAATTTTTAAAACCAAAACCCCCAAATTTTTCCAACTTTTAAATGTATAGGGGTTTTTGGGGGGTTTTAAAAAGCGGACCCTTTTTTTGGGGGCCCTGGCCCTTTTTCCCCCAAAATTTTTTTTATTTTTTAAATTTTTGGGTTTTAAAAAATTTTCCCCTTTTTTCCAAAAAGAATTTTTTCCCTTTTTTTAATTTTTCCCCCCCCAAAAAGGGGAAAAAAGGCCCGTAGTTTTTTTTAATTTTTCTTTACCCCCACCCCCCTTTTGGGGAACTTTTCCATTACAAGGACAAGACCTTCTTAAACTAGATATTCGACCCCGATAAAATAATAAAACCTATACTCACCTCCCATGTCAGCTTCAATCCAGCGTTGTCAGCACTCGTGATCCCAGGGCTGTGATGTGGTGTTGTGAAACGTGATGCAGGTACTTAGTCAGCGCTGGCGTCACTGTCTCCATGCAATTCATTTTTCATATTTTTCATATTTTGTGTTTGCAAGCTATAGCGCTACAGTGTGCTACCTTTTTCTCTTGTATGTATACGAGTTGGTGACTCTAGGTTTAGCACCTGTTCACACTTAATCTATGTTTGAATGTGCCAGTCAGTTTTTTGATATGTATTCATTTACCTTCTACCTGAGCACTCCACCTGGTGGTCACAGGCTTTTTAATTACAACAGGTTCATCACCCCTCCACAGAGATGTAGATTTTAGTCTGAAGAGAGGATTCATACGTTCCCATGCAGACAGACTTTTCTAAGCGAGGATAGGCATTAGTTAGGACCTGATATACGAGAAGAGCCTTGACGTGGCTATCAGGCTCACATAATTTGGCCATCTTATGCGCTAAGACTTCTCAATTTTTCATATTTCTAAGGTAATGATGCAATTCATTTTTCATATTTTTCATATTTCGTGTTTGCAAGCTATAGCGCTACAGTGTGCTACCTTTTTCTCTTGTATGTATACGAGTTGGTGACTCTAGGTTCAGCACCTGTTCACACTGAATCTATGTTTGGATGTGCCGGTCAGTTTTTTGATATGTATTCATTTACCTTCTACCTGAGCACTCCACCTGGTGGTCACAGGCTTTTTAATTACAACAGGTTCATCACCCCTCCACAGAGATGTAGATTTTAGTCTGAAGAGAGGATTCATACGTTCCCATGCAGACAGACTTTTCTAAGCGAGGATAGGCATTAGTTAGGACCTGATATACGAGAAGAGCCTTGACGTGGCTATCAGGCTCACATAATTTGGCCATCTTATGCGCTAAGACTTCTCAATTTTTAATATTTCTAAGGTAATGATGCAATTCATTTTTCATATTTTTCATATTTCGTGTTTTGCAAGCTATAGCGCTACACTGTGCTACCTTTTTCTCTTGTATGTCTCCACCTTCGGACATACTAAAAATGAAGAGGAAGTCCGGGCTGCAGCTGTTCCCTGGCTTCCTCTTAATGTTTCGTTTGTTGGAGACAGTGACACCAGATCTGATTATCAGGTGTCACAACACTGCATCACAGCCCCGCGAAGAGCAACTGCTGACACCATGGGAACGGCGCTTGAACGGGTAGTGAGTATAGGCTTTATTTTTTAATCAGGGCGAACATTTAATTTAAGAAGCGGTTGTCCTAATAGTGGACAACCCCTCTAAAGTCATGTTTATGTGCTAGACTATACAGGGAACTTCTCATGCTGAAAATGGTATCCGATCTACAGGCAGGATGATATAGAGGAGCAAGAGGAGCTGATCAGATTGATATACTTTTTTGTGGAAAAGTTGCAGTATGAAATCTCCAATGTTTGTATATATATGAGTCCAGTGGGTGGTCCTATTCAGTTATTAACAGTTTTCCCTGTATGACTGTTCATGCAGACATAGCTGTCAATCACTAATAGGACCACCCACTGGACTCTTATACTTACAAACATCGGGGAACTAAATGAATAAAATACAAGGTATACTGAATCTTTTCCATAAAAATGTATATCAATGTGATCAGTTTGTCCCTCTCTATGCCATGCTGCCTATTGATCAGACTACATGTTCAATTAGCTCAATTTTTGAAAAAAAGAACTTGAAAGCTGGATTAAAATGCAGTGATCAACACCAGCCTCCCCTTTGTTTGTTTTTCTCACTTTTTAATGAATAATAATAATACTTTACTTGGAGGCAACTTTTCAGAGGAGTTATATTATTCCAACAACTGAAAACAGACTGTCTGTAGAGGAATTTCTGGCTTGGTCGTTTCGTAAGACTCATTCAAGAGTCGGACACTTACAGAGTAGTTCCTAGAGATACTAGAGCAATTCGAATTCATACAAAGCTAAATTCTGATACATTTTTAGAGATTAACTGAATTAGGCAAATTTGAATTATTAATGATTCGCTTCTCATGAAAGGCTTAAATTCTTCCCAAGCAGGCAATTTTCCATTTTTTAAATTTTAATTTTTCTGTCCAACTAGCCATTTTAATCTGAGATGTATTAGAAAGCGGAAAAAAATTCAAGTGTGTCGAAATTGCGAAAAAGTGCAGTTCCACAATTTTTGTTGCTTATTTATTTACAATGTTTACTATACATTCATTATATGGTAAATATGGCCCGGCAATATGATTCTGCAGGTCAGTACGATTACGGAGATACCAAGCATGTATGGTTTTGTTTTATTTTACTGAAGTGGAAAGAAAAGTTGAAATTTGTAAAAAAAAAAATTTTGACAGTGTCACCATTAGTGTTGAGCGATACTGCTCGATATCTAAAAATATCATATCGGAATGGTATCGTCGATATACTAAATATCGTCGATATCCGATTCCGATACCGGAAGTCCCATGTAAGTCTATGGGAACAAAATATCGCAACAAAAAAAACCCTTTCTTTCGTTGTAAACACAAAATATACACACATAGAATACATATATATATATAATATATATATATATAAATAATATTTATAGTTTATAACTTCTACATTTTTAATATAATTCTACATTTAAATTTGACGTTCAAGCGGTAAAGCCGTGACATACCCCATAGAAGTCAACGGGCTCGGTGCCGAGTACCCCCAAAACCTCTGGCTCTGTGCGACTCAACTTGGGCGTCACGAACAGGATTCTGTAGCTCGCTATAAGCGAGTCCTGTGTGCCTGAATTGAACTGGTTTTGTGCTTGAGAATTGCTAAAATCATCAGAGAATGTATTTGCCACTTTTTCCGCCATATCTGCGTCACGACGAGGCACTGGTGAAGAAGAAGGGCGTGCTCTTCGTGGGTGTACACTCACTCAGTGGCGCGAAAACGATGGCCGACCACTCTAAATGTTACTGCAATGTAAGATCGTGCCCCACAGCTCTTCAGTTCCGCCTCCTCATCCTCCTCAGTGTGCGGAAACTAACACGAAGGTCCCGCCTCACTACAAAAGAGGGGCCCTCTCCAGATGCTAATGACACATGTGACTTGGCAGAGATGGCTAATGGACACGAGCAGAAGTGTGAAGGGATGGAGCAGTCAGAGCTCTCCCCCCACGGAAGCGACCCGATCGCCACAGAACCACCGTTGGGCACCCGGCCTGGAAACCCTCCTACGCTGCAAGAAGCGGAGGATACCCTAAGAGGCCGGCCCGGCACCGGGAGGAGGTCGCCAGGATGGAAGCCAGCTGGCGTGCCCTAAAACTAAACTTGGAGCGGCGCCAATCCCTCTTACCTGAAGTGTCTGTACCGGAAGTTGAGGCACCCGTTCTAGTAGAGGAGTCCATGCGGGCATCCCAGCCCTTGCAATGTGATCCGGTTGACGTTGTCGTAGTGGAGGCACCCGTTCCTGCAAAAAATGCTGCACCGCAGCACCCCAGATCCCGCTGTCTGCCTCCGTCGCTGAGACAGAAGAAGCGACACCCGTCCTCATGGAGGAGGCCGCGCAGGCACCAGAGGTCTACCTGTCTGTACCGGAGCCCCGACTGTCATCTGTTCCAGAGCCGGCTGCTTCCTCCGCAGGTGAGCGCCGCCAGGACTGTCGGGCGCCAGGAGAGCTGCCGCAAACCGGACATCGTAAGCTGCAGTTTGATGGTGGAGACATGGAGATGCTGGTGGAGGAGAATTACAACCGGCGTCAGGAGGAAGAGTGGAGACGTCGGGAGCGGGAAGCAGAGCGACAAAGGGAGCAGCGAGAATCCCAAAAGCTTCGGCAACGTCACCTGGAGAAGGACCGGGCAGATAAGGACCGGATGAGAAAAGATAAAGGAACCCTGTGGGAGCCGCGGCGTAAGGGTGCAGTACGGAACTTTAAGTTAAAAGGTGGTTGGGGCTTCATCCAGGAGCCTGGACTTTATTTAGAAGTGTTTGTGACCCGGCGGGACGTGGAGACTCACCTCCCAGAAGGACACCCGGGGAGGGACCTGTTGCCAGGAGACTTGGTGACTTACACCCGACACTGGGGTTACAATGGTTGGTACGCCCTAAATGTTACCAGGTGCGACCCCTACTCCCCAGAGTGTCAGGAACCTGTGAGACCCTCGGAGCCTTCAGCCTCCCACATCCAGGCCTCTGCACAAGTGCCTACCCCACGCCGTAAATCTCCCCAGCCTCCCTCAGTGGTCTCCTCAGCAGCCCCAGCTATGGACATGATAATGATAGCTGGCCCGTACCCGGCGCCTGTTAGGCCCCCTGGGGTTCGCTCAGTCCGGGACATAGGGCTCCAGACCCGGAGGGAGATGAAAGAGGTGGCCACACAGACACAGATAGCGGGTCACGACTTGACTGTACAGGCCACACGACGTCATCAGGTCCTGGTGGTCCTTGGTGTCTCGGATGTTTGGCAAGCATCAGAAGAGTACCAGGTGGTACCTGGAACACCCCTGCCAAAGAATTATAAATAACCCGGACAGGGTCCCTGTATGTAAATAGTTAAATTGTTGATGTACCCGGACGGGTGAATGTTCATAAAAAGTTTTTTAATTTAATAAAAAACACAACACAGTTTTCATTACTTTTATTACAGTCTCATCCTGCGACGCCATCGATCTCCTGTAAAAAAATGAAAAAAAAAACCAGCAGTATACCACCTGTCCGACGCAGTCCATAGTAACGAGTGTCCCACGACGATCCAGCTCTGCTACATCAGAATGACAGGCAGAGCCTGTCATCCCGGCGCAGCACAGCTGATTACCTGCTTCCCGGCGGTAACGTCATCGGACTGGTTTACGGCCGGGATTACCCTGCAGTCACTGCAGTTATCGCGAAAAACTGCATGTGACCGCCAGGGAGAAGATAATGGCGGCCATCAAGCAGTCCAGGACGTGACCGCCGGAGATCTTCTGCCAGGTAAGTGCCGCTGACTCCTGACAGACCCGACCGACGGACACTCACAGTGACAGTGACAAATCCGATTCCGGTATCCGATATGACGAAAATATCGGTACTCGGAATCGAAAGCCCGATACAGCTAATATCGGCCGATACCCGATATTTGCAGTATCGTATCGCTCAACACTAGTCACCATATTACAAGACCAATAATATTTTACATTTTAAGTCGATGGAGCTGTTTGATGGCTTATTTCTTGCTCCTTTAGCTGACTTTTTTTTATACCATTTTGGTGTAAAGAAAATTTTTTGATCGCCTCTTATTGCACTTTTTTCCATGTTGCAATGTCTAAAAAAACGTGATTTTGTTGTAAAGAATTTTTTCTCAGATCAAACTTTCACAGATGAAGTGACATCAAATATTTTATTTTTTTTCTTGATTTTTAACCTCTTAGCCCCCCAAGAGTGGTTTGCACATTAATGACCAGGCCAATTTTTACAATTCTGACCACTGTCCCTTTATGAGTTAATAACTCTTGAATGATTCCAAGGATCCTGGTGATTCTGACATAGTTTTCTCATGACATATTGTACTTCACGGTAAAGGTAAAAATTTCTTTCATATGACTTGCATTTATTTGTGAAAAAAATGGAAATTTGGTGAAAATTTAGCAATTTTCCAACTTTGAATTTTCATGCCCTTTAATCACAAAGATATGTCACACAAAATACTAAGTAAGTAACATTTCCCACATGTCTACTTTATATCAGCACAATTTTTGAACCAAAATTTTTTGTTAGGAAGTAATAAGGGTTAAAATTTGACCAAATATTTTATTTTTTTTCTTGATTTTTAACCCCTTAACCCCCAAGGGTGGTTTGCACGTTAATGACCAGGCCAATTTTTACAATTCTGACCACTGTACCTTTATGAGGTAATAACTCTGAAACGCTTCCAAGGATCCTGGTGATTCTGACATTGTTTTCTCGTGACATATTGTACTTCATGGTAATGGTAAAATTTCTTTGATATGACTGATCAAGGAATCACCTGCTACATTACAAAGCTAAAGAAGAAAATAACCGGGTGCCTCTAGTGGTCACCTACAATCCAAATCTGGAGATGCTAAGGGGAGCTGCACGGAAACTACAACCTTTACTACAAAAAGATGCCCGATTACAATCCATGTTTCCAGACCCCCCACTACTGTGTTTTAGGCAGCCCCCAAATCTAAGAAGCATCATTGTCAGAAGCTCCCTGTCCTCCCCAACAGCTGCAGGAACCTTTCCTTGCAACCAGAAGAAATGCAAAACCTGCCCATTTATAATGACCACAGACAAGATAAAGATCCCCAACTCACATCAGGACTACAAGATGCCAGGTAATTTCAGCTGCATCACATCTAATGTGGTGTACCTAATTATATGTACTAAATGTCCAACTGGGGGTCTATATGTGGGAGAGACAGGGCAAAAACTGAGAACAAGGATGAATTCTCATCGCCACACAATAAGAGAAAAAAGAATGGATTTACCTGTGGAAAAACACTTTTGTATGCCCGGTCATAGCATGATGGACATGGAATTACTTGTATTAAAATCTAACTTTAAATCTGAGAGAGATAGAAAGGTTTGGAAATATAAGCTCATGATGACCTTTGACACTCTGAGTGCTGGAATGAATATATCACACGGATTCATGTCTTTCTACATCAATTAAGGAATCTGCTGCTCTGACCTTCTAGGGGCATCAAAACACAATAGCAGACTCCAATCAGAGGGCAATAAAACTTTCACACTCCTTATCTATGAACTGTTCCAATATTTATGTTCATCCCTCTGCCATAATGACAGTTCTGCTTCACGTCACTTGTCTTATCTTATTGCATTTTTTCTGTGCTGTGCGGTGTATAAATATATGATTCTTCAGATGTTGTATTAGTCTTCGCCTGATGAAGAGACCTGAGTAGTCTCGAAAGCTTGCAATTTGTTACCATCTTTTCAGTTAGCCATTAAAAGGTATCAACCACTGAGGACTCTCAAGTCTAAATATTTTGATATGACTTGCATTTATTTGTGAAAAAAACAGAAATTTGGTGAAAATTTTGAAAATTTTGCAATTTTCCATATTTGAATTTTCATGCCCTTAAATCACAGAGATATGTCACTCAAAATATTTAATAAGTAACATTCCCCACATTTCTACTTTATATCAACACAATTTTGGAACCAAAATTTTTTTGTTAGGAAGTTATAAGGGTTAAAATTTGACCAGCAATTTTTCATTTTTACAACAACATTTATTTTTAGGGACCACATCACATTTGAAGTCACTTTGAAATATTAAAAAGTGACACCATTCTAATATCTGCACCCCTCAAGGTGCTCAAAACCACATTCAAGAGGCTTATTAACCCTTCAGGTGCTTTACAGGAATTTTTGGAATGTTTAAAAAAAGTTTAACTTTTTTTCACAAAAAATGTACTTCAGATCCATTTTTTTTTATTTTGCCAAAGGTAACAGGAGAAATTGGACCCCAAAAGATGTTGAACAATTTGTCCTGAGTACGTTGATACCCAACATGTGGGGGTGAACCACTGTTTGTGTGCATGGCAGAGCTCTGAAGGGAAGGAGCACCATTTGACTTATCAATGCAAAATTGGCTGGGATTGAGATCGGACGCCATTTCGCATTTGGAGAGCCCCTGATGTGCCTAAACAGTACAGTGGAAAGCCCCCAATTCTAACTCCAACCCTAAACCCAAAACACCCCTAACCCTAATCCCAGCCCAAAACATAAACCTAACTACAAACCTAACCCTAATGCACTCCTAACCCTAATCCCAAACCTAATCCTAATCCCAACCCTAATACCAAACCCTAACCTAATCCAAACCCTAACCCCAACACTAGCCACAAGCTTAACTCTAACTTTAACCCCAACCCTAACCCTAATGTGAAAATGGAAATAAATACATTTTTTTATTTTATTATTTTTCCCTAACTAAGGGGGTGATAAAAGGTGGTTTGATTTACTATTTATAGCAGGTTTTAATGTTTGGCAGCTGTCACATGCTAAAAGACGCTTTGTATTGCAAAAAATTGTTTTTGCATCACCACATTTTGAGAGCTATAATTTTTCCATATTTTGGCCCACAGAGTCATGTGAGGTCTTGTTTTTTGCTGGACAAGTTTTTATTGGTACCATATTTGGGCACATGACATTTTTTTATCGCTATTTATTACGATTTTTGGGAGGCAGAATGAACAAAAAAACAGCAATTCATGAATTTCTTTTTGGAGGGCGTTTATACCATTCTGCGTGTAGTAAAATTGATAAAGCGGTTTTATTCTTCGGGTTAGTATGATTACAGCTATACCTCATTTATTTTTTTATGCTTTGGGGCTTTTATACAATTAAAGCTATTTTATATAAAAAATAATTATTTTTGCATTGCTTTATTCTGAAAGTTATAACTTTTTTATTTTTCCTCTGATGGAGCTTTATGGTGGCTCATTTTTTGCATGACAAGAGACTGTTTCATCTGTACCATGTTTATTTATACCCGTCTTTTTGATCGGGTGTTATTCCACTTTTTGTTTGGTGGTATGACGATAAAGCATTCATTTTTTGCCTTGTTTTTTTTATGGGGTTCACTGAAGAGGTTAACTAGTGGGACAGTTTTTTATTTTGGGTCGTTATGGATGCGGTGATACTAAATATGTGTACTTTTATTCTTTAGATTTTTTTAATTCAAATATTTATTTATTGATATAATAAATATTGTTTATTTTTTATTTTTTTTAAATATTTTTACAATTATTTAAATTTTTTTTTATTTTTTTCTTACTTTTAAACTGTGTCCCACTATGGGACACTCATTTTATGCAGACTGATGGCTTATATGGCATGCAGATCTGCATGCCATATAAGCTGTAGTGCTGCACTCTGTGCACACTGACCTCAGAGACCTCCTGACATGCATTGAGCATGACAGGATTTCTCTGGGCTCTGGTGACCCGGATATCATCATGACGACATTGGGTTACCATGGGAGTGATAGGGACCTCGAGTAATGCCGCGAGGTGTCCGATCCAAAGGCAGCCCCTCTGCCTGCTTCGAACGCTGCGATCATGTAATGATCGCAGTGTTCCGGGGGTTAAAGTGCTGGGAGCGGTCCATGACAGCTCCTGGCACTTGGTGCCGGGTGTCAGCTGTGAGAATCAGCTGACACTGGTGGCGATCAGCCGCGCTCCCCCGTGAACGCGACTGATCACCCATGACATACTATCCTGTCCATGGGCATTAAGGCCCAGGGCACATAGACGGGACAGTACGTCCAATATCAGAAAGGGGTTAATGTGGAAAAGAAATTGACAGGTTAACAACTCAATGTGTGCCTGTTAGAGGCAGATGATGGCTCACATCACCTGCAAGGAAATATGTGGGCTTGTCAAAGCATATGAAGTAACTGTACGTCATATGTAAGTGAGGGGTTAAAATTACCACTGCTATTTAGGATGCCCTATCAAGCCTATATAAAAGTAGAAATAGGAAATGCAGCAGCCTATGGATATATAGTAAAAATGTTATAGCTTACTGTTTAATCATAAGAAAAGGAAGTAAAAGCTATAAACACTTAAAAGGAACCTGTCAGCTGTTTTGGCCGTTATAAGATGCAACCTCTGCCTTTCAGGGCTTATCTACAGCATTCTATAATGCTATGGATAAGCCCCCGATCCGACCTGCAAGAAAGGAAAAATAAGTTTTGTTATACTCACCCGGGGGGGGGGGGGGCGGTCCGCTGCCGTTCGGTTTGATGGGTTCGCAGGACCGAGTCTGGCGCCTCCCATTTTCTTGCGATACCGCCTTCCTGTTTGCTTCATGGCTCCCCAGCATCGTGATCCTGCACAGGCGTACTTCTATGCCCTGTTGAGGGCAGAGGAAAGTACTGCAGTGCGCAGGTGCTGGGAAGGGTCAGAGAGACCCAGCGCTTGCGCACTGCAGGAATTTGCTCTGCCCTCAACAGGGCAGAGAAGTACGCCTGCACAGGAGCACCGTGCCAGGTAGCCATCAAGCAAGCAGGAGGGTGGAATCGCAAGAAGATGGGAGGCGCCGGGCCTGGACCTGCGACACCCATGGGAACAGACCGCACTAGACCGCACCCTGGGTGAGTATATTAAAATTTATTTTTCTTATCTTGCAGGTCAAATCGGGGGCTTATCTACAGCATTATAGAATGGTGTAGATAAGCCCTGAAAGGCGGTGGCCGCATTTTATAGCGACCAAAAGTGATGACAGGTTCCCTTTAAGAAACTGCACAGATGTGTGATAGCACAGCAGTGTAGAATATTAGACTGTGCAGGAAAAAAACACTTTTTTTAGGGCAACTGAAAGCTTGGAGTGTTAATTATTTTTCTATTTTTACAGGGGACATGGGCTTCAATGGAATGGGTGTAAGTTGAGTTTCATGGTTGTTTCTTATTTTCTGTTTTTTTACAGGTGACATGGGCATCAATGAATTAGGCATAAAGTTAGTATAACTTTGTTTATTATTTTTAAATTAACTTTTAAAACAGGGTGTGGATTTATATTTCAAATAAGGGACTTTAAACTGGGTGGTTTTTATTTACAATTAGGGATGAGCTTTCCGATATTGCAATATTGGAAATCGGCCCGATATTTGCTATATCGGAATTCCGATTTCCGATTCCGATATTTTTTCCACATCGGAAATCGGAAATCCCATAATCCTTCAGCCTCTGAGCGCTCCGTGGAGCCAATCAGGAGATGAAGAATTGCTGAAAACATTGTGTAACTCCCCTAAGCTTGGTAGGATGCGTCCAAACTTGCTAGCTAGGGGCTGCGCTGCGATTGGCTGGCTGGATGGTGTGATCAGGCAGTATAAAAGACTGTGCCTGCCATTTTAGCCTCTCTACTGTGAAAGCAGATAGGTATAGGTTGCTGTTGGAGATAGGGAGAGATCTTGAATCTAATAGTGAAATTGCCGTTCTGAATCCATCAATAGAGATGAAGGCAGGGAGTAAGGGACGTCCCCGTGGCGGCCGCTGAAGAGGTGCATCAGCAGCTAGACATGGAGCACATCCAGAGCAAGAAGCAGGCCCAAGTCACTCAGCACCTACTGTCACCCAGCAGCAGTCATTTATGCGCAGCTTGTTAGGAGCACAGGGCCATAGGCTGATAAGAGAGGATCAAGTAGAAACTGTTGTTGGTTGGATGGCAGCTGAGGCATCCACCTCAATGAGCGCAGCATCCTCCCAGGACATCTACACCACATCGGGTCAGGCCACTGAAGAGCAGCACCCATCTGCTTCTTCATCGCCCACTAAATTGCCCAGACATTCAGAAGG
This sequence comes from Oophaga sylvatica, assembly GCA_033576555.1. Taxonomy (NCBI): domain Eukaryota; kingdom Metazoa; phylum Chordata; class Amphibia; order Anura; family Dendrobatidae; genus Oophaga; species Oophaga sylvatica. The sequence goes on along the minus strand of JARQOD010000004.1, from coordinate 459,234,185 downwards.
CCAGGAGCCAACCTTAATCCTCTTCTCAGAATCTGTTGGCTTGGAATCTGTGTGCCAGCCAGACAGCATTCCTGCAGCTGAAGAAGAGGTAGTGTGCACAGATGCGCAACCACTGTGTGCGTCTGAGGAAGAAGTGGAGGGTGGGCCAGTGCCCAGTCAGCAGATGATGATGAAACTCAGCTGCCAGTTTCTGCTGATGAAAGTGTATTGGATGACGAGATCCTTGACCCATCATGGCATGCTGAGGGGCAGCAAGCAAGTAGGGATAGCTCAGAGGAAGAGCTTGCAGGTGTGGCGCAGCGTGGCCGTCCACGTGGGAGAGGAAGAGGGAAAAATTTGTTGTCTGCTCCCTCAACTTCAGCACCCGTTAGGAGCAGGGCTCTTTTAAAGAGCACAAGGGGTGCGCCCAAGAGTTGTGGTGCGTGGGCCTTTTTCGACCAAGTTGCAGATGACATTATAGTAGTCAGATGGAAGCTTTTTCGACAAACTGTGCGGAGAGGGAAGAACGTCAGCAACCTTAATACCACCAATATGTTGACGCATGTCAGGAAGAGGCACCCTGTGGAGTGGCAGCATCACACCCAAGATGATTCGCCACCTGCAGCTGGTCCCTCACCTTCCATCTCTATATCCACAGCGGCCACCTCTTCCTCCAGCTCACAAACAGCTGCTCCCGCTTCCTCGCCAGAATGCCAGGGTGCATCTGCAGGTAGTGTTGTACGGCGGCACACTGTCTGTACTTCGTCAGCATCAGCATCCCAATCGCTGGCATCCTCACACTCCCAATCCAGTGTGCAGCCATCTGTCACACAGGTGTGGGAGAAAAGGAGCCTGTACTCGGCAAACCACCCACGAGCACAGGGCATGAATTCTCGCATTGCCAAACTGCTTGCAGTGGAAATGCTACCATTCTGGCTGGTGAGCAAGCCAGCCTTTATCGATATGTTGGGGTTTGCAATCCTACAACACAGCGTTCCCAGCCGCTTCTACTTCAGCAGGCATGCCGTCCCTGTCCTGCAACAGCATGTGGAGTGTAAAATTAAGCATGAGCTACAAAATGCAGTTAGTAGCAAGGTCCACCTGACCACCGACGCGTGGACCAGTCAGCAAGGCCAAGGACGCTACATTTCCATCACCGCCCACTGGGTAAATGTAGTTGAGCCTGGAACTGAATTAGACAGTGCAAGTGTGCGGGTCCTGCCAACTCCATGGATTGTAGGCCTCTCCTCCATACAAATTGACTCCTCCTCATACTCCTCGTCAGACTCGCCTGCACCCAGACGTACCACAACAACCGATTTCAGCACTGCATCGGCCAAACATCAACAGGCCGTGTTGAAATTGGTTTATCTGGGTAATGTTAGCCACACCGCAACCAAGCTGTGGAACACGCTCAAAGAGCAGAGCGACATGTGGCTTGCGCCACTCAACCTCCAGCCAGGTATGGTGGTGTGTGACAACAGCCGAAACTTGGTCGTGGCTCTGGGCCTGGGTGGTCTGACTCACATTCCATGCCTTGCTCATGTCCTAAACTTGGTGGTGCAGAGTTTCCTTAGGAACTATCCTGACCTTGAGGAGCTGCTGCACAAAGTCAGATACGAGTGCTCTCATTTGCGGCTTTCAAGCATGGCTGCATCGCGCCTTTCAGCCATGCAGCGCAGATTGGGCCTGCCCGAGTACCGCATCATTGTTGACCTCCCCACCAGGTGGAATTCAACTTTGCATATGCTGCGGAGTGTAAGGTTCTATGTATATATTCCTGAAACTCAGTTTGTTCGTCAGCCATTTTACTTTCTGTCTTGCTGCAGCTATCTTGCCCTCAGTCAAAATGGAGTTTCCAGCTTGCATGTTCCCGCCCTGATTCTCTCCTTTGCTTCTTAAGCAGCCACAGCTGAGCAATCAGTGCTTCAGAATCTAGCCTGCAGTGAACCTGTGACTTGACTCCTGTAAGCCTTGGACCTTGTACTCCAGCTATTCCTACTGAGGAACTCTGAAGCACTTGTGGACTCTGAACCCTGCTCTTTGAAAGACCCACGTTTGCATGGACTTACGGTAACAGAGAAGAAGATCCTGAATCTGTATTGGAGAGTGATTGCTGAGCTTGGATTACTCTGGCCTGCTGTGTCTCCTGTTTCTGTGTCTGCAAACTGTGTGACTATTTCTGCCAACTTGTATGAAGTAATACAGGACTTTTCTATATCAAACCTGTGACTCCTGTGTTTTCATCGCACCCAAGCACAAGACGCTATATGAACTGTACTACATACATTACAAGATTCTGAAGCCAAAACGTTAGTGTCTGCTGGGTCTGGAAGGCTGTGTCTGCTGTACTGTGGATATCAGACGTCCGGTTGTACTTTCTGTGATGACAGTGGTTGTGACTTCTCACAACCATTCCAGGTGAGCAATTCCCTTAAGTTTTTTCTTTTTGCAGTGTTACCACAGGTAAACACTATTGTTTTTTTTTTTTTTTTTTCCTTTCTTTTCTCTTTTTTGTCTGCTGTAACTCTGGATATCAGATGTCTGGTTGAAACTTTCTGTGATGATAGTGGTTGTGACTTCTCACAACCATTCCAGGTGAGCAGTTCCCTTAATTTTTTTTTTCTCTCTGCAGTGTTGCCACAGGTGAACACTATTGTTTTTTTTCTCTCCTCTTCTTCCAGTAATCCTGTCTTAAAAGATCTGGAAAATGGAGGCCCGCATAAAGGAACTTTGCGGAGTGACTGATAATATCCTTGCAGATTTGCAGAATATAAAGACCCGTTTTACAAATCTACAGGACCTCAATAATCACAATTTGCAAGTGGCTGGACAGACTACCCAGGATTTGCGAGCCAGGATTGAGGTTCTAGAGGGGCGAGTCCAGGCTCCTGCCGTAGCCCCGAGTGCTGGGATTCCCAAGTTGCCCCCTTTTCGTTTTGGCGGTGAACGTGAGAAATTCAGGGGATTTATTAATCAATGCAATCTTTTTTTTTTCTGCACATGCTTCACAATTTCCCACTGAACGATCTAAGGTGCTTACTATAATTATGTTGCTTACCAACAAGGCTTTAATGTGGGCAAACCCTCTGAGACTGAGGATGATTGTTTGAATCACCTTGATGATTTTATTTCAGCCATGGGGCAGGTGTTTGATGACCCCAATCGAGGTGCAACAGCTGAAGCAGCCATGTTAGCTTTGCGCCAAGGTAAGCACTCGGTAGCTGAATATGCCTTGGATTTCAGGAGATGGGCCCTTGATACCACCTGGGACAGTTCCGCCAAAAAATCTATTTTTCGAAAGGGGTTATCTCCACTGATTAAGGATGAACTTGCTCGTGCCGACCCTCCCACTGCGTTAGGTGACTTTATTAACTACTGCATCCGTATTGATACTCGTCTGACTGAACGCAGGCAAGAGAGATGGTTCGAAAGCAATCGTACTAACCTTTTCCTACCTTCCTCTCCAGCTAAGGAACCTTTGAGTAGGATTACACGGGAACCTGAACCCATGCAGGTAGACTCTTTACAACGACCGGTTAGTGATGCACGCAAGGAACATCGTTTTAAGGAGAATCTATGTTTCTATTGTGGTAAGTCAGGGCACTTCATTATAAACTGCCCCAGCCGTTCTCGTAAGACTACTGCAGCACTCATTCATTGTGAGTGTTGCGAGAGGGGATCTGTCAGGTCCGAGCCTCAGGCTCCAGAGAGATCTGCAGCAACAGATCTTGATTTCTCGGATTTAAACTCCGTTACCTCTGAGGACGTTGACTGTGTAAACGCTGCCATTTTTCAAGTTTCCTCAGCGGTGTCCCAGCTGAGTTGTAAGAAAAACAATTCTCATTGCTTTCTTTCCATCAAACTCTGGGTTGACTCAGCTTGGGTGTCTAGCTCTGCTATGATCGACTCAGGGGCAAGTGGAAATTTTATGGATGTCTCCTTTGCTCTGAAACAGGGAATACGTTCAGTGAAGAAGGCTACTCCAGTACAGATGGAAACTGTGGATGGCTCCCTGCTGACCTCTGGACCAGTGGATCAGGAAACAGAGCCTTTGAGGGTTCTTATGGGTAAAGATCATCAAGAGAAACTGTCCTTTATGCTTATCTCTTCTCCCCACTTTCCCATTATTCTAGGGCTACCATGGCTGCAGGCTCAGAATCCTACCATTAACTGGGAGACCAAGGAATTACACTTTCCAGAGAAACAGATGAGTCCAAAAGTTTCAGCTTGCTCTGTTCCTAAAGGAATCATGTCAGTCCCTGAACTACCAGCTGTATACCAGGACTATGTGGATTTATGTGACAAGAAGAACGCTGACCAGCTTCCTCCTCACCGTCCATATGATTGTCCAATTGAATTATTGCCTGGAGCAGAGATACCTTTTGGTAAGATCTACCCCCTGGCGGGGCCCAAGCTAAAGGCTTTAAAGGATTACATAGATGAAAATCTAGCCAAGGGCTTCATACGCCCCTCTTCATCTCCTGCAGGTGCACCCATCTTCTTTGTAAAGAAGAAAGATGGATCTCTGAGACCATGCGTAGACTATAGGGAACTCAATAAGGTTACTATTAGAAACCGTTATCCATTGCCTTTAATCCCTGAGTTATTGGAGAGAGTGCGACATGCCAAAATTTTTTCTAAACTAGATCTTCGTGGGGCCTATAACTTAGTCCGTATTAGACCTGGGGATGAATGGAAGACTGCATTCAGGTCACGCTATGGACACTTTGAATATCTAGTTATGCCTTTTGGTCTGAGTACCGCCCCAGCCACTTTCCAACACTTGGTGAATGACATCTTCAGGGATCTCCTAGATACATTCGTGGTAATTTATTTGGATGATATTCTAATTTTTTCTAACTCCACAGAGGAACATCATGGACATGTGAGAATGGTCTTGGAACGTCTAAGACAAAATCATCTTTACATCAAACTTGAAAAGTGTGAATTCCATAGGACCGAAATTCAATTTCTGGGGTATGTACTGTCTACACAAGGAATTAGTATGGATGGAAGCAAAACCCAAGCCATCAAGGATTGGCCAAGTCCTAGAAATGTGAAGGAGGTACAGCGCTTCATCGGGTTTGCCAACTTCTATAGACGTTTCATTAGAAATTTCTCTGAGGTAGTGTCACCTATCACTCAACTTACCCGGAAAGAGTCTAGGTTTTCCTGGACTCCCCAAGCCCAGGAAGCATTTTCCCGTCTAAAAGATAAATTTACCACTGCACCTATCCTAGTACATCCCAACCCCGAGCTTGCCTTCATAATAGAGGTGGATGCTTCAGACTGTGCCGTTGGAGCTATACTCTCTCAGAGAACAGGTGAGAAGAATGTCTTGCATCCCTGTGCCTTCTTTTCCCAGCAGTTGTCTTCGGCTGAGAGGAACTACGATGTGGGCAATAGAGAGTTGTTGGCCATTATTGCCGCCTTCAAAGAATGGAGACACCTTCTTCAGGGAGCTGCACAGCAAATAGTCGTCCTGACAGACCATCGTAACCTTGAGTTTATCAGGTCGGCTAAGTGCCTGACTCCTCGCCAGGCTCGCTGGAATCTTTTCTTAAACCAATTTAATTTTATCATCTCTTATAGACCAGGATCGCGCAATGGAAAGGCTGATGCACTCTCTAGGATTTACTCAGCAGAGACACGTCCAATTACTCCTCCTAAGACTATTCTTCCTGACTCTAGATTCCTAGGAGTAATTCATAATCAAGACCTACTTAAGGACATCAAGGAAGCATACCATGCGGATTTCTTTTTGGCACAACCCCCAAGGGACATAAGTCTTGTCTTTAAGAATGGTGTGTGGATTCAGGGACAACGTCTGTATATTCCTGAAACAGTCAGATTAAGAGTATTGCAACTCATTCACGATTCCAAGATAGCTGGGCATAGAGGAATTCTAAAGACACAGGAATTTCTTTCTCGTTTCTTTTGGTGGCCCACTTGCAGGAAGGATGTTTTGAATTATGTCACTTCATGTGAGGTCTGTGCAAGATGCAAAACACCTCGCTCCTCACCAACTGGTCTGTTACAGCCTCTTCCCACCCCGTCCCGCCCGTGGGGATCCATTTCTATGGACTTCATTGTGGAGTTACCAACCTCTCAGGGGAAGAACACCATTCTAGTGGTGGTTGACCGTCTAACAAAGGCAGTTCATTTTATCCCTTGTGTCGGCTTACCCACTGCAAAACAGACATCAGATTTGATGATTAAAGATGTGTTTCGCTTACATGGAGTACCGGATGAGGTTATTTCGGATCGAGGGGTGCAATTCACTTCTAGGTTTTGGCAAAATTTCTGTGCAGCATTGGACATTAAAGTAACCTTTCTTCTGCTTTTCATCCCCAGACTAATGGACAGACCGAACGAACCAATCAAACCCTGGAGCAGTATCTCCGCTGCTTTATCTGCCACCTACAGGATGATTGGGTGGATCTACTTCCATTAGCTGAGTTCTCGTATAACAACTCTCAGAGTGCCTCCACTAAACAGTCTCCTTTTTACTCTAATCTAGGTTATCATCCTAACATTCTACCACGATTTCCCATAGAAACGCCTTTACCAGCAGTGGCTGAAAGAATCACGTCTTTACAGAAGAATATGGATCTTCTAAAGGAAAATCTGGAATCGGCTCAAGAAAGGTACAAGAAAGCAGCAGATAAATTTCGTAAACCTGCACCAGCTTTCAAGGTAGGAGACTTGGTCTGGCTGTCAACCAGAAATCTTAAGTTAAGGATTCCATCGTCTAAGTTGGGACATAAGTACATTGGACCCTATAAAATCAGTAAAATTATAAGTGCCGTTGCTTGTCGTCTTCAACTGCCCAGAACTATGAGAATCCACCCTGTCTTTCATGTATCCCTACTAAAGGCTGCGACACCCAATACGTTTCCTAGACGTTCCTCTCCTTGCCCTGACCCAGTGCTAGTCGATGGTCAGGAAGAATTTGTGGTGGAAAGGATTTTAGATTCCAGGTTGTATAGAAATCAGTTACAATATCTGATTAAATGGCAGGGCTACCCAGTGGAGGACAACTCATGGGAACCGGTCAATAACGTTAATGCTCCTCGCTTGCTCCGTCAGTTTCATCAGAGGTACCCACACAAGCCTGGTCTGAGGTCATCCGGAGGTTGTCCTTAAGGGGGGAGTAATGTAAGGTTCTATGTATATATTCCTGAAACTCAGTTTGTTCGTCAGCCATTTTACTTTCTGTCTTGCTGCAGCTATCTTGCCCTCAGTCAAAATGGAGTTTCCAGCTTGCATGTTCCCGCCCTGATTCTCTCCTTTGCTTCTTAAGCAGCCACAGCTGAGCAATCAGTGCTTCAGAATCTAGCCTGCAGTGAACCTGTGACTTGACTCCTGTAAGCCTTGGACCTTGTACTCCAGCTATTCCTACTGAGGAACTCTGAAGCACTTGTGGACTCTGAACCCTGCTCTTTGAAAGACCCACGTTTGCATGGACTTACGGTAACAGAGAAGAAGATCCTGAATCTGTATTGGAGAGTGATTGCTGAGCTTGGATTACTCTGGCCTGCTGTGTCTCCTGTTTCTGTGTCTGCAAACTGTGTGACTATTTCTGCCAACTTGTATGAAGTAATACAGGACTTTTCTATATCAAACCTGTGACTCCTGTGTTTTCATCGCACCCAAGCACAAGACGCTATATGAACTGTACTACATACATTACACGGAGGTTGTGTGAGCAGCAACCTGCAAATATGGAGTTGCAGCTGCAGCAGGCGCAAAGTAAGCGACACACATCTCAGCCCTCCCACTTTACAACCACAAAGTGGGCAACCATGAAGGACATATGCACCATTTTGAAGTGCTTCGAGGACTCCACTCTGATGGTGAGCGCGGATACTGCCCTACTCAGCCTGACTATTCCCCTTATATGCCTTATAGAATCATCACTTAAAGGACTAAGGGATGAGGTTTCTCAGGAGGAGGAGTATGATGAGACACTTGCACCAACCAGGCAATCTTCATTGGCCCGGTTGGTACAAAGCTCTGTGGGTGCCTCACAAAGGTCCAGGCAGGACACAGCAAGCGAGGAGGATGAGGAGGACTATGAGGATGAGCTAGAGGAGGAAAGTACACAGCGCTCTACTAGTAGTTACCAGATAGAGCGTGGATGGGGTGATGCAGATCAGCAAGAGCACATTCTTGCAGCTGGTGACAGCGATGCATGGCCAGTTGGCAGCCTTCAGCACATGAGTGACTTCATGCTGCAGTGTCTGAGAAAAGACCCACGCGTTGCTCATATTCTCCACACAAATGACTACTGGGTGGCCACCCTCTTAGATCCACGTTACTGGGACAGCCTTGAAAGCCTAGTTACACCATTGAACCGGGTGCGTAAAATGCAGGAGTACCAAGAAGCACTGGTTAATTCACTCATGTACTCTTTTCCACCGCATAGCAGTGATGCGCGTGCACTAGCAGGCATCTCAGTGCGTCCTGGGCCCAGTGGAATCCGTTCAGAAGCCGGTAGCAGAAGCAGTACATCTGCTACTGATAGGTTCAGTATACCCAACCTGTTCCAACGGTTTCTGAACCTGCAAACAGTTCGGGCACCATCAGCACAGACAGTGCAACGCACTAGGAGGCAACGTTACTGTGACATGGTGGCACAATACCTCTTCACCCCTGTCAATTGGCTTCAGGATGGATCTGCCCCCTTCAAGTTTTGGGTCTCCAAGTTGGATACATGGCCCGAGCTTAGCCAGTATGCCTTGGAGGTCCTGGCTTGTCCTGGTGCCAGTGTGATTTCTGAACGCGTCTTTAGTGCAGCTGGCAATGTACTAACAGACCAACGTACCAGACTATCCACTGCAAATGTGGACCGGCTTACATTCCTAAAAATGAACCAGGCCTGGATTACTGGTTACTTTTGCTGCCCTGGGCCACAGTACACAGGTTACATGCATGGTTGGTAGCAGTATGCATGCTCTGTCATGTGCCTATGTTGCACACAGCGTAATCTGTTATGCCCGTGCTCTGGCCTCTACTTGGTAGCACCTGGTTCTGTGACTGATTCTATCACCTCATACTGTTTTCCATTGGCTCTAGTACCGCCAGCTAGTGCCCATTTCTGTGACTGCCACTTTCACAGCCTGCCGTATTTCTGGGCTCTAGTACCACCAGCTAGTGCCCATTTCCGTGACTGCCACTTTCACAGCATGCTGTGTTTCTGGGCAACAGTATCGCCAGCTGTACCTTGTTAGACCAAAATGGAAAAAAAGGACGACAGATGCCAAACACCTATAGGCAGAAGCCCAAGAGGCGGGATCCAGCCACGCCGGCTGTTTCATGGCAGTGAAGTACGGACACAGGTGCCTCCCCCAAAGGGTAAACCGAGTTCCAGCATCGCCAGCTGGTTCTCAGGAGTGCCAAGGGCACCGGTACCTCCTACTCCAAACCGTGTTTCGACAACGCTCGCTCTAACCCTAACCCTTACCCTACTAACTATAAACCCTAACCCTACCCCAACTAATCCTAACCCAATGAAAAAACACACGCTGTTAAGAAGATGGCGACCAGTTTTCCTGCTACAGTTTTCACTCTGTGCATTTTTCTAGCGATTTTTTTGCTCCTCTGCCTCTGCATACTCCTTCCCCATTATCCTGAGGTGTTTCCCCTCCATTTTATCCATTATACAGCACTGTAGTGGTCATTTTGTAATTCCGATGTTTTTCTCCCATTGACTTGCATTGATATCGGAAATCGGAAATTCCGATATCCGATATTTTTTCAATGTCGGAAATCGGAATTCCGATTCGATTTCGGGCAATATCTCTCAACCCTTTTTACAATATGAGTATTTGGTTAGTAATTGATAGACATCTGGAATATAGGCTGAACTGTATGGACAAATGTCTTTTTTCGGCCTTGCTAACTATGTTACTATGTTATGTTACTATGTTATTATCTTATTCATTACTAACCGCTGGGCTTAATGTCACCTACAATACTAAAGTGTCATCAACCCCACAATTATTACCCCACTTTCCACTGCCATAGGACAAGTGGGAAGAGCCAGCAAAGCTCAAGAATTGGCGCATCTAATAGATACACCTTCAATGAGTTGGCTGCAGGCCCCTAACCAGCCTGAGAATACCAAAATGGGGGTATCTCAAGCCATTTTTTTTTAATTATTTATTTAAATAATTTAAAAAAATAGCATGGGTCACCTCTATTCCAGATAAACAGCCATGGTAAAGCTGAGGGTTGCAGCCTGCAGCTCTAAGTTTTGCCATGCTGGTTATCAAAATTAGAACAGATCCCATGTCATTTTTTTTTTTTATTTATACCCAGCATTGCAAAACTGACAGCTACAGGGTGCAACCCTCAGCTGTTAGCTTTAACATGGCTGATTGTCAAAAATAGGGGGACCACACATCGTTTTTTAAATTATTCATAATTTAGAAAACCAGCTTGGGGAAACCTCTATTTTAAATAACGAGCCATGATAAAGCTGACAGCTGAGGGTTGCAGCCCACTGCTGCCAGTTTTGCTATGATTGTTATCAAAAAAAGAACAGACCCCACATTATCAGCAACAGCAGACATGGGCTGATGGGAGTATTAGGCCAGGGACACACTCACCGTACAAAAATACGGACCATATTGTATGGCCGTATTACGCCAAAATGTTGCAGGCGCAACAATCCGTATTTCATCCGTTTTCAGGGTGCGGCTGCGTATTTTGCGCATGTAAGCACCCGTATGTCATCCGTACGGCATCCGTACGGCGAGAATTTCTAACTGGCTTGCAAAACCGACATATAATGGATCACAATGACAGTTTTTACATCACAAAAGAAAGAATAGATATATACACCTAGAATACATATATATATATATATATATATATATATATATACATAGTCATTGAGAAATATATATACATATATTTATAGTTCATGCACTTCTACATAGTATAATAGCTGCTAATTCAATTGCCGGCTTTTGTGAAATTACAGACCCGACATGAAATGACACATGGTTTACATACAGTTAACCGTGTCATTTCATGTAGTTTGATATATGGTTTTCACTAACAATTACATGAGTGTATGTGTGCAAAATTTCATACCGTAACACCGTAACATACGCCCGAGAAAAATACGCATGATCTGAGCTGCCCCATAGAGAAATATTGGTCTGTGTGTAATGCGTGGTTTTCACGCCTCTCACTCGTCCGTATTCCTACTTAGTGTGACGCCGGCCTTACTCTGATGCTTCAGTGACCAGCAGTAAACTTTTTACTGCCAGTGACAGTTGCTGGCTCATGCTGTCAGCATGAGAACTGCAGCTTTCTGATCGGTGCTAATGATCTTACCGCCGATCAGAGGCAGTGTTTGCAGAGCTGTCATGTAGATTACAGTGTGGCAAACAATGAATGTTCGGACCTCACATTCATCTGAATGGGGTCAGTGTTCGAGTACTGTTCTAGTACCTGAAGCAAACTTTTTTAAATGTTCGGTCGAAACCGCTAGACCCTATCATCCAGGGGTTCACACACACAAAAGCAGAATGAAAAAATGCAAGTAACCTAATTTAAATAATAGGTGCAGAATATAGCTTAATTTTCTCCTTGTAGCTGCTGTGGCACTAAGCCTGTCAGATATGACTTATGCTTCATTCACACATCTGTGAAAATATAGCACAGGTGTCATCAGTTTTAGATCAATTTGTCATCAATATTTGGTAAGTTTTTATCATCGGTGTGTCACACAGTAAGTGCTTTTCATTTATGGATAAATAAATAGTTGACAAAGCTTTTCCTATACTTTGCAATGGTAAATATGGATTGCACATGGATGGCACATGGAGTCAATCCGTGTGTTGTATGTGTTTTTCACCAACCCATAGACTTGTATTGGCATTTTTCATCTGTGATACCAGAGACAAATGAACATGTCTCCGTGAGATTTACACAGATATGGTTCACGAAAGACAGGGACATGTGAACAGCTCTAATGACTATAAGGGGTACGTGTTATATCCGTGAAAAACATGGACAGAACACATACTGTACATGCAACCCAGACGTCTGTATGAAGCCTACAATAGTTTTTATCTGCATGTTACCAATACATCTGCAGGAAAATAGCAATTTTTTTAGGTTCCCTTTAAGGAGAATCAGTACTCCTCCCACGTTAGGGCAAATGGAAATCAAAGCATCCCCTGCTCTGAAGGAACAGCTTCTGTTTTGGTGCACATGTACCAAGGAATATTCAACTTGTCTCACAGCTTTTGTCAGGCTTGAAAAAAACCTTGCGTTGGATCCTATGGTGGTCATCAACTTCAGGAGTACATTTTTGCAACATGTTATCTGTAATGTGACACTCCCTTGAATCTTAATGTTTATTATGTTTCTACTTACTTTTCTTTCCATTATTTATATTTTAGGCAATTTCAGATGGGAAATACAGTATTCGCACATTTCACTATCCATGCTTTTGGCGTAACATTCTCTTTGTGCTTCTACTGAACTGAGCTGAGACAAATCTTTAATCCTGGTGGTAAGTTTTTTCAGATATTGCAGCTATTTTGAAACTACAAACCAATTGATTTCACTAGGATATGCAATTAGTTTCTGATGGGAGGCAATCCCTGCATGTGTTGCGGTTGTCTTCAGCCGCAAAACATGCAGCAGCAAGGACTGGAATATATTATCTGAGCACACCCAAATTACTTTGATAACACCTGAGCATGCTCGGATAACACATTATCTGAGCACCACGGTCGCTCATCACTACTTCTCATGTTTCTATGTGCACATGAGAAAAAAAATTATTGCTCTACACTGTGACATCCCTTCAGATATTTGTAGACAGCTATTAAGTCTTAGCCTTTGTTCTTACATGCTAAACATTTCCAGACTCTTTAACCCAGAGTTTCTCAACTCCAGTCCTCAGGACCCACCAACAGGTCATGTTTTCAGGATTTCCTTAGTATTGCAAAGTTGATGGAATTAATGCTTGACCAGGTGATAAAATTATCACCTGTGCAATACTAAGGAAATCCTGAAAACATGACCTGTTGGTGGGTCCTGAGGACTGGAGTTGAGAAACACTGCTTTTACCGTTCCTTGTAGGACATAATTTGCACTCCGCCCACCGTCCTGGTAGCTCTTCTTTGAACTTGTTACAGTTTTTCAATGTCTTTTTTTAAAATGTGGTTCCCAGAACTGGACACAGAATTTTCAGATGTGGCCTGATCAAGGAGGAGTAGAGGGGGGTAATTACTTCACGTGATCTTGACTCTACGCTTTTCTTAATACCTCCAAGAACTGTTGTCAGCCTTTTTTTGCTGCTGCATCACACTGTTGACTCATGTTCAGTCTGTGATTTATTAGTATATCCAAGTTTTTTTCATACATGTTGTTCCTTAGTTCTGTTCCTCCCATTCTGTAGATGTCATTTCATTTTTATTGCCAAGATGTAGGGTTTCTTCAAACTGGCACAAAAATGCCAAAAGACTCATAATTGTTGCACAACTCAACATTACACAATCATTTTCTGATTTTTCATAGTGTTTTATGTTAGCTTTCTGGTGTAAGAGCTTTAATAAATTGACCCCATGATCTATTAGGCCTCATGCAGACATTAGTGTTTTTTCTCGTACTCAATAAATGGTTCAATTATCATCAGTGTTTGGTCAGTGTGTTAGTTTTTATCATGAGTGTTACATCAGGGAATTTCTTGTATGCAAAAAGAAAAATGCAAAGCTTACAATGTTAAAAATGGACAAGACACGGATTGCACGTGGATGATATCTGTGTGCTGTGCATTATTTTCACAAACCCATACATTTGTGTAGATGATTTACCTGTGATGAAAATCGAATATGTCTCCATAATTTTTTTTATAGGACACATGGACCACGAAAGTATACTATGCCCAGTCATCCTTCTGTAAATCTGTGATCCTTTTAGCCATCTCAGCAGACTCAAATACCAATTAAAATATGCAGAAAAGCATTAGTACACTAAGCAAGTGCATGATTTATTTGTATCCTTATTTTTCTATTATTCATTATATAACTATAAAATATACTTACCGTAATATTTGGCACAAATTTCAAACTCCTATCATCTTCAGTCTGTCATTTATACTCCCGAAATTCTGTTAGGTAATATCAGTAAAGAGTTAACCGGCATTAGAACGAGGCAATCTGTTGCCATTAAGCCAGGGAGAGTAATGAAATTTCATTTAATTTGTCAGGAGGAAAGTGCTAATGTTAAAAGACATTTAATAAAAAGGGGGGATTTTTGAAAGGAAGCCTTTTAAGTAATTATCAAGTGTCTTTGGTCGGCTCACTGGAATATTTACATTACTGTCCTGCAGTGCCAAATGGTAATTAAATTAGCACCGCATTTACATTCCATCTTTTTTTAAAAGTGTGATTTTATTAACAATTACTGAAAATTTTTTTTGATGCATTTAATTGTGTGTTTGGTGCTTTTTAAATGCTCCCCGTAAATTCCACCAAACTTCAGCTGAAAGTTGCAGATGCAGCAAATATCGGATGTATTGAAAAGCTGCCATCTACTATATACTGCAATGCTAGACACAAAGCCCTGGCCAATAGGTCTGGACTGCCTAACTGTCCCATAAGACTTTCTGGCTATGTCTGCTTCACTACCAGATAGGAAAGGAGAAAAGGGCATAATGAAAAGAATTGATCCCCGCAGCTGCCTGAAATCCCTCATCACGTTATGCCAGTCCCAATAAAATTAGCGAATGTTCAGAACTCCAGAAATCAGATGAGTCAGTAAAGCTGATTGATGTGGATCTAGTTATTTAGGATCGCAATCCTACATTACAATTAGTCATAGTTTGATAAGATCATTAAATAGAGGTAGATAACAACACTAATATTATCACTAACCCCTTCCTGCCAAAGCCATTTTTCCTTTTTTCATTTCCATCTTCCAAGTGAAATGGAAAAAAATGCAATTTTGTTGTTTTTGAGGTTTTTGTTTGCGACGTTTATTCTGCCGTAAAAATGATCTGACAATAAGATTCTCCGGGTAAATACGATTACGGCAATAAAAAACATTGCGGCTGTGTTCCCACCATGAGTATTTGGTGAGTTTTTGATGTTGCATATTTTCTGCATAATTTCTGCACATGTTATGCAAATTAGGTTACTTGCATTTTTTCCAAGCTTTTTTTATCACTTTTTGACACTGCGTTTTTTCTTCTCTTTTTTTGGTATGTCATACTTTAAATTAAGCTTCTTTGTTTTTGATACTTCTTGGTATTTGGCATTGAGTTATTTTGCTAATTTCTATAGCGCCATTAATTCTGCAGCACTCCATAGACACTATCATCACTGTCCCCATTGGGGCTCACAATCTGAATTCCCTATCACTATGATCTTTGGAGTGTGGGGAAAACCGGAGAACCCGGAGGAAACCCCTGCAAACTTTCAGAACTTTACTGACATAGTCATGTGCAGATTACAAGCATTTTTTTAACATTTCCTCAGTGTAAGCGCAAAAGCATTTTTTTATCTGCACATTTTCCACATTTAATGCAATTCTGTGAAGAAAATCTGAACTAAAAACTTAGCGTATCGCCAAAATAAATTGACATTGTAGATTTGAAGCATGCTCCGCAGGTCAGATGACGTATAAAAAAATGCACAGTTGCATGAGATTTCTAGAATTCCCATCTAATTGCTGAACTGTAAAGCGCTGTGTTTTTGGGCACTAAAGAATTTTCTGCATCACAAACTCACCAAAAAACATTGTGGTAATTTAACCTAAATTATAAATTTTCTTGTTTATTAGAACATTTTCATTTTTTTATTGCATTTTTTGGCAACAGTTCATCGAACATATCCAAACCCCATTCAATACAATGAGAGGAAAAAACCAAATGCATAAACAACATTTTCAGGGGGGGGGGGCAAAAAGCTGAAAAATCAGCTCAAATTAGGGGCACACACCAGGAAAAATTACATCAATTGACCCTGAGTACAAGTAGTATAATTGCACAGCATGGATGCATGGGGACAGGGCCGGCAAGGGCTTGGACCAGCCTTTCTACTTAAAAAATGATCATAACAGGTGGATGAGTGACAGGTATATGCTGCCTGGTACTTTCAGACCAGCCAAATTCAAGCAACACACATGAAGGAGACCCAATTTGGAGTCCAAACATTTCCAAAAGTTAGGGGCAGAAACCAGGTACAGTACCATCAATGACCCACAGTAGAAATGTTATAATGCACATCAGCAGTCTTTCATGAGCCGTGCATGAAGGTACAGGGTCTGGGCCAGCATTTAGACCTTGAATTTAAGTTTTAAATTAAGATGAGTTTGGGTGAGGAACCAGGTGTAAGCCTGCTGTACTTGGAGCCTGATACCTCATGCAACAGCTCAGCCTGCTTTTTGCTCAGCCACAGTCTGTGGCACAAATATCAGTCTTGGTAGGCTACTATTGTTAGAAAAATGTAAGGATAATAACACAGGTAGATGACTGATCATTGACCACACAGTAGAAATTTTAGAATACCACAGCAGCAGTCAATGGGCCATGCATGATGTATCGAAGTCTGGCCAGCATTTAGAGCTTTAAATTTAAGATTAATTAAGATGGGTGGGTGAGGGACAGGTGTAAGCCTGTTGTGCTGGGAACCCTGATGCCTCATGCAATAGCTCAAACTGCTTTCTGCTCACTACACTGAGGTGGCACAAATACACTTTATAAATGTATTTTACAAAATTTAAGGAAGTAACTATATTGACTGAAAATAAGTGCAGGCCTCGAGTCGGATCCCCACTGCACAGGAACACACTGAAGGAGACCCAATTGGAGTCCAAACATTTTAAAAAATTATTGCCACACACCACTAAAAGCATCAATTTTCCCCAAAGATAAATATTAAGTGGGGCTCTGACACCACTTCCATACAGGCAACCTAGCGATGGAGACCTAACAAGGATTTTCCCATTTCAAAAATTATTGTACCATATTAAGGTACATCAATTTCCCAGGTTGAAATGTTAATGGGGCTTTGACATCCCTTCCACTATACCAACCCCACCGATGGAACCCAACTTGGAGCCCCACATT
>JARQOD010000004.1:459170078-459217002 GCA_033576555.1 Oophaga sylvatica | reverse complement strand
AAGCAGACCGCTGAGGCCTGGATTTTCAGGCTGTTAAGGAGCCAAGATCCATGGACCTTGCCAGCCTGATAATACCAGGCCACAGCAGTCTGCATATCTTGGCTGATTAACAAAAATAGGGGATCCCCTCGAAAAAAATTGGCGTGGGGTCCCCCCTATTTTTGTTAACCAGCCAGATGAAGCAGACCGCTGAGGCCTGAATTTTCAGGCTGTTAAGGAGCCAAGATCCATGGACCTTGCCAGCCTGATAATACCAGGCCACAGCAGTCTGCATATCTTGGCTGATTAACAAAAATAGGGATCCCCTCGAAAAAAATTGGCGTGGGGTCCCCCCTATTTTTGTTAACCAGCCAGATGAAGCAGACCGCTGAGGCCTGGTTTTTCAGGCTGGTAAGGATCCAATATCCATGGACCTTGCAAGCCTGATAATACCAGGCCACAGCAGTCTGCTTAGCTTGGCTGGTTAACAAAAATAGGGGATCCCCTCGAAAAAAAAACGGCGTAGGGGTCCCCCTATTTTTGTTAACCAGCCAAGTAAAATGCAGACTGCTGCAGCCTGGTATTAAAAGACTGTCAAGGCCCATGGATTTTGGCCCTCAACAGCCTGATAATACCAGGCTACAGCAGCCCCACATTTGGCACATCAAAAGATGTGCCAATTGTGGCACTTTACCCGGCTCTTCCCACTTGCCCTGTAGCGGTGGCAAGCTGGGTAATAAGGGGTTATTGTCACCGTTGATTGCACGGTGACAATAAGCCCGGTTAATAATGGAGAGGTGTCAATAAGACACCGATCCATTATTAATCCCAAAGTTTTTAAATGTTTAAAAAAAAGACACAGCAAGAAAAAAGTCTTTTAATGAAATAAAAGAGACAACACAGTTTTCATTTCTTTTATTATACACTCATTCCTGCGACGCCATCGATCTCCTGTAAAAAAAGAAAAAAAACAAACCAACAGTATACCACCTGTCCGACGCAGTCCATAGTAACGACTGTCCCACGACGATCCAGCTCTGCTACATCAGAATGACAGGCAGAGCCTGACATCCCGGCGCAGCACAGCTGATTACCTGCTTCCCCGGCGGTGACATCATCGGACTGACTGCTTTACGGCCGGGATTACCCAGCAGTCACTGCAGTTATCGCGAGAAACTGCATGTGACCGCCGGGGAAAGATGATGGCGGCCATGAAGCAGTCCGGGATGTGACCGCCGGAGATCTTCTGCCGGGTAAGTGCCGCTGACTCCTGACAGACCCGACAGACGGACACTGACAGTGACAGTGACAATTCCGATTCCGGTATCCGATATGACGAAAATATCGGAACTCGGAATCGGAATTCCGATACAGCCAATATCGGCCGATACCCGATATTTGCAGTATCGGAATGCTCAACCCTAATAATGACACAGTTTTTGACCAAATTTTATTATACTGGTAATCCTTCTGAATCCCTTGTTCTCCTGTAATAAAAATAAAATAAAAAGCAACAATATCCATACCTCTCCGACGTTCAGTCAGGTCCCACGCTGCAATCCATCTGAAGGGGTTAACTGGTTAACTGCAGGGACCGGTGGTAATGCTACCAGCCCGGCTGTAAACCACTGTAGAATGAATGAGTGCATCTCTGCGCAGCCTCCCCGGCTGACCGGAGATGAACTGATTAGCGTGGAAAAGTTAATTTATTTTTCCCACGCTGTCAGATCACTTCAGGTTAGCCGGGGACTTCACGCAGCGTCACTGACTACCACTGACGTCAGTGAGGCTGCGCAGAGTCCCTGGCTGACCTGAGGTGAACTCGATAGCGTGGGAAAAAATTAATTTTTGCATCAACCATTTGGCGACCCCAAAGGTGCACCCAAACACCCTTATTAGATAGGGATTATAAGTAGATTTATCTGCAAAATTAATTTGTATATTCCTGGTATGATTTTTATAAAGTGTAAGCATCCTTTATAAATGTTAAGTAGCTGAATTTGCATTTTGTAGTGTTACAGACTCTTTAAACTCTATCCACCAAACAATTACCATTGTATTTTCAGTTAGTTGGCTTCTTTGACAGTTTCATTTGAAGAGAGTGTCTCCTGAAGCCAACCTCTTCATAAAATGAGGCTTGTACAGTGATCAGTTGATTGCCACACATACAACTTCTGAAACTACAGATGAATGGTTAATATTCTTTAGGGAAGATTTCACTGGCTACTAGAGATGAGAAAATTGATTTCATATGAATCAAATTTGTGCAGATTTTTTAAAAAAATGGCTGAACCTTTTGATTTTGAATAATTTACAGTTTAATTCATAAGTTTACTGTCACGGGTGTGTCGCGGCGGAGATCGTCGCGATTGCACACCCTGACTTCGCACAGCTGAGTTTCTGGTGCTGGGTGTTTTTCAGCACTGAGGGAGTTAATTCTTTCTCTCTCGATGCTGGACAGACCAGCCTCGCCCAGCTGCGATTGATGTTTTGTTAATTAGCTTCCTTCATATACCTGCTGGTCTGCTGGGGAAGTTGCCGGTGAAAGCATTCATTCAGACCAGCAGAGCGGATCGTTTCTGAGAACACTTAAGCTAAGAGTGCCTGTTGTGGTTTTTCCTCTCCTCGCTTATTGTTTGTCTTCTTAACCTTTTGTGTTCCTCTGTAGTGGAAGTTTTGTATGCAAGGCAGTGTTTTCTTTACCCCCTGTCTGTCTCGTTTGTATTTGACTGTGTGTAAGCTGTTGCCTGCCCATTCCCTGTGGTGGTAATCAGGGTCCTTCTCAGGACTAGATTACAGTGGTCAGGGATCTACAGGAGACAGGGTTACGCTGGCGGCCTGGACCTCTGTACCATTAACAGTACCTCCAGGTAGAGGGACTAGTCAGGACCCCAGTTCAGGGTCAGCATAGACCCCGTCCACCTCTATCCGGAGACAGCGTTTCACGTGCACAGTATAGACCCACTATACATTGGATATTATGTCAGGTAAGACATTGCTGGCAGATTCTACGTATACATGTTGATATTTTCTATAATATGAAATATTGAGTGTTGTCTCATTAGATATATGTTACTATCATAGAATATATCTGTTATACGTCGTGACATTTTCACCGGCCACTTCTAAAAGATTCTCCCCAGCTACCATGGATCCAGTAGCCCAGTTAGCTCAGCAGTTGCAGAGTTTGTCCATGGAGCTGACGGACGTTAAGTCCAAGGTTTTGTACCCCCGGGAGCAAACCAGATCTGAACCTAAAGTAGCTCTCCCGGACAGGTTCACTGGTGGGCGGGACAAATTTTTTACCTTCCGGGCGGCTTGTAAATTATATTTTCGGCTACGGTCTTGGTCTTCGGGGAGTGAAGACCAGAGGGTGGGAATTGTCATCTCGCTCTTACAAGGGGACCCTCAATCCTGGGCGTTCTCTCTTCCTCCAGACTCCCCGCTCTCCAGTCAGTAGATCGATTTTTTACAGCCCTGGGTCTGGTATATGATGACCCGGATCGGGTCTCCCTTGCTGAAATGAAGTTACGTAAGATACAGCAGGGAGATCGTCCGGCAGAGGAATTTTCTTCTGAGTTCCATAGATGGGCCACAGATACTCAGTGGAATGACCCAGCTCTTAGGAGCCAGTTTTGTCAAGGATTATCTGACAAATTAAAAGATGTGTTGGCTCAGTATGATTCTCCCCCGTCACTGGAGGCCGCTATGGCCCTTGCGATTCGCATTGATAGACGGCTTCGAGAGAGGTGCGAGGTAACTCCTCCCCCTGTGATGACTCCACCTTCTACTATAGTCCCTCATATTGAGGTTCCCCTGGTTTGTTCTGAGGAGCCTATGCAGTTAGGAGGGACATCGTTTCGAGGGAGGGGATCGGCGGTGCGCCGCAAGACAGGAAAGTGTTACTTCTGCGGGAGAAAGGGACATTTTGTTGGGGGGTGTCCATCCCGTACTTTGCTGAGCAAGGAGTCGCCGGAAAACTGTTGATCTTGATCCCAGGTTGTGTGGTGGACGACAATCTGGGAGTATGTATTTCGTCCCCAAGTCCGTCTCAGTTTCTCGTGCCAGCGGAGGTGGTGGTAGGTACAGGAACTGAGAGGATTTCTGTTCTTCTGGATAGTGGGGCCGCGGCTAATCTGGTGGACGCTCGGTTTGCCCAGGTGCAAGGTATGCAACTGAGTGTATTGGCCAAACCTATCCCTATATTCTCTATTGACGCCAGGCCTCTCGGTCAAGGTAGCTTTGTGCAAGCCGTGCATAACATAGACCTTTGAGTGGGGGCAATACATTAACTATTGTCTTGTTATGTGTTGGAGGGCCTTCCCACTCCTATTGTGTTGGGACTTCCTTGGTTAACTAAACATAACCCAGTTATTAATTGGCAATCCAGAGAGATAAGCCAGTGGGGTGAATTTTGCCATAGTAACTGCATGAACACGGTCATCGGTGCGGTCGTGCCTAGAACCTTACCTCCTTTTCTGGAGGACTTTGAGGATGTGTTTTCAGAAGAGGGGTGTCAAGAATTACCTCCTCATCGCGCGTATGACTGTGCTATAAAATTGCTTCCTGATGCTAAGTTACCTAAATCTAGGTTATATAACCTTTCTGGTCCTGAGAGGCAAGCTATGAAGGATTATATTTCGGAAAGTCTAGCCAAGGGGCATATTAGACCTTCATCTTCCCCAGTGGCCGCGGGGTTCTTCTTTGTGAAGAAAAAAGATGGAGGCCTACGCCCTTGCTTGGATTTCCGTGAGCTTAATCGGATTACGGTCCGAGATCCGTATCCGCTCCCACTTATTCCTGATCTCTTCAATCAGATTGTGGGCGCCAAATGGTTCTCTAAGTTGGATCTCAGGGGGGCGTATAATCTGATTAGGATAAAGGAGGGGGATGAGTGGAAGACGGCGTTTAACACTCCGGAGGGACATTATGAGAACCTTGTCATGCCTTTCCGTCTGACTACTGCCCCGGCGGTGTTTCAACATTTTGTTAATGACATCTTTCGCCACCTAGTGGGACAGTTTGTTGTCATTTATCTAGATGACATCTTAATTTACTCGCCGGATCTTGTGTCTCATCAGGAGCATGTGAGACAGGTGTTGCAGATCTTGCGAGACAATAAACTGTACGCCAAATGGGAGAAGTGTGTATTCGCCGTACAGGAACTTCAGTTTTTAGGATTCCTGGTGTCAGCTTCTGGTTTCCGTATGGACCCTGGGAAAGTGAAGGCAGTGCTTGAATGGGATCGGCCAGAGGATCTTAAGGCACTGCAGCGTTTCCTGGGGTTTGCTAACTACTACCGGAAATTTATTCGTAATTTCTCATCCGTTGTCAAACCTCTCACTGACATGACAAAAAAAGGGACCTATTTTTCTAGGTGGTCTGACAAAGCTTGTCAAGCATTTTCCTCCTTGAAAAAATGTTTTGCTTCAGCACCCATACTCATCCAACCTGATGCATCACAACCGTTCATTGTGGAGGTAGACGCATCTGACGTAGGAGTGGGTGCGGTATTATCTCAAGGTCCGTCCCCTGGTAAATGGCATCCGTGCGCTTTCTTCTCTAAAAAATTGTCGTCCGCCGAGAGGAATTATGATGTCGGCAAAAGGGAACTCTTGGCCATTAAGTTGGCTTTTGAGTCATTCCATGTCAAGTGGACCAGTGGTCCCCACTCAACCTTCTCCGATTTTGCTGAAAATTTATAAGGATGTACATGTATGTTTGAAAAGAGGTTCTGTAAATTTTTAGGGCCAGATCTCAAATATATTGGGCACTGTTGACCTTTCACTGGAGGTTCCACCAAGCCTGCGGCTTCAGCTAAGAGGATTTTGCAAACTTTGGCACATAGCCATTAGAGTTCTATACTGGCTATGATGCTGAAATTTGGCATACTAGCTCAACTTTTGCTGCTAAACACGATAAAACTATTACCGGCTATGACAAAACAATATTTCGGCCGCAATTTTGTGTCAAAGTAGCTTGTAAAACGCGTCGCATAAAATTTATGCCAAACTTTGCCCATATATAACTCAAGACCAAAAACCAATAGTAACTGGTGCTTTGCCCTGTACACCAAACATCTACATGACTTTGCATTGCTGTAATATCACGGTCAAACCATATGTATTTGTGGAAATATTCACACCCACATATGATGAAAAACTTAAAAAAACTGAATTTTACCTATTTTTAGGTCAAATTTCTCAAAAAGGTTACCCCTAAAATATATTAATTCTGATATCATTAGAAAGAGCACATTTTTCTCTACAAGGATCATTGTTTGCTTTTTTGGAACGTCTCAGTTTAATAAAGGAAAAATGCCACTGAACATGGTGTTATTTATTAATAAGCAATGAATGGTAGCTGCACTATTCAAACCCTTGCGTTGGTCCATGGTGGTTATACCACAACCAATTCCCTAAGAATTGGTATTATAATCCTATTAAGAATTGTAATAATGCTGTCTTTCGAGAATTGGCAGCCCCAATTCGCGGGCGGTCTCTTTATCGCAGGTTCCGAAGCCTGAGGGTGGGTGTCTTTGCCTAGGATCCCAAGCCTAATATTGGGTATCTTTTGTTGGTTCCCAAGCCATAATGTTCAGTCTAAGTGGTCTGGAATTGTTGCTGAATTTGCAACATAATCGGTTCACAGAAGCTGTATTGTCGGCCCATTGCTGTTGCAGCTGGTGCTGGAATTATTGCAATGATTGACTGCTCGGGAATCCAGCATGTATCATTTCTCACAGGCCAGTGAAAGAAGCTAGCTGGTCCATGAGGATGCATAAAATTTATTAATGCATCATGGTCATCAACTGAAATTTCAGAAATATTTCCAATCCACCAGTTCCTATCGTAAATGCAGGCAATGTATTGCCCTGGCTGGAGGTTTGCAAATGGCACCAAAGGCATTTCTGATCTGACAGATCTATCTACATGGGCAATGAAAGATGGGTCATTTGACACTCTTGAAATGCGACTCTTTTTGTCATCAATTGGCACAAACTGGTGAATTTCTCTTGTTCCAGCAATTGTATGTCCATCTTTGAACCTTTCCTCTTGAACTACCCGTATTTCGTAAATTTTTTGTTTTGGAACAAAAAAAAATTTGATTCCATGCAGTTGCTCATTGCAAAAGTTGAATAAATCCACCGGGTCAGTATTTGGTTTTCAGTTGGGCGTTGAAGACTGGCACGAGCTGCCAACCTCTTTGCTGTCCCTCCAATCCCATCACAGGGCGACTTTCCATGACTGGTACCAAAAAAATTCCATTCAGCGCTGATATTGAAATCTGCATTGTGGTGGCACAAGTTGAGAAAATTTTTGAAATTTTTGTACTGGGCTGCAGATCCATCGCTGAAGTAGTGGATATGACGAATCCCATAGATGAGAGTCTTGAGAAACTCCACAATTACTGTTAAGAAAGTGTTGACTGCAACTATGTCATGTCGTGAGCAATCACTGATTATGCACAAGCTGATGTTCTGCGCAGCTTCACCATTTAACTCCTTGAAGTAAATTACAAATGGGTGTACTGTAGCTTGACTATTTTCCCAGTGGAAACCTTGAATGGGATCTTGAACAATAAATGAGTAATTTTCAGCAAAGTCCATAAGGATCACAAGCTCTCCAATTTTCCTTCAACGATTTCAAATAGCTACTTTGATGCTTGGCTGTTATGTTTCGGTAGCTGAGGAGTGCAGGTAAAAAAAAAAGGCAATACACCAGAGCAGTTGGAATCTATGGGATTGCAGTACCCTGACTAACCACCACAACCAGAGGCAGCCATGGAGCGTTCCTACGTTGGTCCTAGACGCCTCGTCACAGCCTGAGAAACTAACTACACCTAAAGATAGAAATAGGAAAGCTATCTGCCCCGGAGCAGAACCCCAAAGATAATAGAAAGCCCCCAAACATGTAATGGCGGTTAGACAAGAGGAAATACTGACACAGAATGAAAATAGAATGAGCAAACGCTGGGGCCCAAACTATCTAAAAAGAAAAGGACAGGAAGGGTACTTACTGCAATCCCAGAAAACCCTGAAAAACACCAACTCTACTAATTTCAAAATCACCTGAGATCACACGACCTCTACCACCTAAATTAGCTCTCTGGTGTAACAAAATCAAAACAGCAGCCACTGAAAAAACTGGAAAAAGCAAAAGAACAAAACTCAGTGGCTGAACTAAACTGAGAAGGCAGAAGCCCCCGGAGGGGACCCAGAAGGCCCCCAAAGAAGTGCAAGACAAAATGCAAAAATATAGCAAAAACACAAAAGAAGAAAAAATCTTATCTGGTAGCAGGAGATGCAGACACGACACAGCAGGCTACAAGGGAAACTGGAATGAAGGATTCAGACCAGAACAATTGATCACCGGCAACCCTGATGGGAAAATGACTCCCTTATATAAGACCAGTCAGTAACACCTGATTCCCAGTCCTCACAATCTTCACTAGTACTGCTTGTAACCACCAGAGGGAGCCTCTGCTCAGAACTCATCTCAAACCCATTCACAACAGTACCCCCCCCTTGAGGAGGGGTCACCGAACCCTCATTTGAGCAACCAGGTCGGTCAGGATGAGTTCTATGATACGCACGGATAAGTCTCCTAGCATGGATGTCCGAAGCAAACACCCAAGAATTGTCTTCCTGACCATAACCTCTCCATTTAACCAAATACTGGAGTTTCCGTCTAGAAAAACGAGAATCCAATATTTTCTCAACCACATACTCCAGATTGCCCTCAACCAAAACAGGGTCAGGAGGCACAGCAGCAGGAACCACTGGCTCAACAAACCTCTTCAACAAGGACTTGTGGAACACGTTATGGATCTTAAATGTCCCTGGA
Source organism: Oophaga sylvatica (assembly GCA_033576555.1). Taxonomy (NCBI): domain Eukaryota; kingdom Metazoa; phylum Chordata; class Amphibia; order Anura; family Dendrobatidae; genus Oophaga; species Oophaga sylvatica. The sequence continues at coordinate 459,208,177 of JARQOD010000004.1, read as the reverse complement.
AGAAGCAAACGAAAAGAAACAGGATTAATAATCTCCATGATCTTATAAGGTCCAATGAACCTAGGCTTAAATTTAGGAGATGCTACTCTCATAGGAATATTCTTTGAGGACAACCAGACCAAGTCCCCCACTTTAAACCGAGGACCATCAGTCCTATGCCGGTTAGCAAACCGCTGGGCCTTCTCCTGAGAGAGGGACAACCTCTCCACTACCTGGTCCCAAATCTGTTGCATACGCTCCACAACAGAGTCAACACCTGGACAGACAGAAGCCTCCGTCTGTCCTGAAGAAAATCGAGGGTGAAACCCAGAATTACAGAAAAACGGAGACATCAAAGTGGCAGAGCTAGCCCTATTATTAAGAGCAAACTCAGCCAAAGGCAAAAAAGAGACCCAGTCATCCTGATCAGCAGACACAAAGCATCTAAGATAAGTCTCCAATGTCTGGTTTGTTCTCTCAGTTTGACCATTGGTCTGAGGATGAAATGCCGAGGAGAAAGACAATTGAACACCCAGTTTAGAACAAAAAGTCCTCCAAAATTTGGAAACAAACTGGACTCCTCTGTCAGACACAATGTTCTCAGGAATGCCGTGTAAACGAACCACGTGCTGAAGGAACAACGGCACCAATTCAGAGGAGGAAGGCAACTTAGGTAATGGCACAAGATGTATCATTTTGGAAAACCTATCACAAATTACCCAGATGGTGGTCATTCTCTGAGAAACAGGAAGATCGGAAATGAAATCCATAGAGATATGGGTCCATGGTCTCTTGGGCACAGGCAATGGCATCAACAAACCACTAGAGCGAGAGCAAGGCTTGGAGCGAGAGCAAGTCCCGCAGGACTGCACAAATTCCCTGACATCACGAGACAAGGTAGGCCACCAAAAGGACCGACTAACCAAGTCTCTGGTACCAAAAATTCCGGGATGCCCAGCCAATGCGGAACAATGAATCTCAGACATCACACTCTTTTTCCATTGGTCCGGGACAAACAATTTTCCAACAGGGCAGCGCTCGGGCCTATCCTCCTGACACCCCTCCAGAGCAAGTCTCAAATTGGGCGAGATGGCGGAAAGAACTACACCCTCTTTCAAAATAAAGAAGGATCAGATAACTCAGGAGAGTCCGCAAGGAAACTCCTCGAGAGGGCATCCGCCTTAACATTCTTAGTGCCAGGAAGAAAGGAAACCACAAAATTAAAACGTATGAAAAACAAGGCCCACCTGGCCTGTCTAGGATTGAGTCGCTTGGCAGATTCCAGATAGACCAGATTCTTATGGTCCGTAAGGACCACCACCTGATGTTTGGCTCCCTCCAGCCAATGTCTCCACTCTTCAAAAGCCCACTTCATGGCCAATAACTCCCGATTACCCACGTCATAATTACGTTCAGTAGGAGAAAATTTTCGAGAGAAAAAGGCACAAGGGTTACTTTTAGAGGTCTCTGGATCTTTTTGGGACAAAACGGCACCTGCCCCAATTTCAGAGGCATCAACCTCCACCTGAAATGGCAGAGAAACATCAGGCTGCCGTAGAACAGGAGCAGAAGTGAATCTCTGCTTAAGTTCCTGAAATGCAGAGACTGCCTCAGGAGGCCAATTCACCACATCTGAACCCTTTCTGGTCAAATCAGTTAATGGTTTAACAATAACCGAGAAATTACCAATAAATTTACGATAAAAATTGGCAAAACCCAAAAATCTCTGAAGAGCCTTTAATGAAGTAGGTTGGACCCAATCACAGATGCTTGAACCTTGACCGGGTCCATTTCAATAACAGATGGGGACAAAATGAATCCCAGAAATGAGATCCTCTGTACGCCAAAAAGACACTTTGATCCCTTCACATACAGAGCATTCTCTCTCAAAATCTGGAACACAGTTCGAACATGTTTCACATGAGAGTCCCAGTCATTAGAAAAAATCAAGATATCATCCAAATAAACAATCAGAAATTTGTCCACAAAATCCCTGAAAATGTCATTCATGAAGGACTGGAAGACGGAAGGAGCATTAGTGAGCCCAAAGGGCATCACTAGGTACTCAAAATGCCCTTCAGGGGTATTGAATGCCGTCTTCCATTCATCCCCGTGCTTAATGCGAATAAGGTTATACGCCCCCCTGAGGTCAAGCTTGGTAAACCAAGTAGTGTTTTTCACCCTGGAAAACAGGTCAGAAATCAAGGGTAACGGGTATTGATATTTCACAGTAATATTGTTCAAGAGACGATAATCAATACACGGCCTTAATGAACCATCTTTTTTGGCCACAAAGAAAAAACCGGCACCTAAGGGTGAAGAGGATGGTCTGATATGACCCTTCTCCAAAGATTCCTTGATATAAGACCGCATAGCGTCATGTTCAGGTACAGACAAGTTAAAAAGGCGACCTTTAGGGAATTTACTACCCGGCACTAATTCAATAGCGCAGTCATAGCTCCTATGGGGAGGCAAGGATGCAGATTTACTTTCGCTAAACACATCAGAAAAATCAAACAAAAAGTCAGGAACATCCTGAGCCTGGGGGGAGGCAGAAAAAACAGGAGTGTTGGTATTGACACATTGGCAGCCCCAACTGGCCACAGACACAGACTTCCAATCCAAAACAGGATTATGAGACTGCAACCAAGGGAAACCCAGCACGATAATGTCATGCAGATTATATAGAACCAAAAATTTGCAGCACTCCTGGTGATCAGGTTCAACCCTCATTATCACCTGAGTAGAAAACTGGGGTTTATTCTCAGCCAAAGGGGTAGAATCGATCCCCAGTAGGGGAATAGACTTCTGTAGGGGTATCAAGGGGAACCCACAACGTTTAGCAAAATCATAATCCATCAGGTTAATAGCTGCTCCAGAATCAACGAAAGCCTGAGCAGAAAATGAGGACAGAGAGCATATCAGAGTGACAGTTAATAAAAACTTAGTCTGAACACTACCCAAGACAACTGAGCGTGCAAAACGTCTTCCCCGCTTAGGGCAGACTGAAATAGCATGAGAGGCATCACCACAGTAGAAACATAACCCATTGCGCTTTCGAAACTCATGACGCTGTGCCCCAGACACCACTCTATCACACTGCATGGTTTCAGGAGCTGGTTCACAAGGCAACACCACTCCACGCATACTTCTCCGCTCACGCAAACGTCTGTCAATTTGAATCGCTAATGACATAGAATCATTGAGACCAGAGGGGACAGGGAATCCCACCATAACATCCTTTACATTATCTGACAGACCCTTCCGGAAAAGGGCCGCCAAAGCGTCGTCATTCCATTTGGTCAGGACTGCCCACCTACGGAATCTCTGACAGTATAACTCAGCGTCATCAAGCCCCTGATTTAATGCCAACAAGGCTTTTTCAGCTTGATCAGTGACATTAGGCTCATCGTACAATAACCCCAAAGCCTGAAAAAACGCATCAACATCACTCAAAACAGGATCCCCAGGTATCAGGGAAAAAGCCCAATCCTGAGGATCGCCGCGCAGGAGAGAGATGATAATTTGAACCTGCTGCGCTGCGTTTCCTGAGGACTTAGATTTTAAGGCAAAAAACAATTTACAATTATTTTTGAAATTCTGAAACTTAGCTCGATCCCCTAAAAACAAATCTGGCATGGGGATCCTAGGTTCCACAACAGGCAACCCAGCAAGATAGATAGCAATACTCCGAACCTCAGTGGCAAGCTGATCCACACGGCCAGACAACTGTGTAAACTCCATTGGGAGAAAAGATCCTCCCCAGCACCCAGAGATACAGAGGGAAAAAAAAAAAAAATGCAACAAACAGAAAAATATCTCTGACAACTCTGACAACCTTTTTTTCAATCACAATATTATTTTCCCTTCTGTGAGTACCATACAATTTTCTACAGGCCGGTGATACTGTTATGTTTCGGTAGCTGAGGAGTGCAGGTAAAAAAAAAAGGCAATACACCAGAGCAGTTGGAATCTATGGGATTGCAGTACCCTGACTAACCACCACAACCAGAGGCAGCCGTGGAGCGTTCCTACGTTGGTCCTAGACGCCTCGTCACAGCCTGAGAAACTAACTACACCTAAAGATAGAAATAGGAAAGCTATCTGCCCCGGAGCAGAACCCCAAAGATAATAGAAAGCCCCCAAACATGTAATGGCGGTTAGACAAGAGGAAATACTGACACAGAAAGAAAATAGAATGAGCAAATGCTGGGGCCCAAACTATCTAAAAAGAAAAGGACAGGAAGGGTACTTACTGCAATCCCAGAAAACCCTGAAAAACACCAACTCTACTAATTTCAAAATCACCTGAGATCACACGACCTCTACCACCTAAATTAGCTCTCTGGTGTAACAAAATCAAAACAGCAGCCACTGAAAAAACTGGAAAAAGCAAAAGAACAAAACTCAGTGGCTGAACTAAACTGAGAAGGCAGAAGCCCCCGGAGGGGACCCAGAAGGCCGCCAAAGAAGTGCAAGACAAAATGCAAAAATATAGCAATAACACAAAAGAAGAAAACATCTTATCTGGTAGCAGGAGATGCAGACACGACACAGCAGGCTACAAGGGAAACTGGAATGAAGGATTCAGACCAGAACAATTGATCACCAGCAACCCTGATGGGAAAATGACTCCCTTATATAAGACCAGTCAGTAACACCTGATTCCCAGTCCTCACAATCTTCACTAGTACCGCTTGTAACCACCAGAGGGAGCCTCTGCTCAGAACTCATCTCAAACCCATTCACAACACTTGGCGATGTAGTGATGGCTGCAAAGTTTAGAAATTTTCAAAACCAATTCTTCAATGAAATCTTCTATAGTCAGTTGTTTGGTAGCGTGTCTCGATCAGTGTGAATCCATTGTTTGAACTCAATAATATATTCATGGTCACTGTTGACAAACACATTGACTAGAAATTCTTTTAAAACTTCAGGACCCGGGCATTTATCACAACGGCCAAGCATACAGTCCTTGGATTCAATTCCACAGACCATTTTGCATATGAGCTCTTTGTAGTCATCATTGATTGGGAATGCTGCAATCATTAGTTTGACATTTTGGTGAATGGTACACACAAAATCGGAATGTGTTCCAGCAGATCCAACGGTTACGCACCACTTTGGCCGAAGCTCACAAAACTTGGAAAATCCAATTTCAGGGCCATTCCGATCCCGATAGGCAACAAACATTTCCCTCATATTGCTCAGTAATAGTCGCTTTTGCATCTGCTTTTTTTCTCCTGCTATTCGCACTGATTCATAGTCTTTTTTACCAGGGCACATTCGACTGAATTCATCATCCTCAAAAAATGCCTGATCCTTTTTCTCCACTTCCTCAGAAACTTTCTTGCCACACTTGATTCTAGGTAAGGCTAAGATCACATGTTCACATTTAAGCTTTCGAGCTTGTTTGACCATTCGTTCAGAGACACCGAATTCGTCTGATATAGCCTTAATGGACCAACTTTTAGGTGCCAATGTCAAGATTTGGACCTTTTCTGCCCGACTGGACACCTGCAGCTTTTGCTTCAAATCTGCCAAAAGGTGATTGTAATCCAGACACATTTTGCACTGTGCTGTTTTTGTTTGCTCAATGTCTTTCGGCTCAAGTCCTCCAATTGAAGCAATCTTGCTAGAAAATGCATTAATAAATTTTATGCATCCTCATGGACCAGCTAGCTTCTTTCACTGGCCTGTGAGAAATGATACATGCTGGATTCCCGAGCAGTCAATCATTGCAATAATTCCAGCACCAGCTGCAACAGCAATGGGCCGACAATACAGCTTCTCTGAACCGATTATGTTGCAAATTCAGCAACAATTCCAGACCACTTAGACTGAACATTATGGCTTGGGAACCAACAAAAGATACCCAATATTAGGCTTGGGATCCTAGGCAAAGACACCCACCCTCAGGCTTCGGAACCTGCGATAAAGAGACCGCCCGCGGCTGACCTTGCACGGCTATCGGCCATGGCTCCTAGGCGATGGGGCTGCCAATTCTCGAAAGACAGCATTATTACAATTCTTAATAGGATTATAATACCAATTCTTAGGGAATTGGTTGTGGTATAACCACCATGGACCAACGCAAGGGTTTGAATAGTGCAGTTACCATTCATTGCTTATTAATAAATAACACCATGTTCAGTGGCATTTTTCTTTTCTTAAACTGAGAGACTCCAAAAAAACAAACAATGATCCTTGTAGAGAAAAATGTGCTCTTTCTAATGATATCAGAATTAATATATTTTAGGGGTACCCTTTTTGAGAAATTTGACCTAAAAATAGGTAAAATTCAGTTTTTTTAAGTTTTTCATCATATGTGGGTGTGAATATTTCCACAAATACATATGGTTTGACCGTGATATTACAGCAATGCAAAGTCATGTAGATGTTTGGTGTACAGGGCAAAGCACCAGTTACTATTGGTTTTTGGTCTTGATCTATATATGGGCAAAATTTGGCATAAATTTTATGCGACGCGTTTTACAAGCTACTTTGACACAAAATGGCGGCCGAAATATTGTTTTGTCATAGCCGGTAATAATTTTATCGTGTTTAGCAGCAAAAGTTGAGCTAGTATGCCAAATTTCAGCATCATAGCCAGTATAGAACTTTAATGGCTATGTGCCAAAGTTTGCAAAATCCTCTTAGCTAAAGCCGCAGGCTTGGTGGAACCTCCAGTGAAAGGTCAACAGTGCCCAATGTATTTGAGATCTGGCCCTAAAAATTTACAGAACCTCTTTTCAAACATACATGTACATCCTTATAAATTTTCATCAAAATCGGAGAAGGTCGAGTGGGGAAGATTTTTAAAACTGGTCCACTTGATGTGGAATGACCCTTTTGAAGAGTGGCGTCACTTTTTGGAGGGGGCAGTCCACCCGGTCACCGTCATTACTGATCACAAGAACCTGCTGTATTTAGAGTCTGCAAAACGTCTGAATTCCAGACAAGCTAGATGGTCGTTGTTCTTTACCAGGTTTAATTTTGTCGTCACATATCGTCCTGGGTCAAAAAATGTAAAGGCTGATGCCTTGTCTCGTAGTTTCCCGGGGCCGGGAAGACGGATGACCCGGTTCCTATTCTTCAGGAGGGAGTTGTGGTGTCGGCTGTATGCTCTGAGCTTGAGGAGGAGATATTGGAGGCTCAGGGGGACGCCCCTGTAGGACCTCCAGGGAGACTGTTTGTTCCAGATCAGTTAAGACAAAAGGTTATCGAGGCACATCATAATTCTGCTTTGGCAGGACACCCAGGGAGTAAAGCAACTGTGGATCTCGTTTCTCGCCGGTTTTGGTGGCCTAACTTAAATAAAGAGGTGGTAACTTTTGTCGCGTCCTGTGGGGTATGTGCGCGCTCTAAGACCCCACATACCCGTCCGTCTGGGGCCCTTTTACCGTTGAAAATCCCGGAGCGTCCATGGACCCATCTGTCTATGGACTTCATTACGGACCTCCCTCCGTCTTCAGGTAAAACTGTCATACTAGTTGTAGTTGACAGGTTCAGCAAAATGGCACATTTTATTGCTCTTCCTGCTCTTCCTAATGCTAAAACTCTGGCGCAGGTGTTCATTGGGGAGATTGTGAGACTTCACGGGTTGTCTTCCGATGTGGTGTCGGATCGGGGGTCTCAGTTTGTGTCCAAATTCTGGAGGGCATTTTGTTCTCGTCGGGGGGTGCAGTTGTCATTTTCTTCGGCTTTTCATCCGCAGACTAATGGTCAGACAGAGCATCTGAATCAGAGCTTAGAGACATATCTCCGGTGTTTTGTCTCAGAGAACCAAGAGGACTGGTCTTCTTTCTTGCCTCTGGCAGAGTTCGCTCTTAACAATAGGCGGAGCGAGTCCACTGGTAAGTCCCCGTTTTTTGGGGCATATGGTTTTCACCCCCAGTTTTGTACTTTCAATGGGGGGGGCTCTTCTGGGGTTCCTGAGGAGGAATGATTTTCGTCGTCACTTGCTTCAGTGTGGAGAGGAGTGCTTAATAATCTGAGCACTATGGGGAACCGATACAAACGTATGGCTGATAGGAGGAGAGTGTCTGGTTCGGACCTAAGTGTGAACGATCTGGTATGGTTGTCTACCAAGAATATAAAACTTAAGGTTCCCTCCTGGAAACTGGGTCCCAGGTTCATCGGGCCATACAGGATCAGTTCAATAATTAATCCGGTGGCTTTCCGTCTTGACCTCCCTCCTACGTTTAAAATCCACAATGTGTTCCACAAATCGTTGCTTAAGAGGTACGTGGCACCAGTTATACCGTCACCTCTACCTCCTCCTCCAGTGGTGGTCAATGGTAATTTGGAGTTTCAGGTATCGAAGATCATTGACTCACGTCTAAATCGCCAGTCCCTTCAGTACCTTGTTCATTGGAGGGGGTATGGTCCTGAGGAGAGGATGTGGGTTTCTGCGTCGGATATTAACGCAGACCGATTGGTTCGGGCCTTCCACACTACTCACCCAGATAGACCAGGCCCTGAGGGTCCAGAGGCCCCTCGTAGAAGGGGGGGTACTGTCACGGGTGTGTCGCGGCGGAGATCGTCGCGATTGCACACCCTGACTTCGCACAGCTGAGTTTCTGGTGCTGGGTGTTTTTCAGCACTGAGGGAGTCAATTCTTTCTCTCTCGATGCTGGACAGACCAGCCTCGCCCAGCTGCGATTGATGTTTTGTTAATTAGCTTCCTTCATATACCTGCTGGTCTGCTGGGGAAGTTGCCGGTGAAAGCATTCATTCAGACCAGCAGAGCGGATCGTTTCTGAGAAGACTTAAGCTAAGAGTGCCTGTTGTGGTTTTTCCTCTCCTCGCTTATTGTTTATCTTCTTAACCTTTTGTGTTCCTCTGTAGTGGAAGTTTTGTATGCAAGGCAGTGTTTTCTTTACCCCCTGTCTGTCTCGTTTGTATTTGACTGTGTGTAAGCTGTTGCCTGCCCATTCCCTGTGGTGGTAATCAGGGTCCTTCTCAGGACTAGATTACAGTGGTCAGGGATCTACAGGAGACAGGGTTACGCTGGCGGCCTGGACCTCTGTACCATTAACAGTACCTCCAGGTAGAGGGACTAGTCAGGACCCCAGTTCAGGGTCAGCATAGACCCCGGTCCACCTCTATCCGGAGACAGCGTTTCACGTGCACAGTATAGACCCACTATACATTGGATATTATGTCAGGTAAGACATTGCTGGCAGATTCTACGTATACATGTTGATATTTTCTATAATATGAAATATTGAGTGTTGTCTCATTAGATATGTTACTATCATAGAATATATCTGTTATACGTCGTGACATTTACACATTACAGAAGATTGCATCAGCTACTCACATCACCTATAATGCCTTGCTGCTATCACATACTATGGTATAGCACAGCCAAGCCATTCAGGTGGGACCATCATAGCGTTAATAAAACTAAAAGCAGAAAATGCAAAAGCCATTGTGTGGTGCTTCTGGATAGTTTGAGGATGTCATAAATTTGCCAAAAAGATAGCCACAAAATACTGACTAAGCAATACAGATAGTGTGTGACAGCACAGAAGTGAAGAACAGTAGTTACAATTTGTTCACCTTTAGCCATTTATGATGTGTTCATTTTAATTATATCTAAAGTTGTGTTTGCGTTAAAGAGTTTAAAAGGAAGACAAGACAGTTTATGAGACCTCATAGCAGGGCTGGCATTAGGGGACCGGGCAATTGCCCAGAGCTCCCACTCCCTTGTGGTGCCCCAGCATCTACAGCAGGAGCTACACTGAAAATAGCATTAAAACAATAAAAAATACACATATTTGGTATCGTTGCTTTTGTAAAAGTTCGATCTATCAAAATAAAAAGTTAATTAATCTGATTGGTAAACCGCTTAAAGAGAGTAAAATCAAAATGCCACAATTATGTTTTTTTGGCTGTCACAACATTGCATTAAAATGAAATAAGAGGTGAACAAAACATCTTATCTGCTCCAAAATTGTATCAGTAAAAATGTCAGCTCAGGGCACAAAAATAAGCCCTCACACAGCCCCATATATACCGAAAAATGATAAAATTAAAATGGCGAAAAAAAAGCAACTGTTTTCTCTTACAAATTTCAGAATTTTTTTCATCACTTAAATAAAAAACAAATCTCTACATGTTTGGTATCTGCATACTCATACTGGCCAGGAGAATCATATTGTTAAGTCAGTTTTACCATATAGCAAAGATGGTAGATGGTAAATAAAAAATTCAAACTATTGTGGAATTGCACTTTTTCATAATTTTAACGCACTTGTAATTTTTTTCTCATTTTCAAATACACTATGTGATAGAATAAATGGTGTCATTCAGAACAACTTCTCCCACAAACACAAGCCCTCATACAGCTATGTGGAAGGAAAAATAAAGTTATGGCTCTTCACTGAAGATTCATAACTACAGGAACTGTCATGACAACCCATTTGCGCCCCACAATAACGTGACTGGTTTGCTGATGGGCAGAATTATTGACTCACATCCAGCCAGCACTTGCTAAATCCAACTATTAGTGATTGACAGAGGGATTTTACAGTTGCAGTTGTTAAAGTCAATTGAAGGCTGGATAACCCCTTAACGACAGCCGATACACCTTTTAATGGAGGAATTAAGGGTACTTATTTTTCAGCGCCGTTTTTTAACGTCAGAAAATCTCTGGAGTCTTGGCTACGAGGAGTAGCTGAGACCCCGGAGAACATGATTCATGTTGGATTTTACTATCCCCAGTGTTGCGATCACCGTTATTCACTGAATAACGGCGACTGCAAAAAAAAAAGTAGGCCAGTTTTCCCATTTATTTCTCTCTCCTCTGTCCCCCAGCCCTTGTCATCTTCTTCCGGGAAGAAAATGGACGATGCATGCACAGTGTGCTCGTCGAGATCTGCCAGCCGGTACCTGCAACAATAGCAGATTTTTTCTATTGGTTCATTTTGTTCACTGTAATAGACCTCATCACAGTGATCAAAATGAAAAAAAATAGTAAACCAAACCCCCCTTTATCACCCCCTTAGTTAGGTAAAAGTAATAAAATAAAACAAAATATATTTCCATCTTTCCAATAGGGTTAGGGTTGAGGCTGGGGTTAGGGTTAGGAATGGGGTAAAAGCTAGGGTTAGGGTTGGGACTAGGGTTAGGTTTGGGGCTAGGGTTAGGGTTGGGCTAGTGTTAGGGTTGTGGCTAGGTTTAGAGCTAGGTTTAAGATAGGGATAGGGTTGGGTTGGGTCTAGGGTTAGAGTTGGGTTAGGGTTGTGTTGGGGTTAGGATTGTGTTGGAGTTAGAGTTGTGGTGCTGGGGTTAGGGTGGTAGTTATGTTTGGGATTACGGTTAAAGTTTAGACTAGGGTTAGAGGTGTGTTAGGGTTAGGGTTGTGGTTAGGGTTATGGTTAGGCTTGGAATTAGGGTTAAGGGTGTGTTGGGGTTAGAGTTGTATTAGGGTTGGAGTTAGAATTGGGGGGTTCCACTGTTTAGGTACATCAGGGGGACTCCAAACACGACATAGCGCCCACCATTGATTCCAGCCAATTTTGCGTTCAAAAGTCAAACGGTGTTCCTTCCCTTCTGAGCCCTACCATGTGCCCAAACAGTGGCTTTCCCTCACATATGGGGTATTGGTGTACTCAGGAGAAATTGCACAACAAATTTTTTAGTCCATTTTCTCCTGATACCCTTGTGAAAATAAAAAAGTTTGGTTCCAAAGTGAATTTTTTGTTAAAAAAGTAAAATGTTCATTTTTTCCTTCCACATTGCTTTAGTTCTCGTGAAGCACCTGAAGGGTTAATAATCTCCTTAAATGCGGTTTTGCGCACCTTTAGGGGTGCAGTTTTTAGAATGGTCACTTTTGGGTATTTTGTTATGTTGAACCCCCAAACTTACTTCAAATGTGAGGTGGTCCCTAAAAAAATGGTTTTGGAAATTTTGTTGGAAAAATGAGAAATCGCTGATCAACTTTTAACCCTTATAACGTCCTAACAAAAAAAATATGTTTCCAAATTTGTACTGATGTAAAGTTGACATGTGGGAAATGTTATTTATTATCTATTTTATATGACATCGTGTTAGGGCTAGCAGAACGCACCAAATAAATATAGTTAATAGGTGCGTTCACAGCCCGGGGTCCACCGTGCAGGCAGAGCCTGTTGCTAGTAAGATGACACAATATGGCGGTATAAGTGAGCTCTGTTACCTCACAGAGTCGCAGACATAGATGTTGTGGCACTATATGGCAGTATGAGCAAACTCTGTTACACCACAGAGTCGCTGTGGTAGAGACGCAGAGATAGAGACTGTGTCCTGTTAACACCACAGAGGTACACAGATAACTGCTGTGTGGATAGCAGTCTGTGCTCATGCAGTCAGTAACGCAAACAACCAACTCCTCACCGGAGTAGCCGTATTCTAGAGGCTATTTCAGCCGAGCCCTGAACACGTGCATACAAAACTCCTCACCGGAGGTGCCGGTATTCTAGGGGCTTATTTCAGCTGAGCCCTAACCGCATGCGTGCATGATCACACTGGCGCAAAGCACATAACAGAATTGTTACTAGCGCATGGCCGTGCGGCCATGCAACCCTTTTCTAGCAGCAACTACAAGACCTTCCAGAAAAGGACCAATGAGAAACTGTTCCAGCACACAAGCAGTTTCAGGACCTTCCTGGCGGACCAATGGAGTTGCTGCAGTACCTGGGCATGTGACCCCTGATCTCCAATGAGAGATCTTACCCTGGGCAAGCTCAGAAGGGGAAACGCAGGACTTAGTCCCAAAGACGTCTGCTCGCCGCTGACCAGTACTGGCTACAATAGCAGAACCTGGAGAGGCAGCAGTAATCCTCTGCACAGTATTAGACTGGGCGAGACGCTGGGACCGACGTCTCTGCTGAGCAGAGTCCACTGCGGGCCCGGAGACGGATGGGAGACCGCAGCGGGGATGGTTCGAGATTCCCTTTGTGTAGAAGCGGGAACTCGACCCCTAACACACCGCTCTCTGATTTAAGGGTACAAAAATAAAATTTTCAACATTTTTGACAAATTTTCATTTTTTTTCATAAATATGCGCAAGTTATATTGAAGAAATTTTACCACTAACATGATACAATATGTCAAGAAAAAAACAGAATCAGTGGGATTTGTTGAAGTGATCCAGAGCTATAACTTCATAAAGTGACAGTGGTCAGAATTGTAAAAGTTGGCTTGGTCATTAAGTACCAAATTGGCTCTGTCACTATGGGGTTAAATCATCCATCAAGTGTCTGGAAAGATGTGGACTGGTGTGGGATACCACACCAAAGGCATGATCTTTGTAAATATAGGTCAAAGGTCATGGAGGGGTTAATAATTCAAATGTAACTTTTTGTGTGTAAAATAGACTTTAGTATGAAGCATATTGGAGTTCTTTGTTAAAAATTACATTTAGGTCACTGATCCTATGAAAATGTTTTTCTTACTGTCTCTCCAGTTTGCAAAACCAATTTTATTAAACATTTTTCTGTAATTTTAATTAATACAAGGAGACCTGTGTTCCAAATGCTCATTTCTTGGTCAGAGTATAAGTGATTACATAGAGCGCCTCTCTCTGGATGACTCGTCCTGTAGGACACGGATAGCCCAATGTTTTAAATGGATGTGTGTGTGTGTGGTTCAGCCTAGAATGTATGTACTCTTGGTGGAATATATATGTTTAAAGACATATGTGTATGTTCTCTGTATACATGTGGTATGTGCTCTGTGTATAAGTACAGTTGTGCTCAAAAGTTTCCATATCCCAGCACAATTTTTGCTTTCTTGGTCTTTTTTCAGAGAATATGAATGATAACACCAAAACTTGTTCTCCACTCATGGTTAGTGGTTGGGTGAAGCCATTTATTGTGAAACTACTTTCTCTTTTTAAATCATAATGATAACCTAAAACATCCAATTGACCATGATCAAAAGTTCACACACCCTGGTGATTTTGGCCTGATAACATGCACAGAAGTTGACACAAATGGGTTTGAATGGCTACTAAAGGTAACATCCTAACCTGTTACCTGTTTGCTTGTAATCAGTGTGTGTGTGCATAAAAGCTGAGTGAGTTTATGGGGTCCAGACAGACTCTTCCATCTTTCATCCAGCCACTGATGTTTCTGGATTTTGAGTCACAATGAAAGCAAAAGAATTGTCAATGGATCTATGGGAAAAGGTAAATGAACTGTATAAAACAGGAAAGGGAAAAATAAAGATATCCAAGGAATTAATCATTCCAGTCAGCAGCATTCAGACTGTTATTGACAAATGGAAAATCAGGGGCTCTGTAAAAACAAAACCACGGTCAGGAAGACCAACAAAAATTTTGTTGACAACTGCCAGGAAAATTGTTCGGGATTCAAAGAAAAACCCGCAAATAGCATCAGCTGAAATACTGGACTCTCTGAAATCTAGCAGTGTAGCTGTTTCAAGATGCAAAATAAGGAGGCACTTAAAAATGGGCTGCATGGTCTAGTTGCCAGAAGAAAGCAATTACTGCACAAATGCCACAACGTATCTCACCTATAATACACAAAACAGCACAGAGACAAGCCTGAAAACTTCTAAAACAAGGTAATTTGGAGTGATGAGACAAACATTCAACTTTATGGCCACAACCATAAAAGTTACATTTGAAGAGAGGTCAATAAGGCCTATGATGAAAGGACACCATTCCTACTGTAAGTCATGGAGGTGGATCGCTGATGTTTTGGGGATATGTGAGCTACAAAGGCACAGGAAACTTGGTCAAAGTTGAAGGAAAGATGAATGTAGCACGTTATCAGCAAATACTGCCTGCAAATTAGCAATCATCTGCCCAGAAGCTGCACATGGGACGTACTTGGATGTTCCAACATGACAACGATCCAAAACACAAGGCCAATACCATCTGAGAAAATAAAGAACCTCATCCACAACTACCACAAAAGGCTTCAAGCCGTCATTGAGGTTAGAGTGGGCAATACACGATATTAAGAGATGGGGTATGTGAACTTTTGATCAGGGTCATTTGGATGTTTTTGGTTGTCATTGTGATTTAAAAAGAGAAATCACAGTAGTTTGACAATAAATGGCTTCATCCAACCACTAACCATGAGTGAAGAAAAAGTTTTGGTGTTATCATTCATATTCTCTGAAAAAAGGCCAATAAAGCAAAAATTCTGCTGGAGTATGTAAACTTTTGAGCACAACTGTATATACAGCTCTGGCAAAAATTAAGAGACCACTTTCAAATGTTCAGTTTGTCTGATTTTTCTCTTTATAGATATATTTTTGAGTAAAATGTAAATTGTTCTTTTAGTCTATAAACTACTGGCAACATGTCTCAGATTTTCCAAGCAATAAATTTCGTATTTTTTTTCTGAAAATTATAAATGGTCAAAATTAGAAAAAAATATCCAGTGCTTTAAGACCTAAAATAATGCAAAGAAAACAAGCTCATAATCATTTAGAAACAATAATAGTAATGTTTTAACTCAGGAAGAGTTCAGAAATCAATATTTTATGGAATAATAATGATTTTTAATCACAGCTTTCATGCGTCTTGGCATGCTTTCCACCAGTCTTTCACACTGCTTCTGGAGCAAAAATTTAAGCAGTTCTTCTTTGTTTGATGGTTTGGGACTATCCATCATCCTCTTGATTACATTCCAGAGGTTTTAAATGGGGTTCAGGTCTGG
Source organism: Oophaga sylvatica (assembly GCA_033576555.1). Taxonomy (NCBI): domain Eukaryota; kingdom Metazoa; phylum Chordata; class Amphibia; order Anura; family Dendrobatidae; genus Oophaga; species Oophaga sylvatica. Next base: position 459,192,515 of record JARQOD010000004.1, on the reverse strand, counting down.
AGATTGGGCTGCCCATGAGAGGGTTTTCATGGCTGGTTTCTGACCCGATATTATCCTGTTAATGAACCGTGCTTACACATGTGGTAAAAATTGTTAGTACCTCTCGTTTAATGACAAAAAAACCCACAATGGTCACAGAAATAACTTGAATCTGACAAAAGTAATAATAAATTAAAAATCAATGAAAATGAACAAATGAAAGTCAGACATTGCCTTTCAACCATACTTCCATAGAATTTAAAAAAATATAAAACTCATGAAATAGGCCTGGACAGAAATGATGGTACCCTTAACTTAATATTTTGTTGCACAACCTTTGGAGGCAATCACTGCAATCAAACGATTCCTATAACTGTCAATGAGACTTCTGCACCTATCGAAAGGTATTTTTGCCCACTCTTCAAGAGCAAACTTCTCCAGTTGTCTCATGTTTGAAGGTTGCCTTTTCCAGATGGCATGTTTCAGCTCTTTCCAAAGATGCTCAATAGGATTTAGGTCAGGGCTCAAAAAAGGCCACTTCAGAATAGTCCAATGTTTTCCTCTTAGCGATTCTTGGGTGTTTTTAGCTGTGTGTTTTGGGTCATTATCCTTTGCAAGACCCATGACCTGCGACTGAGACCAAGCTTTCTGACACTGGGCAGCGTATTTCTCTCTAGAATCCCTTGATAGTCTTGAGATTTCATTGTAACATGCACAGATTCTAGACACCCTGTGCCAAATGCAGCAAAGCAGCACCAGAACGTAACAGAGCCTCCTCCATGTTTCACAGTAGGGATAGTGTTCTTTTCTTGATATGCTTCATTTTTCCGTCTGTGTACATAGAGCTGATGTGCCTTGCCAAAAAGTTCCATTTTTGTCTCATCTGTCCATAGGAAATTATCCCAAAAGCTTTGTGGCTTGTCAACATGTAGTTTGGCAAATTACAGTCTGGCTTTTTTATGATTTTTTTTTTTCAACAATAGTGTTTTCCTTGGTCATCTACCATTAAGTCCACTTCCACTTGTACGACGACGGATGGTGCAATCTGACACTGATCTTCCTTGAGCTTGAAGTTCACCTTTAATCTGTTAAGAAGTTTTTCTGGGCTCGTTTTTTACTATTCATATTATCTGTGTCTTTGATTTGTCATCAATTTTCCTCCTGTGGCCAGTAACATTGGCTACAGCCCCAAGGATGTGCAACTGTAGTCACAGGAACATCAAGCAGCTTGGAGATGGTCTTATATCTTTTACCCTTAACATGTTTATCTATAATTTTCTTTCTAATCTCTTGAGACAACTCTTTCCTTCGCTTCCTCTTGCTCATGTTGAGTGTGATACACACCATGTCACCAAACAGCACAGTATCTGTAGCCCTGTATACAGGCCCACTCACTGATTCCAAGATTGTTGACAGTTGTGATGCTAATTAGTGGACACACCTTGATTTAAAGGGAATCTGTCACCCTAAATTGGCGGGATATTTAAATGATGGCAGTCAGGATGCCTGCGCATTGCAATCTGCGGGCCAAGCATACTGCGCGTGCGCAATTTAAGATTGCAATGCGCATGTGCGTTATATGGAGGGCAACGACTACAATTCCCAGAAATAATGGAGACAGCGGCAAACAACATGTTAAAGCAAGTACCCAAAACACCGCCCATCTGACCTGACTGCCATCATTTAAATATCCCGCCAATTTAAGGTGACAGATTCCCTTTAACATGTCCCTTTTGTCACATTATTTTCAAGGGTACCATCATTTCTGTCCAGGCCTGTTTAATGAGTTTTATTTATTTATTTTTTAATTCTGTGGAAGCATGGTTGAAAAGCAATGTCTGACTTTCATTTATTCATTTTCATAGATTTTATTTATTATTACTTTTGTCAGATTCAAGTTAATTCTGTGGTCATTTTCTGTCATTAAACGAGGGTTACCAAAACTTTTGAGCATGTGTGTATATCTAACGAGGAACTGGTGGCAGTCCTACAAGGCAAGCAGGGCTCTGTTTCACTAATACTAATGAAAGGGCCCATTAATCCATGTGTTGGGCTATGTATTTAGTTTGGACCTGTCTGATTGTATGTGCTCTGTAATGCATCCATTGATGCCCGCTACGTTATTTATCCATCTGTGTGCTGAGCTATATAACTAATTTGGACCACTTTTGGCTGCGCACACGTATCCATCTGCTCATATCATTGACATGGGATAGGATTTGATTCAGTGTGTGCATCTCTGTTCATCAGCGTTGCTAGGTCATGCTGTTTTGCTGGGTTACGTATACAGCTTGTATCATCTTGGGCTGGGCGTACACGCCCACTCACCTACACGCATTTGCTCACGTCACTGACGCATGTGCCATTGTTAGCCTTCTACATGGACCAGGATTTACTTTGGCGCTTGCGCCTTTGTATTTTTTTATTTTTGAATCAACTTTATTCTTATTAGGACTATCCACAATTTGCATGGTTTCAGGAGCTCCCTCAAAACACATTTGGTCAGAGCGGCCTATCACATTCACTAATCAAAGTCATTCTATGTGTAAGTGTGTGTGTGTAGCCCATTCACTATCTCCATCCATCCCTCACTCCCTCAAGATGGCTGGACCATCATTGTAAATGCACCATTGTATATACACACCTGTACTTTGTATCTCCCCCACCTCATTGTAGATTTTCAGCTCTCACGAGCAGGGTCGTCTTATTTTGCTTTAATTATTGTATTGTTAACGTTGTTACTTATGACTTGTGTTTTGAAACTGTTAAACTAAAGCGCTGCAGAATATGTTGGCGCTATATAGATAAAGATTATTATTATTATTATTATGACGCTGACAAGATGGCGGTGATCTCTTATCCTCCACGTGTTCTCCCGTGCGGTCAGTATCTACTATTAATTGTGTGCAAATTAACTGATTAGAATATCGGTATATATACCCCAGACATGTGTAAACGAGGCACATTATCTCCCCTGAGGAAGCCTCCTCTCTGAATGGCGATACGCTTGGTGTTTTTCCTCCCCCCTCTTCTTTTTTTTTCCCTTATTTTGTTTTCACAGCTACCACTGGACTTCATGGCACATGTGTCTGAGGATTTAGGCTTCTTTTTCTCTTTATAACATCTCTTAGGCTACTTTCACATTTGCGCTTGGGCGACCTGCGCCTATCTGCGCACGGCCGCCGCTAAGCTCCGCCCCCGGCCGCGCCTCCTCCCGGCGGCTCCGCCTATGGGCGCATGACGGCGCATGCGACCTGTGCACCCTATCTTTATCATTGGGTACGCAGGCCGTGCGCAGTATGCGATTGACTGCGCATGCGTCCTTTTTGACGGTGCGCCGAGCGCACTAAAATGCAACATTGTGCGCTTTGGTGCGCTCGGCGCAGCGTCAAAAGGACGCATGCGCAGTCAATCGCATACTGCGCACGGCCTGCGTACCCAATGATAAAGATAGGGTACACAGGTCGCATGCGCCGTCATGCGCCCATAGGCGGAGCCGCCGGGAGGAGGCGCGGCCGGGGGCGGAGCTTAGCGGCGGCCGTGCGCAGATAGGCGCAGGTCACCCGAGCGCAAATGTGAAAGTAGCCTTAGAAGCTGCTGCTGCACTCCAGAGGAGCCTTAATTTTTCCAGGCATACAAAAGTATTTAGTTTTCCTAGATACCTTATTAGGGTCATTCATATGGTGCTGTGAATCGTTAGGTGTATTTTTGATTATTTATTACCACAAATTGTGTTTGTTTTGCCTCAAATACTGCAATTGCCATTGTATTTAAATCTTTGCTGTGTGGGATTAAGTGTGGGGTGATATTGTTAGTATTTCATGGCATGTCTGGAATATATCACTTGTGTTTTTAAATGTTTTTGTGTCTTGTTAAATATATGTTTGGAACCTGTGAATAAAATTTTACTTTTTTATATATGGGTGTTCCCAATTTTTTGTGGCATACTTTCTCTCTTTGCTTTTATATGTTAATTTGATAATGTAACGGTTGTAGTGCAGTGTAGGTGACGAGGAAATTAATCTGAGGACACAGCAGGGTTCAGTCTTCACACTTTAGTCACAGTCTTTAGGTTACAATCACAAGCCGGGTGCTATGTCCTCTGGGTCGGTGGTCCAGCCAGCTCTCGGGTAGTTTTGGGGTACACTTTACTGGGACCCCTTTCTTGTGTACCTTCTCAGGTTGTCTCTCCCTGCGCCGGCTCACGCCCTTCCTGACCTGTGCATCACACACAGTGTCCCAAGCCAGCAGACTTGGATTCTGTCAGGAAACGTCCTCCCGGTCCCCTTGATCCTATGTGGCTACCTTTTCAGCGAATGTGTGTCGATTTGGCTGTTGCACATTCAGTCACTATAGCCTCCGGTTTGATAGCTGAGTCCTACAGTTTCTCCACTAGTCTGGCGCCGGTCCCCTCACTGCGACCTGGTCCCTCCACGTGACTATGGTCGGCCTGGATTCGGATGCCAAGGGTGGATTCCTCACTTCCCTGGCCCCTAGGACCCATTCTTTCTCAGAAGCTCTTTTCTTCACTACTACTCTTCTCAACTTCTCTCACTACTCTTCTTTCAACTGTCACACTCCCTTCCCGCCTGAACTGAGGCTCTTTCCCTTCCCTAGGGGAGGTGTGTGGTGTTGGATGCACATATGCTAGCAACAGGTAGTGCCCTCTCCTTACCCGAGAGCTGAGTACCACACCTCTGGCTGCGGTGCAGTACTTCTGTGGTGACTGGACCCTCAGGGGTGCCACATACCCCCCCATAAAACACAGCATGTCCTCAGGCTGGAACCGAGCTAAACAGGTGTTAAAACATGTAAATAATTTTCTGAAATGCATTTCAACAGGGTAAACAGGTAACTCTTTCTTCCCTTTATGGGAGGCACTCTCTTACTTGAACGTTGCATATAAATACCAGAAATACAAAACAGCATTTCTCTAAATAAAAACTTTCTCAACATCAAGTTCAACAGGTTTCAGTGAGATCCTGAACCGGGGTATCATTCTCACCATCCTCAATGCAATATGGGGGAACCCGTCTCAAACCCCAACGTAGGCCCTGGGTGTGGCTACAGGGCTTAGCCGGTCAACTCGTTGGACCAATTTTCGGCCACGCCAGACGGTTTTTATTCTTTGGTCTACTGTAAAATGTAGAGTGTCCCCCCCAACTATAAAGGTTTGCTGTAAAACCAACAAGGAGCACATTAAGTGCTAACTATGCACAAGAAAGTTCTGGTCATTCACCGTCCATGACCGCATTATCTTTAAACTTAATAAACTTGCCTAAGTAACCATTTTTCTTCCAGGCCAGTTCCTGGTACCTACAGCCCCCTGCTCGGGGAAATTCTTCTTCCTGCATCACGCCGGGTGACACAAACTGAGCAGGTCCTGCAGTCAAGGTCTGTGTTGCCCACCACTCAGACACCTTTTCTAGCAGGGCCATCTTCCATTTTGTCATCTCTGCCATCTGTGTCTTTTGGAATTGATGACTTAGCTCCACCTCAACTACAAGAAACTCCGGGTCCACCGCAGGCAGCTGGTAAGGGTTTCCATCCTGAACTCTCCGACAACTGCTCGCAATGGTGCCCAACGGGTTCCTTTCCACCTGTCCTTCAGCACACTTCATCACACACTGCCTTGTGCTTTTCCCGCTCTCCTCTTTTCATGGGCATTCCTTTCTCTTTTTCCCGCCAGTCATACCAGGAGGCGGATCACCCTGGCCGATGGACAAGTACTTTTTCATCAAAGCCTTTGCAGTGGGCGGGTATGGCTTTTTTGCACCAAACTCAGCCCATGATAGGCGCATGGGACCCGGTTTATTGGGTTGGTAGATCCTGTTCGTGATGCCAGAAATGCAATGCCCCCAGGGTCGTGGGATACTCGGTCTGGGTCAGACAGTACTTGGAGATGTCATGGGGCCGTGACCTGGTCCGTGGCCCTGGGTGTGCAATAAAATGAGGAGGAGATAAGTTTATAGGGGAATAAGTTTGTGACGCTACCTGTTGTGTTTGGCAATAAATAGCCGACACTGCGATTCAGGTCCACTTGGGTGGTTGGTGACGCAGCAGCGAAGTTACAGCTCTCCACGGGCAGAGCTAGGCCCCAGTGCAGTTATAGGGTGAATTTGATGATGGTAACGGTTGTAGTGCAGGGTATGTTACGCAGTAAATTAATCAGATGACACAGCAGGGTTCAGTCTTCACACTTTATTCACAGTCTTTAGATTGCAATCACCAGCCAGCTGCTGTGTCCCCTGGGTAGGTGGTACAGCCAGCTCTTGGGAAGTTTTGGGGTACACTTTACCAGGACCCCTTTCTTGTGTACCTTCTCAGGTCATCCCTCTCTGCGCCGGCTCACGCCCTTCCTGCCCTGCGCCTCACACACAGTGAACTAAGCCATCAGCTTCGGATCCTGTCAGGAGATGTCCTCCCGGTCCCCTTGATCCTATGTGGCTACCTTTTCACCGAATGTGTGTGGATTTGGCTGTTACACATTCAGTCACTACAGCTTCCGGTTTGCTAGCTGAGTCCTACAGTCTCTCTACCAGTCTGGCGCCGGTCCCCCCAATGTCACCTGGTCCCTCCACCTGAGTACACTCGGCCTGGATTCGGGTGCCACGTGTGGATTCCTCACTTCCCTGGCCCCTAGGACCCCTACTTCCTCAGGAGCTCCTTTCCTCACCACTGCTCCTCTCAACTTCTCTCACTACTCTCCTTCCAACTGTCACACTCCCTTCCCGCCTGAACTGAGGCTCCTCCCCCCTCCCTAGGGGAGGTGTGTGGTGTTGGATGCACATATGCATGCACCAGGTAGTGCCCCCTCCTTACCCCAGAGCTGAGTACCACACCTCTGGCTGAGGTGCAGTACTTCTGTGGTGACTGGACCTTCCAGGGTGCCACACACTCCAATACCCCTTTGACAAGATGTACAGGAGGGCCTCATAAAAAAAATGTTCCCATTATAAGAAAGTGGGTCTTGTTTAGTGTTTGCCTATGCATTGAATGCAAGGCCTGCCTTGGCCAAAAGTTGCATGCACCCCAATAACCCTTTGAACTGATGTACTGGACGGCCACATGAAACCAAAGTTCCCATTATTATTTATTTGGTACTGCCATACTGTTTGCCTATGCATTGAATGCAATTCCCACCTTGCCACAAAGTTACACGCACCCTAATAACCCTTTGAACCAACGTCCTGGATGGCTACCTGAAACCAAAGTTCCCATTTAATTTTCATTTGGTATTGCCATACTGTTTGCCTATGCATCGAATGCAAGGCCTGCCCTGCCCCAAAGTTACACGCACCCCAATAACCTTTCAAAGTGAGCTACTGGATGGCCACATGAAACCAAAGTTGCCATTATTATTTATTTGGTAATGCCACACTGTTTGCCTATGCATTGAATGCAAGGGCCATCTTGCCACAAAGTTACACGCACCTCAATAACCCTTTGAATCGACGTACTGGATGGCCACATGAAACCAAAGTTCCCATTATTTTAAATTTGGTAGTCCCATACTTTTTACCAATGCATTTAATGAAAGGCCTGGCTTGCCCCAAATTACACACACCCCAATAACCCTTTGAACTGATGTAGTGGATGGCCACATGAAACCAAACTTCCCATCATTAGGAAGTTGGTACTACCATACTGTGTAACTGCAGTGAATTTGCAGTGTTAAGCCTGAAAAACTTGCATAGGAGAATTGCAGTGTTTTTGGATGAAGAAACTGCAGTGGAGAATTGCAGTGTTGAGGATGAAGAGCCAGCAGTGGAGAATTGCAGTGGTGAGCCTGAAGAACTTGGAGTGGGGAATTGCAGTGTTGAGGCTGAGGAACCTGCATTGGTGTATTTCAGTGGTGAGGCTAAAGAACACCTGGCAGTGAAGAATTGCAGTGTTAAGGCTGAAAAAACTGCTGTGGAGAATTGCATTGTTGAGGATGAAGAACCTGTAGTGGAGAATTTCAGTGTTGAAGCTGAAGAACCTGCAGTGCAGAATCTCAGTGTTGAGGATGAAGACCCAAAAGTTGAGAATTGCATTGTTGAAGCATCTGACCAACCCCTACAGTTCTCATTAGTATTAACAGGGTCTCCCATACTGTTTGGCTATGCAGTGAATGCAAGGCCTGCCCCAAATTTGCACACACCCCAATCCCCCTTGGAAGAAATGTGGGGGAGGGCCTCATAAAAAATGTTTCCCAATACAAAGAGCGGGTCTCCTACACTTGTAATGCACATACTGTACACTAAGTGTATGGGCTGACAAACATTTCCCCCTGTGGGGTACACATCAACATAGTGTGTAAACTTTTTTTTTAACGGGCATCATAAACACCCTTGAAAACAATAAAGTGGTTTCCTACAAAGTTGCTGCTGGGATGGTGCAGGTTTTTAGCAGAAATATGGCGGACGAGTCACTGGATGAAGTGATCAGGAAAAGGGGCATGGTAATGGCAGGAATGGGAACGAACATGATTAATAACAGGGGGCAATGGGAGGTATGAGATCCAGGATCCAGCCTACAATGATTAGTCTTTACCCACCATCAATTACCAGAATGAGTTTGATACCCGTCAGAAGATAGGTGTAAAAGATGCGCTTCTGAAGCTCGGCATAAAAGATGCCCAACATAAATTGGTTGCCAAAGATACACGTGTCCATATGAAGGGTGAAGTGCAAGATGCTCGTGAGATGCTTAAAGAGGAGTGCACTGGCCGTAACTATCAACTCGCCCATGGCACAAGGTTATTCATCTTCACTCATACATATTACCAAGACGATCTAAATTTCACAGCCGAAGACTATTTTTTCAGGTGTAACGAACACTGTTAAAGGAATGCCAATAAACATAGTTAACCACGAACCTGGGAAACAACAGATTTCCTCTTTACAAGATATGGACGATGATGGCATTAATGAAGACTTGGAACTTTCCCATATCTCCACCAAGACGATGAAGATCACAGCTGCTAATACTGTGCAAAAAAGCCTGGGAATGACGGTAAACTCATTTTCTCTTGGGCAAACTTTAGCTCTTACTAAAGTGATACAGAATGATGCATACACAGCTCCCATGTCTACTCAGCACAAGACTTTGCCACATTTATTGCACACAAAGGCTCTAACCAACGTATCATGGACACTTGTCACAAAGAAGGCCAGTTCATCAGTAGGGCCCACTCCAAAAGAGTCTGTCTTTAGCCCGTTAAAAGGCACAAAAATGACTATTATTAATTTGCATCCAAGAGTCACAGAGGAAGATATCGTGGAGCTTTTCTGTGTATATGCTGCCTCGAATCGCACCTGCTTGTTGAGTTCTGGAGTTGCAGAGGTTGTGTTTATAAGAAAGGAAGATGCAGTTGGTGCCTACAAAAAATACTCAGATATTTACATGGACAACCAATGAAATACAATCTTCCTTTGAATGGTAGTGGGATAACATCAGACCAGCCCATACTTCTAAGATTAAGTGACACCCCATCAAAGAAGGAAGGTGAATCTAGAAGAAACACAACCTCCTCATCCTCCAGTGTTGCTTAAAATCCTCCAGCTAAAGTTGATCCTGATACTATCTTAAAAGCACTCTTTAAAGTCTCAATATCATCTGATGACACCAACACAAATTGGAGACTGTAATAAGAGAGATTCACAATTCACATATGGGACCAGAGACTCCTTTAAGAAAAACCCTTCATTTTTTCTACTAGCTTTTTTAGAGCTGATGTTCACCAGCAGGTAGTTGATGTTTGAAGGCATCTGGCATCAGACATTGGACAATTAATCCTTTTCCCAGCATTGTAATACAGTTCACCTTCGTTGTGGGGCAGTTGTGTTATTGCATAATTTCCGTTTTCCCCTTGCTCTAGTATTCTGATATAGCACGATTATGGCTAAATAAATGTTGAATAACTTGTTTTAATTTCTTCAATGATCTGTTTCTACTTAAAAGATAATCTTTGTTGTTTTGTAGTTTTAATAACTGGATTCCTAAAAATTGATCTCAAGACCTTCTTATTCCAGTAAATGAGGGGGGGAATTACTAAGTGTCCACAGTCTGTGTTCTAGATAAATAATTTTTTTATGCCTAATTAATGTTTCACATTGTAAAAATGTCATCCAGAACTGTTCAATTATAGTCAATACCTGTTGCCCTGAGGCTCAAGCATGTTTTGATATCTGTGATCTGAATATAGAAAAATGCTGAGGGAAATAGATCATGCTAATAGTGATCTAAATACTGAGATGTGCATAGAGGAATGCTAGTAGGACATAGTAGGACACAGATTGTGGTTTTCTATCAATTTCATCTGCATTTACACATTTTTATTTAATGGTGGTAAATAAAAAAAAATAACTCTAGTGTTGGCAGGGCGAACCCATTCTACGACTATCTATTTGCTCTTCCTGTACAATCCTATAATTTTTTTAAAATTCATATTTATTTGGAGTCCATATTGGGAGAGGGAGACACAAGAAATGAAAGGTGAACTCTGCTGAGACCAAAAACACCCCTTTGCAAACAATAACGTGGCTGTTGCATCACGGGACACGATCACCCTGGTGATCTAGTGGTGGTGTCTGAAGAGACATGGACGATGACCTCCTAAAAATCTTTGCCCAATTTAAAGGAGTGGGTCTCCTATACTTGTAATACCCATACACTGTATGGGCTGACAAATATTTCCCTCTGGGGGGTACACATCAACATAATGTGTAAACATTTTTTTTACTGGCATCATTTAACGCAATAACGAGGCTGTTGCATCATAGACCACAATCATCATGGTGATCTAGTAGTGCTGCATTATGAGGATGTGGAGAAGAAGGAGGATGACAACAGCAAATAGGGGAAATCAGGAAGCGTATACCCATGTTTGAGTGTGAAGAGGTGCATGGTAACAGAGTTCCCAAAAAAAAGACACTGGATTACAGTTTATGTTTCGCTGCTATCATTCCGTGGCGTACAGAAGTCTGGCCCAATCCAGCCCTTGTTCATTTTTATAAGAGTCAGCCTGTCAGCATTTTCAGTTGACAGGTGGATGCGCTTATCATTTAGAATTACAGCAGTGGCACTAAATATCTGCTCTGACAAAATGCTAGCAGCAGTGCAGGCCAGGAACTCCAAGGAGTACAGAGCCAGTTCATGCCACATGTCCAGCTTGGATACCCAATAACTAAAAGGCACAGAGGAATCACAGAGGGTGTTGGTACGGTCAGCAAGGTACTACCTCAGCATCTTCCAAAACTTTGCACTCTTTGTGAGAGTACCCCGCGCCTCAGGGCCTGAGCGATGGGAGGGTCTGAGAAAATGCTCCCAGAACTTTGCCAGTGTTCCTCTGCCTCTGCTGGATTGGAGTTGGATCTCTCTCACCTGTACTCCTTGGTTGTCCAACGAACTGTGACCTCTGCCGCCAGATTTTTTAGATGGGAATTTTTTTAATAATTCCGCAACAAGGGCCCACTGATACTGCACCATTTTAGTAGACCTGTCTGCTTCTGGAATAAAAGATAGAAAGTACTCCTTGTAACCTTGGTCTAGAAGTGTCACCAACCAGTAATGACTGACACCCAAAATTTTGAGAACGCGAGGGTCACAGGAAAGGCAGCATAACATAAACTCAGCCATGTGTGCCAGACTGCTAACAGGCAAGACTTCTGTGTCTTCAGCAAGAGGAAGACTGACCATGCTCTCCTCCTTCACCTCCCCCTCCTCCTCTCTGTCCTCAGGCCATGCACGCTGAACAGATGGTATGACAGTTGTGCTTGTAGTACCGTCTAGAGTGCATGAAAATAGCTCCTGTTCTTCCTCCTCTTCCTCATTGTTACCCAATCCACATTGGGATCAGATGAGGCTGAGCTTTGTGTAATCACCCTATATGGTTCCTTGCTCTGTCTCATCAATCTCCGCCTGCAATGCATTCTCTTTGATTGTGAGCAGAGAGCATTTCAGAACACAGAGAAGTGCAATGGTGATGCTAATTATGGCATAATCGCCGCTCCCCATCTTTGTGGATCCCTCAAATGACACAATTTTCAGGCCACAGATAGGTGAGGCGTGTGACAGAGATACCACACTGTAAAATATGTGACCTGTATTTTTTTTACAGCAAAATAGTGTTATTAACTAGGGTAGTGTGGCATTCTCATGTCGTGCATGGCTGAGTGTTGTACTCCTGACAGGGTATTATTATTATTATTATTATTAATATTTATTTATATAGCGCCATTGATTCCATGGTACTGTACATGAGAAGGGGTTACATACAAATTAGAGATATCACTAATATCACTAAACAAACTAACAATCAGACTGATATAGGGGGGAAAGAGGACCCTGCCCTTTCGGGCTTACATTCTACAGGGTATGATATATCTTACGGTGGCCAAGCTTTCTGTCTGGAGAAGAGTCATTCCTAGTCAAATTACACACACACAGAAAAACTCCACATTACAATGGTTGCATAGTAACTGCCTCTAGGCAGAAGATGGTGATGTTGGTAGTAGTTGCTGCATTTGAGCCCCAGTCATGAAGCAGCCTTAAAAATTTGAAACAGAAGTCTTTTTACTGAAGGTAATGGGGCAAATTATTATTTACAAACAGCAATAAACTCCAGTGAAGGAGTTTACTGTCAAAACTTGGTCCTCAATCCCAAAGTTCTTTCTGTACATTGTCATCCTAGCACATAAAATGGCCAACTTATGTGTACCTGGAAGACACGTTAAGGCGTTTCTCGTTTTCCAGGTACTTGTTCACACTTGGTCTGTTTTTGGATGTGACGGTCAGTGTTTGAAATTTGTATTCACTTTATGACTGAGCACTCCGCCTCTTAGCCGCAGGAATTTTAATTATAGCAGGACAACTACCTATCAACAGAGATGTAGATTTCAGTCTAAAGAGAGAATGCGTAAGTTCCCAGACAGATGAAGACTTTTCTAAGTGAGGATTGGTATTGGTTAGGAACTGGAAAACGAGAAACGCCTTAACATGGCTTCCAGGTACACATAAATTGGCCATTTTATGAGCTAAGCTTTCTCAATTTTTCATATTTCTAAGGCAGTGATGCAATTCATTTTTCATATCTCATGTTTGAAAGCTATGGCGCTACAGTGTGCTTCCTTTTTTGTTTGAATAAGTAGGCTAGGACACAACAAAAACAATTCTATGGAGGCCTGAAAGGCACAATTTTTACCGCAATGATATGCGATCTGTGTAGCGGACAAAACCCAGTGTAAAATATCTGCCCTGAAGCTAAATATTTCTTTGCCAGCAAAATAGTGTGAATAAATTGTATGAGACACTCCAAACAAATTTTACAGTACAATAAAAATGGCAGAATTTTCTGCGCACTCAGATGTGATCACTGGGACGGGCAAACCCATAGCTGGATTTCACGCTGTACTATGAAAAGGATCTGTAGTATGTAGTATGTAGTATGCTCGCTCATCACTACAAGTGATACAAACATTGTCCCACTCTCATGCTTGAAAATGGGACTGATTATTTATAAGCAAATGAGAATGATGCCTTATGGTAAACTCACATCTAAGTAGCTCAGATTCTCAGTCAGAAAAGTTGGAGTGTGTCAGGTGAGTATCATGTGTTTTTTTTTTCCACCTAGCATCCGTATGCCATGCGAGTGCTCCGCGAATGTGCCTTTTTAACTTCACCTAGCATCCGTTTGACATGCATATGCAAACTCTATGCAATGTGTTTTAACATCAGCTTTTACATACAGTAATTCTGTCATTTCACTCTAGTTTTCTAACTAATTAAAATGATCTTATAACAGATATAGTTAGATGATAAATAGATAGATGTCACTGAGATATATAATTAGTGCAGTGCGTGTGTAGCTGTACATGTATTTAGCTAATAATTAAATAAATAAAAGAAAAAATGGCATGGGGGTTCATATTTATAGTCTGGGTAGTAGGTAATAAATATGAAGATTCCCAGGCTATTAATATCTGATTATTAATAGTGGGTGACTATCCCAAAAAATGACATGAGGTCCTTAATATTTTTAATAACCAGCAAAGGCTAGGAAGACAGCTGTGGTCTGATATTAAATACTTCACGACATGCGCCTTATATATCTATGACACTGCGGTAGCTGATTTCCCGCAAGCCTCTGCATATACATGGTGTGATGATCACATGGGTTATTGAAAAGTGCTGTCTCTATCAAATGGGAGTGTTAGCTCTATATAAGACCTGACACCCTGTAGCAACTCCCACAATCGGTGCTAGCACTAATCGCGGGCGTTTAATCCCTCTGATGCCACTGTCAATAGTGACAGCGACGTTGAGGGGCATCGCAGAGCAAAGGAGTTTCCTCCGTGCTCCTATCGGCACAACGCAATTGCGATCACAATGTGACAATGGTCTTCCTGGTGACTCTGGGCCAAAAGATGGCCATGTTGTCTCCCCCAGTATGGTGGCCTGTAAGCTCCTGCGAGATGCTGGTTTAACACCCTGCAATACAAAATGTAAAAATATTTTTAAAAAATCACAAAATAAAGTACATAAAATCAGTAATCTAATAAATACATTTATTTATGTAAAAACAAAAATAGACAAAAAATACACATATTTGGTATCAGCACATCTGAATCAACCCGACCTCTCAAACTTTTCTACTAGTTAACCCCTTCATTGAACACCATAAAAAATAAAAAACGAGGCAAAAAAACTACGCGTTATCATCATGCCGCCGAACAAAACATGGAATAAAATGCGATCAAAAAGAAGAATGTAAGTAAAAATGGTATCTCTGAAAACGTCATCTTGTCCCTGAAAAAAACAAGCCACCATACAGCTCAGTCAGCAGAAAAATAAAAAAGTTCTATTTCTCAGAATGGAAAATATTTACTTTTTTCTGTAAAATAGTTTTTATTGTGTAAACGTGCCATAACAAAAAAAATATAAATGTGTTATCGCTGTAATTGTACTGACCCAAATAATAAAGCTGCCTTATTAATTTTAACACACATGGAACAGGATAAAAAAACAATTCCTGAATTGCTTATTTTTGTTGATTCTGCCTCCCAAAAAACTGGAATAGAGAGCAATCAAAAATTGTCACGCAATCGATAATGGTACCAATAAAAATGACAAGTCATCCCACAAAAATAAGCTCTCAGAAAGCTTTGTCAACCGATATATTGAAAAATTATAGCTATCTAAATATGACTGCAATAAAAGGCGTCTTTTAGTGAGTGACAGCAGCCAAACATAAAAAATATAGATCTGTTATCGCACCAACCTGAAGAATAAAGTTGCATAATCACTTATACCACACGATAAATGGTGTAAAAAATAAATAAAACCAATTCTTCACCTGCTGTTTATTTGTTCATTCTGCCTCACCAAAGATAGCAGTAAAGCTTGGTGTACATTTATCCTGCGCTCTACGCTGAGCGCTTACACCGGGGTTTCCAAGTAATTCTCTGAAATACATGATTCAGACTGAACCTCCGGCAGACTATTCACTATAATAAGGCAGACGGAGGCACTGTGGACTCTGGCCTGTGGTCCGGTGGTGTCGGTCTTTATAGGCGTTCATAAAAGCGCGGTCCGCCAGAGTTTTTTCCACTTCTGAAGAGAATGCTGAACAGAAGCCAAAGGGAGTCCAAAGTAACTCTGCTGCCTCATTATAGTGAATGGCTCCCTCCAGGGGTTTCACCTGAATCATGTCACTCGAAGATTTAGATGGAGACCTGACATAGGTGCTCAGCATAGAGCGGCGGATAAATGTGATCTTAAATGTTATGTAAAATGTTTGTTCCCAATAAAAGCTTCAACTCAATACCCAAAAAAAGTGAGTCCCCACTTAATTCTGTTAACTGTTAATGGAAATATAGGGGACTTCCATGTTACTGGTGTCACAAAGGCTCTGGAAAAGCACTATGGCTCCTTAACCCCAAAAGAAATTCAGCAAATTCTGAGCTCCAAATTCCAAATGCCCCCTTGTTTCTGATCCACACAGTCTGCCAAAACCACGTTTAGTGTCCACGTGTTTGGCATTTCTGTAGCAATGACTAGTGTTGAGCGATACTGCTCGATATCTAAAAATATCGTATCGGGATGGTATCGCCGATATCACTAAATATCGTCGATATCCGATTCCGATACCGGAAGTCCCATGTAAGTCTATGGGAACAAAATATCACAACAAAAAAAACCCTTTCTTTCGTTGTAAACACAAAATATACACACATAGAATACATATATATATATATACATGTCATTGTGACATGTATATATATATACATATATTTATAGTTTATACACTTCTACATAGTAAAATAGACTCTGATTCAATTGCCGGGTAAAGCCGTGACATACCCCATAGAAGTCGACGGGCTCGGTGCCGAGTACCCCCAAAACCTCTGGCTCTGTGCGACTCAACTTGGGCATCACGAACAGGATTCTGTAGCTCGCTATAAGCAAGTCCTGTGTGCCTGAATTGAACTGGTTTTGTGCTTGAGAATTGCTAAAATCATCAGAGAATGTATTTGCCATTTTTTTCGGCATATCTGCGTCACGACGAGGCACTGGTGAAGAAGAAGGGCGTGCTCTTCGTGGGTGTACACTCACTCAGTGGCGCGAAAACGATGGCTCTAAATGGTACTGCAATGTAAGATCGTGCCCCACAGCTCTTCAGTTCCGCCTCCTCATCCTCCTCAGTGTGCGGAAACTAACACGAAGGTCCCGCCTCCCTACAAAAGAGGGGCCCTCTCCAGATGCTAATGACACATATGACTTGGCAGAGATGGCTAATGGACACGAGCAGAAGTGTGAAGGGATGGAGCAGTCAGAGCTCTCCCCCCACGGAAGCGACCCGATCGCCACGGAACCACCGTTGGGCACCCGGCCTGGAAACCCTCCTACTCTGCAAGAAGCGGAGGATACCCTAAGAGGCCTGGCCCGGCACCGGAGGAGGTCGCCAGGATGGAAGCCAGCTGGCGTGCCCTAAAACTAAACTTGGAGCGGCGCCAATCCCTCTTACCTGAAGTGTCTGTACCGGAAGGTGAGGCACCCGTTCTAGTAGAGGAGTCCGTGCGGGCATCCCAGCCCTTGCAATGTGATCCGGTTGACGTTGTCACAGTGGAGGCACCCGTTCCTGCAAAAAACTGCACCGGCAGCACCCCAGATCCCGCTGTCTGCCCCCGTCGCTGAGACAGAAGAAGCGACACCCGTCCTCATGGAGGAGGCCGCGCAGGCACCAGAGGTCTACCTGTCTGTACCGGAGCCCCGACTGTCATCTGTTCCAGAGCCGGCTGCTTCCTCCGCAGGTGAGCGCCGCCAGGACTGGGGGGCGCCAGGAGAGCTGCCGCAAACCGGACATTGTAAGCTGCAGTTTGATGGTGGAGACATGGAGCTGCTGGTGGAGGAGAATTACAACCGGCGTCAGGAGGAAGAGTGGAGACGTTGGGAGCGGGAAGCAGAGCGACAAAGGGAGCAGCGAGAATCCCAAAAGCTTCGGCAACGTAACCTGGAGAAGGACCGGGCAGATAAGGACCGGATGAGAAAAGATAAAGGAACCCTGTGGGAGCCGCGGCGTAAGGGTGCAGTACGGAACTTTAAATTGAAAGGTGGTTGGGGCTTCATCCAGGAGCCTGGACTTTATTTAGAAGTTTTTGTGAACCGGCGGGACGTGGAGGCTCACCTCCCAGAAGGACACCCGGGGAGGGACCTGTTGCCAGGAGACTTGGTGACTTACACCCGACACTGGGGTTACAATGGATGGTACGCCCTAAATGTTACCAGGTGCGACCCCTACTCCCCAGAGTGTCAGGAACCTGTGAGACCCTCGGAGCCTTCAGCCTTCCACATCCAGGCCTCTGCACAAGTGCCCACCCCACGCCGTTAATCTCCCCAGCCTCCCTCAGTGGTCTCCTCAGCAGCCCCAGCTATGGACATGATAACTATAGCTGGCCCGTATCCGGCGCCTGTTAGGCCCCCTGGGGTTCGTTCAGTCCGGGACATAGGGCTCCAGACCCGAGGGAGATGAAAGAGGTGGCCACACAGACACAGATAGTGGGTCACGACTTGACTGTACAGGCCACACGACGTCATCAGGTCCTGGTGGTCCTTGGTGTCTCGGATGTTTGGCAAGCATCAGAAGAGTACCAGGTGGTACCTGGAACACCCCTGCCAAAGAATTATAAATAACCCGGACAGGGTCCCTGTATGTAAATAGTTAAATTGTTGATGTACCCGGACGGGTGAATGTTCATAAAAATTTTTCTTTAATTTAATAAAAAACACAACACAGTTTTCATTACTTTTATTACAGTCTCATCCTGCGACGCCATCGATCTCCTGTAAAAAAATGAAAAAAAAAACCAGCAGTATACCACCTGTCCGACGCAGTCCATAGTAACGAGTGTCCCACGACGATCCAGCTCTGCTACATCAGAATGACAGGCAGAGCCTGTCATCCCGGCGCAGCACAGCTGATTACCTGCTTCCCCGGCGGTGACGTCATCGGACTGGTTTACGGCCGGGATTACCCTGCAGTCACTGCAGTTATCGCGAAAAACTGCATGTGACCGCCAGGGAGAAGATAATGGCGGCCATCAAGCAGTCCAGGACGTGACCGCCGGAGATCTTCTGCCAGGTAAGTGCCGCTGACTCCTGACAGACCCGACCGACGGACACTCACAGTGACAGTGACAAATCCGATTCCGGTATCCGATATGACGAAAATATCGGTACTCGGAATCGAAAGCCCGATACAGCTAATATCGGCTGATACCCGATATTTGCAGTATCGTATCGCTCAACACTAGCAATGACAGTAATCTAATTTACAAGTCCATGTCTCCAGAAGAATGAGCTGATGACTACAACTTACTGAGTACTACAATGGCAGTTTTCAATTTTCACTCAGCAACATCCACTACTGCTTGTTTTTGGAAAACACCCATGGAGTCAAAATCGACACTAAACCTGTAGATAAATTCCCAAAAGGGATATAATTTCCAAAATGAGGGCACCTGAGGGGAAATTCTACTCTTCTAGCATTTAGGGGCTCTGTATATGGAGTCAGCCAACTATTCTAGGGAAATCTGCGCTCCAGGAAGCAAATAGCGCTCTGTCCCTCCTGAGTCTCACCATGTGGCTGAGCAGTACTGTGCATCCACATATTGGGTATTTCTACATTCAGCAGAAATTGTGGAACACATTTTGGTGCTTTTTTTAACCATTTACCAGTGTTAAAATGTAAAATCTGGGGCTACAACAAAATTTTGGTGGTAAAAATGTAATTTTTTTCTTCAAAACATGGGGTCACTTATGGTGGGTTCTGATGTTCTGGCAACTCAGGGGCTCTACCAATGTTACATGGCACCCTCAAATCAGTCCAGCAAAATCTGAACTCCAATATGGAGCTTCTTACCTTCTGAGCTTTGCACTGTGCCTCAAAAATAGTTTTTTACAATATATGCAGTATCGATGTAATTAGGAGAAATTGCAAAACAAATCTTGTGGTCCATTTTCTCTTGCTATCCTTGTGAAAATGAAAAAATTGGGGCTAAAACAACATTTTTGTACGAATAATTTTTTTTCATTTTTAAAGATCAACGTGAATTCCAGATGTTCACCACACATCTAGATAAATTCCTTGACAGGGTTCAGTTTCCAAAATGAGTCACTTGTTGTGGTTTTTCACTGTTTAGGCACATCACGAGCTCTCCAAATACAACATGACACCAGCAGAACATTTCATCAAATTCCATTTCGAAACATCCCTCCCTCCATTCAGAGCCCTGCTATGCCACCAAACAGTAGTATTCCCTCACATATGAGGTTTCTGTGTACTCAGGAGAAATTACCCAACAAATTTGGGTATTTATTTTCTCCTGTTACGCTTGTGAAAATAATAAATTGAGATTTAAAGAACACTTTTGTTTGAAAAATTTGATTTTTTATTTTCACGGCTCAAAGTTACAAACTCCTATGAAAAATATTTAGAGTTGAGAGTCCTCAGTGGTTGATACCTTTTAATGGCTAACTGAAAAGATGGTAACAAATTGCAAGCTTTCGAGACTACTCAGGTCTCTTCATCAGGCTGAACTAATACAAAACTCCTATGAAGCACCCATGGGTTCAAGATGCACATCACACATCTAGATAAGTTCCTTGAGGGGTATAGTGTCCAAAATACTGTTACTTGTTGAGGTTTCCACTGTTTAGTCACATCAGGGTCTCTCCAAACGCGACATGGTGTTCGCTAATGATTCCAGCAAATTTTGCATTCATAAAGTCAAATGCTGCTCCTTCCCTTTTGAGCCCTGTCATGCACCCAAAAGTAGTTTTCTTACACAATTGGATATAGGTATGCTCAGGAAAAAATTCACAACGATTTTTGGGGTCCATTTTCTCCTGCCACCTGTGTGAAAAAAAGAAATTGGTTCTAAAGTAAAAATTTTGTGAAAAAAGTTAAATGTTCATTTTTCCCTTCCACGTTGTTTCAGTTCCTGTGAAGCACCTGAAGAGATCATAAACTTCTCGATTGTGGTTTTGAGTACCTTGAGGGGTGGTTGTGGTTTTGAATACTTTTTAGAATGGTGTCTCCTTTGGGCATTTTCTGTCATATAGATCCCTTAAAATCACTTCAAATGTGATGTGATCCTAAAAAAAGTTTTGTTGGAAAAATGAGAAATTGACTTTCTATAAAAAATATGTTTCAGAAATTGTGCTGATGTAAACTTGACATGTGGGAAATGTTATTTATTAGCTATTTTGTGTGTCATAACTCTGATTTAAGGGCATATAAATTAAAATGTTGAAATGTAGGATTTTTTTCACAAATAAACGCAAGTCGTATCAAACAAACTTTACAATCATCATGAAGTACGATATGTCACAAGAAAACATTCTCCGAATCGGTGGGATCCGTTGAAGCGTTCCAGAGTTATTACCTCATAAAATTACACTGGTCAGAATTGAAAAAATTGGCCTGGTCAGGAAGGTGAAAACAGGCTTTGGCCACCTCCCAGATTAAGAACATCAGCCCTCAGACACCCCTGAAATGGCGCATCCTTTAGATGTGCCAATTCTGGAACTTAGCCTCAGTTCTACCCACTTCCCCGCTTGCCACTAACATTGTCTTGTTGGGATTTTTCAACATATTTTCCACAATGGCCTTCTGGTATAGCACCATTTTTGTACCCCTCTTCACCCCAGGAAGGAGAGATGCAAGGTTCTCCTTGTAGCATGGTTATAGCAGGGTGAACAACCAGTATTGCTTTTTGGCCAAGATGAATACAACGCGAGGGTCACAGGAAAAGCAGCAGTACATAAAGTAGGCCATATGTGCCAAGCTCCCTACAGCCAACACCTTCCTTTCTCCACCATGATGATGACTTTTCTTCTCCTACTCTTCCTCCTCATTTCCCTCCTCAGCCCATCCATATAGTAAAGAAGGACGATGCTTGTGTGAGTCCTAGCCTCTGTTGCTCTAGCAACCAGATATGCAAATGAATAATTGTATGACACGTTCATAAATTTTGCATAAAAAATGGCAACATAGTCACATGCAAAAGTGACTTTAAAAGGTTCCATCATGGTATCTTCCCCCCATATTCTCTAACTTCAGAACAGTAATTGTAAATTTCTTTTAATGTATTTCTACTTTAGGTTTACACTAATAATGGTTGTATCCTTTTCTCCCTATTGACTAGTTTTGGGAGTTCCCTGTAATTTGTAACAGGTTAAAAGTATTAAATTAGATACATTTTTACATTTAAGAAAAGGTTTTACTTCTAGTAAAAAAAATAGTAATTTGTCTTAGTATGCTCATGAGGATAACAGCACATTAGTGGAATCATCTCGATATGCTTCTAGAACCCCAGAATTCAACCCTGTAGATGTAATTCTCAAGGTTACAGCTGGACGTTCAAGGGCAGGGCCAAGTGTAATCGGCACTTAGATCATAGATTAATCTTATTTGCCATCTATTAGGTCTGAATTCTGCTTCCCTCTCTCCCTCCCTAAAGCCAGGATTATTGTGCTAGTTTAAGATAATGGATTCTAAGAGGAAAAAAAGGTCGTAGAGGCTCTGAGATTTGGAAACCTAAGATAATATGATTAATCTAAAAGCTTCTTTCTAAAAAAGAAGGGTCACACTTTCATATGGTTAATTGAGTGCTAAGGAAGGAGATAGGTGGGTGGCTGCAAAGGAATAAAGGGGGTGAAAAACTGTGATGGTGATAGAGCAAGTAAGTGTAAGGGAAGGAACGTACGAGAGACATGACATCTCATGGGTGTTATTGATTTAATAGAAGAGTGTGTTCTGCCATTTCCAAAATTAGTTTTGCAATTGAGTAAAACAGTGCTGATGGAGAGTCTCCTACTTTGTAGAAGAGAAGGCAGTTATTGCTGAGTGATATAGTTATAGCTATTACAATTACTTGAAGGGCTGTAGAAATAAGCAATTTACTTTAATGTAGG